>OU612058.1:12345136-12945136 GCA_914767635.1 Melanostoma mellinum
TACCGAAGACGAAGGCTACATCCCAAACCACACAAGATGAATCATTTGTCCGCACAAAGTATAGACATTGTCGGTTCTTCAAAACAACTGTTATTCACCAAACTGGTTTCTTTCATGTAGAAACTATCATTTTGTCGCTTTCTTCAAAGTCGCCATTTGTAGCACCATTGTGTATATCCAAGAGCAGCGCCATCAATGCTCTCCACCATCATCGGGTCTATACTGAGAAATTTATTTTACGTTTCTCCCATCCTTGACCGTCATCTTGTATGATCATCATCAGATACACGATTAAGGCATATTTAGACGATGATCTTTCAACAATCTTCCTGGGTCACCACAGCATCATGATCATGATACACTACCAAAATAAAAGCATCCAAAACCGACTGCTACTACGATTTCATCTCATGTTGCAACAATCCGGCAATAGAAAAAAAAAAAAAATGGAAAAAAAGTAACACAGTGCAGCGCGCATTCCAGTAGGAGTCCTGTGGCGCACATTGAGGCCAAGCATATTTTTGCCAAGCCAAAAGCATTTAAGCCAATATCAACAACAACAACAGCAACTCGAAAGCCTCATATACTTATACATATTTGGTTCTTGGGACTTGTGGGACACTTTGCCATAAATTCACATCGCGAATATAATATTTTCGAGCTGAATTTAGGTCACGTTCTTTGGTGGTTGACTCCTCCGCGCTAGCTGCTGGTTAGTTCTCAGAGTGTATTTTTCTTTTTCATTGTTTTTTATTTTTTTATTTTTGCCTTCTATACACACACATCTTCTGTAGAACATCAATAACCCCGGAGTCAACCAAAAGATCAGCAACCATGAGTGTGCTTTACGTGTGTGTGGTGGTGTTTTGGAACATTGAAACAAATTTGCAGCGTGAATTTCTATTGTTGTGCTGTACTTTGCTTTGCATTTGTTTAGTTCTTTTATGCCCATGCACGTTTGTGTCTCAAGTTTCATTTCTTTAAGTTTTTCGAAACCAAAGAACACCAAAGAACATGATTAACGTGAGAAGCATTTGAAGAAAACCACATTTGCTTCGGTAATGAAATTAGTACGGAATATTAAACGAAGTCGTTTGTTATGTAGACAGGTTGGCAGCCTGCACGATTTTGAACAACTGGCTTAATGGAATAATCACTTTATGTAATAGCGTTGGTTTCATTTTGCATATCTGTGACGGATTGGTTCTCTGAATCTTACCTAATCCTCGCAACTCTTTGGTCAGACACTCATTGAGTACTCACCTGAAATGATAAGAAAGAAAAAAAAAACAGTAAAAAAGGGTTTGAAGTGATGAAAATCATGCAAAAGAAAACAGTTTTTTAAACAATCTTTCCACATTCGTATTGTGCGGCCAAGACACACACAATTTTCGAAGAGAAGCTTTTGGTTTGTTGTTAAGTACAATGAAAGATTCCCTCAAAAATCGTAAAATTAGTCAAAAATCTCATTTGAAAGACAAGTCATTACGAGTTAAAAGCCTGAAGACTGAGTGAGTTTGTGACTCACTGAGAAATGTTTTCTTGTCCAGAGATAATTTTCTGTCTAGGACTGCGATCGTCTAACAAGATCATCTAAGCGATCGAACATGATCCAAAATTTAGGACACATCAGTCGCAACTTCTTTAAGCAATGAATCAATCTCATTTCTGAGCAGTTCAAAGAGTATTTTTCAGATAATTCATAACTCTGCAAGTAACAAATTGATCTGCCACCTATTACCCATTATTTTCGTATCCGCAAAACACTTCCCTCAATTAGTCCATACAAAGGTTCTTTTGGCAGATCAACAACACGCCGCGCCACGCCATCGCCATGCCGCAGCCAATGTGGCCACTTCATTTTAAATAAGCCAACATTTGAACATACATATCTCCTTCTATTCTTAGCAAAATGAATTAGTCAAGAGCTATACTGGCAGAACAGAACGTGCACTGAACCAGCACAAATAAGGATTGCATAATGCATTCGTTTTCGTCTGCGCTGCATGTTGTTTCTGTTGTGGCACTAAAACTGACCAAGTACAAGGAGTTCATTGCCTTTTTAGGCGACCAACACTTTGGCAACAAAAGCCATAGCATGACCAATATATCAATGCCAAACAGAAGGCCAAAAAGAACGAAGTGGAAGTGGGGAAAAGTTTATATTTTCAATGAAAAAACCATTAGTGTACTAGTACTTCCTTCTAGTAACAAGCACCACCATCCAGAAACTGCCTACTCTCACACAACATTGCATCTCAGAGCAATTAAGTAAAAATAATCAAAATTTAAGTAAAAAAAAAATCAGATACTAACGGGCATTCTTTCAAGCTAAAAGTCGGCATCTGGTAACTTACTGGAGAGGAGCATGCGATGATTTAATTAAAAAAAGAAAAAAAAAGAGAAGAGTTACTCGTAACTGCAACAACTTCTTGGGTGGAAGATTACGTTTCCTGGCAATTAGTGATAAATACTGAAAGCGCAATAACTCCCTATGCAGCTTTCAGATTTAATTAATATCCGAGTTTGACTTTTTAACGCAGACTTCTTTTTTGATACTCGTCCGAACCGAAAATTTATAATCCTTTTAATTGTTTAAAGATTGGAGAGGAGTTTATTTTTTGGGTAGTAATTTGTGCGAAGATTCAATAAAAAGATGAGCAAAAACTTGACTTGGATGGAGGGCTTTACCGGTTTGAGGAGATACCGAACTTAAGTTTACGAGCCATTAAATACTTCTCTTTTGATTCGGTCTTTGAGGTCCCGATCAGGATCTTCCAAGCAAATTAAATCTTCATTATGACGAAAAACTTGTTATGTCTTGCAGATTTAAGGGGAACAAACGAATGAAGTTGGCACAGGCCTCACCGTCATCTAATATGAGGCATAATCAAGAAATTTATTATCAATAACTTCCAATTCTTGAATTAATTCAAGTCAAAAATGTTTCAAACGATTGTAATACAATTACAATTGAGGAGGATTGGTAACATGTCAGCATTTGATATGCACCCTTAGCAAAAAAGAAAGGAACGAAATAATTACACGATGGTTTTGACAATCTTTCAACAACCAACGTCCTTGAAGCCTTAGTAAGAGCTTATCTGATCTCTTCCAGGTCTGATCGGATGCTTGAAAAATGAGCCAGTGCGGTAAATCTGTTAATGCAAACAATTTTTAGAAATCGGTGCAATTTTTCTATTGAATTTGAGAAAATATTTTTCATAAGAGCCAACATCTTCTTTACTCTGATAACTCCCATTAATATATTCCCCCATCAGTGGTAAGGAATCCCTGAATTAAAAATGTTTTCAATACTTTTCACTTTTTTTGGTTGAGTTGACAAAGAGGAATAATAATATACGTTTTAAAAGACAAAAAGTCTACATAAAAATAAATCTTGAAAATCTACTCCGTTTATTTATACCTTGCTTTAACATTTACAAATGAACCAATGAATCTATTTAAAATGAGTCGCACTTCATCGTAACTGATAAGGAGCAAAAAGTTCTTTGATTTGTACAAAATATAGACATTTTTATAACGGCAACTATTTCAAATAATAGATTGGACATAAATAAGTAAATAGGAGGGCACAGCATGCTCAGAGAGGCTAGAAGCCAACAATAAGCTGTGAGAATTCATATTGGCGATTGGCGAAAGACTTATTATCCGCGGAGAACTTGCTGATATTTTGCGAAAGTTCATATCCGTGTAAAAACAAGTGAATATTTTTCATTTTAGGAAACTAAGAGGATATTTAAGAAAAATTTTGACAGGTAAAGGGTTTTCTAATTAGAGTGATATGATTTCTAAAAAAAACACACTTGTTGTGAAGAAAATTCAAATATTTTTAATTTAATGTGCAGTAATCAATACATTTAAGTTTTAAATAAAACGTCATTCAAATGGCCACCACCACTTCTTCTGCAACAACAAATTCGATGAACCCAACCCACTTTTTCCTCTAAATCAAGTCGTATATCATGAATGGCACGTTCAATATTGACTTGTAAGGCTTGAAAAGAATCTGGTTTATCCTGAAAGACCAATGCCTTCACATAACCCCTCAAAAAATGTTCAACTTTTTGAAGGTCATTTAATATCAATTTTTTGAAATAATAGAATCTCCAAACTTTACTCGCAATAATTCAGTTGATGCACTTGTTTATTTACCGCACTAGTCAAATGAAAGTGAGCCTCATCGGAAAAGATGATTTTCTAAAAAAATTTGGTTATCGTTTTCAAGTTGTTCCCAGTTAAAAACAGAAAATTCACGACGTGTACGGTGGCCCAATGGTGAAATTGTAAACATTACTGAATGCAATAAAAAACAAATGGCAGATAATGACATACTACAAATGGCCGAAACGCCACTGCAAAATTATATCATACTTATTGGAAAACCCTTTACAAGCAAGAGCATTGCCTTGTAATGAATAAGCTTAGTTGAATAAGGAGCTCTAAATTCGACGAGATTGACATGAATGTTTGGATTCTTTTGCTTTAAGTTAGGCTTAAAAACTGCTGATGACATAAATACATATATAGGGTGTCGCAACAGAGCGGCCTGTAGCACAAGCACTTGCAATACAAGTGAATTATGAAAAGTTTAAGAAATTTCTGTAACAGAAATCTACAAGTTTGCTTGATCTTCTACAAGTGAAACGGACATAGTCCTACAAATTGCTCTTGACTAGTAGACTTTTGGTTTGTCTTACAGGTCCTTGATGCCATGCGCATTTCTCACAACCATGCCTTGTTTTCTGCCGGTTTCGAATGACTAATCGAGTAAGCGCTTTTCATGGCAATGAGTTTTCTAACGCAGGACTAATTGGGTGTCAGTTGGGAGGCCTTCCTTGCGGAAGGCGATACCCATGAAAAATACACTTTTTGTTTTCTGATGGGATTCGCACTCGAAACTCCCTCGTAACAAGCAGACATGCTAGCCATAACACCATGGTCATCACTGCTGATGAACTACAGAACATTTGGATAGTGTGCTACATGTGAAACCATTTACTCGTCAAAATTCCTTTTAATACTTACCGCTTATTGGTTTCAGTACTAGAGGTCGTCATTAAGTAGACTAATGAACAAATTCAGAAATGTGTAAGACATTGCTTTATTGATGAAAGTAATCGTCAACAGAGGGCAATGCTAAAAAAAAACAATTATTAATTCATTGATACCAGTCGAAAGCGTTTGTAATGAAGCTGATCAATCAATCAAACACTACAAAATACGTTGTCTAGATTAATGGTTATTTGTAAGAAGAATAACTCAAACAACGTTTGATATCAAGTACATGTTCCAACCAGTGCAGTGGCAGCCTGTAAGCAAAAGATTTGGCATTCAATCACTATAGAGTCCTTTAAAGAACTCACACCCTAAAATAATTCGAGATTTTTAATGCAAAGATATCAATGTCTCTCTCCTATTATCCTTGAATTTACTGATGAGTTTATTGCATAACTTCACATGAAAATAAATCACATGGGGTGTCGTAGGACACCTGTGGAGAACGAAAATCCTGACTTTTTTACATATTGGTACTTTTTCATTTGGAGTTGAATGCGTTCACCCAAAGCAGCTGTTTCATATTCTTTGCTTTGCTTCAATACAGGAACAAATTTTTGGCTTTTTTTTAATCATCCCATTGGGTGAAACTTGAATACAGTTTCTGGTTTTGTTAAAGAAGTTCGTTTAAGCAGCTTCCAGGTTACAAAAGAAAGTGCGCACTTCAATTAACAACTTCCATACAATACATACAATTTTTCTAAGCTCACTTGTTTTTAAAGAAGGTATGAGGATATTTTCTGAGTTGTTAGGGGAACAATTAAGATTGTTTCTCATCGGCTTTTTTGGTCACATTGATTCAGATGAAGAAGAAGGAATCTATTTCATTTTAACGTCCCAACGCTTCGATAGTGGATGCCATCTTCTTCAGGAGTGATACATTATTTAAAAAAAAGATTTTCATTAACATTTACGTATACATTTAAGGCCAAACTATAAAATTACTCACACTAGATTTAAGAGCCAACAAAAGCAAACAAAGTCAGCAAATGAAATCTAACAGTTTATGATTAATTTGTCAAAAATAAACAACTTCGATGGACGTTTAGTCACTGAATAAACTTTTACGGAATTTACTTATATTTTTTTTACAAATCTATGGTTCATTGCGAGCCCTAAATTTTCCTGTTCGTTTACAAACGGTGATCCATCAAAGAAGACAAATTCCATTTTTAACCGCAAAAGAGATTCATTATGCACAATTATGAATCCACATCCACTATTATTTCAGAACTGTTTTCAATCATCATTAGAGTAGTCGCCAATTATTTAAAATTGACAAAAAAGTTCCATTTTTGTACTTTCCATTTCATCGCATCCGCAACAACTTAGAAAAAACGCACGAACTTTTTATACCCAACTATCCCCGTTTATATACTTTCCTCCTCTTCGGGTTATTTAGTTTTATTATTAATCATTTTTAAACGATGCTTTCCCTTGTAAAAAGCTTTTATGCTGACCAGAGTCTTAGTCTTTTTCACGAAGACCTTGCATCTCCGAGCACCAATTAAATATCAATTTCATATGTTTTAATTTTTCCGCAAAACAATAAATATAAATTCATCAAAATTAAATAATTAGTCACACCATATTAACATAAACTTTCTCTTCTGCTTCCAGGTGAGTCAATGAGTGAACATAGATTTGCAAAAATTCCTCGGTGGTAAGTTATTGTTTACATTAACCCGATTCAAATGGGGGAAGTATCACTTGTCTGCCCATATATAGCCAGTCGAGCAGCGAAGAAATCGAATGACTAAAATCTACAAAAGTGTGTCAATTTGATTATTAAAATCTCTGAAGTGTAGACACAAAATAGACTGACGCAGGTAATCGAAGTAGGCATGCAAAACAAGACACAATTATGAGGGCATGAGGCAGTTTTATTAACATATCCTCCATGTTTGACACACTTGCTGTGCCACTTTTGAGACGTTTTCCATATTTTGGCTGGCTGTCTGATTGAGGAGTTGTTGTACAAACAAGAATGTTCTTTTTTACATCCGAGACGATCTTGACACCTTCATCAATTCAAGTTTTAAGTTTCAAGTTTTACTCAAAATAAATAAACGAAAAAACTCAACCAAAGATACGAGTTCTCGAGTTTGAGTTACATTAATTTATCCATCAATATATGGAGGCAGATACAAAGTATCATTCATTCATGCTGCGATAAACATGCAGCGCCAGTCAGAGCAGTTCAATTCAGTTACTCACTTTTGATGGATCATTCGCAAATTAGGTGCGGGTTCGATAGAATTTCAACTTAAGCTCACGAAAAATTACTCATCCGTGGCAGGTAGACTTATAATTTTCCCGCATTTTGTGTGCACTGCATCTCCAAATGCATCCGCGCAATATAATTTCTTTTTTCGTTGCAAATAGGCCACACATACACATCGAACATGCAAAGACGCACCGCACCGCCAACACTATTGACTAAGACTACAGCATAGTTTCTGACTATGATCAAGTAGATGCAAGAACTGGCTATGAACCTGACTGGAAGTCTCTCGTTTGCCTCCTCAAGAGCGAGTGCACTGCAAATCCACCTAATGTTGACTTATGTTATTTCGCATATGTCCGGAGCCACATGCCGCAGGAGCACCACCACCACCACCATCAACATCACCATCACCACTGGAGCAGCGGTAAATTAAATATCTTTATGGATATACACATAGATAGATGAACACTTGTTTGCAAAACGGTATTTTTGCATTTGACTCTTGGATATGTTGTGTTTACAACAAGCCATCCAGTAGATGCCATGTCAATTAGGGTATCAATGAATGCGGGTCGAGACGGACGGTGGTGAGCTGGTGACTATCGTTTGCTGAAAGCGTGTTTTCCGGCTTCTTTATTATTTCTTTTTTTCTTTTTTGCTAAGGGATTAACCCATTTGTAAGAAAAGTTCGACAGCAATATTCTGCGGGACGACTGACATGTGTCGCTGGGAATACTTTGCAGAAAGCCTTGACAGCGCTACTTATTGTAATGGCCTCTGTATAGGAGAGATTGTTGATGTCAATTCCCAACATCGCAGACACATGAATTTTTTTGAGGTTTTATGGGAAGAAGCTAATTCTTTAGCCGTCAGGTGGTTCGGGACGAATTTGGCAGAAGACACTTTGAAATGCATTTGATTCAATGCCGGAACTATCGTGCATGTGCGGTGTATGTAAATTCACGATATCATAAAGCAAACAAAAATTCTTATCTTCTATGTAATTACGTGTCACCCATCTTGTCTATGGTATCCCCACTTACATGGCTCATTGACGCCGCATAGCTACCTTATAATTCAGTCGGCTTTGCCAACTCCTCTAGCCAACTACCACACATTGAGATTTTGAAAAATAGATTGCTTCAAATTTGTAAGCCGATCCGTTCAATGTACACTCGCAGCAGTGTTAATCCGCACAGGTAGGCTGTCGCTGATGCCTGCTTATCGATCAAACTTGTAGCACAATCTCCGCGTGACTAACTGACGCTAAAATGGTACAACAACAACAACAACAAAATACTCGAGTTCATGCCACACCCGTCCTCTGTCCAGGATTCTCTTGTGTGTCGGGGCTTACATCACATAATTAGCTTAACCATCATTCAAAGTGGTTTCATTGATCGCGAGAGAATGCGGTTAAATGAGATTACTCTGCATTTGCAAATTATTGCTTGGCACATAGTGCCTTGAATGCGAGGACAAATTACTTTGCGAAGAAGATGAAGAGCGTTAACGATGGCTATTGTTCAATTGTTGTCGTAGATATTGAATAATAACCATGGGTGGTGAGTCGAGTTGACGAGGTACAGATCATGTGGTTTCTTTGGAAAGAGTGTTAATCAAGATTATTAATGTTTATAAGTGTGGTAAATTGTATGACAGTGATGTGTGAAAAGAAAGAAAATCGTTATTTATTAATCAGCTTGTTTTGTGTTGAAACGAGTCAGACCTAACAGGGAAACAAAAGAGTTGAGCTAACAACTATGTTGTTAGTTTTATAATTGTTTCCGTTGTCCGATGAGGATTTGGTTCAGAAGAGACCTCTGTTCTTGATATTTTCTTGTAAAATGAAAATGAAAAAGCGTTGTTTTTGACTTCCTCATTTTACAACATCGACTAAACTCCTTCGTGATTGGACAGAAGGCAATGCCTTGGCATTTTAGGCTATCGGTTAGTTTAATCATTCTGATTATGAAGTATAGTTCGTGTCATATTTTTAAAAAACAACGTTGAAAATCACGGCTGAGTGCTTTGAAAGTTTACAAAGGTTAAGTTCCTCTCTTAAAGATGAAGATCGAATCAAAAAACATTTTTCAAACAACGAAATAAACAAACAATCTATTAACAACTCTCTTTAGAAATGTCATGTTTTTGGTTCATGAGATGACCCTTGGAACGGATATGGTTTGATGCGTAGAACAGAAAACATTCAAGTAGAACAAAAGTGAGACTATGAAAGTCGTGGAAGTCAATTTATTTCTCAACAGTTGTCATTATTCCTTAGCTTTACAAAAGAAAGGCTGATGAGCTCAAAAGGATTTCATAGGAGTAATAGGATGTTTAGAAGTAAGTAACAACTCGCATTACTCTAAGTGGCTCTTCTCTTACAGTGAACTAAGGTTCTTCCCAAAACTTCCTCACCAGCTATTTACCTCGAGTTACGCACAAAAAGCTGAATAAAGGAGCTACCTCTTTTGTGAGCCATCTAATAAGTCGTCTTCCTCTTCAGCGAGTTGGTTTCAGGTTTCGCATCTGAGACCAGCCGGTTGCAGACTTAAGATTTTTCAAAAAATCTGACGGTCTCTTGGGATAGAGGCGACGAAAAAAGGACGCCCAATATTGTTGATTGAAGTCAAGTTTATCCGTATACGTACTTTAGAAACAAGCAACTAATGGCCCGAGCGGTGCAACGTGCCGACATAATCGGTACTTGAAGGTCCGCGGTCGATACAAGTCATTAAGGTGATTCAGTCTTCTTTAGGCTCTCCATCAAATTTAGCTCCTTAATGAATCTTGTTTCAGCTTGACATTTGTTCAGTTTTTCTACTAATTGCTCAATCGCGTGCTATGATTTAAGGTTAAATAATTTGGTCAATTGGGTCGTCAAAAAATGAACCGCTAAATAAAAGGGTGTTTCTTAGAGGCATAAAACTTCGAATTGAAATATAACACAAGAAAATCGTTTTAATGTCCATCAGTTTGGCTTTATTGGAAGGATAACTTTATGCCAATGTTTAAATATGATTTTGGGTATGTGGCCGCCGCGGCTAAGTGTAGAGGTCCAATTTTCAACCACTTTTACGACCATTTGAGGTCGTATATCGGCATTAGCGACACGAATGTGGGCATCCAACCCCTAACATATCTGGTTTGTTGACATAGATGAGCGACTTCACATATCCCCAAAGAAAACAATCCAATGGTGTCAAATCGCAAATCACACGATCTTGGTGCTCAATTGTCAGGTCCATTCTTCGAAATTATGAGCTCATCGAATTTTTCCTTCAATAAATCGATTGTGATGCGCGTTTTGTGGCATGTAGCGCTATGTTTTTTGAAACCACAGCTACATGATAAACAAATAGTCGGTAAGCATGGTTCTATACCGGTCTCCATTAACGGTAACTGGCTCGTCAGCATCATTTCGGAAGAAGTATGGCCCAATGACTCCATCAGCTCATAGAGCACACCGAACAGTCAGTTTTTGTGGATGTAATGGCGTCTCAAGGTACTCATGTGTATTCTCTGCACTCCAAATGCGGCAATTTTGCTTGTTGACGTAACGATTCAACCAAAAACGAGCCTCATCACTGAACAAAACTTTGCGATGAAAATCAGTATCGAGATCAATTTCATTTTCATTTTTCAGCACAAGCTGGATCTTGTAAGGTCGTAAACCAAGATCTTTGTGCAAAATCTTCCATAAAATTGTTAGACAATTGCTGTGCACGGTGGCGTATCGATTCATTCGGGTCCTCTTCAACACTTTGCTGTACAGTTGCAATTGTTTCTTTGGTGCGAACTGTTCGACGTCTCTGCGGATGCGTATTATCACATAAAGTAAACGTAGTGCGTAAACGATCCATGGTTAACTGAATTAATTGCTCTGATGGACGATGGAAGAAGATGGAAGAAAATGGAAGAAGCTTGCGGTTAACTTCGCGAACTGAACCACTATTTTCGAAATAAATTTGCACGATTGGCAAGCGTTGTTCTTTTGTCAACCTGTTCATGAAATGGCAAACCAAACTGAGCATAAATCACATTATAGTTGGCCAATTTTACCCCAAGATGTCAGTTTCATCCCTATTCGAAAAACCAACCTCTAAAAAACAGCCTATACATACTTGGCTTGTTCGTGTATCGACGCCTCTTATATTATTTCGTAGGTAGGAAAGTTCACTTTGAATGTAAAACCTTTTTCTGGAGAAATCAGATAATTTTTTCACCTCTTTTGGACAACATTTCTAAATTTTCAGGAATAGGGGTAGCTAATTTGCCCCTCTGATCCGCGACCACCGCTATTCAAAGCAACCTGTCCATCTAATTGCATAAGCAATCCCTTTGAAGGGCGCATTCCAAGTTTGTAGGGGCTCAAGCAGACCTATTCGCACTCTCTACTTTAGATCGTTCCGTTCGTATGAACCAAAAATACCTGAGGCTACTATTTTGAGGAAAAACCAGAGCATTCGCTGCGTCTGGAAGAATAAGTAACAACATTGGGCATCACCAGAATGACGCTAATCAATGTCTAACCAATTTAAACAACATCAGTGGACGGAAAACTGAATTTCAACAACATCCAGTCACCCCGTGGACGGTAAACTGAATTCACTAAATGTTTCTGTAAATTAGTTCAGTTTGTGTAGACTGCGGTGTGAAATAATACTCACATTCGGGTTAAGTCATTAGATGATTGAATTTATCCGACTTTTAATTCAAACGAATTTTTACGTACCATTATTATTTTTTTTTTTCCAACACACCATTGCCATCTTCTGCTGCTACCTCAAACTTCTGGGCGGCAGCGGAAACCGTTCTCCCGCTCTCAAAGCACTCAATTAGTTTATTCAGTTTCATTTTTTCTCATCATTGTACTCTAGAAAGGAAAAATTGAAATTGCTACGTTCTTTCCTTTTTGCACTCATTAGAGCTTCAATTAATCACAGTAATGCTGCCAATCTAATTTACAATCACTACATTCAAGTAAAACAAAAGTCGGAACACTATTTGGGAATATAAAAATTAATAAGCTTATTAACCTATCCAAAAACACAGTTCAAACATAAAATATCACCTCATTACCAAATCAAAACAAAAGAGCTGACGTACAAACTTTACATTCTTTTCTTTCTTTTTTTTAACTTACTCTACATATTACCTTTTCGTATCTACTTATCATGCCGATTGAAAATGATCTTCAAACAAAAATAAAACACGAACTCGTTAGCATTAATTTGTGAAAGAAATGAGGTGAAAAGTAGCAAAACGAAGAAAACACTTTAAAATCGAATCAACAAAACCGAAACCATTATTTGTACTCTCTTGACTTTTAACCCACTTTCTGTGGGTTCTTGTGTATCAAGAGCTTTCAAACTCACTTCAAAATTCACTAGTGTTTCTAATCAAATTAGTCACGTTTACTGCCTGGTTTTCTTTATTAAATTAACGCCGGCGGATGTAATGTACACATTTCTCTCCATATTCACTCAGTCAGATGATGACCCATTAAGAAGAAATTATTAAAAAAAAAAAAGTATGAAAAATTAAATAAATAATAAAAATGGAATTTTCCCTGCAGACAACTTGGCGGCACTGAAAGTGGAATCGATGCTTTTCGTCTTTGTTTACTATACGAACATAAGTCGTCACAATATGTGTGTTGAGTCTCCTTTAGAAAAAAAATCCACTGCTGACCATCATAACTCATCTCTGCAATCTCTCGAACAATAATAAAACGCAGAATGAGCTAAAAGCCAAACGAAATCGAAACAGCAGTGCGTGTGTGCAATGTGCATACACATAATCGGCATCCTTTTTACTGCGTTTAGTGGCATTTCAGTTGAGAAAATATTTATTTCCTCTTTCTTTAGATACCGAACGCTTGCCGCCGGCCGCCAACACGAAAAAAGGGACGAAACGCTAAAAGACTTTTCACAAACAATTTTGATGTCATGTCCGATTAACATTTTCCTTTCATCGGTTTGTGTTCATTTGTTGTTTATTTTATTCTCAAGTTTATTGCATGTAACAACAATTGTTGTCATCGTCGGTCGTTGGTCGGTCGTCGAATTCGGATTCATCGGCAGTGCCACAATGTTTACCAGAGACCGCCTTGCGACATCAGAAAAATATGAAATTTCAAATTCAAATTTATTGCAATGTGTGCGTTTGTTTTGATTTATATTACAACCTTGACAATGAGCTTGTGAACAGATTCGTTTTGAATTGTGAATTTGTTCCAATCGAAGACTACATAAAAGATGAAGAAAACGACGGACACAGTCACACAGCACAGCAAATGGCTACAGATTATTTCCATTCGATTATCCTCTTTATTCGATCGTTTTCGATTTCTTTAGTGTTCAGTAAGGGTCTCTCCTCTTTTTTTGGAAAAATGGAGATGTGGTTGTAATTTGTCGCTGCAATGTAGGTTCATAATTATATGCCAAGGATGCGTTCAACTTGATTTTATAGCGCGGAGATTGAAATGAGATGAATGGTGGACTATGCATGCACTTCTATATTTAGAATTGGCAAAAGGTGGACATTCGATATACATAATCGGCGATGCCAAATCAGATTTTCGCAATGTCGTTGATTTTTATGGAACTTGACAGTGATGACGATAAATGCGTAATAGTTTCGCAGAATGCCAATGGGCAGAGTTGTCTTCAAATGATGGAGGATTTTTATGTGCGATCGATAAGGCACAATGGAAAAATAGCCCTGACTGCTGGTGAGTGTGCGTTTGAGTCGTAAACGCAAGATTTTATATCTTCTGATGATGACCTTCGTGACTAAAAATAGGATTTATGGTAAATCGCATAGCATCGAGTTTTATTGCATCAGATTAACACGGGAAAGGAATTCCTTGAGGTTGATTTAAAGAATTTAAAGGAAGATCACATATTTTAGGTGGACAATTTTTGTTCAGGATAAGCATTTGAATAGCTTTTAGCGAAGAAATATAATTATGAGATATAATTATAAGAAGAACCTTCGATGCAGAAAAACTACACACAAAATTCAAATATTTACGATTGACGCTGACCGCTTTGTGCTTTGATCGTGGTCTAAACGAATGAAGTGGTTAACCTACACGGTGGTGTACAGTGTAGTATTCAGTTATACAATAAGCTACAAATATTGCATTAAAGTCTTAAAATCATTTCAAGAATCAATTAAGAGCAATACGATTAACTTGACGCGGGCAGCAAAAGCACTCAAATCAGCAATGCCCTCGTCCAGAGTTTCCATATCCTGTTGTGGTATAAAGGACTTAAAAACGTTGTTGACCACCTAACCAACTAACTATGCTCTTCTTAGTGAGACGTCTTTCAACAGGAACTTGGTAGTCCGATAGGCGTATAACTACATATTCCTGACACGTCTCCTGATTGGAATTCTAGTTGAAGAGCGATATTCTCTTTTTTAGCATCCATAAGCAAGATAGCACCTTCAACGAGCCGTTATTCTTTCTTCTATGCTTCGATGGCTTCGTTGTGTGCGTTTACGTTTATCATTCATTATACTCGGGTTTGGTTCTGGCAATTTTGCCGTAACAGAGTTTGGCTTCGGCTAGGCCAAGCTTTTAACAGCAATGATACTGATACGCGAGGCTGTTGGTCTTTTCGAAACAACAAGTGGGTAGTTAACCCCACTCACAGCCTCCAACTAAAAGTGCCAGGTCATTTTGAAATCCCCTTGGACACAAAGGGCTGGATAATCTGAAAGCAGGACCCTGCTGCAGGGGTATGAGAGCTGCCGTTGTATCGCCAGAAGGTTAACCGCCAACATCACTGCTTCAATACCATGTCTTAATATTGAAATACCCTGAAAGACCTTTAAACCAAATAAGTCGAGGTAGCTCATTCAAGAATTTCTGCTTTTTTGACTGTTGAAGTCCACCGTTGATTCTGTAAGTCGAATTCATCCGCTGAGACATTCCCAAAAATCTCAGGTAAACCACTTTGGCCAGTCAGTCATTATTTGCAGAGCATTATAGTGTTGATCTATTTCTTCTTCGGCTCTTTGTCTACACTCGCACTTACTAGCTTAGAAATGACAAACCACCGTAGTATTCATGTTCCATGACCTGATATGAAACCCAAACGCACTTTTCCTGGGTGTTTTAAGTGAACTTGCACCTTGGGCTGTTCTGCGGCGAAAGTGGCAGCAGTCCTATTGCAACGTCTCTGTGCAACGTCTCTGTACAAAGATAAATGCGGCTCTCGAAGTTATTTTTAAAAAATGCATATTTTGTAGAAAATATCTTTTAACGTCCGGATCACTTTCCTTATGCACTGAAGACTGTTCTAAGTAAAAAGAAATTTCAGATTTTGAGGAATTCGTGTGGGCAGTGGTATGGCCAAGGTGTTTTGGCAGAATTTCCCAAATATGTGTTTATAATTTGTATAACTTATCATATTGAAATGAAAAACGATTGATAAAAAAAAAATTATGAAAAACAAACGTTGCATTGCTCGCCTTTGGGCGGTGGGCCCTTCAAAAAGTTAACTCAAAAGTTTCGCAATCAGACGCGACCGTCGCACATATTCGGCAAGCAACCAAAGACTAAAAAAAAAGTTAGATCAAAAAAAAATGTCATTACTTTCCGTGAAAATGTGCAACAAATTCGAGACGTAGAAATGCTTACCGTTCAAGAGCTTGGCCTTTCGTAGGATTTAACTTTAATCGAACGAAATGAATGTCACAACGGATATTCTTCTATTTGAACGGCCCTTATTAAAAACCGATTTTCGAAGACGGGAAAAAGCAGTAGGAACGGCAACTGTGCATAAATTTAAAAATGGGTATTCTGTAGTGGTCTCAACCCATTCAAATCTAAACGGTTTATGATTACTAATAAAATGGAGCAGGTGCCAATTGACACTTTGTGGTTTGCTATCAATTAAACTTTAAAGCAGTCATTTAGTAACGGTCAACAAGTTCGCTGAAAAAGGTGTCAAAATACCATCAATATACTTCACCGAATCAAGATTAGCACGCAATTAGCGCTCGTTGAGTAGTTTAATTTGCTTTAAATTTTTGTTCGCAAATCCAAAATATTTCCCGAAAGTCATTTCAAAGCATTCTCTCCATATAAAAAATACGATAGATTACCTTTTAATCAAAAACCCATTGAAGGGGCCTGATGCAAGTGAGATCCATCGATACTGAACTTGGAACAAAGGAATTAAAAATTATGTGAACCCCCGGTAATCCGCAAAGCGTTTTGCAGCGTCGGACGCTGATGTGCTGAGCCATTAGTTGAATCCCTAAAAGATGAAATAAAGATGTCCCAAAATTATGATTGTGAACCTGCATTCAGCAGTAATAGGCTTGTTGGATTACAAGGGGCATCGGTTTAGACAGTGTGCGGATTACCTGTATTTGAATTTATAGTAACAAAAAAACCAAAAGCTACTTAACGAAAAAAGTAGAGGAAATTCCAAGGCACTCGAAAGCGAAAGGTGCGACCCTTCTACAGTCTATAAGATACGGAATATCACCAGCATGACGATTCCTGTCTCAACTCACTTCGAATTTATATTCTGTCGATTTAATTTTCACCTTATCGAAAAACATAGACTGTAAAAAGTTTCCCATTCAACAATTCAAGAGCTTCGCATCAAATTTGCGGAATACGTCCCTTCCGTTTCTCTTTTTCTTAACTGAAAGCACTTAATGTCATTCAAGATCGACAGCTATTCATTCAGAAGGTTTCATTTTTAACAAAACTAGAATAGAATAAGCACAAGTGGAATGAAGTAAAAGAGAAACCGTCGAACAATTGTCAATCAATGTTTTCAATTGCACAACTGAGAGCTCTTGCTGATTTTTTTGCTTTTCACACCAGACACACTTTTGTCGGATATCTGATTTCGTATTGTGAAGCAAAGAAAGAAGAAAGAATCCCTTTCGGCGCTTCTCTGGGTGGTTACATGTTTGACATTTAAACCCATTCTTAGTTTAACGGAAAACCAAATTCATAAACAACACTAATCCGACACAAAACAAATGCCTGGCCAGCTGTTTTAGTCTCTGTTTCTTTATTTTTTATAATGTTAACAATTAATGGCCTAAGACATGAGTCCTGCAGCTATCCACAAATGCTAACCAAATCATAAACAATCTCGATTTAGCTCCCAAACAACATCAATTTCTCTCGCTTACCGAGTGTATTCACTACACCAGCAAAAATAAACACGAACACCGACAATTTGATTGCCTTCATGTAAAACAAGCATAACATTTTGTAAGTTCCATGTCTCGTTTTGCCGTTCTAAGTGGTTGCGGTTCTTAATTCATCTTGACATGCACCTGTTTGTATGTCTCGAACAATTTAAAAACCCTTCTCCAAACTTAAAATACTATAAAACTCAACTATAACTGCTGACCGCAACCCATTCTCTTGGCAATGGTAAGCGTGACGGATGCTGATACCTTATTTCCTCTAATCAATAATTCCTTCTAGCTCACTCTCTTCTTTGAAACAAACTCTACAGCCTCCTTCAATTTCCTGTCGATTTTTATGGCACTTTTAAAATCTACAGTTAACCGCATAGAAACCTACAAAACTTTTCACTTGTTATGCTTTGGCACGGCTTCAAATTCCTTGTGCCTCTGTGCTTGCTTGTTGCTTGCCGTTTGCTGCTTAAGCCTAACCTACATCGATTCTGTCTTGTTTCTTGTTGTGCTTCTATTTTTATGTTCTTGTTCTCTTCTCTGCTGTAAAAATCATTACCTCCGGCAGAACTCAGTGATAGTCTCACTTAGATATGGGTCTAGTTTACTAGAACGTACTATCGCAGCAAGAAAACAAAGCAAAAACAAAATTCACAAAGAGATACCAATGTGAGCCATTAAAACTTAACGTCAAATAAGAATAACTCAAAAATGAAAATATTTTCTAAACAAAGTTGCCCCACATGAGCAACGAAAGCATTTCGCTGAATATGGATGCCCCTCAATGGAATTTTAGTTGCTTCTTTTGCACACGCTGCTCGTGGGGGCATCTACATATTGTTTAACACAATTCTAATGGAAGAAGGTGTATCTATGAGACGTCACAGTCTCGACGAGTATAGAAACAAAATTGAATTCCCATGTAGGTTGATTTTACACACGGAACGAATTGTGCTTTTGAAGCGAGGAAAATGATGCTTCAATTCGTCAAGTGTATATCCGAGCTGGAACAAACTCTCCGAATGTGTTTCATTGGGTTATGCCGGTACGGTGCGCAATCGCATGCACATAGCAGCGGTTATGAAAATGCAATTATGAGAATATATTTATGGTATTTGCCTCTAGGGACTTCTGTGTGATGATGGTGATCCTAGAGAGCAGTTGGCTTTCTTGATCCCACCAACAACGCTTTGCGAGTAATGGACTTTATGGAATAAATTAATTTCAACTATGCGGTCATGTATCACGTCCGACTTGCAAGAAGCCGGTTGCCTGTTCCTATTTGCATTACAAAATCTAATGGGTTCAAGCAAAGGTTGTACGGTCAAAGAAGTTGGAGTGTGAATGCAAAATGGACGTGTTTATGGATTTAATGGATGAAAAAACTCTTTATGAGCCTTTTAAGGGAGAAAATGCTCATTTAAACTTTTAAGACGTCTTCGAGTCTGCGAAGATCAAATGTTTCGGACTTGAATCTGAAAAACCAGGGCAAAGAAAATTTAGATTCAGCCTCATGTTCTTTCGGATATTCTTTATATATAGACGCACCTCGCGTTACTACACACGATCCCTATTGCTTCGAAATGCGGCCTCTTCACAATGACCTCCGTTCAGAACAGATTTGTTTCAGAATGGGCCTTAAAACTGCCCTTAAGCTTTGAAACAGCTCCTGCAGATCACTGACCGAATCGAAAACAATGGAATCTAATAGACCAAAGACTTAATTACTATTAGGAGAACCCTTCTTCATAATTAATTCAAATTCCTTTCTTAAAACTTTTCTAATTTGTCGATTTTTCTTTATCTTTTCAGATCCATTTACAAATTTACAACAAAACAAAAGGTACGTAATAGACTTCACCTTATGCCTCTTGTCCTTACAAATTACCATCATCAATACTCAGCTATTATATTCGTTGTAATCACTTTCCCGCCTTAAGCCACTTGATTAATGTTTTAACGATCAAGCCCAACAATTTAGGACCCACCCTAGTCCAATTTACCTATGGGATGTCGACATCTTTTCTTATCTGAAAATCGCTTTAAGGAGGCAATTGGTATGGCGTTCTATCGACTTGGCTGCCAGCTCCTCCTCCTTAAAAATCCATCAACCGATATTTAAATTAATATTCTCAAGTTCACATCTCTGAGCCACCATCTCTGGTAATCAATCAATTTCGATTGCATAAAGATCGATATCGTTTTAGTTTTCTTTCTTTTTTTTTGGTGTGATTATGGAAATTATACCCCCTGTGTGACATCCTAAGGGCAATTGAAAGTAACATTCCCTTTATCTGAGAAGTTTCTTTGGTTTCTCTAACTCAGTCAAGTGGATAAGAAAAACAAGAAATGTTTATATAGAAATTCTTGTTATTTTAATTAAATTAGTTTTTGCAAAAGATTTTCCACGATAGATAAAAAGTGGGTAGGTATATAAAGACTCAGCATTTACAGAAAGAATAAATAGACAGACACAGATGGACGGACGTACTCTTGTCCGCCAATCAACAAACGATGGACAACACTTGATTTGCTCTTGAGGAAAAGAATTTTCAGATAACAAGTTTTTCAACCAACATGTATACTACATATTTGTATTTGTACATATGAGTATACCTGCTATGCCATGATTATATTGTTGCTGAAGATCCCTTACTATACTCATCCAATAAAGTACCATTTGTGAATAAGGAGTTTTCTTGCAAGTCGATCGATATCTAACGAGCATAATGGTTGGCGGGTAGATCTTCTTTTTTCAAAAGGCTTTTTTTGTTGTACACATATATCCCATTGCTTTGAAACAAAATAAGAGTATAAGACATGATATGGATCGATGTAGAATAGTGATCAGTGGATTCTGGTGATGTGTTTCAGTGAAAGGAAAATCGTTAATGGTACTTAGAAGTATCTATGTGAAATTGAAGGAAGCAGAAATTGCGAAAACAGTGTGTGTTGCAAAGAAAGAAAAACTCTTCTTTCTTGAACAACAAGCGAGGGACATATTTTTTTTTTCATAAATTACATAAAAACAAAAGAGTTGATATGCGAACTTTTTCTTTTTTGATTCTGTAAATTATACCTTGTCTCAGCTTCTGACATTTAGAGAAGAATGAAATCATGTTCACTGGGTAACAGAAAAAGCAAATCTCACGCTTTTTTTCTGGTTTAAATTTGTTTACTGCTTTTGCACTCACCTACTTTAACATAAACACCCAATCACATAAAAACTAACAGACACTGTTTGAGTCAAAATTCAATATGACGTTTCATCAAAAGGTTTCCTATCCCTTTGAGAATGCAGTTTCCTTAAACACTATACAAGTTTTATGCTGAGTATTTCAAAAAAAAAGAAAAACATCTGTTTTGTAGGTCTTGGCCCTACAAATGATAGGATTCGTTGTACATTTTATTGAGTGACATTACTCCAGTGTCTAATCATTCTGGCAAAACAGCCCTGCCTAGCTTTTCACCAGTTTCCCTGATTCCACATCGACTCTTCTACTCCTTGAACTTCTATTCAATCCTACAAAGCCTATTTTAAAAAATACGGTGAGATAGAGAAATCGGTATATGTTTTAACTATTTTCGAATGTTTCCAACCATATTGTGAGAGCAAAAAATGTACCATAAGGCCTGCAATCATACGCTAGTCCATATTCAACATTTGAACAGAACAGTTTTAGTCTGACAACAGCTTTTGTTTTCACGATTTGACCACTCTCACAGGACCTTTTTTTTACAATTTCGGACAAAAAAAGCACCATAAACACTGACTAGTGAATATTTGGGAATATAGTTTCCTCCTCTTGATGTAGTTCGAAATCATTACACTGGGTCGTAAGTCAAGGCATTATACTCCTCAGAGTGTTCATTAAAATGCCCCTTATTATGTGAGGAACTTAGCGTCTAACAATTGGATTCTTAACTGTTGTGGTAAAGTATCGAGTATAAAGTCATTTAAAGATATGGTTAAAATCATATTTATATTCCATTTGAAGTTAACTCAGTTACCATCCATCAATAAACTTACATCACAATTTATTTATTCGAGCTGACTCGCTATGGGTTGATGTTGTGGTAAGAAAGTTACCATCTAAGTAGTTACGACGACTCAGCATAGTACTTGAAATACGATTAAGCATTAGCTTCGGTTTCGCCTGAAGTGTACCAGTTCAACAATAAGAAATCAATACATCTATTCACAATGTCGTTAAGCCATGCCAAAGATGACATAGCGTCACTTGAGCTTATAGTAAGTTCTTTAAACTGGTTGAACTTTCGCTCACTCTGACAACTCACAGTAATCAAAAAGATTCAGCACTGGTCCACTCCAGAATCTGAGCTTGGAAAGAACTGTTATCGAATCTTCACAGATGGTTCTAAGACCGACGAAGGATCTGGTGGTGGCGCCTTTGTGAGGAACGACGACATACGACTGCAAGATTAGATTCTTTGAGTCTCAATTGGGTTCCAGGCCATTGGAAATGAGATCGCCGATAAATTTGCTAGGCAAGGATCTCAGACAGCTTTTTCAGGACCTGAACCGTCGATAGGTCTGCCAGCGTCCTCAGTGAGGGCTTCAATCAACAGATGATATGCCCTCATTGGATGCAGACGGACCAAGCGTATGCTCCCCAATGTAAATAAGAAGACAGCAACATTTTTGTTATCGCTTAGCAGAAAAGACCGTAGAAAGCTTATTGGCGTTGCCAGCGGGTACTTCTCTTTTGTCAAGCATTTAAACGAGTTAGGATACCACGCTCTGTGAATCTTGTGGAGAAGATGGCGACATCGCAGAGCACTTCCTCTGTGAATGTCCTGCTTTTCCAGCATGAGGTCACAGATACCTGCTCGGCGCAGACATGATGAGAGCTGGTAACTTATGTTAAACTCCTTATCATGGCAGCTTCTTTTGGCTTTTCTACGAACATCTGGAAAGTTATTGCAAGAAAGTTGCTATCTGGTAGTACAATGGACTGGTATTTAGGTCTGAGTGCACCAGCAGACCTCTAACAGAAAAAAACAAAAACAAGCAAAAAGCCTACTTCAATAAAAGTCTCTCTATGAAGTTCGTATCGTTTTCACGTCCCTGCCATTCAGCATTTCTATTTCGAACAGAATCGGTGTTTTCATCGGCCCTTTTTGAGGACAATTCAAATACTAACCAGGGTATTTTCTATGTAAATATAACTTTTATTCGTTCTTATTGAAATTCGTACTTCTAAGCCAGAGTAAAGATTGGAACGATTTTTGCGTCAATTAAGACAGCAAAATGATGGTATACACTGCTTTTGTCCAAAACATAGATGGAGAATGCTCATCAAACTTGAATAGATCAGCTTTAACTTAGGGGACAATTAGGTGTTTTTGTTGCCTGCCCCCACCATAGGCAGGGGTGATTCGACAACACAATTTGAAATCATAGGCTGCACACGGTTCAATAAAGCAGTTTTTTTTTTTTTAATTCAATAATATCTATTTCATTTGTGAACATGAGGACTGCTCATGTACCCCTTAAAAAAAAACTCTTTGTACAACTAATATCAATCAGACCAACTTAAGGCTTTTATCCTCCGAGATATTCGCATATTTGTTTGGCATTTATACGACAATAAATATCTCATTATACTCTGTCGGGAATACATAAACAACTGAGTCCACAATGAAGTTAAGCTCCTATTTTATAGTTTTAATTAGAAGAACAACAAGGACCCTCCTTCACCATTCCAATTCAAACAGACCGCTCAAGTACGAGGTATACGAGGCCTTTCATCAAAGAAGACCAGATCCACCTCGTAACACAAAGCCAGCCGCTCCTACAACCGTGTTTATTGCAATACTTCTTTGAATCTATTACTCCTGTACGAGCCATCTCTGACGAAATATACGACCACAAAAAAACGCCCTCTCCTAAACGCCTATCATATTTCAATGCAAAAAACAACACTCGTATACCCACACTGCTCGTGTGTCGGCCTCTCAGAGTGGCAACAAAAGACCAAAAAAAAAGCGCATCGTTCCATACATCAAACTCCATTTGAGGTTTCATTCGCTTTTCCAAAAGCACGTAATTAAGTCATAAAATAGGGTTAAATTAGTGTAATTGAAGGTGTTTTTCCTTTTTTCGCTTTGCTATACAACTGCTGGACTGCCGATGCTAAAGCTGGACTCCTACTCGAGCCACCGCCTTACATAATATCCTCGGACAAAGCAACGGCTTAGAATCACGCATGCCGAGCGAGTTGAGAGTATATAAATCCAGCATCATCTTCTTTGGAAACTAGTGAATTATCTATGGTCCATCCGTAGATACAAACTTGTTGCATATGTAGTAATTATATGTGTTCGTTCTTTTTCTTACTTTGTGTTGCATGTTGGTGGGGCTTTGGTTGATAGAAAAAAAGAAGCTAAAAAAAATAGTGATTGCCTTGAGGTTAAATCATCGCTGGGGTATAACTAAAAGTGGAAAAATGGACACCCAGCAAAATTTGCCCAGATACGATTACCATTAAGTATCTAATGAATATTTTCACATCACGATATACGCTTATCCACTTCTTGTGATCTAGTTTAGTTTCTTGCTTTTTTTGTTGAGGTATGTGGTGTAGCACATGCATACCAAAGTAAACCAACAGGTAGGTATCTCAATTTGTTGCGCGATAAGCATTTTGTTTTCCTGTCGCCAGGGAATTTTTCATACAAACACAACGTACTCGGTATACACAAAACGCAGCCACAAGATGTGCGCCACAGGACTTCTTGAGCATCTTTTGCCGTCTGCGTCTTCTAGAAACCGCACATGCCATAGTGCACATTATTTAATTCCAAAACAAACAAACGCAAACTCTAAGTATCGCCTACGGTGCTCTGTAAGATAGCAAATTGGCCGTGGCTCAGTGCAAACAGGAAGACGTATATGCTTGATGATGAGATGCGATTTAGCCCCAAAGATACAGTACGGTGCTCAAGAAAGGGTTTCTATACTGCAGCTTAAATTATGACGATGTCGACTGCAAACTTACGTAATGAGTAAAGTGTCGTCGTATATTTTATATGACATATATATTATATATATATATTCTCCGATGACACTCAAGCAGTTTGTCTATCGAGCTCAGTCACGAAGTTATAGTGGTCTGTTTTCGATGTGAGTGGATTTAGGGTCGGTTTCTTCATTCGAAGTTGACTTTCAACTGTGGATTTTTTCATTTAGAGTCAACTTTTAGTGTGAATAGTAAGAAGTTCACTTAAATTTGCTTGATTCTCAATTTCCGGAAGCAACAAAGTCAAAAATGTAGAGCAGAAAACTTTGTAAGAGCCTTTTAAGGGTGTGCATTTATGTGCATCTCTATTCCCAAAGCATATAACTGAGGCGAAAAGCTAATGAGGCTGCTTTCAATCCCGCACCTAAGTGATGCTGATGCAGTACGTAGGATAGTTCTGCAGTCGAAGTTCAAACCACCTGCTCAGGGTGAGTGCAATCACTTAAACAAGAAAGAAAGTAAAGTATGTCTTGCTCCACCTGATTGAGCAATTTCCGTTCGATAATATGAAAATCTATTCCTACAGCAAATGCACATTATAAAACCATCCTGACCAAATACATTGTGCCTCATTTTTTATCAATCTTTGCTCAGAATTACCTTTAACAAGCACCGATCGACAAATAGCTTCTCAAAGCCCTTATCCCATTCTTATGATCACATAACATCTCATCTGTGAGATTGTAAAAACCACAATCTTCTTTATAAAGATGACCCCTTAGGTCATCTGTATATGCGAAATTGTAAGCAAACGGATACTTCCTTCTTCTTAAAAATAAAAAAATCATCGCAGGCATTGAATTATAAAAAAATAGAAGAAGAAGAAAAAAATGATACACAACTACAATCTAACAAGATAGTTACATCGCCTCATTAGATCTGTATACTGTGCTGGTCCTAGGGTCAGAGACGTGAAACTATTTTCACTCTGAATAACAACTCCTTCTTTTCCGCAAAAAAACACAAAAGTAACTTACCTACCTACCCACTCGAGAGAGAGATGAAAAACCATTTGCCGCCGCCGCATCGACATCACAACACAACGCTACTACACAATGCATTGTTTTTAAAAACAACTATCTAGAAACCGAAAAAATATAATTTCGTGATTTCTCAGATACAATAGCACAGAAGAAAAATAATCATTTGTATGGTTTTGTTGTTTTGCAAATTGTTTTATGTTTACGAGTATCTCAGTATAGTGCACCGTGAAGTATATAAAGAGATCGGCGTGGCATGGTGTTTCTTTATTATTGGATTTATTGGAACGAGGAAGGACTACCAATAGAGAGTTAAAGGAAGCAAATTCTTGTCACAGATACTCGATTTTTTTGCTATTTCTTTTTCACCGATGTGCTCATTGAATTTTGAGAAGAATTTGAGAAAGCTGCTGACGACACTTTTATTTTACGGTTGAATGGACAATAAACTGAACATTCGTTCAAAAGGTTAAAACTTAGCCGAAATAATACAAATTTAAGTCACTGAACATTGAATTCCAACCAAAGAAGTGAAAATTTGAGGTTATACATTGGGAAAAACTGCGATTTGTAGATTTGCGTTTTACAATAAAGTTTCTTGAAAGTTCAGTAAAACCAAAATATAAAAATTGTTGCGAAATTGTCAATGACAAAATACAACTCTGCATTTGTCTGCCATTTGAATCTCTTAACAATTCAAAATGGGGTACATTAGGGTTGCATACTGACACCACTACTATTTTTTGATTTTTGACGAAAACTTACTTTGAGGCACTTAAGACCTGACTTAAGTAGCTAGGAAAGTTTATGCAGTATGGTACACATAAAAGCACCGATAGTGAGTCGAACTCATCTGTGACGCAAAATTTACCATAATTTTATTCCTACAAAAGAAAATTTTGACCACAGCAGACTCTTTCTTAGTTATGACACAAGAGTCTATCCGGGCCAATAGCTTGGTCGATAATGCTTCTGCTTACCAGCTGTGTTGAATGCTTGGATAGGATGCCAAGACGGTGTTACCGCTGAATAGCTAAGATCTAGCAAAGACTCAGTTTGATCTTAGTATTTTTTTTCTTTCTCGAATTCAAACCGCAGTTAACGAGACTTGAATTACATCAATTGAAAATATAGTAGATCTCGCCCATTAAATAAATAAATAAAATAAAAAGGATGGCCGAACCGAGCGAGGATCCCGGGAAATAGCGTATTTCTCACAACCATTGCCTTGAGGGAGGGGACCTACAGTTTTCGAACCATGAAACACCTGGCGAAAAGGCAAACGCGATAACCATCACGCCACGAGTACTAGCATCTTGCCCATTAAAAGGCGATATCAGTTGTTAGCTTCGCTGCCTATACTGACAGCGGCTCAGACTGGAAGATGCTACGGGTGCGGCTCGAAAGTTTCTGTCGAAATTCCTATGTTAAAGTTATTATCGTTTTTTGGAACGGCCTATGTAGATGAGCTTGCTCGATACGATACGGTTGTTGGTTTCCTTATCAGTCTTCCTTACTGGAAAAAGCAGTATTGGAATGTCTAAAACAGTCTATAGACATTGCACGGGTTGGTCACATAGAACTGCTAGGCAGAGCTCCCTACCAGCGGTAGGCAGTAGGACAAGCAATCAGCAATCACCATCTTCTACCAGTAAACAGCTGCAGAAAACTCTGAAAAAGCTTTAGCTTTTGAATTTATTTTTAATTTTTGAACCTATTAAAAATATTAGCTATAAATTTTGAAGGGAAAATTTGCTAAAGACTACGTGTAGCAGTAACTTGTTTTTTGTTTTAGCAGTTAAAAGTTCAACATGTTCAACTTTGCCAGTCGCTGCCTAGTACTCGCTGTTTGGCGAAGAGTGTGGTGAATTTCGTGTCCACACAAAGCTGATCAGCTGGCCGTAGTGGATATTCGCCTCGCGGCTGGCAAACAGCTCTGCAAGACTGCGCATTTATGATGAATGTACAATGGCCTTTGCTTCAAGACTTCATTTTGAACTAAACTGAGAACTCTTCTTAAAAACTCTTGTATAAACAGCTCTAGCCAACTGAGGTTAAGTAAAGCATTTTATTCAACTATGAAGGCGGTTCTGATACCGCAGTAAAGCCAATGTAAAATTCCAAGATCATACTCCATCCTCCAGTATTGTCCACTTAAACTCGATTGTTCCCGATTGATATCAACAATTTATTTGCATTTGTTCATAAGATGACAAAAAAAACTCTAAAATACTAGGAATTCGCTATCTGAAATGCAGCTGAAAAAGAGTGATGCAAGAGAGAGTTTTGTTTCAGAAAATCACGCCTAAGTGCCACGACAAGGCTCATTGAATGTCACCACTTGTGAAGTGGTTAGTTTACAGTTGAAGTCCGACAAATTGCTCAATGCTATAGAAAATAGACAGACACTTAAGTGAGCCTTTAAGAATTTAAAACATGTCACTAAAGTGAAATAACCCCACAAATATAAAGTCTGATGCCCAATACAATTTTCAAGACACTAACCGTTAGTTGCTAAAAGTTTTCTTCTTCCAATGTACAAGGGAAAGGGAGATACCAGAAGCTGTGACAACTATCGTTTGATCAAGTTGATGTCCCACACTATGAAGATCGTTGAGCGGGTTTTGGATAGCCGACTGCGGAAAATAATAAGGCTGTCTGATGACCAATGCGGGTTTGTCGCGGGTAAGTCAACTACAGACGCAATCCAAAGTATAAGGATCATTATGGAAAAACACCGAGATGCCTTAGAGGATTTGCATATTGTGTTGGTTGACTTCGAAAAGGCATTCGATCGACAACCACGAGATCTGATATGGGTGGCCCTCAGACACCGAGGAGTTCCTGAAGCCTATGTGCGAATAATTATGGACATGTACGAGGGAGCAGTTACAAAAGTGAGATGCCCAGCTGGAGTCACCGAAGAATTCCAAATAACAGTAGGTGTACATCAGGGAAGTGTCTTGAGTCCACTGCTCTTTATTGCTGTTCTGGATTATTTGCTCGAAGGAAAAGTAACGGACAATAAAGTACAACAATTATTCTTTGCTGACGATGGAGCCATCATTAGCGAGGATCCTACATCCCTGCAACGAGCACTTGACGTTTGGATTGATGTTCTGGAAGGAAATGGGTACCGTATTAGCGCTAAAAAGACTGAATACCTGTGCTGCCCTTTTTCTGATCCAGACAAGCCTATTCCAGACATTTATTTGAATGGAAATGTGCTTCCCAAGTGTGAAAAGTTTAAATATCTGGGATCTATGATCAATAGTGAAGCATCTTGTGATGACGACATCAATCATCGAGTAAGCGTAGGGTGGATGAAGTGGCGAGAAAACTCCGCTATCTTCTGTGATCGAAAAATGCCCCCTAAGCTGAAGGGAAGACTCTACACAGCAGTTGTCCGTCCAGCTCTGACATACGGTTCACAATGTTGGACAATGTATAAAAAGTATGAGAGAAAATTGACGGCAGCCGCAATGAAGATGCTTCGGATGACAGCAGGAGTAACAAAGCTTGATCGAATTAGAAGTACTAAGATCCGTGGAAGCCTTCATGTCAAAAGTACCATCTTGGACAAAATTCAGCACGACCGGCTCAGTTGGTATTGTCATGTTCAAAGGAGAGATCCGCAGAACCCCGTCAAAAAGGCAATATCGTACAACGTTTCAACAAACTCGCGACGAAAAAGAAAAGGCAGGCCAAAACACTCCTGGTACAAGCAAATGCAAAAACAGCAGCATTTGGTTGGCCTCAGACATGGAACAATCCAAAACCGGGAGGCTTGCCGACGATTTCTGAGGTCAACGCGGCGTACCCCACAGGCGGATCACTAGTGTGAAGCAGAAAAGTGGGAGAGTTGTGATCGCTTCAAGATCACTACTCGTAACGCCAAAAATGAAAAAGAAGAAGAAGAAGAACCGTTAGTTGCTAGAGCCCAAATCATTATCCACTGAAGAAAACAGGCTCCCAAACGCTCCCAATGATCCAGGAAGTTTGACCAAATTAAATTAAATTAGCATACTTACGCTCACGCTCATCTTAGTACGATACACTTGTCTTCTATTTGATTATACTTTGCCTTTATTGAAACGCCCAAATACATTTCCGAACGCTAGTCTCATGCACGGTCTAAACCTGTGTATGCTTTGCTCATGATCTCTTTAATGTCCACACGTGACAAGTTAAAAATAAATCAGCCTGCCTATAGCCTAATGAAATAAAACTAACTACACTAGTTCCACCTTTAACTTCCATTATGGTAACATTTTAATTGACAATTCAAGACCAAACTCTGGACACACATTCCGGCATTTGACAACCAACTGTCTCCGGCTAGTGGATTTCTATCCTTACATTCGACATACCATCGAATTATTTTACGGAATTCTTGGAAATATCAACCACAAACCAGGAACCAGAATTTTAGTTTACTCGTAAGCCTGGCGCACTTGCTCTTGCATTTATGTCCGTATATATAAACATGCGACTGACAAACGAGTCGAAAGAAAATTTTTCGCGCCTTTTTAACATTTCCGACATGTTACGTCGTTTTCTTTTTTCATTGTGAGTGTGCATTTATCTTCCTCAGTTTAACGACTTAAGCATGCAAGTCAGATTTCAGTTTAAGTTTTTCTTTCCTCATTTTCGAAGGTGACACATATCCAATAGGGTTCCCGATGGATTTAATGTTCCCTCAACATAAACACAAAAAACTTGTTTAGGTATAACTGTGCGCCAAGCTGAAGAAAAGGAAACAATACCAATTTACATAAATTGTTTGTCTTCTTTCAAAATAATTTAAAAATTCTTTTTAGATACCAGGAAATGCAAGATGAAATGAAGATTCTTTAGAAAATGCAAATACCGAAAATTCCGAAGAAAGAGTGGCTACTTAGGGGCGAGCCATGGTAAACAAAACTAGAAAATAGAAAAAAAAACCTCGCCATCACATTTTCTCATCCATTGAAATGCAAACAAACCCTGGGGAATGCTATTTTAAGATCTGGGAATCACGGAAAGTGTTTGGTCAGACATTCTTCTCCAGAATCCTTTTGAACTCGTTAATAGCTCCAAAGCTTTATTATCATTGCCTTGTTGATGCCGTTGAATCACGCGATAGTTCCACAAAGATATTTTACTACCTTGAGAAAGAAACCTTACAATTAACTTCCATCTGCATTATAGTGAGTGATTAGGCAGTGCCAGTTGCCCTCATTCCTTTAGGTTTGCATAGAAAACACATACAGATGCGTAGGTCAGTTTAAAGCACAAAAACTGAAAAAGCGAAACCACTTAAGACATACCTAGCTCAAGTCGCTAGTTGTTATTGGGGCCCTCATAACCTATTAACTGCTTAAGAAAATAATAATAAAAAAAAGAAATAGCACAGCCTCAAGAGAAAACCAAGAGTTGGCTCCCCTCGCCATCGCCCTGCCCATGAGCTAATGTCTCAACGAAATACAAAAACGCCATTCATCAGTAGGAGATACTCTCTTTTTGCGATGCCTTGTCACAAGGTTTCACCCGCTAATAATTACAGTCTGTCTGATTTAGATGAATTTTTTGTTTGCCCCAGAAAAGAGAGATACGACGGCGAAACAAGGCGCAAATAAGAAAAACTGCCAACTATTTTCTATTGTAAGATGTCGACCGACAAGACTTTTCTATGATCATTTTCACACACACATAGGTTAACCCGCAAAGAAGTACAAAGCCAGACATAAATTGACCCCCAAAGTCAGACAGTTTGTGTTCTTCCACTACCGAACGAGTGCTTAGTGCTTCGTCGAAGAACAAAACTAAATGAACACTTAAACAAAAGATGTCTTCTGGTATATCGTTTGGCACTGTCCAGCAAGAGATACTTCATGTATCATTTTGTATCTATTGGAAGTTACTTCAAAGATATTTACAGTTATTGTGATACGAACACCATTAGTTTCGTTGTAAACTGTCTCTGGCTATGAGAGTTGTTATCTCTGACTCGGTGTAGAGTGCAAGGCAATGTCAGTAAAGTCATATAATTTACAATCGATTTGGATTAGATATACTTTCTTCTTGTATAGTGTCATCATTGCACTGTGTTCGTAAGATAAAAAAAAAAAAACTACAGAGCGAGAGAGAGAGTTTAGCTACTGCCACTATTTGAATATATGGCTAAATTTTCCATATCGAGACACAACAAGGTACCTACTCCTCTTGACATTGCTTAAACGTTACAAACCATTATCGGATTTCATTGAAGAGAAACAAAAAAAAAAAAAATTTAAAACAGTTTGCGGTCGGTAGAAATGAGATGCAGTTAAAAAAACGTGAGGAGAAAGAAAGTTGGTAAAATTTTGTCACTCTTTTGCTTAATCGAGAAAACTGGATATTAACAGATAGGAGGCTAAAGATTCTTATCCGATGATATCCTTATACAGAGATTATTTAACGTTAGATTTAAAGACTGTGCAACAGTGTTGTTGAGGCTTCTATCTTTGGAAAGAATGAGTTATTCGGTTTGGCAATTGTTAGGGATGAAGGTCGTATCAGGTCAAATGCAAACAATCAGGAGAGATTTCTTTTAATGAGGGAATTTCACCTGGAAAGACATTGATCTTGATAAGATGAAATCGATTTTTTTCTTATTGCTAGGAGATTTAACTGTTAGCATGTCTTTAAACAGAGTCAACAGTTTGAAGTGAAGAATTTGATCGGAAGGGAGATCACGACACAATACAAAGTAGCGAAAGAATTTTTTGATGTAACTGCAAGAAGTTGTACGTTGCAGATGGCGATGCAAATATTATTTCAATTTTGAGGCATTTATAAGCCCAGTTTAGAAGCCACTGGACCTTTAATTGGCGACTATTAAATTTATCTGACAAACGCAATCGTGTATTAAGAAGTTTGAACGTCAGCTCTTTCGTTTATAAAATGAATTCAAAAAGCTGTACTGTGCCCTTGCTTTGTTGGCTTTGAGCTTTGTTCAACTTTTTATATCGGACCCAAAAAAAAAAAAATTTTATTTTACAAGATTTGTTGGTTGTCCAATGATAGGGAATCAATGAAACTTATTTCGTAACCAAACACGAACTTCGGAGGACGGGATTTTTCTCACATATTTCACCGAGACATGTGTTTTTGAATTAGAATTTTTAAATATGGTCGATGGCTACTAAAAAAAATAAAAAACAATCACTCAATTTGAAAAGAGTGGAAGCGTTACTCGTGTCGTAAGGGATATGCATCACTGAAATTCATTCTAAGTTGAAAATATGTACTCCTCCAAGTGCAAATGTTGTATGGGGTTTTTCAATTTAAGACTTGTATCTCATTGGTTATAAGTCCCAAATAACTTAAATACTCAAGCCTGCTGACAACACCGCGATGTAGATACCCCTCTTGGGTGTGGGAAAAACAGATAGATTAGGTTAGGTTGCCACTTGTGGCTGCACCTCACTCGGATCTCAAGGATACATTGTGGTCCCCGAGGAACAGAGGATGAGGGAAGATTGGAGAGGTAGTGAAATAATCCTTCCTCTGCCTGTTCGTCTTGGCATCCTCTACATGAGTCGGATGTGCTAATGCTCATTCTGATCATGTGGGAACCATAGGAGTTGTGGCCCGTGAGAATATCAATCAACAGAGAGAGCCGAGACCTGCTAAGCTGGAGCAGAAATTCTGTTTTCTTCTTGAAAATATTAGGCCAAAGGTTTCTAAAGATGCGGGATATTTCACCACCTGTCAATTTTTAAGGAAATTGTGTGTGATTCTGTTTTTTTTTTTTTTTTTTTGTTCTAGTGGCTTTAGAACTAAGGTGTTCGTTTCGCTAGATTCGAGTGCTGACCCTATTATAGCCAGCTTATCCGCCATTTCATTACTGACTATGTGGAACAGCAGATAGTAAGCAACCATTTTTCCATCAACATTGTCTTAAGTAATGAGGCAGATATTTCATTCCTGACAAAATTGTCGAAAACACATCAAAATACCTAAAGTTACAGTCGATTCAAATCGTGAGTGATTTCAAATGTAAGAATCTAATCTTCATGGGCGCTGTGAAGTAACTCCGAGTTAGATATGAGCATGAGCATAGACTTCAAATATTCTATTGAGATCAAAGAAATAAAGGAAACAAAATAAATAGAGTGGCACAGCAGAGCTCGGGGAGCGCAGGGTAATGACGCATTTCTTTCAACCATACCTGTTGGAGGTAGAGGGGAACAACAACTTCTTGCCGATACTGAGTAGCTAAGTCAGAAAGCGCCTTTCATGACAAAAAATGTTTTTTTTTTTTATATAAAAAAAGGAGATTTACATGCTAATCTGGAGAACTCAGACCTAATATCCGGTCCATTGCACTACCAGAGTAGCAGCCTTCCCTTTTTTTGTGTTGCAGTAGTTGGAAATAAGTTGTTAGTAATTTCACATATATAACCTCAAGGGCGGCGTCCATATGAAACTGGGAAGCTGAAAGAAAAGTAGATGCCCAGAGCGGGATTCGAACCCACGCGTCCGGCCTATCTACTAAACACTCTACCACTGCACCACGGCCGCCCTTTGAAATGACAAGGTATAGTAACTATTTAAGGAGGACTTGAGAATTACCCGCGAAAGACAATACCCGTGGAAAACTGTTCTATGTTTCTACGGCTCAAACTTCAAACAGGCAGACATTACGCCACGGCACCATACCTAAGCAATAAGTTGTTTCAAAAACCTTTTGAAATGTAGCCGCCTCATTTAACGACTTCCCTTAAAAACACGACTCTCTTTTGAGCCCATTTGGATTGAGAAACGTAAAAAAACATAATATGAAATTTCTAATGATCGCGTTTCTCACACCAATAGGAACATAACATAGTTACACTTTATATCTCTGGAATCTAGGTGACACTTAAAACTTTCCTAATTCCAGCATCTCTCTTTAGTTCTCACTCTCCATCACCCTAATACAAAAAGCAGTTAGAAATATAAGAAAAAATGTATACAAACAATTTAATAACATTTTTTCATTTCTTTATTTCCAGGTAAGCACCGTAAGTAAATTACATCTCATCTAATTGAATATTAAATCGTAAGTACCACCACTCAACGCATATAAAAGAGCCAAGATCATTTCAAGTTAACTCATTTTTGCTCTTTTAATTACTTCCACTGCAAACACGACCTACATTTTCGCCCAGTTATAATTAATAAGAGACGTATACGCGAATAACTATGTAGGATTATAGGTAAAAATATAATTACACTTTAATGCCTTGAACCTTCAGTCAAGTGTAGTTCTCTTGGTCAAACAAGTCAGCTTCCACTCAAATCTCATCCTCCCACAATAGCCCATGCCGTTTGTTCACTTTCCCATATCATCATCACAGCAAAATAACATAAAGTGAAACGGGTCGGTTTTATCCTAATTTCGCTTTTCACGAAGTGCAAATATAGGTTGAGTGGCCCTGATGCGATAATTGAATGGTTCTTAGGTGATGCACATGATACTCACCAAGAAAACACACACTCAAACACACTTGAAATACGCAAGGCTTATGATGTTCGAGTATAGTGTAATTCAAAACCGTCCAAAGATCATCCAACTTGATGATGATGAGAGCGGAGAGCGCCTGAGCTGTGATGATGATTATGCACTTTTAAGATACTTTTATTTTATTTTTATTTTGTTTTGTTTCTGGATATACATGTAAATGTATAGATATATATTTTTTGTATATGAAAAAAAAGAAACAAAAATTAATGCAGTCACGATGGTAACATAAAAGTTGATGAGCGTCTGGTCTTTCTTATACAGCCCCCAACAAGACCATGATGAATGCGGAAAAATGAGTGTACGTTATAGCGACGACTACGATGATGATAATGATGATGGTGATGACGAAGCTATAGTTGATTATTATGATGGGAGAGTGAAGTAAAATGGTTAAGACCATAACGCTCGCACAATGACGGTCTTTACTATAATTGTGAGGATGGATTTCAGGCTTTTTCGGCCGCCTCCATCGCATCTTAGAGAGACTTTTCTTGACGAGACGAACAAAAAACTCCAGATTTTTATTGTTAAAACTCTTAGATGGATTCTAAATTGAGAGGTCAGCAGATTGAGATGCGCATGAGGCTCAAGCAATTTGACCCAACAGATATGAGTTTTGGGTGAAAGTTTGTGAATTAGTTTGCAGCGTGCAAAATAGATTCATCAAATGGGAGGAGCTGGAGGAGGGAGATGTCTGCTTGGTTGTAACCTATTACACGTAAAGTATAATAGAAATGTATTTCTAACATGAAATTGAAATTTCTGCTAGGCATGGCTTGACACTTGGCAGTTGGAATGAGGTTTTACATGAAAAAGTGGGAAAAGATGGTTGAAAAAGTGCAACAAGAATTAAATGAAAAGTAAGCTGTGCTTCTTGTCAATGGTAAATCAGTGGTAGATGGTTAAGGCTTATTCAATTTATTGAAAGATTCACTTCAAGTGAAGATGTAGGTATGGCGGTGGTTTTTTCGCAGTTTTTCAAGAATATAATTGATTGATGGTTTGCAACTGCAAAGAGATTTATGGAAAGCGATGATACGAGGAAAGCACTGTGATCTTGAGAGAGTTATTCACAAAATAAAGGAAAAAGTTTATTAACATAGAATTGATTAAATAGTAGGTATACCCGTTTTGATTGAAATACTTTTGTGGATATCAGGGGCCTGTTTATAAAGCTGTAAGTCTACGAATTAAGAGCCTCTTGAAGAATTTTGTCCAATTTGTACACTTGTAGAAGATCAAGCAAACTTATAGCTTTGAAATACAGAATTTTCTTACTTATTGTCATAATCTTATGTCATAATCCACTTTTACTACGAGTTCCTACTTTTAATTTTGTGTTACAGGCCCTAGGAGCTGAGGCGAATTACTCCCTCACATAATTCTTATGGTATCACAACGGATCTAATATTGGTCTAAGTGTGTCAGTTGTTTTCCCGACAAGCCATTTTAACCAAACCTAACCTTACCTAGAAGCTCTTTGTTAAAACGGAAAACGACTTGATAGCAAAGACTCACACTCACTCACGACTCCTGTTAAGAACCTAAGCCAAGTTATAAGGGTTATACAAAACTCGCAATGTTTAAAGCTTAAACTTAGAACTCCTGCGCTGAAGCTGGAATAACAGGTTCGATCCGCCAAACAAACCATTAGGGAGTTCCAGAACAGAACAGTCATGGAAAATTCGTTGCAAGTCCTAAATGGAACGAGAAGCGTTGAAATTAATATGCACCAAGGGTTAAAGGTGTTGCTCAGTGGAAGTCTAAGCAGTATTCTCCAAGTGCTTCTTTTCCCATTGAGGGCCAATCTTGGGCACTCGAAGAGAAAGTGAAATGATCCTTCCTTTTCTTTTTCGTCTTAGCATTCTTTACGGATATACTTATGACCATTCTCGTCGTGTGGGTACCCATTTAGTTGTGACCCGTGAAAATACCAATCAACGGAGAGATCCGAAGGCTGCATAGCTAGTCACAGGTAGTAACGATAAGAATTGTTTTGGTTCGTGGTTCGAATCCCAACAGAGACAATAATGTTTTTTCTACGGGTATTGCCTTTCGCGAGGAATTGGCAAGTCCTCCGTTAAGCACGGGTCACACAGAGCTGCTTGCCAGCGGCGAATCGAGTAGCCGCTACTGCCAGCCGCTGCGCTTATCAGCTTCGTGTGACCATGAAATTCACCACACTCGCTGCCAGCCGGCGAGTAATTAGCAGCGGCTGGCAAAGTTGAACATGTTCAAGAGATAAGATAAAAAGCCCTTTCTCGATTAGCCGTTCGGAACCGGTAGAAAATCGTGAGCCCTCTCCATTCCCTAACAAGGCATGGTTGCGAGAAATGCGCTAGGCCCTGGGGATCTCGCTCTGTTGCGCCATCCTATTTATTTTATTTTGCGAATAAATCAATTTCAAAGCCTTATGGCTTCTCTAGATACACCAGATCTGTAACTGCACAGTTTGTTCTTTTAAGTGCATTTTCTTCCCTTTTCAGGAAAAGAAAAAGTTTGATTTTGGCCATAAACGGCACAACACTGGCTGGCTTTTTTATACCTCTGACCTATTCAAACCCTAACTATGCACTAGGACCTAGACAGCAGGTTTACAGAAGAAAGAAAATGCGCCTAGGCTTTGAAAGTAGGCAAACTTATAAGATCACCATCAATTGGGGAACCAAATATCTTGAAAGTTATCATGCTTGACCTTAGTTACTTTTAAAGCAGGAACATTGCAATCGAGCATTGCTCGATGTGATTATTTTCTAAAACTCCCATTGAGAGTTTCTAAGAAATTTACTTACAAGAAGGACTCTTTCACATAGACGTTCGAAACCGGCAGAATGTGGTAATCATCCCTTCCTCAGAGCATTGCTTGAGATAAGATGCCCTAGTCTCTTACCAACCATAAGCTTATGTTTCGCGAAAATATTGAATCGAAAAGGTGCGCTATGTGGACAGCTTAGTGCCTTTGAAAACACAGCAAGTAAAGTACTTTCGTCTTAAACACCCAGACAGTAATACGAGAGATTTATGTTTCAAAGGCAATCGTAAAAAGCTTCAAGTTCAAATACGATAAACTTATTGCTTTACTTTCATTACGCAAAAAAGTGGAGTTTTAAATTCACAAATTTTCCAACTGAATTGATCTTTACTCCTCTAAACATTAAAACCACATTCTTTTTGATAGAAGACTCTTAGCGATGTTGCGTTTTAGAAGTTTGATAACCAACATGTTATACTGAGCATTCAACTAAGTCCAGAAAGATAAAACATTTCCATTCCAAATTTATTCATCACCTAGCGACATGCATGTCATTAAACTGAAACTGAACTATTCTTAATGTGCTCGCGTCATTTACAACCGATCTCAACCCCTTTTATGACCGTAAGTTGTTAGATCCCCGTCCACAGAACGTCATCCACAGCTGATTATATAAATTATCGCATTAAAAATCCATCAATTTCAAATGAGCACCTTACATCAGTTCTCTTGGGGATGGGGGATGGAAGGAAAAATTCCAGAGGTTCCTCCTTAGTCTGTTTTCATTTTGTATTTACAATGACCCGAGGCAAGTTCTTGTGATTAAATACTTTTTTTCTTTTGTTCTCCTCCTTTAACGCATCACAACTAAGAGCCAGTGAATTGTTTATTGAAAAGATTACAGCGGTGTAAAAACTACAATTAGTAGGTAATTACAGTGGCACAGGCTAGCCTCAGGACTACAGACTGTATAAATCGCCTGAGGATGAAATACAAAGTAAGCCGAAGTTTACTAATTAAAACTGCATTGGGTGAGCCCAGTTTGGCTTTACGAAACTCTCACAGTAAAAAATCAAGCGGTGGAGGTGAGTTCGTCCAAAAAACACAGTCTTGCAATTAGTAGTGAGGGCGCAAAGACTATAAGTAACCTTATTCATATTCCGACGCCAATTAGTTGCTGAGAAAACATTGCAAGTGTCTGTCTTAGAATGCACACACATTGCACCACAACCCTTCCGCATATAAAAAGCCATAACATATCAACATGTCAACATGCAATTCACTTTTTATCTAAAAATTCACGCTCCACACTCCACAGATGAACTATAAGCCAGCACAGCTGTCATGCCCCTTGCACACACATCCTGAGGTCAAAAAACTCACTTTTTATCATCACTTTAGGTCTTTGAACATAACCAGCAACAGAACACATACTCAGCAGGAGACTGATGGTGTTACAAAAAAAAAGAACTAAAGTGAAAATAAGATTGTCACTGACGACATCTTCCACAAGCATAACACACAATACTTTGCAAAAAAGACAAAAAAAAATATGCAACACGACACATACAGGTATTACGCAACATTCCCACAAAAGTCAACAACACCCTTTCCATAAAGTACCTGAGATGGTACCTGATGTCCAAAGACCTGCCATGCATGTTGCCATCGAGTGTGGTGTTGCTTTTCACCCGTAATCCCCATCAATGTTCATCACCTTGACTCACATGTGTGTGCCATTTAATCTCAAAACTGGTGAGTTGGTTGGTTGGCTTTTGTTTCTTATAATCTTATGGGTGCTTCACCAGACCAGGGCACACCATCTGTGGACTGGTAATTGCACATGAAATCCATAGAGTACTTCTTCCCTTCCGTCGTTGTGGTCATAACTCATTTTGCCGACATAAATCTCTCGTATTACTGTCTGGGTGTTTAAGAAGAACGTACTTTACTGGCTATGGTGTTCCACAAGGAACCCAAGTTGGGCCCGACAAAAGAATTTAACCGATGCGACGGCTGTACAACCTAAAAAGGGATATAATTTTCGACTCCCAATATGGATTATGGATCATCAGAGAGATGTAATTAGGAATGGGTACAAATGGACATGACAAGACGCAGTTGAGTGAGGTTAGTTAGTTGCTTTGAGGAGATGGATTATCCTGTGATGGGTGGAATTTGAAGAAGACAGCCGTATGGCTTCCGGGATTAGGACCTGTTTAGGGCAGGTGAACTCATTTCATGGCCAAATAGCTTCACATTAGCAATACGTTCTAGGACTGGGACAAGGGATTTCACTCATTCCAATAGCATTCCTTATTCTCCTTCTATGAAAACAGGAAGAAGAATGCCATCTGACATATTGCCTTGCTTGATAGTTCACAAAGAGTAATCACAAACAACATCCTACATCATCAGGAACAACTTATCTCCTGCCCAGCACATACCTATTCCAGTGCCAAAATTAATGTCATTACTGTTGGCCATTTGTACTCTACTTGACCTGCCCCATGCAAGCCAATTGCATGGCTCATTTCTCAAGAATACAAGAGTAATAACATTTGATTGGGCATAACTTCCAGGTAATCCTCAGCCAAACACCCGTAAATGTACCTCACTCAGCGGAATGTAAGATTTCCTAAACATCCATCTGATGTGTGGAGCCATGTAACCAAGCCCCACACACTAGAATCAATCAACAGAGATTAGCATTTGCTTGGTTCTTCTCGAAAGGAAGATTTGAATCGCTCACTTTACAAATCCCACGCACGTGCATACACAACTCGCTACAACAACAACTCTCAATTTCTAACCATACACATACATCACATGTATCAAAAATCTGTGTTCATGTTTTGGATACTTCCCCCTACCGACAAGCCATTGTGAGCATAAGAGGAAGCAACACATTTTCATGTGCACCAGTCAAATCGCTTGACCTTGGACAAATGCAATGCACGTTCGGTTTAAGCATCTTAGTCTTCTTATTTTCAAAATATACAAAATGAGAGGGAGACGAGCACCCATCCAAAGATTCAAATTCCAAAATCATATCCTCTCCACCTACGTGACATTGAGTTGTTAATACAATCGACCTGAACTGGCGCTGACTGGCTCGTTGGCTGCTTAGGCTGGCTGGCTGGCTAGAAATGTTTAGACTTGCTCATGATATCCTCACTCATATAGTTGAGTGAATATGAAATGAAAATTGCACTTTCCTTTGCCGCTCATGGTTTTTGCATATGAAGGTAGGTGGTGGCTATGCACCCGCTCGATGGTCGTCATGGAACCAATCTATTCTCGTTTGAATTTCCTATGAGGTTTTCCTTTCGGATCGTGGTTCTTAAATGCCAAACAGACCTTGAAGTCTGTCTATCGGAAGGAAAAAAAAAAGAAACAAACTGCGTTCCGGTTAAGTTTTAGTTTCGTTTTTGTTTGTTGCTTTGATTTTCGCTGCTCTGCACCACATTTAGCATGCCATGTTATCAAATCCTAAGCATCTCTCTCTGAATTATTTTGTGCAAAACACGGAACACACAGAACCGGGACAGGGACAAGGAGGCATGGAGCAGTCCTTTTTTAACAAATCCCCGAAGCAAATAGCGCGCGCTTCTTAGATTTGCGTCTTGCCTTCTGTTGTGCTACATGAATGCGCGCGTATTACGGCCGCATTTACTTTGGGAGCAAAGGGCCCAGTTTAATTGGACTTATGATATGGAAAACTACACAGATTTCCCTTCCATTCCTTTGTATGCTTTCGGGGGTCGGAAATGCAATTCGCTCTGAAACAAGGATTGCATCTCTCAAAGTTCGTCCCTGACAAAAAGAAATCACAACCAAAGCTGGAAGCTGAAAAGCTGTGTACAATCGGACGAGTGGGTGACATTGTTACAAGGAAGGAAAGACTTTTAGTAAAGACAAACAAACAAACCAACGAACCGTGTTTGGTATTTTCCCAAAGCCATTGACCCGGCAATATTGAATATTCGTGAAACGTTTTCTTTTTCACTGATCCTCCCAATTTTTTTTTTGTTCTTATTTTTCTTTTCATTTAAATGCTAATAAAACAAACATTTTGCAAATGCCGCTTGACTAAAACAATAAATAAATAGATAGCAAATCCTAGAGAGAGTCCTTTTTTTGCAATGCAGAGCGGCAAACAATGCGCCCTCAACCAAACGATCGTCTTATGAATAAAATTCAAATAAAAAATAACGAAGTTGATGTTCTGTTTGGAGCCCTGGGTGTGTGTGTGTGTGTTGTGCGGATGGAAAATGTTTGATGATGATTGGATGTCTTGAAATGTGCAGAGATACTAGATCAACTTCCACATTGTTAACTAGCGCGGCAATTGATTGCTGCTGCTTAGGATGTCTTTTCATTGAATATAAACCCTATATGCATATAGGTAAGTACGAGTATGTGCAAATGGCTATGGTAATGGCGTAGATACCTACGGACATGTGAGTGCTTCAGAGTGGTGCGCAGTTTAAATTTACGATGTGGATTTTTGTTTTGATTTCGTTTCAAGTGGAAAAGTAGTTAGATACATTTATTTGTTGTGACACAAAAGAAGAGAAGGATGCAGGAGGGATTTGTGATCGTAAAATTCAATGATCCGGAGAATTCATTAGGGAAACGTTCTTATTCGTATATGTACATGGGAGTGGGTGTACATTGCACTTTCGTTGTGTACTAACTAGTTAGGCATAGAGATTCTGAAAGTGATATTGAGTTGTACAAGTGGCAGGAAGGTTTGTCTAGCTAATGGGGCATTTGCAAATGCAAGCAGTTTTATATAGCAAAAAAAAAGTATGAATGGTGCGAATTAAGGGAGTACAGTGAATGGAAGGGAATTATTTTTTATTACAAAAGCAGGAGTTTTGTAACAAACCTGAGGCAGTAAATGTGACAATCTAGTGCTTATATCACATGCATAAATCTTTTCAAATGCGACACATAACCATATGGAGAGTAGGTTGGGATAGTTGTTTGGATGATGATTTCGGGTTAACTGGCCCAAGCTGTAGTGAAAGAAGGAAACCCATTTAGCACGTTTATTTTAATGAACATAAATATTTCTACTTTACAAAAACATTTAAGCCAAACAAAAGAGGGGTCAACACCTTTATTTGGCGCCCAATTGGGGATTTTACTGAAGAACTAAGAAAAGAATGATCGTTTGGAAATAAGACTCTTTCTATCTAGTTTATCAAGAATTTGTCAGAAATAACTTGCATTTTTCCAAACACCAAGCAAGTTGGCGAACAATTGAGCAAGAAAACGGAATGTGGGGAAATCAATTATTCAAGATGTTCTTCATCTTTATTAATGACGAAGAGTTTGCTTCAAAAGCTTATTGGCTAATCAAATATAAAACTTTATTTTATACTGTAAAGAAGAATATAATACAAACCTTCATTTACTGGCGATTTTGTGCCAAGAGATCTCGATTTACTGAGATCATTTATCAAGTCAGATTTGCCTTCAGACCACAATCAGTTTACTTATTTCTTCAGAAGTGGTTACACATCGCAAACAGTTTTACAAAACCTAAAAGTGTTCAAGGCCAAAGATATAGTGGAAAGGATGAAAACAGTGGAAATATCTAGGTAGGCAACGGTCTTTCTACTGAAGTACCTTGTACTTTTTTGGCTTCACTATTTATACAAATTCTTTCAGTATTCAAGAGTCAGTAGCCAATTTTCAGGCTTTTGTCAATTTCAAGGTAAATTGGTATGTTTATCTTTACATATTTTTAGTAGACACGACATGTGAACTGAATAAAACGAATGATTTATTTACATCTAGTAACATACTGTTTCGCTATCTTAACCGATTTCTTTTTTCTAATGTTACTATGAGGCTTCTCTGAATTAGTACAGAAGATGTAACGCTTCGTTACACGTCAGAAAAACGAAAGCTTGGAAATTGAATTGAAGATAATTAAAAGTTGAAAGTGCAAGGTCGTTTAATAAGCCTGCTAAGACCTCTACTTAACAAATTTTATGGGCAACACCCAGTCTCAGTTTCTTCAAAAATGCCGATGAAGGTAAAGTTGGATGGTGGTGTGACCCCAAGAAACATCATACCCGGATCATAAGCATCTATTGAGCTTTCCAGACAACAGAGGATAAGGTTTAGATGGTAGGAGAGGGAAGAGGGTAATTGATTATGACTGGGTTGTAAGGGTTGAGAAGTTTCACTAACCACTTGAAACACTGGTTGAATTTTAGGATGTTGTATAGTGGCAGGTTTGAGATGTCTCCCAGTTCGTTGAAAAAGAATTCTCCGATCGTTATTTTCCTGTTGTTTACCTACCAAGACTGGGCACTAATGAAGCTAGTGGAACTACCCACTCCCTGCTTCCTAGTGGTGATATCCTCTACATAAATCAGAAATGCTAATGCCTGATCTCATCACGCGGGTACCCAATGAGATTTTACCACTGATTGGAAATGTATAAATTTTCATGGAAGTCCAACAAGTTCCTAAAGATAACCACCTAAACCTGTCATTGGCAGTTTTAAGAAAGTTCTTGTTAATTCTCATCTTTCCCTCTTTTGGTGGGATTAGTACAGAGATGTTGCTCTCGCTGGAATTTAGCTATGGCTCGATTTTGGCCAGCTGATCCACAATTTTATTCCCATTTCGGTTGCAATGCTTTGGAATCCAAATTAAAGTAAAGGTGTTCGTTATGGTGAGCAGTTTTAAATAACCTTGATAGCTTTCAACGAATCGGTATTTTGATACTAGGTATAAGAAAATTTTCATGGTCGCCTAGCTGTCTATGCAGTGTCAGTTTTTTTTTTTGTCGATCGATTGTGATTGGCAAGACGGTTTGCTGCTTCACAAACTGGAAGTAATTCTGCTTGAAAAACTCTGCAATATTCTGGGGGCTTAATTAATCTATGGAATACTTATCTGAAAATATGCTTGACCTTACCCCTTATCCAGCTTTGGAACCGACTGTCCAACCATAGACATGATTAGCCATCGTTTATTGTGCTACTAGCACTTCCTTTCGGGAATGTCAGTTAGGGCCATTGGATTGAAATCAATATACCTATGGTGGAGTGTATTGCATTGAAATTGCTACGTCGGTATTATTCATTAAGGCTCTGTCTGATACCCGAAGTACATTTCAGCTGCCATTTCCTTCGTAAAAACGATCTAAGCGAACTAACGGCAGAAAAGCTTCCAGAATTGCACTTGGTGTAGTTCTCATGCATGCAAGGATGTTGACCATATTTTTGAGGTTTATTGCCTTCTTTAAAGACGGCCCCCATACCAAACAAGGTTTTTTATTAAAGGTGTGCATTCAACTAGCTCATGATTTTAGGAGCAAGTTCCAATTTTCCTACAAATTCTAAAGCAAAGGAGCAGTCCCTCAACAATTCATTTATAGAATCTGATAGAGAAATGAGGTTTAAGCAGTGCATAGTCGTTCAAAAAGGTAATGAGGATTACCACATCACAAATTTTAAGGACCATACTCAGTCTGAGGCTTTTTGAAACCATAAACCGATTTAATGTTTTCACTTTAAGAAACAGGCTCGATTCAAGATGATGGGCAAATAAACTCGTGGTTTTCAAACTACTTTATAAAAGGTCTAGATTCGAATGCCACTAAATGCCTATCTTCAGGGATCGTTGGTGAAGAAGATGTGACAAGTTCTCTAAGAAAAATTCTTCAATAAAAAAGACGCTCTCCATCACCATCTCTTTATCAAAAGCTTAAAACGAATCTGTGACTACCAAAACTGAATTACTCACTAAACATATAATATGAATTCAAACTCACGGCTACCCCTGCTAAGCTAATTCAATAAAAAAAAGCTTGACCTTCTTCAGTCGTGGCAAGTGCGATGATCATTATGTGAATTCAGCTTACAGAGTAGATCTTGCAAATAATCATCCTTCGCATAATTGATGACTGCAACAATGTTTGCATCAATCGATCGTATCACAATTTTCCCACCTTTTGATGTAGAAACGGAAAGGCTCATACTTAATCTTCTTTTAATGAAACCCTCTCAACATGTACTCTACTAGAATTAGCTGACAATAACACAAATTCCTTCAACATCAATCAATTTGCCCCAAAGCAAAATCATCACAATAAATTAGCAATGTAATAGCGTATCAGGTATGCACCGACCAAATAATTGCTATGCTCTGCTGTCCAAGTTTACATTTAATTTGCATCTTCTGTGTACGCAAGCCAACTATTTCTTCCTTGCCTTCTTCTATCTCAATGTATGGTCAGTAAATATAAGACCCCAATCGAACGCGCCAATTACCCCATACACATAAATAAGCTTCATTAAAAGAACCCAGATCCGGCTGATTATATAGCGGTGAGCGGTGGTGTTGCCTACACACTCACAAACCAAATGGCTGTAGGACAAATCTTAACATGTCAATTGACTAACTCTTTGCTTCCTTTTCAGATATACCCGTAGCTGAGAAAAATGCTATCACGGAAACCAACACACATATTCGTAGTTGTCCTTTGCCTGCTTGTGTCAGCGGCAACAGCAGCTCGTCGATCTCGAATAGATGTACCTGCAGCTCCTGGTTTATTACAGCATCAAGCTGCATCAGACGAACTAACAAATTCAGATGATGCTCCAACAAATGACAACATTGCCACTGCATCGAGTGATGAACAAGTTCAGGTATCTCTACCCGCACCAGGTAGTGATGGCGGTGTTGTAGTTCCAGCAGCGTTGGGCGCATCTCCACCGGCACCGCTTCCACAATCATCGTCATCATCGAACGATCAATCATCATCCTTGTCCGTCGCACCGCAACCGGCCCAAGAGACAAAAGCCCAAGAGGCTGCCGCTGCTGCTGCTGCAGCAGTTGTAGCTCCTTCCGTAGTTGAACAAAAAGAAATAGCCGCAGCAGACGCAACACTACCGGAAGATCAATTACCAAAGGCCGACGGCAGCAACGAAGCCGAGGACAATGACATCCAAAATGCTAATGGACCAGGCGTCGAAGAATGTGATTCCGAAATGATTGGCTTTGAGATTATTACCGGGTGAGTTACCAATTTTCGTTAGATTTCCTTTCAATATTGATAAACCTATCCACCATCCTTGGCCCTTTGAATAAGATCATCTGCAGTACCTACCTAATCCTTCCGCATGGCAATTGCTTTCATATACGTATACCACAGTATTTCTTCAAGGAACGTGATATCTGATTGATTTCTCTTCGACTTTTCAATGGTCATGGCCGTTTCGTTATGCAATGCCTCATCGTCATCCACGATGGTAAGGAACGCATATAATGGAATCAAAACTGGCTGAACTCGCAGGATCAATCAAAACATCCAAATGACATGTAATTTCCGAGATAATTAGAGATGTTGGTCGAGATGTGACCAGGATGTTGTTCAAGAAGGGAGGCACACTCTGACTGGTAAACCAAATAAAGACTTGTAATTACATGTAATTGGACGCGCCACATTAAGGCGTGCTTCGATTGAGATATTTTCTTCTGATGGCTCCCTCAAGGTTGAAGTGAGTGCGAGTGGTTTGTCTGCAAGTGACAAATGCTAAGAGAGGAGCAATTAAACGAAAGAGAAAAACCAGTTGGTTGAAATAAACTGAGTGTTCTATTAATTTACTTGAAGAAGTATTTGTTTTCATGAAACCACTCAAATTGTCAATCTATAAGTTGCGGCTGGTGTGTAATAAGTCGCCACAAAATCAACTTAGATCATCTTTGAAAGCATCCTGGAATACAGGGATACCATTTCAATGTCATATTTTGACGAAGAACAGACAATTCTCTTTTGTAAAATATTGCGCCGAAATCATTTGGAGTGTGTAATTTTGCCAAAACTTTAGCTGTTTTCCATTGCTGCTCTTCTAAATTTCAACTTGAATGAGGAAGTCGCATTCCTAACCCTGTTGCATGACGTAAATACCCAACGCAATGGGAAGTCATCATTGTTGTTCAACACAAACAAAAATGAAATAAATTTCCCACTCATAGAGAATGACTCCTGTTGCCTGTCAAGATCATGACTATTGCAATTTCACACCGGAATGTCGTCATTAAGTTCTATTTTTACGTATCTCATTAGATGCCGTCAACAAAGATACATTAACCAGAACACCAACAAAAGCTATCTTGATCCAACATACTGCTTTGATAGTGAGAAAACCGATGTTATGGGCGCAATATAAAAGGATTATTCGCGTTTACCCAAGCGGCCCCGACACACAATTCTCAATTCCTCATTTCAACTTTGATTTGTCGATATCGTTTGATCTCATCACCTCTTCAAGGCAATTGTACACACAAAAGGCTTACCAGTGCAAATACACGAAGCTTAACAAAAATAACTCTCTCTATTGCTTGCAAGACGGACAAACATGAGAGTTCTTTTTTCTCTTTTTTTTTCTACTTTTTACAAAGAGGAAAGAAATCCTCAAATCAATTATCCATTACGATGTATCTAGATACATTGGGAGAGCCTAGAATCGATGATCATAGATCAAGCCCTTCTGTACCATTTAGACGATGGATAGATGCCTAGTGTTGTTGAAAGATCTAAGAAAGTATCTAATGATGGAATCAATGAGTTCCCTCTATGGGACCAATGAAATGCCTGAGCGTGCAAATATTCTTGAACTATCTCCATGGACCGGTATGGAATAACAAGAATTACTGTAGAATCAATGAACTTGAAGAAAGGGATTTTGTTTCTTCTTCTTCTTCTCTTTTTTTACCATAACCATGTTCTCTAGGGTAAGTAGGGTTTGTAAAGTTCTTTTAATGAGTCTCCCAAAGTAAACATCAAAGGCATTGAGCGATAAGACGGGAGTTTCACACCATCAGAGCTTAAATCAATTAAAGATATTTTTGTTTCTTACTCAACTATTTTACCGTTAACATTTTTCTCTTCTACTAATGGTAAACTCATGTATCTCTTCCTGTGTAACACAAATATTTCCATGGCGAAATTCCGAACGTAGCCGTGGAACACTTGGAGAACCTCCATTGATGGAAGACTGTCGAAGGTGCCTTCCATTCCACGAACTCGAAAACAAGCTCCAAGAAATGGTTAAGAGAATGTGTACTAACTTTGGCATAGATCAAGCTGCTTCTATATTTTTTCTTCAATACAAGCCGTGTTTTATTGGGAATTTTATAGTCATCTTCACTAACGAGTCTGAATAAAATGCTGTACTCACTAATGCAACTTTATTCCATAAACTCTATTTACCAGCCATCCCTGTTGTTCACTTCTGAACACTGACTTATTTTTGTTCACTGATCGTTGTTGTTTTCATATGTGCGATGTTTTGCAAACATGAGTATAGATTCCCAATAAAACAAGGCTACTGTGTATAAGAAATGTCATTTTTTTAAGGATAACAAGTTATTGGTTTCAAAATTTTATGTCAAACGCTACATTCAAAAGAGTACTTACTTTTTAAAGGCTCCAATAGTAACTGTGATCATATGAAATGTAGCATGCATCATAATTCTAAAAAATCGCGTAGTGTTTCCTACTTTTTTCTGGAAACCATTCAACTACTGAACGTAGATATAAATCACTACTCTCCCTTTCGATTTGAATAACTCTACGTTTTCACATGCTGCCGTTGTGAACTCTACTGAACGGTGGTTATATCTTAACAAATGATCGATCGAGATTTCAATTCTAACCGTCTAATCTAATATCAATTTCTCTCCACCGATCAATTGGCAATTGTATATACGTCCGAGATGATGAAGAACTGCTATTTTTTTTTGCCACAGCATCGAAGCATAGAAATACCATGAGAGATGAACTTACCTGCAAACGAAAAAGAATGAAAACAATAAAAGAAAATCAATTTGGTAACGTTAGTCATTAGGTTAACGGTTAGTAGTTAGTAATTCAAATTTTTAGGAGAAAATAGAGAGAGAGAAAAAAAGATAATGCGAATTGTATTCGCAGAGTTCAGATACGGTGTATGTAAATTGTTTTGATAGATTTCTCATGATGCGAACTTCTGATAAAAAAATCGATTGATCTCAGTAATAAAACGGTTCAGAGATACGTGAGGAGAACGAATTTTAAGTAAAAGAGAATACTGGTTTATACTGTAATGGTAATTGAATTGAATACCATGAACATTCTTATGATCTCTAGCAGGAGAGTGTTGGCTTGGATCTGGTGTATTACGGTTTTTCTTTATTAGTTAACTACTCAATTTGTGATATTTGCTTTGGTCGTGAATGAGTTTTATGTAATTTCTATTGAGTGGCCACTTGCACTTGTATTTTTTGACAGTTTTACTCAAAATTGAACTAGATATCGTCAACGATAATAAGATAAACGAGGATAAAAGCAAAATAAGGTCGATATGTTAGCACACATACGAATAAGAAGTGGACATAATTTTTTTGACAACTCATATAAGCTGCTGGTTTAAGCAATGGTGGGTGACAGAATTGCAGTTAAGCATTAACACGCTATCCTTACACTTTCGGCAAATTTTCGGGATTGGTATTTCAAAGCAATGAAAGATTGACGTTTAACAGTTTCCGTTTTAGTTGAATGCTGAAAACTTTCATTGTTTGCATCGAATTAAAATGGCAAACGAATCAAAAGAATCACAAAATATGTGCAAATATGTGCACAATAGAAACCTTTATTCACTATTTTTAAACTTCGGTTAGTTTAACTGGGGTTTCCTCTTCATTGTGGAACCGAACGAGTTAAGATTTAAACTTCAAATTTAAACTGAAGTCAAGTTTAAATTGAACATGAGTTTAAACTTTAAACCATCACTGGGAAAATATAAGGAATTTGAAATTGAATACGATGTTCGAAGTTGGATCCACTCGATAAGATGGTGTTGACTCAAACTCAGAAACAAACAGTTTGTAATTCACTAGATGTTTGCCTCGGTTAAATAAGAGATTATTTGTACTTTGTACCTTTTTCAAGAACCATAAAATAAGGTTAGGTAACTGCAAGGTTGGGTGGTCACCTCACTCCACTCAGAACACAATGGATCTATTGGGCTCTATAAGTTCTAGATACGAAAAAGGAAGAAAGATGAGTGGATGAGTTAGGGGAAGATCTGAATGAGTTCCACAATGCTAATCAGTGACAAATTCAGTGCATCGACCCTTGTAAACATTTCATACTCTAACTGCTTTTTTGTGCACTCGGCTCAGTAAAGAAACTTGAGAGAAAATCCTCCTTTTCACCTCTACATCCTCTGCATAGTACGTTTACTCTTAAGCTTGTAACACTTATGTGGGTTTCAATTGAGTTCTGACTCCAGTGAGTTCTGAATTTCAACTAACTGAGGTACCCATTGAACCGACTAAGTCGGAAATTCGTTAATTTTTCAGTCGTTTCACTTGCAGTGTTTGATTTTCTTTTAAAAAAATTCCCTTGCCCAAACCAAATTAGAATGAGATGTCTTCTGGCAATGGTGCCACTGATCTTTGACGTCGCTTGATATTTAACGTAAAAACTCCTGAAGAATAGATAAACATCATATTGAAAGACTTTTAAACCGCAGAGCCCGCAGCGTCATGGGTAAAAGGTCTACCTGTGGATCTTCTATGTTCGAAATGCAGAAATATCTAATAACTTTTTTCTATGTGCATCGCCTTGAGTGATGAATTGACTAGACCTTAGTGAAAAACATTGCTACGAACAGTGATTCCTCACGTTCAGAATCCGCAAAAAATGTAGGTTCCTTCAATTCATCAGAAATTGTAGAATACCCCAGGCCCCAGGGCTTGACGAGCTTCTTGCGCCCACTGATTTTTATTACTTTTATTTAACTTTCAAGCAGTAAGGCTAGATTTATCTATAGACAGCATATCGATCTTTATGGCAACTAGGCAGTGAAGGATCTAAGCAGATGTCGAAGGACTTCTTAGACTCTCTTTCAAGAGTAGTAACAGAAACTCAAGGCTGTTTCTTAAGCTTTTTTATTTGATGCCAATAAAAACCAATTGCATTAATATTTCTGTCGAAGGACTGTGAGTTCGAGTTCTTTTTGCAACGCTAATAAAGAGCTTGAACTGCAATTGCAATATCGAAAAATTCACTTAGAGACGCTGGCGCTGTTCAATTAGAAGTTTGATTTCTCCTCTACCCGGAGTCGTCATTATTTGCGGTGTCGATACAAGAACGAACATTCATTTAACTACCACAGTCAGAAAAGGACTTACAAATTACAATACACAAATCAGGGTCGAATTATTGAATCAGTGAACGAGTGAGTGAGTGGCATTCAATGGCTACAGATTGGTCAATATCAGCCAACTGCCGATCTATCTACTCAAATTCCGTTCAATTAATTATGAGAGAGTGATAAGTAATGGATTTAAATTGCTCAATAACGTGAGCTGTAATACCAAACTCACATTATTCAGTCACGTATTACTCGATAGCGTGCGATTAGTGGGCTTTGCGTTTCGCTTCTTTTATGTTAGTGTTTGGGACGCAACAATATTGACACACAGCACCCGTAAAGTCTCGTACGTGCGTCGTACCTACTATTGAGTGACTTATAACAAGACACCCCATCTAAGTAGGATAAAAGGATACGGTCATACGATCATCACTACCATTACCCCTTTTTAGGAAAGAGTTTTCAACATTTTCAGCTATTAAAATACAATCAAAATGTCATGTTAATTAGTTTCATGGGCCGAATCAGGATTTGTTCATCAGCAGGTAGAAACACTTAAGAATAATAACCCACAAACTTGTAAAAAAGGAAGCCTGTTGCTTATTAACATGTCAATCAGTAATAATAACCTAATAAACGTTTGAAAAAAATCCTTCCTTTCATTTCGATTCCTGTCAACATTGTTAGACAAAACAATGAGAGACACCACCTTTTTTTTAAACAGCCTTCTCCCATCCCCATCTTCCAGTTTCCTTCCTTTAAAAAACAGAAACACACAACCCTCTTCATCTCACGAGTATATAATCACAAATCAAATCAATTACAATAAAAACAAATTCCATTTAAAATAATTTTACTGTCTATTCTTTCCATTCTAATCCGCATTCATAGATACGTATTCTCAGCGCCGGGAAAACTCTTGGACTCACTACCCGGAACACTTATGTTAACAGATTGTCTGGAGGCATGTCAGAGCAATGAAACATGTCATGCTGTTAATTACGAAACAGGACTTTGTGTGCTCTTCTCCGCAAACGCTGATAAATTGCCAGGTAATTTATAAAATAGACTAATATGCTCTCATTTTAAAGGAAATTCCTTTCATCTTACATAAGTGTGTTCAATGTTTTGGTTTTCTTTCTGTTTTTACTTTTTTTCTTTTTTTTTTTTAAATTGTGTTTAATGGGAGGGACAGATAAATAGGAATTGTACGTTTACAAACCAGGAAACCTTTTCTTCAAAAGAATAAGAAACGAGTTCAAAGCAATTTGATTAACAAGAAATGATGTCTGGGACTAGTTTAGGCCCTCACTTAGAATCTTGTGGCAGCCATCTTTTTTTTTCCAATAAACTGAATTTTGTTTTGTCAATTAGATTAGTTTTTTTTGTCCAATGCAAACTTTTTACCCACTTTGAGCTCAGAACTAGCACTTTCCTGGACCATTCCAATTGCTGGTAAATTATTACACCGAACTAAGTTGAAACGATTTCATTCTTCTTCTTTTAATAAATAATTACTCCTGTGGGACAGTTAATCTCTTTTCAACATCAAAACCACTTTTAGTAGGAGCTCTAAAGTAAGAAGCTTTTGATCCATCAAATGTTTGAAAAAACGGAATATCAGCAAACAGGTTTCTATCAAGTCAATATAAATATCCGTCTTCAATAAAGAACAGGCATGCAAAACTAATTAAGTGAAAACCATCAACGTTATCATCGTCTAGATAGCCAAACTGATTTAGGTCGCCTTCTTAAGTTGAAATATCAATTTCACAGTCACGCACGTTGCAGTGCGCAAAAAAAGTGGGTAGCAACTTTAAATAAACTGATTTCTATTTTTAAAATGGCACTTCAAAACTTGTTCTATCCTATTTCAATTAAATTAACGTTCCTCACTCCTGAACTACGCAAGTGGGTTGCAATAAACTAGTTCATTAAAATTTCAATTAATGTTTGATATACTGTTGGACTAGCAATTGAAGGCTCACTCAATTGGAGTTGGTGGAAATCCAGATTTATCCACACCTTTAAAACACGAATCGAAATGATACACATTTTCCCCTAAAAATTTCAAATCCTTTGCAATACACGCATTTCTGGTAATTTCTGTTCAAATCAAAAAATTATTTACTTGGCTTTGGCTACTGAACTATCAAATGAACACAATATACAGAGTGGTGAACTGTCTAGTAGTCAAGAAGCCAAACTAGCTGTAGGCACCATCCTTCAATCAGATAACTATAAAAGTGAAATCGGCTACTGGGTTTATTAATTGGTTACATCTTTTTCGTTTTATTTATTCTTTACAGGTGCTCTTACAAAATCTCAATTCCCAGTCTTTACAATTTATGCACAAAAAACGTGTTTGGGTGTTCGACCATGTGCTCGTGCATGGTGCGTGGATCGCGTTCAAGGATACAAACTAAAGGGACCCAGCAAACGATCGGAGACAGTCAACTCAAGGCGCGAGTGCTTGGAATTGTGTTTAGGCGAGACAGAATTCACGTGCAGGTAAGTGTCGCTTTACCATTCAATATATGAACAAAAAATAAGAGAAAAACATGGAAAAATTAATTAAATCGCAAATCGACAAATGGACTAAAATTGTGACTTAAAGTGGTTTTTAATGAAAGTGTTGATAGTGGAAATTATGGTCAAGAAGGATCTCATTTGTTGCAACACTCGGGAGTGTATAAGCAGGTGATTAATTTGTATGAGGAAACCTGCAATTCAATGGAGAGTTATGGTGTTTGAGTAGGAAAATAAATAGCGTGTCATGAATGTGCCACTTTAACATTAAGATCCATTTAAAGAGATCAATATGAAGGAACGAGGTGTAAATATGAGTAACTTCATGACAAACTCAACTTTTCAGAGAAAGGACATGACAATTGCGAGTAAAACTATGTCAAGCTGTTGAATTTCTTCCTGTTGTTTTCAAGGAAGACAGACTTGTTATGAATATTCAAACGAATCATTTCAATTGCGACGTTTAAGTGTCGTGACACCGTCGTGCTACCATCATTAAAATGGCTTTGCAGGTTAAGGATTCCAAATAAAAGGTACATTGGCAAGCAACTGGTGACAGTGTCATGCAAACATGTGACACTGTCACACCAGCATGTGACACAACTGTAGGCAACATGTGTAGGCAACTTCACAAACTTTCGTTTTTTTTTTTTTTTTTTTAATAAAATTAACACTGACAAAGCAGAGCAGCATGTGACACTGCCATACCAAATCAACATGTGACACTCTCATACCAGAATGTGACGGTTTTGCAACTTCACACATTTTCATTTCTCTATGTGACACAGAACCATTGTCTCAAAATGTTAAATTATGGTTCCCATATACGACACGATCATATCCACATGTGACAAAATCTGCCCATAAGTGACACTGTCGTATTCACATGTGACACTGTCGTATTTAGGATTGAATACACATACAATTTTTCAATTTTCTATTTTCATTGTTTGCGGAACTGCTCGTATGAAAGCAATTATCGGGGACAGTGGTAGAGTGTTTAACACGAAGCTCTTTGGTTCGAGGCCTGCCAGTTTCATCTCGACGCCACACTTGAGGTCACAAAAATGAATTACAAACACTGTTTTCACTTACTGCACCACAAAGAAAGAAAAGAGTTCTACCAGGGTAGGTTGATCAATTGGTAATTGTTCTGAGTGATCCAGCTTATTATAAGCCTCCTCCCTATTTATGATAAAAAACATATTCGTCATAGTCAAAATAGCAAACAAATCGATCCGAAAACATCGAACCAAATAAATGTCAAGCTTACGAATGCCACTTCAAAAATTAAGTCAAAGTGACATTTTATAGCGACACAGGATTTCAAATTCCTATCCTTGACACTCCTTTGCTAGAATGTTCTAAAAGTAGCGACTTCCAACCTATCAACAAGAAACTGCAACCAAACTTTGATCTCTCAAGTTACTTCTCATCAGCGAACACTTCTTTCTTTGTTCGATTTTAGCCGTCTTCTAGGCCTCAAGTGCCTAGTGAGATGTTCAAGGCCTTAATCAATTATTTATTGTTCATCCAGACAACGTTGATGGCTTACAAAGTTAAGTTCATGACAGTGAATTCAATCTGTCATCGTGTAACCGATATGCCAACCCACACGCTGTGCACATTATTTTTAGCCTCTCCGTGTTTATTAATAAAATGCCATAAACACGAGTAGTTGAGTATGTCCTTGAACAAGATACTTTTTAGTCGCATTGAGTAACTTAAACTTAAAACATAATTGATGGTAGGCATGTTGATTGATTATCTATCTGACCGCAAAAAGCCTTCATTTTCAAAAAGAGAAGCCTTTCGTCGAAATGATTCAATTAAAATTCCTGCACGAATGCCATTCGACCAACAAAGACAACGCCAACAAAATATTCCACTAATCTGATAAAAATTAGAATCATCTCTTCCTCATCAGGACTTTAGGTAGACCAAACAAAAATCTAAGCCACTGACAGTCACGTTTAGTTCTTTAATTCGCACAAAATCACCAACAGTCCACTGTTCAATTGTCTACTGTTGGCTTCCATCTTGGTCTGCAATTTCTTACCCACAGCACCAGATCACGACGACCGACATGTCGAGAAGATCATAATTAACAACCGAAATGGACACAGAAGGTGTTTTAAATGGACTCCTCCACTTCCAAAGGTCCATAAACTAAAAATGGATATATATGTTTCATCTTTTAGCCAACAGATGGTATCAAGTGTTTGATGGACAATTGCAGGTGGATTCCTATTCCGGGTATAACGAAACAAAAAAAGGAGTCTTTCGATCGAATGAAAAGGCGTTACTTGGTCGTCGCCGCCACTTAACTCTAGCGGTTCTGCTAGCTTAGATGTTAAGAAGCATTGCAGATTTTGCAGAAGCTGTAGCTTGCTTGTAATTAAAAAATTAAAAGGTATGTGATCACCAAGCAACATGGTCATAATGGGCAGCAATTGATTCGAAAAATGCTTATTCAGACTTGGGAGTACTCAATTCAAGTAGCCCATTATGATCATTAAGACAAAACGTGCTCCTCGACGCCGCGTCAGTCGCCGCTGCACCGCGCCGATGTAGGTAGAGCAGTAGAATGGTGTGTTCAGATTGAAGTGACTTCATGTTGTCTTGCGGTTGGGAACATACTGGAAGTTAACCTATCATTTTTCATTTTAACGCGCTCGACGCACACGATCAACTCTGAAATAAATTCAACTGGACGTTAGACATTCACTGAAGACGTCGGTCGCCGTCATCGGATCGACTGCGTCTTCGTCGGAGTCGTCGGAGTCGTCGTCGTTGGAGTCATTGTTATTGTTCAAGAGCGGAGAGGCGTCATTTTGTAGGAGATTCTTTCATGAACGGTGGATGTTTGTTACTTTTTCTTCTTTCATATAAGTTTCTGTTTCGAGAGAGGTGAATGAATTGGCGGCATGTTAAGGGCAATAAGTGACAGTGTCAACGGCTCATGTGATGTGCTAATTGTATAAGAGTGACTTGTCGTGGCAAGTGTTTGTTTTGAGTTTAGTACATAGTTGGTACATATTGTTTTACAGAATAGAGGAGTTGAATTTGTTTTAAGGCAGCATTCATGTAAAACTAGCATCACGCACAGTGAAAAGTGGAGTTAAATTTTCATACAAAACAGAAGAAAAGTTTAAAGATGTAGAGTCTGCTAGTTCGCTAAGTTTCACGTGTTTGCTTTTCTTTGTTTAGATCACTGCACAGCTTAAGTCTAATACTCCGCAGATACGAGTCAAGTAGTTTCGGAGTCTCCAATCGCAATGATTAAACGAACAGTGCGAAAATACACTAAATGGGGCTGGCTCTTTTAGCTTATTGTAGCAATTTGATAGCAGTAGGATAGTAAGTTCCTAGTTAAACTAATACATAAGTAAATTCACTTCACTCTTTCGCTAGGAATTGGCAATACCTTCTTTAGTAAATTCATTGCCATGAAAAGCGTTTTCTCTATTAGCCATTCGGAATCGGAAATAAATTGTATTTCCCTCCATTCCCTCACAAGGCATGATTGTGAGATATCCGCCGGTCCCTAGGGCTCCTCGTTCTGTTGCGTCACCTTTGATTTATTTATTCACTCCAGTAGCGTTTTGGTTTTTTACTAGTCATTCAGGAAGGAATAGGATTTTTTTCAAGTCGCTTCATCTCATTTATTTCACTGCAATGAAAGTTGGTTAACTTCGCAGGAATCTTGTGAGAGTATGCACGTATTTCATACAGAATACAAAAAGTAGTGGCCATTACAGGTTACCCTGTGGAACTCCATTTTCCGTCACTTTCTGTAAAGTCAGATTAAAAGTTGGTTTAAGAAAGTTAACATATCACAAGCCAAAACGTATTTAAATGTGTCATAAATGCAAATCAAAAATCAAGTCAGTCATATTTTGTCGCTTTACAAAAAGAGTACATGTTTGAGCAACAGACACCATTTAACTAAGTTTATTGAGTAAAACGTCATGATTTACTCGGTCAAATGCTTTCGCAAAATCAGTGTATATTACATCATACTGATAGCCCTTCTCAAGAGCATTTAAAACTTTATTACAAAAATGGTAAGATTAGTGGCTGTGGATCTACCAGCTTAAAAACCATGCTGATGGGAAGAAGTTTTCCCTTTAAGAGTAGGAGTTAGCTTTCGATACACCAATTTTTCTAGTGTTTTAGGAATAATAGGAATTTTACAAATTGGACGATAGTTTGAGATCTCTTGCCTGATTCCTGATTTAAAAATAGGTTTAATTGATCGTTTCCAAGTACTTAGGAACACACTAGTTTCGAGAGATTTAGTAAAGATCATCTGCAAAGGGACTGCAAGAGCTGTTCTACAAGCTTTTAAAATAATTGGAAGAATTCCATCAAGATCAGGTTTCGTGTCTGATTTACATTCACCTTAGCCGACTTAAAAAAATTTCAGAAAGTTATTGGAATTCACTAAAAGATCAAAAATAGGTGATTCGCAATATGAGCCCTTAATCCTGCTGTTTTATGATTACATGGAGAAGTCAGACATAAAGCAGAAATAAAAGCAAAGAAACAGAAATCCCATAATGCCTCAAACAAAGCTATGTAAACTTCGGGTCATTTCAAAGACCTACAATTCCATCCCGAAACCGAACGACCAAGTGAGAAAGCGTTTCTTATAGCAATGCGTATTACTTTGGAGAACTTACATAGCGACATTCCAAGAGGTTTGAAAAAATTCCCACATGCCGAATATTTAGAAAACCATATCAGTCACACAGTTTCACATTCATACTGTACGGTTAAGAAGAAAGAAACTGGGCAAATTCTTCTTCGTTCATTATTTTTTTAAACTAAAAATCTATCAAGTTACTAGTCGCAACTTCCGAGCTGCACTTTCTCGTAAAACACAGAGCCACAACACGTTGAACTCTTTCCTGTAACAAGTTCATCGACTTAAAAACAAGTTCAATGGTTTCTCAAGCATGACAATTTTAATTTCAATAAGTTGATGCTAAACAACTAAACCACAAATCACTTCAATTGCAACACGTTTACGAAAGTCGAATTTATTCTCCATCAACTTGAAATGCATCTCATCTGCTAGGGTCACTCAACGACACAGTTGAGAGTTTTGACATTATTTTGACTAACGTCTGTCCCACATTTTCTTTTCACTAATTAAAATTCAGCAAAGTTCTTCAAGTCCACAAAAACAAAAACCCAGTGTCCTACATTCAAGTAACAGTCATCAACACAGCACAGCATCACCATCATCATTACCACTATCCTCAATATCTTTCGCATCAAAGTAATTCCTGCATGCAAAACAACAACAGCCAAAATGCAGCAAAAAAAAAAAAAACAAAAAACATTTCAAACAATTCCCGAAACAGGTTCAACGAAATCACCAACCAGCATGAAATGGCACTCACAATCAGAAAACAAAACAAAAAACAGCAAGTTTGTAACCACTTTTTTTTAGTTTGCCCTATAGCTGATGCTGCATCATTGGGAACATCAACCCACATCAATCAATCTGCGCTTAAAGCAGCACACACACAATTGCTGTTAAACAGGATGCTACCTCCGCAACCGATTGACTACAAAAATGCCAATGCAAGAAGGAAGCTCAATGATTCAAGAACCAGAAGTTCAACTTTCATCTCTTTGATGACCAGTTGAAGAAGAAGGTTTTCTGTTTTTTTGTTTAACCTGATCCACTGGATTCTATTTATGTGTCTCTAATTAAATCCATTTCCCTGCTGTCGCCGCGCCACGCTAAAGCAGCCGCGCATATACACATCCTTCTGATATCGTATTTCAATCACAACAGCACGAGCCTTCTTCTCTTCCACATAAATGAAGATGCAAAAACGTATTTATCTACTCACTCGGCGTACGAAGTGGATGTATCCAAAGGCAGAAAATATTAAAATGCAAATATATAATCATCACTCAAAGTTAACCGTTAACCAAAGGTCATCTATTAAGCCCAGATAAAGAGTCGAGATAATAAGAGTGAGACAAGACATCCAATCCTTATATATCCACCACCAGACACAACAGAACAACGCACAAAGTATCTAAATCAGTCAAACAGTTTGATATCCCTCGGATGCTTAGATACACCATTGCATCAAGCTAGTGCATTTAAATAGCAGTAATAATCTCACCAATGTTTTGATGTTGATGAACTGTTTCAAGAGTGCAAAAACGAAGGAAGTATCTCAACAGGGGAAGATCATGTTGTTCTTTGAGACGTCCTCCCCCTCGATTATCTTGTTGTTGGAGCAAAACTCTTTAACAGAATTATCAAGATTATGTTTTTAGATGTTCTTGTTTCCTTTTTCTTTTTTCCCTCGTGTTGAAAGGGAAGTGTTGCCATTGCAGAGGAAAACACCAAAACTGTAATTAGTTTAAAAAGTGATTTGACTTGGGACTACAGATCGGATTTTGGTGAGATTTTGACTGGATTTTCATCCAAATTCATCTAAATTTAAGAAACTGGCTTAAAAAATGTGAACCTTAAACCAAATTGATTTCAATTGGAATCAATAAAAACATTCAACTGGCAATACTGCCAGTGTGTGTAAGCTGAGAACTTGTACAAGACATAAAAGGGAAGAACGAGCATCTCGATGGCGTATCCAGATTTGTGTGGTATTTTGTTCTTCTTTTTTTGGTTTAGCTTTTGCGCTACTAGTTCTTCTTCTTCATTGCCAAGGTACTTTTTAACTAGATATTTCGAAATAATAATTTATTCTGCTTGATTCATTCTTGAGGGGGTCTTGTCTTAGACTTCGTCTTGATTTTACTTCCAGAGAAGAAGTAGAAGAAGAACAGCCTTAGTCAGCACATCTCTCCTTCTGTATATCATTGTGCGAATGCTATGGCAAGCGTTCTTTTTTTTCGCTTTGGACATCGCAATGGCACTTAGCGGATGGAAAAATTAATTAACTGTACTAGTGTACATTGGCAATGGCATGGTGATCGGGAATTTTTCAAATCGTTATTCCGTGGAAAGCCGATTATGCAAGAACAACGAGTACAACGGGAGTAAAATCATTGCTCTGCATTCCTCATTCGGTTTTCATTTTTTTCCTCTGCTCTCTGTTCTGTTTATGTTTGTTTACCTTGCATCAGATCTATTCATAGAAGCACTTGTTGTGAGATGATGTAGTGGGTCGTTTATTGCTATAAGAGGAATTTATCGAAGAGGGTGGAGGTGGGAAGTAGGATGAGATTAGTTTTATTGGCGAGTTTGGAATGAATAGATTTTTTTCTGACTTGAAGGCGCCATAGTTGGGCGCCAATTTGTTAAAGAAAATCTTTGTTTGGAGAAAGGGTGCTTCGTTTAATCATAGTAATCCCGATTTGAGAACAACAATTAGAGCGAAACTCAAACATCCATTGAAATCAAACAAATCTCTGTAAGACCTTGCGTGCTAAATTATATATGTTTTCAAGAAAGTTGAACAAATAACTCAGCAGAATTCAAACCAATTTTGATTCACATTTGCCGAATTGCTTCTCTTAATCAGGAAGCCAGCCCACAAATTAGGTTTACCTTTCACAACTGTAATTTCAAGAGTCCTCGTTAATGCGTGTTCCTTTTTTTTTCGTTTTCCTTTCAAACTCATGCGACGAGACCCACTTTCTGCACATCATTCAATTTGAATGGTTCATTGAACTGCATAAGCAGCAACAGCAAATCGTCAATTTGGACACTGCACGTCCACACCGAAATCAAACAAAAAAAAAACATACCTTCTTCGAATCCCTTCAAAAAAGGAATTCCTGCGAATCACAAAAGCGAGTTGGACATGGAATGAGGATTAATAACTGGGCAACAGACCGACTCGAAAAGTGGTCCTCTGGAAGAAGATTTTCTTGATTTGATTTTTGTAAAAGGATTTTTGACCAAAAAAGGCCACTGCCACATTTTGTTCTCTGTCGAATTAACAACTGTAAATTCGTGGTTTTCTTTTTGCTTTTGAGATCGATTCGTTTGATTTGCGTAAAAACAAATGTAATTACGTGGTATTATGCAGTCGAATTGAATTTTTGTTTTCTTTTGTGAGAAGCAGAGTTATGATTTAATGCCATTCGAGGCTGGATATTCGGGTTTGATGTATAATTTGGAGATCGGTGGGAAGACGGAAAGATGTTGAACTGAAGTTTGTACCTACACAGAGGGGATTTCGAATTCGAAAAAATTCAAAAAAATGTACTGGAATGGAATGGACATTTTTGTATCGTTTGTGTATATGTGTGAAGTTTACAACAACTGTTTTAGAAACAGATATCCCACAATACCTCAGACACAATCGCACTTTAATACGGTTTCATTTAAAATCAGCCAGAGAAAATAAAACAAGGGTGGTAGCTATGGAAACTGCTGGACATACCGCATTTAAAAGACCTATAATTTTATCCCGAAACCGAACAGAGAAAGCGTTTTTATAGCAGTGCGTTTTACTCTCGGAGGACTTGACTAGAGACAGTTCGAGAGGTTCCAAAAAATTTTCACATGATGAAGTTTAGAAAACCATGTCAGTCAGACAGTTTCACATTCACACTGTACGGTTAAGAAAAAAGAAACTGTGCTAATTCTTCTTCATTCATCGTTTTTTTTTTAACTAAAAATCTAGCAAACTGCTAGTCACAACTGCCGAGCTGCACTTTCTCGTATAAGCAGGAGCCAAAACACGTTGAACTCTTTCTTGTAACAAGTTTATCGGTTTATAACAAGGCAAAAAGCTACTAGTTGCATGACTCTTAAAGACCAAAAATACTGCATTTGCCCTGAACTTGAGTCAAAAAAGCTCTAAAATTATGATTACCTGGTTCATCACCCAACCAGTTCAAAAGCGTTCTAAATTGTGAAGTAATTTACTATAGGCTACTTTTTTTGGTGGAGGTTTTAACACAAGTTTAACTGAACCTGACCCTTCAAAATTGAAGATTATCTCGTTCAGTTTCAATAATGTGAGCTGAGGTTAGGTAAGGTTAGATGAGGTTAAAGTGGCTGTCAGGTCGGCTTTCACATATAGGCCCGTTGGGCCCATATGGTTACCACAATGGATTTGATGTATCCTCATCCTAATGAAACCATTTCGAGCTTGAACTGAAGCGGGACAGACGCAGGGTGGCGATACGAGTAAGATCACTAGGGTCATTAGAAACACGAGCCCCAAGTATCCTACGTTTTTGAGCTAAAGCGGGGCATGAGCAGAGAAGGTGTGGAATAGTTTCCTTCTCCTCCTCATCCATACAACTTCTGCAAAAATCGATTAAGATGACTCCAAGCCTTGAGGCATGTCTTCCAATAAGACAGTGCCCTGTAATGAGACCTGTCGTCGCACTAATGTGTTTTCTGTTAAAATAGATCAAGCCGTTAGACCGCTTAAGACCAAGCTTGGACCAGATGTGAGCCGAACTTGAGTTCAATTGCATTTTATGAATGTAAGTTGACTATTCTACTATAAAAAAAGGGTTCATCTAGTTCAGTAGTTCACTTGACAGACATAAAAATTAGTTTAATATGTTGCGTCTGTCAGCTTTTTAGTCAAGTCCTTTAGACAGATCTACGTATTAAACAATAACAGGAGGAGCAGAAATGTTGAAACCCTTTCACCAGCGTTGAATTTAACATATGAAAATGAACTTTGTTTTATTGAACAACATATATGCATAACTGCTCACACAATTTTAAACTAGTTGTTTAGTACTGAAACCAGTTAACAAACAGTCACATCACAATCACCCTAACTTTTCTGCGATTTTTGTTTCGTCGGATTGAGCGGATGATACCAACTTGTGTTTGACAATTTTCCGCAGGACTGAGCTGATACCTTGAAGCCGGAATGTTTTCATCAATGCCATTGCGAAGTTTTCAAAAGCACCAGATTTTCAGTTACTTTGTACCTATTTACATGGAGTTTTTCGCAAAAAAGGATTTAAGATTGAAATCAGTTATTGGTTTGGTAGGAAAAAACCAAGCGATTGATATACAAAAACAATAAAAGTTGGTTTCGTTGAGCGTTTTACTCTGTTCACTCCAAAGTTAAAAATAGAAGTGCGCTCATGTTCTTGCCTTCGAAATAATTTTACTTCACTCACATTTGACTTTTTGCAAAACAGCGAAAACCAACTGCTCTGGCCATCAAAACAATTTTAACTTAAATCTCCACTGATCTGACTTCGCGATTGGAATGTTAAATACATTTTCTTTGGCTAGCGATTTCCATCGCCATCAAATACAGGTGCCGGCCATGACCAGGCCATCCCTGATATATCCCACACATCCAACTACTACCTGCCTATCCATTCAACAGTGAAATACAAATCAAGAATTCATCCACATTAACTGCTTCTGTTGTGTTAATCTTGGCTTGGATCTCTCTTTTCAAAGCATCAGTATATACTCTAAAGACAAAATTCCAAAGCTATAGTCAGTCTCTATCTATTGTTTTAGATAAAAGTGCTTCCACCAACTTTTCAGAGTGATGTATTTCACGGATGGTGGTGTATCCCCATCAACTTCTCTGCCTCTGTTGTGTGTTGTATATGTCGGCGGTAAATATTTTTGCAATAGTAATCCTAGGTAATTACGATTCCTTGTACGGGACAAGTGATGGATGTGGATGTGCAATGACCGAGTGTGTGCACTTAACATCGATTCAGCATTAAAGGCCCGCATTATTGATGTCCACTGACCCCGCGAGTAATTTCACAAATTTCCCGAAAGGATTCAAAGCTCGATGCATTGCTATACTATACTTTTGTAATAGGCCAAGGTTGATGGGCATTATAAATCCTTACAAGTGGCTTGAAATTTTTGTTCAGTCTTTGTCATGGCCATGCGCGTTACAATTTTCCACCTTGACCGTAATAATTCCTATCGATTTGAACACAATGGCGGTTCTTTGTCGACGCTGTATAGTGTTTGACGGTCGGTCGTGTCTTCAGTCCTCAGGAAGCGTGAAATGAAATCGATTGATCTAATGCAGAATTGGCTCATTTGGACAATCTCCGTGAGAAGATTTCGCGCGTTCCAACTAAAGATACTCGCATTATCTCTCGAGGGGACAAACATTTATCTATAATTTTTTTTTTTCTCTCTTTTTGCTTTTTGTGTTTGATTTTGTAATGGCAAATCGATTTGTATTCCTGGTTTTAATGAAGTCAATGCGTGTTTGTATCCGCTTCCTCGAGGATTGGATAAGATTTCGATTTTTTTGTTTCTGTTTGCGATGAATAATTCTGCTCTACAGATGGAGTAATTTATGTGCATTTGGATTGCGTGTTGCAAACGCTGAGATGGGAAAATCAGGAAATGGTTTCTATTGTGTGAATTTGAAAAGCAAATATGAAGCTGCATGGTGAAGTCACGGCACGCATCTGTACGCGGACACTTCTAAGAAATGAATTTGTCATTTGAATTGAAATCAGAGTGGATATCCATGATAAACAATGGGGCATGTGCATTTGCACATGGGTCATTGCATTCTAGACCATGAGTTGGATGCATCTGTTTGTATAAGAACTCGGGCAACAATGTAGCTCAAAGGTGCTAATGACATGGCCACTTAGGAAAAAGAGTTAATGTACCCAACGCGGCTTGGTTAAGACATAGTCTGAAGATACTTTGTTGCGCTTCGAAATGTCTACGTATATTTGAGACATGAGAGCAAAGAATAATTCAAACCGCTTCATAGTGTTTCGGAAAGCTTTGGAATAGACCAAGATTCAGCTACAAAGTTCCGAAATGATGATTTATTTTAGTAGACCAAAGGGCTCCCAAGAAATTGTATGCGGACATAGAAGTCCCAAACTTCTCTTGATCAAAGCAGCTCACTGTTTATTTCCATTAGCTCCAAAAGATGTAAGCTTCCCGGAAACTACTTTCGGAGTGACATTTACACTTTAAATCAAGGAGTCTATGATCGCCCAATTCTCTTCTCAGTGTGCCTCTATCGGTCAATTTACTATATTGTTATTTTTCTCTGGCTATTATGGCATCTCAGCAAAACCACAGCATTTTGTCTTCTCTCCGCTCTCACAGAAACACACGTTAGCCCAATCATTACAGCCACAAAGTCCCATGGCAACAATGTTGCTGGCTGATCTCTCTATGCGAATTGGCCATTATAAGTTACAAATCGAATGCTCATTGTGCGCACCACTAACAGCTTTCAAATTGCAAATTGGGCTCGTCCATCATTGTGGTTTCTCATATCTATCCGCCAAATGAAAATCGATATGCCCTTTCATTTGCAATAAATTTTCATTTTCATTCCCTTAGAAGAGTCAAAACAAAAAATAAAAAAAAACTTCACTTTCCGAACATTCCAGTAGCCTGCAGACAGCCATACTACAAAGATTGATGACCGCTACCCGCGCTTTCCATTTTGTTCACATGCATCCTCAATCCTTCTCGATTACATAAGTCGGAAATGCTAATCGTTCTGACGCGAAGATGCGCAATCAAGCGCCACTGTAGATTATTAAATTGAAAATCAAAACGAAAAAAAGAAAATGCTTTACTCCTCCGACGTCGTCGGTGGATCTAATTGCAAAACATATCCCAGCTTTCAAGTATTGAAAGAACGATGAAAATTACATAGCAGGAAACGTAATATTAGACCGATCTATGACATTCTACACCTTGCTGTCTCTAATGGCTACCAAAGCGGAGCAAAAATCACGAACTTTTATGTGAACGCGTTCCCGCAAATGTGTAACTTCGTTTTACAGATATGGTCAATAATTCATGCCACATACGAGTACATAGGTAGAGTGTGGAAGAAAGCCCCAGGAAAAACTGTTATAATGAATTATAATTAAATTTGAATTAGACAGCTAGGCGCGCGTTCGTGTGAACGTGAATTGCTGTATGTTTTTTTTTTTTTTTTTTTTGTTCTTGCAAAAGGCGAGAGCACGGACAGTATAAAGCAATGAAAAGATACACCTTCCAGATGCCGCAAACTTGATGCATGTACGGAAAATTTTTTCGATTATCTACATGCATATGTTGTGGAAGAACGCTGTTGGATGGTGGGTTCAGAAGCCATCGATACATGTCCAATTTGATAGATGCGCATTCAAATTGATACTTTTTGATTAGAATGGGCGCCGGGTAGAGTATCATCAGTTAAATTATTATGTGAAACTGGATAATAGACAAGTAATTATGCGAAACTGTTAGACAGACTGAAATTCTTTGGTGCAGAATGATTTCAACATTCAAATGGCGACAGGAGCGAGGGACGGTTTTAAATGCAGGTGGCTACTTCGCAAAGTGATTTGATCGGTTGCAGCCTAAGGGGATATTCTTCTACCCGACGAAAGAGGGTCTACGCTTGACTTTTTGACACAGCTTTGAATTAAAAAAAAAACTGAGTACAGTGCAACTAATTCCTGAGATAAGTCGTTGGCCGGATCTAATCTGTGAATCTCAAACGGGGATAAAGGATGTACTCAAAATTTGAATAAAGGATGTTCACAAACTACAAATACAAAAGAATGTTGAAATAGAAATCATGAGCGCGATTGGATGCCTACTGCTTTGTAAGGGTTGTGTGATTTAGCAATAAAATTTGGTTCTCAAAAGCAAAAAAAGGATGTATTCTAATTTAGATTAGATTAGATAAGATAAGATTAACAAATGCTTAATTTTTCTTTAGGTCTTACAAGGATTTTATGTATATATGTATAATAATAAACTAACATTTTTAGAGCATGGCCTAAGCCGTCTACCAGTTGACAATATAAACTTTAAAGTAAATTTTAAGTGATTTTTTTATCTAAAAAAGTTTAAAAAAGATCATCTTTAATTTTTTTCCTGTATGAAAGAGCAAGCTTGACAAATTGAAACAGAACTTTCCAATCAGCTCCATTGAGAACGGTTATCATTTCATCTTCACTAAGTAACTCTTCCCGAAAACACTCCTCCGAGATTCCATTAAGATCGGGCATCTGCAAAGGAAGTGGAAGTTGTTTTCTCTTTCTCCTTGGTTGCACAGATTGCAGATTTCCGGGCGTTCCTCTCTGTGCGGTATAAAGATGAGTAGCAGCAACTCACCTCTTGTTTTTAAAATCAGTGACATGAGGTCGAATGAGTACTCTTCCTTGAAATAACTTCTTGTTGAAAGATTACAATCGAGCATTGCGTAAATACATCTGCTTGTTGACTCTCTCGCTCTTGTAACGAATTCCTCTCTTTTCTTTACATCAACTGCACTTATTAGATCATAAAGTTCAGCTTCAAATTGTTCTGGTCTATTTTCGTTTAAAGTAAGCTGACGGTCACAAAAAGTAGCTAAGTTACTCCAACTCTCGAACCAAGATGATTTCCTTCTTAAAATGACCATAGTTAATTTTTTGGGCAGCCTGTTCTCGTTCATGGTTAACGTCTTCAATATGTAGTCTTTTTGCATTTTAAGTGTCGAAATGAATAGAGGAGGAAGACCCGTCTCGAGCATGAGAATGTGATTTGGAGTACTGTTTGGAAGCCTCAAGGTTCTCTTTAGAAAATATCTCAAAAGATGTTCCACCTCACTGAATTCTTTGTCGCCCTTACTTGTGCGCCGTAACACATAACTGCCTTCATCGTTGTTTCAAAAGTTCGAAACTTTGAATTGAAATTGACGTCTTTGTTGTGCATAATGGACTTCCACGTTGCATATAGTGCATTTTTTGATTTGGCCAGTTTCTCCAGAATGTGGTTTATCAGATTCAGATTTCTTGATATTTGAACTCTTTGGTTTTTATAGTCACTTACTACTTCGATTTCCTTGCTATCAAATCTCCACTTTTCGTTGCGACAGTTTGGGCCTCCACCGTTACGAAAAATCATAGCCTTTGATTTACTGAGGTTTACCTGAAGCCTCCATTTGTTGCAGTATGCAGCTATTCTCTTTATCATCAACTAGAAACTTTCTGGCGTTTCAGCAAATATCACTATGTCATCGGTGAATTTTAAGGATTTCACTAGAAGATGTGCTGCAACTTTTGCTCCACCCAGTAGGTCGTCCTCCATGTCGTCTATGAAGAGTTCAAACAAAAGACGGCTTAAGTTGCAACCTTACTCTTATTTCCTCTTCATATGATTCCGTTACGTCGTTGTTGAATAATATTGCAGATGTTTTAGATTCATACAATTTATCCAAAATGCGTCCAAATTTTGTTGAAACACCCTTGGAAAGTTTAAGCATCAGAGCTTTTCTGTCGATGGTGTCGAAGGCTGCTTTAAAATCTATGAAGAAGGCATACAACTTCTTTTTATCTTTGATGAAAATGTTCGCAATGGATGTGAGTGAGTAGATTTGATGTATGGTTGAGGGGCTCACCAAGGAGGTGGGCATTCAAAATAACAAGTTAAAAAGGATTTCCAAAAATAAAATAAAATTGAATTTGATCCCAAAGTCGGACTCTTTGATTGACAAAAGTATTTGCTTGAACTTTTGAAAATGGTCAGGGTCACCTGGTCACATTCAAGTCTTTACCTTTTTAATAACAACACTCTCTTAACTGTGTTAGAAGTTATACTAGCTCGCATGATAACGTTAACGTTACGTCACATAATGGCTATACTTTGTGAAGGCAAAAACACGCATTGTTAAGTTATCTCATATCACCACGATTATTTTGACTATAAGCTTTTCTAAAATACAATGCTGCTGAATGTTGAATCACAACAACGTTACGCAATTACGTTAAGACACATAATATTGCGACGTTCGATATTCACCTACTCTAACTATCCTCAGTCCTTAGCTTTTCAGTAAGACTACCTTCGTCTCTGAGTGTTTGATTACAACAGATGAGTTCTAGAGCAAATGTTAACAGACTGTGCTGTGTTTAAATGGGAAAGAAGTGGTGCTCAGCATTTGAGTGAGACAACCATCATCTCCGTTGCTTCAAAACGATATTATTACGTTACTTTGCAATTTTTTGACTTCAGAGTAACGCGACGTAGTAACTACGTTACATGGTCACTAAATCTATGATTTTTTGCAATCTGTTACAAAATTACATTTGCTTAGCAAATAGCTGAAAAATTGTTCAAATCTGCAGAGAACTTTTTACCTAGGTAACATAATACGTACGAAAAATAACAATTAGGTTGCGATCAAATACAATGCTTCAGTCAGAAAAAAATGCTCGATTTCGAGATTAGTTTTTAAAATTTCACTGAATAGCACTCGCAAGGACTCCGCTATCAACCGATGCATATCAGGGTTGGCATCCCTTAGGATGATAGCTGACAGACGTTTTTGTGATTAGCGTTTTTGATAATAAGTTTTTATTTGCTTTTTGTAAGACGTAGTTGCTTTACCTCTCGTTGGCCTAAGTATGATAACCTCTGCAAATAGCACACACTCACACAGCTTATCTACTGTTCGATCGTAACATAACATTAAAGCACTTCCAGCAGTAGCCCGGTGCACCTTAGATGATAAATCTCTGGCGTTTTTGTGTATCAAGAAGTGTCTTCAGTTAAAAAACTAATGACTTACTATTTTTAAGCGTCCAAGTCCATGTCAATACCACCTCCTCATTACATCAGTACACCTGCATTCATCTTCTAAGGTATTCTTCCATAATAAATTCTTATCTCATGTGTATTGCACTCAAGCCAATTTAGAAACTAATGAACACCATCGGGAAGCAGCATAATCTCGGCCGTGTAAACTTAATCGATCGTGCAAGATTATGCAATTATTAATTCTTGCGCCGTACCTACATTAAAACGCACCTAGTCTTTGATGTCTTTTTCAGCTTGAATCTTGTTGCAAACGCTAGCGCAGCCTGAAAGCTGATAGAAGCACACTTCTTGAGGTCCTAAATCAAATATTTTTGTATCGTGTCTGATAGGTCGATAACAGTCCCCACCACACACACACACACACCAACACACACTCAGCACTTCCTCTGAAGATTAATGTGATTAATATTCCACCTTTTACTTTGTTACTAAATACCAAAGACCTATCTTTGAAGCTGCACTTTCAGCACAGATGAATCTTCCTTCGCCTAAAAATAAATTGAATTTTAATCGAAGGTGGACTGCCTTAAGGTATACTTTCACGCCTCCCGCGCACGAATGATTCTTCGCCGCCACCGGTAAAATAGCCAGCTCGCGTTTTTGTTAAATTCCCTAAAATTATCCATCCAAAGATTTACAAAAGGGGGAAGAGAATTAATTTTCTGATAACTTAATGGGCACAAGCGTACCTTCCAACACTTCATCGAATGAGGTGCTTTCAAACAATTTAACGATATCGCTGAATCTTTCTCTCTCTCTCCCCATTTCTATCCGAATGCCGGATGTATGTAATTTTGCAAATAAATTTAACAAGTCCCTCGTGTGTTGTTGTAGCAAATTCCCTTTTTCCGCTCTTTAATATCTACGCATTCACATCTTTGTCGATGGGCCCCCTTCATATAGAGATGTCTAACCCTTCTTCCGTGTGCACTTTTGTGACTTAGTACACCTCATGTGACTTTGTGTGTCTCCATTTTTATGGCTTAATGCAGATATCACATCAAAAAGGCAATCAGCCTTATCAAAGATCGATGATGGTGTTTAATGAAATTTCGCACTTGCTTAATTAAATTGCATCATACTCAGGGATGATATGAGAATTTGAAAAATTTCCCGCCAATCCATTATACATGATTAATGAGGTGATCATAGAAGATATAAATTTAAGCTTCTGCACAGAGATTGGCAATAGAACATTTTGTTCCTTGGTTATTAATCAATGTGTCATTCAGTCATTAATTTACAAAAGAACATAAAAAAAAAATATTGAAGGCAAAGGACGCGTGTTTATTGTGCAAATTGTGCTTCGTGGTGGCTTTGGAGTGAAGATTATTTCTCTCTGAGAAGGGTAACCAATGGACATAACGATAGACTTGGATGGGCGAACATCGTACAGCAGTCCAACTAGCGGAAGTCGATAGAGATCCGTTGAAAAGTGATCGTTTAGAATTTTGTTTTATCGCCAAGATGAATGAATGAAAATAAACATCAATTGAAAATGTTCAACAATGGAAAATCATGTCGTTAGAGTCGTAGATAAAGGAATTATAGGAAGAAAGGATGATCGCTTACGTTCCTCAATAGCATTGAGGTTTTGAAATGTGATCGTGTAGCATAGACAATGAAAAGAGTGTCTTTAGCTTTGAAAATAGATGTAACATGAACCAATCCAACAGAACCTTAATGGCTTCTTCTTCTTTGGGTAAAACAGTCAAAATAAAAGCCTTCAATGTTAATAAAAACAAGATTCCATCCTCTCTAATAAGTTTCATATTAAAATGTATACTAAAGAGCATAAGGGAGTCTATACTGGAGTTCCACAAGGTTGGGTCTTAGGGTCACATCTTTTTTCTTTTCTCGAAAACGATGTACAGGTAAATAATCCCTGGGTCTGCATTGGGAGATGATACTACACTACTAGTGATTAACAAAGAAATTTGATGCATCAATTTTAATAAAGTACGACAAAAAGTCAAGGGATTTAACAGTATCATGGGCCGGACGACAACGATGGCGCAGCAATCGCTTATATATATACAATGGTGAGACCAATAGCTTGGAACGCAGACTTCTAGCTTGAACCGAAGACAGTTGGTTCGCCACCAGTTCAAAAGCTTAAATAATCCTTACTTACTTACTAAGGTGGGCATTACAGTTCGGGGTGAACCTGGGCCTCAACCAACATCCTTCTATAACGACTTCGATTTCGGGCGAGCTCTCTCCAGTTTCGCACTCCAAGTCGGTTGAGGTCTTCATCCACTTGATTGCGCCACCTAAGACGAGGTCTTCCCCTTCCGCGATTTCCCTGCAATGTGCTTTCGAACACCCGACGAGCTGGAGCGTTTGGGTCCATCCGCTCTACATGGCCCAACCATCGTAGCCTCGCGATGCGCACTCTTCTGGCTATGCCCATGTCGCGGTACAGCTCATACAGCTCGTTGTTGTATCTTCTTCTCCACACATTGTCTTCGCATTCGGGACCAAAGATCATTCGGAGAATTTTTCTTTCGAAACGACCAAGGGTTTCCTCATCCGCTTTCGATAAGGTCCATGCTTCCGCGCCGTAAAGCAGGACTGGGATGATTAAGGTCTTATATAAGGTTACCTTGGTTTTTCTGGAGAGGGTTTTGTTTCTCAATTGCCTTCTTAACCCAAAGAAGCAACGGTTGGCAAGAGTAATTCTCCGTTCGATCTCCGCACTGATGTTGTTGTCCGTGTCTACAGCGGATCCTAGGTAGACGAAGTCCTGTACTACCTCGAAGTTATGTCTGTCTATTTTGACGTTTTGTCCAATTCGTCGATGTTCTGTGTCCTTGTTTGATGACAACATATACTTCGTTTTGCCCTCATTAACCATCAACCCATTTTTGCCGCTTCTGTTTCGATACTCGCAAAAGCACCTATGACATCACGCTTTTTTCTTCCCATTACGTCAATATCGTCTGCATAGGCGAGTAATTGTACAGACTTTTGAAAGATTGTTCCTCTGGTGTTGACGTTTGAGTTTCTTACAATCTGTTCAAGTATGATGTTGAATAAATAGCATGACAGTTTGTCGCCTTGTCTAAAACCTTTTTCGACATCAAAGGTCTCGGTGAGTTCTTTACCGACCTTGACGGAGCAGCGTGAATTCATCCTGCATAGTCGTACGAGTTTTGCATGGCTCTGTACAGCTCGTCTCTGTAGATACTGTCATACGCGGCCTTGAAATCGATAAAGAGATGGTGAATACCGATATTATGTTCTCGGGTTTTTTCCAAGATCTGCCGTAATGTGAAAATTTGGTCTATTGTTGACTTCTCTGGTCTAAAACCACATTGATAAGGACCTATCAAGTTGTTGACGTGGGGTTTCAGACGTTCACATATTACAGCAGACAAGATCTTATAAGCGACGTTAAGGAGGCTTATCCCTCTATAATTGGCGCAATTGTGAGGGTCTCATTTCTTTAGGATTGGGCATACGATACTGAGGTTCCATTCATCGGGCATGTTTTCTTCCGACCATATCATGCAGATCAGCTGGTGAATGCTCCTTTCCAACTGATCTCCAGCTGCCTTGAAAAGTTCGGCATCAAGGCCATCTGCACCTGCAGTCTTATTTGATTTAAGTTTGCATATAGCAAGCTTAACTTCTTCTAGGTCGGGAGGACGGCATTCTTGATCATCGTCCAAGCTGAATGGGGCAATCTGCCTGACAGCGGAATTTGTGTCCTCATCGCCGTTAAGCAGTCTGCAGAAATGATCTTTCCAGATCCTCAGTAGCGACTGTGACTCTATAACTATGTTTCCCTGCTGGTCTTTACAGGCTTGAGTTCGGGGTTTGCCACCCTGGCAGGATCTTTTTACCTTTTGGTAAAACTTCCGAATCTCGTTCCTGTCATGGCACCTCTCTATTTCCTCAAACGAGCGCTTCTCATGCTGCTTCTTTTTCTTTTTGAGAAGTCGGTGTTCTTCCCTTCTTCTCTCCTTGTAAATCTCGTTATACTGATCGTAAGCAGCCCTCGTTCGTGTTTGCATAAGCATTTGTCGTGCTCTTTGCTTGGCTGCATTTGCCTGCCTGCATTCTTCATCGAACCATGGGTTTCGTTTTGGTGGCCGAGTGAAACCCAGAACCTCAGAAGCAGCGGTTCTGATGGCTTCTTGGCATTGCTGCCACTGGTCTTCAATGTTTAATGCTGGCGGCATGGGATTCAAGGATAGTTGAAGGGACACTCGATTGGAAAAGGCATTGGCAATCTCTTGCGATTGTAGCTTTCCGACGTCATATCTCTTCACATTTCATTTCTGAATGAGAAAAAAAGTTTTTGAATTTATGAATAGGAACCCCAGTTTCTCGATCTTAAGTTAAGAAATTGTTTATTCCAAACATCACCGTAAATCTATTTTCTCCCTACCTTTTCAAGTAGCTTATTTAAAAACCTTTGTTGCTTCTGGATGATTCTGGAACAATTTGGTGCAGTGGATGGCTTCGAAATATGGCAGCGTAGTTAAAATTCTTCAAAAAACACTGGGTCGTTATTTCTGCGCTCTTCTATTTCTATAAGACGCTGTCATGTCATTTCAATTTTCAAAAACACTTCCTTACTATTAAGGATTTAGTGAAAGCTTAGAATGCATAATTTTCTTCTTCTGAAAGAAAACAAAGGAAAAGGAGTTTTTCTTGGGCAGTTTATCAAAATGTCACTCTGTTCTCTCGTTTTCCGGTTGAAAATCCTCATAAAACTCATTTCTTTCCAACCTCACCTCACTGTGAGCAATAAATAACAATTTTCCTTACAACTTCGAGTCATTATGCAAATAAGCATAACTAGATCATCCTCTTGAAACCACCACTGAAAGAGCTTAGAGTAATTCCTTCCATACAAGTCACTAACGCCTTACTCCTAACTTTTAAGAATAAGTAAAGGCGCAACTTGTTGTTCTTCAACGTAACTCAAGATGTCCGTTAGTTGACGGAATAATGACTTACAACACAACTCGTACACAAATCATAAATTATTCGCGTGTATGTAGTTATTCCTCTATTAAAGCCTGAATCATTAGCTTTGGTAATTTGCATAAAATGCTTCTGCTGTCGATGCAGCAGTATTTTATGGGCTTTCGCAGTACAAATTATCTCTAAATTGTGGCTGCCAAAGAGACTGTGTTCTGTTGGATGCAAAAAGGTGCTGAAGTGATTTAAAACACGGAATTGTTTTTAAAGTGCTTGGTGGTAGTCCGTCCATTACATTCATACTAGTCAAACTGGCAACTAAGTTACAAAGTGCACTTAATTGAATGCCCGCAATAAATAATTCAGAGATAGTTTGCAAGTCAATGGAATAGAATTTTTTTCAGGTTGAATGAAAGGAAAAAAACGATGCAGCAGAATCGAAGACATTTAAAAAGAACCAAAAAGGCTATACACTTTCAAAGGACCATTCGAAAAAACATCTAAAATAGAGAAATGAGAAAACATAGAAAAAACATAGAAAACATAGAAAACTCTTAAAATGGCAGGATGCAATCTTTGAATTATCAAAATCAGTAAAGAAGAACTCGCAAAAACCTTCCCTCGTTCTTGTTTTTGTTGAAGACAGAAAACTTTTAAAAAAAACTTCAAACAGCGATCCCAACTTGTTACTCCCCATACCAAAAGAGATCTTCGTGTTCGGATATCATACAACCTGTGCTTTTTTATTTCTTTCCCTTCAACTCAAAGCATTTGATATCTTCCTCCTCTTGGCAATAAAAAAAATTATAAAGTTTATGATCCATGGCATCAAAACAACAACTGGCAGCAAAAAAGAAAAGCAACTCTAAACAAACATCTCGCTTCCTCATCTCAAGACAAAAAATGATTACCATACTAAGGTGAAACTAGGAACGAAAGAGAAGTCAAGGCCACAAGCCATCAAAACTAACAAGACCATTGTTCCGCCTTGCGTAGCAGCACACAATTACCGTATTTTATCTGCCATCATCTTTGGTGTGTTTGTTTTTATTAAAAAGCAAAAATAATTGACATTTGTTTATACAAGAGAGAAAGATATAGAGAACCAAACGAAAGCAGTTAAAAGGATATTCCCTCTGATGATGCCAAATGGCAAACAGCATCAGCACACACATGTTCAACAAGCCATGAAACTGCCATGCGCACTTACTTTACGACTATTCATGCTTCAAAATGCTGTTGCTTCCTTGCGCGTTCTTTGGGTTGTCATATTTTAGCAACAAAAGTACTCCGTTTTGCCGGCTTCATACCTCTGTTTCTGCAACGGATTTGCTTAAAATTTCTGCTCTGCTTTTTTTCTCTTCTCGTGTATTACCAAAACGCGGCTTCTTTTCCTTTTTACACCGACCGACTGGTTGGTCGAGCGGATGTTTCAAGCAGTGCACCACTAACGAACCTTCTTCGTTTGACCAGTGGTGTTACATGCGTAAAGCCCGATACACTACACAATGTCCATGTTATCGCTTAACAATATTTCATAATAATTTTGAGACAACAACAAGGGGAGGTAACTAATCCAACTAAACAACCAACCTACGTGTCCTTGTTAGCAAAGATTCATATTCCTTGTATTTGCAGTAGGGTGCATTAGCAATGTTCGTTCGTTTGCGAAGATCAAATGGCCCTTGCTATAGCGACAGCAAGGTATAGGGTAACACACGAATGGTCCAACTAAAAATTGTAGTTTTTCCATATTTTTTTCATTTTTCTAAATTAAGGTTTCTATCTGCATACCACCGATGATCATAATTTTATATTTATTTACCATTTTTTCCACTTTTTATTTGCAGATCGGCAAACTATCATCGTTCGACAAATGTCTGCGAGCTCTCCGAAATGGATCGAATCACTTTGGCCGGATCTAGTGCATTCCAGGCGTACGAGGGTATCGATTATCTAGAGAACAACTGCGCTGAAGAGCCTAATAAGTTGTGCGAGTTCAAGCGTTTGTCGGGCAGAATATTGAAGACCGTCGATTCGGTGTATCAGGATGTTGGCAGCATTGATGAATGTCGTGATTTGTGCCTCAACTCACCGTACAGGTAAGTGTGGTGGTCGGTCGGTCGATTATAATTGGGAAGAAAGACTCTTCGTACTCTGTGTGTGTCGTCATGATGACTTTTTGTGCAGTTTAATAATAATAATAATAATTACTCCAGTGAGACTGGTTTACTAATTAGAGATCCTTGTTCGATGGGGGTATCAATTTCTATCGCTTGTCAGGTGTTTGTGTGTACGCGCGCACCAAAAAGTGGGTTGAATGAAGATTAATCTAACTGAATGGACGTGGTTTGGTTTGCATATCATGTCCGGAAATGGTAGTGCTTACAGATGAGGATTTAATGTATACGTTCGTGTGAACAAGGCTTTTGCGTGTAGGATGGATGGATGGAACAAATCTAGAAGAGATTACAAGAGCTGCAATGTTCTGAGTGATAACCGAGAGTGAGGAATAGCCGTTGCGAGGATTGAATTTAGTTTTTATGTTGTGTTTTTTTAGTCGGACATTTGATATGCATTGGGGACGAGATTATGGTGTATAGTGTGTGGAAGGAAAACATTGTATGCGAAACAGGTTGGGTTGTAATGGTTATGGACAAAATTTACCGCTAACTGCTGTTAAGCGAAATCGTACACAAAGTGTGTTGCTGTGTTGCCAGTGACAGGTTTGGTGTTTTTAATCAGGTGCAATATAGGCAATTGGAGGCCATCGTTAAGGTGAGGAACACACACGTTCCTGCAACAGAGATGTTATTTTGCTGGCAAATGAAGAGAAAACCTTTTAATCTAACAAGCTGTCACTTGGAGAGATTAGACGTGACGAATTGACGCTATCAAATTGAACATGATCTTTTAACAGATTAAATCCTTCAAAGTTATCTTGATTAGGTTCAAAGCAAACGAGTCTTTGAGTATGACTCGATGAGCATTGAGAATTGGGTGAAAGGTGAAATCTGACGAGTGGTTGTACAAAATTAATTGAGCGGAGACTTTTGAGCAATTGGATACTGGTTTGAGTTGTCATGCTGCCTAATAAATACATGGATCTACTTCCTTAAGACGTAGGTAGGGACTCTGCAGGACATTTGCTTTTTATTTATATTTATGGGTTCAATTGTTTTTCAACAATTTCAATCATAGAAAGACACTAATTTGCCTGTGCTTGCGAAGTTTGATGATCTAAAATATCTTCTTTCAATTGAATTGAAGTACGAACTGAGAACGGGAGAGGTGTAAAAGCCCTTTGATAGCTTTTTAAAGAACCTTTTAGGCGATCATTTATTTCAGTTTCAGTTGAGGTAATAATTCAGCTTTCAGTTAAACTGATGTCTAAAGGCAATTTTAGGCGGTCAGTTCTCAGTTCAGTTTTCAGTTCAGTGTGTAAATAGACGTGAGTTCAATGTTCAGTTGAGTTTTTTTTTTTTTTTTTTGTGAAAAATCAAAATCAGAAAGAAAACTCAGAACTGAACAGAAAACTGTTGGGAATTTCATCAGCTGTTAGTTCAGTTATCTCAATTCATTTTTAAGCGTTTAGACATCAGTTTAATTGAAGGCTTAACTGATACCTCAACTGAAACTGAAATGATCGTCAAAGATCGATCGTTGGGACCAGCTGTCAGTTCAGTTATCAGTTAAATTGTCAGTTCAGTCAAAAAAGACAGTGTATTTAGACAATAATTTGAACTTTCAGCTGCTCAAAAGTAATATGAGAGCTCAACTGAACACTGGACTGGCATCTAAATAAACTGTCTTTTAACTGAACAGTATAAGATTGTTCTAATGCCTACTACTAACGCCTAACTCTCGCTGTGCATATTTTAAACATACAAAACAAAGTAAAACAGAGTAACTGGCACCACGTGATTCAGGTGATTTCCTGTCCCTGTTTTAAGAGCTTAAGTAAAATTGTAGCATAATTTAATTATGTGAGTAATGTCTTTTCGATTGTTTCATTTGACTTTTTTATGGAAAATCGTTGAAACAAAATTTAATACTTACTAGCTCCTCGCTTAAGAAGCTAAAGTACAAACATAAGCTTAAAATACAGGCCAAAAAGGTGGCTCTCAATTTACAACTAAAACGGTCACTCATGATACGAGGGCGGTGTGATAAGAACGTGACTTTTTGAATAAAACAAACTTTTTGCGGCAAATAAACATTTTATTTTTCTACATAATCACCTTTTAGCTCGATGCATTTAGTCCAGCGTTTTTCTAATTTTTTTATTCCCTGCAAATAATAGGTTTTTTCAAGGCTCTCAAAATACGCGTTTGTTTCAGTAATGACTTCTTCATTCGACTCAAATCTCCTACCACCAAGCCACTTCTTTAGGTTTGGAAACAGATAATAGTCGCAGGGGGCTTAATCTGGAGAATATGCTGGATGGGGTAGCAGTTCGTATCTCAATTCGTGGATATTGGCCATCGTGACTAGACAAGTGTGCACAAGTGCATTGTCTTGATGAAACAGCACTTTTTTCTTCGCCAAACGCGGCCGTTTTTGCTTCAAATCAACGTCGAACCTGTCCAAAAGCTTTGAATAATATTCGCCGGTGATCGTTTTACCTTTCTCGAGGTAATCGATAAGAATGACACCGCGTGCATCCCAAAAAAACTGTGGCCATGACCTTGTTGGCTGACAGACTCTGTTTGGCCTTCTTTGGTCTACGTTCACCCCAAGAAACCCACTGTTTGAGTGTTCCTTAGTCTCTGGCGTGTTGTGATGGATCCATGTTTCGTCCACAGTAACTAAACGGCCCAAAAATTCGTCCGGACTACGGCTGAACATCGCTAAAACACTCTTTTGAAGTGGTCACAGGGTTGCGCTTATGGTCGAGTGTGAGCAATCGCGGCACCAATCTTGCGGAGAGTTTTCTCATGTCCAAATATTCGTGTAAAATATGATGTACCCGTTCAGTTGAGACACCTACAGCATGAGCCAACTCACGCACTTTCATTCTCCGATCATCCAATATCATTTCATGGATTTTATCGACGATTTCCGGCGTGATCACTTCTTTTGGGCGACCTGAACGTTCGGCGTCACTAGTGCTGGTACGGCCACAACGGAACTCTGTAAATCACTTCTTTATCATTGAAATTGATGGTGTCGAGTCCCCGTAGTTTTTATCAAGCCTTTCCTTAGTTTCAGTGATGGACTTTTTACGTAAAAAGTAATGTTTAATGAGCACACGAAATTCCCTTTTTTCCATTTTCGTAAAAATTCACGAGGTTGTCTGCTCTGAATGGCTATCAAACGCCAACGGCATGACGTAGCTTGCTCAGTAGCTTTACAGTAGCCTACTAATAGATTACAGTTGACGGCAGCACAGTTGCATTTGGAGTAACTGCACGAGAAATTCAAAAAGTCACTGACTTATCAAACCGCCCTCGTAGTATTTAAAGCAAAATAAATTTGAAGAACTAGAAACCACGTGCCTGAGACGTAATGTGGGTAGCCTTTCGCCAGGAGTTCGCAAGAGCAAATTGTAAACTGCCATGAAAAGCACTCTTTAACTAAGCCGTTCGGAATTGGCATAAAGTTGTATAGGTCCTTGAAATGAGCGTAAGGGCACGAGGTTTCCATAGCTTTGTTGCGCCACCCTATTTATGTATATCTAGGCAAGACACAATCGTCAGGCAAATAGACAAAATAAACGCTGTAGTTGCCAAACTATTTTCTCTATTCGAGTTACTGCACTGCCTTTGATCACTACAAAGATAAACAACAACAAAATTTACAAGAGCCTGCTTCATTAGTACTGAGTGTTTTTGGACTTCCTGTCCATGAATGAATTTAAGGTAGAGAAAAGATAACTAGTTTCAAATAAAACTCACACGCATCTCATGACAACACAGCAACCCATCCATTAAACAACCTTATCTCTTCACAACCCATATAATGTTTTGTTATACAAAACTCACACCTAATCTATTATTTTCTTCCGCAGATGCCATTCGTACGACTTTGGTGACACCGGTGACATGGTGTGCCGTCTCAGTCATCATTCACGCGCCACTCTCTCTGATGTACAAGAACCCTACTTGGAAGTACCCGAAGCAGCTACCTATGAACTTTCATCATGCTACAATGTAACCATTGAATGTGGTGCTGGCGATATGATTGCCCGCATTCGCACGTCCAAACTCTTTGACGGTAAAGTCTATGCTAAGGGCTCACCCAAGTCATGCTCCGTTGATGTTAAGACCTCACTCGACTTTGAACTTCGCATGGGCTACAATGACCTCGAGTGCAATGTCCGCCAAAGTGGTTCGGGACGTTATATGAACGATGTTGTGATCCAACACCACGACACTATTGTCACTTCTTCCGATTTGGGTCTTGCTGTCACTTGTCAATACGATCTTACCAACAAGTCAGTCTCCAATGAAGTTGATCTTGGTGTAAAGGGTGACATTGAACCGGCACTGTCTGAAGAAGTAATTGTCGACTCACCAAATGTAATGATGAAGATAACATCACGCGATGGTAGTGACGTAATGAGATCTGCCGAAGTCGGTGATCCCCTGGCACTGAAATTTGAAATTCTCGACGAACAGAGCCCCTATGAGATTTTTGTACGCGAACTTGTTGCTATGGATGGCAGTGATAATGCCGAGATCACACTTATCGATGCAAATGGCTGCCCCACTGATCACTTTATCATGGGACCCATCTATAAGAGTTCATTTACTGGAAAGATTCTCTTGTCACACTTTGATGCATTCAAATTCCCATCGTCTGAGGTTGTTCAATTCCGTGCTTTGGTCACTCCATGCATGCCATCGTGTGAGCCAGTTCAGTGCGATCAAGAGGATGCCGGTGGAGAGTTTAAGTCATTGCTGTCGCTCGGACGCAGGAAGCGCTCACTCAATGCAACAGGTGAGTAAGAAAGCCAGACGGGCTTATATTTCCTCTGATTGTTTGTTAACTTTTCCTCTTTCTTTGCCAACTTTCAGTTGTATACAGCGAGAGAAGGTCACGTCGAGAGGCGGTCACAACAACCAAACAACCCAGCCAGGAGGACATGATGTTGGTTCAGTCAATTCAGATTACTGACAAATTCGGCTTCGATAAGCAACAACTGACGAAATCCACCGGTTACGATGGCAGCGAAACAGTCTTCATATCTGGAGATGCCGCACAAGGATTCTGTGTAAATGCAATTGGTGAGTACAATACAATCTTGTTTTATGGGTGTTGGCTAGGTAATCGACCGAAACGATAATCGTTTTTGTTCGATTAAGTGGGAGAGGGCAGACCTTCTTATGCAGACTCGAGGAAATCTACTGCCTGTCTGTAGATCCTCGACATAATAAGTGGAGATTTAGTAATTGAAATCGATCTGATTGCGTTGTTGAGGCAACATTGTAACTTTGCTCCTACGAGCGTGCCAAATTGATAAACACGAACAGAGGAGGATATCTAAACAATTGAGATGAGCAAATCGATGTAATGATGACGTAGAGCACTGATAATGCTTGGGAAGCAGACTTTGAAGGAGAGGTTTTTATTTGAAACCGAAAAATGTTTAAATTGCTTATGAAGACTTCAACTTAAATTACCATTTTTTTAATTTTCATCTCTTTTCCAATTCTAGGACTCATTGTGGCTGGAACAGTGTTCCTGCTCGCCCAATTGGCAGTCATTTCCATCTGGACTTACTTGTACCAGCGACGCAGAAAGCAACACAGTTACGCAAACGAAGTCATCAGCACATCATCCTCATCGTATGGCTCATCGCCTTCCACCATTGTCACAACAGCACCCAATGCCTCACTCAATGGCAGCCGATCCGAATCGCTGTGTAAATTGTACGACAGTGGTTTTGCCGGACGGCATGGCCGTCAATTTTAGGAACAATCAACAACTAAAGAAACTCAGTGAAAACAAGAATAACCCCCATTTTAGAACATATAGGGTTTGCAACACACAAACAAACACAAAAAGAAAATATTTCACTGCGAACACGATCCACTCTACTCTCATTGTGTGAGCGCACACAAATTTCTATTCATGTGAGCCATTAATCGAATAACTTTTCTGATACAAGCATGCATTTAGTTTAAATATTTTAAATAACTTGCAGAGTCCTTTGTTTTTAATTATTTTTAAAGCAAAAGTTTGTTGAAGAACCACAACAAAAAAAATTTAAGAATTGCTCAAATTTGCCAATAAGTGTGTAATATCGAATCAATCGACTTAGTATTGAGAATCATGGTGCCGGAATCTTAGCAAGGGCAATATTAATTTTAAAAATATATACAAACAAAAAAAGCGAATATATATTTTTTGAATCAATATCATTACAAGCCACAAAACACAATTTAATTTTTATTCTTTGAACAAAAGAAAACACGCGATAGTAGGAAATAAAAATTGAAAACATATTTCTAAGAAATAAGTCTAGCTGTGTAGAGCCTTATTAAATAAGTTTGTATTAATTTATTTAAACAAAAAATAATTTAAAAAACAAGAAAACGCCTAGAAAAATTTGAAAAGAAAAATTGGAAAAAAGGATGACTGATGTGACTGAAGCAAAAGTTGAAAGTATAGCCTTAACTTATGAATAGTTTTATATTTTTAATTTTTAATAAGTGATTATTCTATTTGCCTTTTGAAAAGAATGACCACAGAATATTTGTTTGCAATCACACGTTACTGCAAATTTCAAATTGCTTAATGCTTAGTGTCTGTCACAACTTAGATAATAGAAATCGATTTATAAACAAAAATGAATTGTGTAAAGGAGAAACATTTTCACTTGTCCTTTTTTCCAATCGGAGGAGACTATTCAATTCGGATTGTATTTTAGACCAATTTTTTATTTTGGAGAGAAACATAATTTATTTTATTTAAATAAAAGATGAGAGGAGAGAACAAGAAATATGCATTAATCTAGTTAGGTAGAAACTTAATTTTTAAACATATGTCCCCTTCCGTCACATAAAAATGAAAAAAAACAATCTTATCTGTTACTATTGTAAGCGTAGGAACAATTCAGTAATTTACTTTGTATGTTTAAAAGATAATTTTTATACGAAACAAATTTTGTAATACGAAAATTGAAGACATAAACAATAACAATAAAAAATAAAGAAAAACAATAGAAAATAAAAGTACTGTGTGTTTTCATTTAAAACAGTTTTATCATCCACTATAACTTCATTTTTAATAAATAAAAAGAAGTGTACCGTTGGTTGCGATCGCATCTCTTGAGAATGGCTCGACCAAATGAATGAAACTAAATTTTTGTGGTAGCCTAGGGGATGTTTTTTTGTTTTTATTAAAAAAAAAATCTGAAATCGGTCGACCCGTTCCTGTGTTATTGCATTTTTGCTGAATATCACTTTTGTCCATTTAAAACCTACGAGAAACGAAGTACAAGACCGGGATCCTTAAAACTACAGCTAGTTTACAATAATTTTTGGAAATCAGAAAGTTTGGACTAAAGAGCTAGCTATACAAGACTTGGAAAATAGACCGTACGAATTTACAGAGTCCCTGTAACGTAGTTATAATGGACTCCAGCAAGTTTCGTTCAACTTATGAAGCATATGCAAGACCTATTTCAGTGACTTCCACAGAATGTGGCGATTTGACAGTTTTAAATAAGATACGAAAGTTTTAAATAAGATACGAAAGTCAGGCGCATCGTAGAACACTCATGAAGCAAAGATGAATCTATAGGTTGTAAATAAACCTGGCTTTTCCAGTCTTTAAAACAACGCTAACAAAATTTACTAGGAGGAAGAACAGGAAGGGAAGAACACCAAATTCTCAAAAGAGAAAAAGAAGCAACATGACAGGCTCGTTTGAGGAATTTCAGACATTCCATGACACGAATGAGGTTATTAAGTTTTACCAAAAGGTAAAAAGATCTTGCCAGAGTGGCAAAGCCCGAAATCAAGCCTGTAAAGACCAGAAGTAAAACATAGTAATAGAGTCACAGTCGCTCCTCGATACTGACAATCCGAAAAGACCACTTCTGTAGACCGCTTAGCGGTGATGAAGACACAAATTCCGCTGTGAGGCAGAATGCCCCTAGAAGAAGCTAAGCTTGCCGTATGCAGATTTAAATCAAATAAGACTGCAGGTGCAGATGGCTTTGATGTCGAACTTTTCAAGGCAGCTGCAGATCATTTGGAAAGGAGCATACACGAGCTGAACTGCTTGATATTGTCATCAGAAGAAAGTATGCCCGATGAATGGAACTTCAGTATCGTTTGCCTGTTCCTAAAAAAAGGGAGAACCTCGCCAATTAAAGAGGGATAAGCCTCCTTAACGTCGCTTATAAGTTCTTGTCTGCTGTAATATGTGAACGTCTGAAACCCCACGTCAACAACTTGATAGGTCCTTATCACTGTGGTTTTAGACCAGATAACTCCACGATAATAGACAAATTTTCACACTACGGCAGATCTTGGAAAAAACCAGAGAACGTAATATCGATATTCACCATCTTTTTATCGATTTCAAGGCCGCGTATGACAGTATCTACAGAGACGAGCTGTACAGAGCCATGTCTAGTTTCGGCATCCCTGCAAAACTCGTACGACTAAGCAGGATGACTTTGGAGAATTCATGCTGCTCCGTCAAGGTTGGTAAGGAACGCACCGAGATCTTTGATGTCGAAAAAGGTTTCTTCAACATCATTCTTAAACAGATTGTAAGAAACTCAAACGTCAACACCAGAGGAACAATCTTTCAAAAGTCTGTACAATTACTCGCCTATGCAGACGATATTGACGTAATGGCAAGAAAAAAGCGTGAGGTCACAGGTGCTTTTGCGAGTATTGAAAAAGAGGCGACAAAAATGGGTTTCATGGTTAATGACTGCAAAACGAAGTATATGCTGTCATCAAACAAGTACACCGAATATCGGCGAACTTGACAAAACGTCACAATAAACCGACATAAATTTGAGGTAAGCACTTCGTCTACATGGGATTCGATATATACACGGATAACAACATCCTGCGGCGATCAAACGAAGAAAAACTCTTGCCAACCGTTGCTTCTTTGGGTTAAGAAAGCAATTGAGAAACAAAACCCTCTCCAAAACCAAGGTAACCCTGTAAAAGACCTTGATCATCCCACTGCTGCCTTACGGCCTGGAAGGATGAACCTTATTGAAAGCGGATGAGGGAACCCTTGGTCGTTTCGAAAGCAAAATTATCCGAATGATCTTTGGTCCCGTATGCGAAGAAAATGTCTGTAGAAGAAGATACAACAACGAGCTGTATGAGCTGTACATGGGCATCGTCAGAAGAATAAGCATCGTTAGACTACGATGAACCCAAACGTCTCGGCTCGTCGGGTTTTCGAAAGCTCATTGCAGGGAAATCGTAGAATAGGAAGACCTCGTCTTAGGTGACGCAATCTACTAAAAAAAAAAGATTTCAACCGACTTAGAGTGCAAAAGTGGAGAAAACTCGCCCCAAATCGAAATTGGTGGCGTAAGATGTTGGTTGAGGCTCAGATTCAGTCTGAACTGTAATGCCCACATAAGTAAGAAAGTAAAATGGTATTGATTATCTTACATACATATATAAAATATTTGAGTGTTTACTGTTAAAACATCAAAAATAAAAAAATACCTGTATCAATGTCACATGAATTCATCAAACAGACCCTCAGCCGAGATTAAGAGTTTAGAAAAAGAGTCGAAATGATAGGCACCTTTTTACAATACGTATTTTAATAAAAAGCGAGTAGAATTACATATCTCTAGATGCCACAATTGGCGTTTAGTTAAAATAAGTTTCCAAAAAGTGGAAACAACAAAGAAGAGCAGAAAAGCCAGAACTGAAATTTTTATGAAAACACAAATTGTCGGGTTTGGAGTTTTGTCATTTTTCAGGTGTTGTAGTGGAAAGCGTCTTGTAATAAGGGTGATTACAGGTGTGGTTTTATCGCAACTCTGGAATCTTATCATCAACTTTGTAATGCAGTTTGTTTTTGTGCATTTCTGAGCTGATTATAGAATTGCATAGTTGCGGCAAAAACGCACCTTATGTAAAACAAACAAAATAAGGAAAAGTTGAAAAATAAAAATATTTCTGTTATAACAATGTCTAACTTTATTTTCAAGGTACTAATCAATTTTAATAGCAATCAAAATGAAGTGCATATTTGCAACCATCCACACAAAATCTTCTATCTGCTTTGTATGAGCAAATTTAAAAATAATCCTCACTCACCCTTAAACGATGGTCCGCCACTGTCCACAGCCTGGCTCCGAAGTCATTCGATGTCCCGAGAATATAAGAACCCGTTGAATCGAATTCCACTGAATTGATACCAGCACTGCTACCGCCAAGAACAGCCCTTGCTTCCGTTGTTGTTCCTTGTATGTCTAAACAAAAAAAAACAATTCAGTTATTGAATATGATTTTTATTTTTCAACTTACGCTTATTGACGTCCCAAAGTTTGACACGGCGATCGGCACCACCTGTGGCCACCATTTTCTCAACCGGATTCCAGCGCACTGCACTGGCTTCGGTCTCATGCGCTTCGAACTTCATTATCAGTTCTGGTTCAGATGGATGAAAACGATCAGCGCCGCTACCCGGTGACATATTAACTTCATCAGCTAACATCAACATATCATCATACAAATATTCACCGCCGCCACCGCCTCCAAAATCTCCACCACCTCCACCACTTTCAGGTGGCAGATCGTTTGGACTGTTTGAGTTGCGAGTTTCACGGACGGCGTCTTCTAAATCGCGGCGTAGTTTGTCAGACCGTTTCCTGAAAAGTGACGGCAGTCTTTTTCTAGATTTTAAATGAATGAGTTTAATTGAGTTTAGCGTCTTTGGTCAGGCCGTTAGTATAAACACAATGTGGCGAATTTTATTTCTTTGGTGTTACATTACATCGAATTGATTTGAGTTGGTGAAGATGATGTGAAATATTTTAATATTTATTAATCAACATTTTTTGAAACCACTCCAGTGATGCTCTTTGAGTTTGCACCAGAAACCAAACACTGTGTTGTTGGTACGAAAAGCTACATATATTTACATGCGATGTAATGGTAATTGGAAATAAAGTGAATGTACTAATGTCAATCGTATGTAATGTGATGAAGGTTTTTAAGATCCCTTTTGGTATCTATGCAAACGGGATTAATTAAGTCAATGAACAGGTGAGGTCTGCTTTTTTTGTGTGTGTATAGCTTTTATTTTATGCAATTGTTTTAAATTGTTTCAGATTTTTTGTACTCCCTACGACCAGAAAGGATTTCAATAACCACAATTAATTGCTTCTAACTGGGTTTTGCAAATTCAAAAACATTTAATAAAGACTTTAAAATAAGTAAACAGAATGGCAGCACGGGCGCGCTTTGGGGCCAAACCCATTTCTGGGACTAGTTTCTTGCCAATTCCTACTTAATGAGAAAGCTCTCTTCATACGAAAGACTAGAATTGGTTGTTTTTTGTGATTACAGCATAGAGCTCCTATAACAAGCAGGCATGCTGACTACCATGTTTGTCTGGGCACCATGAAGACGTCGCGTCTATATATTTTTTTTAATTTTTTCGTTCCTAGGCCTTTAGAAAAAAGTTAAATTTTTGAGGTCCTTCTGGTAGATTTAAGATAGTAGAAAGGCGGTGTAAGAAGAGTCTTAGATAAACCATTTGAACTTCGCATAATATTTTGACCTTAATTGGAATTGGAACTGGGCCACCTAAGGCCCTACGCGACGCTCTAACGCAGTATTTTATAACTTATAAGGCAAAACAATATCAGCTCATTTTTCTCACCCGTACCTTGAGGGAATAAATAGAACCTACAAATTTTGCTGAAGGGCTAAGTTAGCTATTCTTGCAGCACTCTAGGAGGACTTGTCAATTCAAACCTTATAAGAATTCGTGTGTGGTACCGTGGCGTAATAGTTAGCATATCTGCCTATTAACTGAGAAGTTCGTGGTTCCAAGGTTATCGCCTTTCGCGAGGAACTAACAAGACCTCCGATACTAAATTCATTGCCATGAAAAGCGCTTTCTCGATTAGTAGCTCGGAACCGTAGTCATAGTTGTGAGAAACGCTCTAGCCCCTGGGTCTCATCGCTCTGTTGCGCCACTCAATTTATTTTATTTCAAAAGACATGCTAACCATTATGCCACGGGCACCACCACTGAAAAAAATCTAAAGGTGTTAAATCACAAGATCTCGGTGATCAATTATGATCGCCTCTACAAGAGAGCACATGACCAACAAAGATACGACGTTCTTCATGGTCGAAAGGTCCCAGTTCTTGTATTATAGATATCGATCCAGCCAATAATATGGTTTGGGGAATGCCCAATTCCAAAGATCGAAGACAAACGGACGAATTGGGATTTTCCTAACTAACAACTTTAGGTACTCTCTGTTGTTCTTGCATGAGTTCGATCCCAACAGCTCAATCAGTTTCAAAATTCCTGGTTGCGATCGTTTTTCATCACCACTCACGGTCTAAGAATGCCTCAGTTTTGCAAGTAGTGACTGCTAAATTCTTAAGTTCGCATAGTTTTTCATTAATCGACATTAATCGCTAAGACAAAGCAACTTGAATAAGGGAGCAACCATTTTCAAAATAGCTGCTCAGAGAAGGAGAAATGCGCAGGAGATTCGTTCGCCGAAGTTCATCAAGGAGTGCTACTTGTGGATGACGACAAAATTCTTCACAGGTGGCGACAGTATTGTGAAATTGTGATGATCTTTTGAATGAACAGTTTCCTCGGCGCCACTTTCCAACAGCTGCACCTAACTTTACGGAAGTATCCGACGTCACAGTCGAAGAAGTTAGGGAGGCAGTTAAGAACTCCAAAAAAGGCAAAGCGATTGGGCCAGACGAGGTACCATATGAGTTTTGGAAAAATATGGGAGACATCGGGTTGAGATGGCTCACGATTCTCATCTCCAAACTTATAAGAGGTGACAGTTTGCCTAATCAATGGATGGAAAGTTTTCTTCTTCCAATGTACAAGGGAAAGGGAGATACCAGAAGCTGTGACAACTATCGTTTGATCAAGTTGATGTCCCACACTATGAAGATCGTTGAGCGGGTTTTGGATAGCCGACTGCGGAAAATAATAAGGCTGTCTGATGACCAATGCGGGTTTGTCGCGGGTAAGTCAACTACAGACGCAATCCAAAGTATAAGGATCATTATGGAAAAACACCGAGATGCCTTAGAGGATTTGCATATTGTGTTGGTTGACTTCGAAAAGGCATTCGATCGACAACCACGAGATCTGATATGGTTGGCCCTCAGACACCGAGGAGTTCCTGAAGCCTATGTGCGAATAATTATGGACATGTACGAGGGAGCAGTTACAAAAGTGAGATGCCCAGCTGGAGTCACCGAAGAATTCCAAATAACAGTAGGTGTACATCAGGGAAGTGTCTTGAGTCCACTGCTCTTTATTGCTGTTCTGGATTATTTGCTCGAAGGAAAAGTAACGGACAGAAGCTGTGACAACTTTCGTGACAATAAAGTACAACAATTATTCTTTGCTGACGATGGAGCCATCATAAGCGAGGATCCTACATCCCTGCAACGAGCATTTGACGTTTGGATTGATGTTCTGGAAGAAAATGGGTACCGTATTAGCGCTAAAAAGACTGAATACCTGTGCTGCCCTTTTTCTGATCCAGACAAGCCTATTCCAGACATTTATTTGAATGGAAATGTGCTTCCCAAGTGTGAAAAGTTTAAATATCTGGGATCTATGATCAATAGTGAAGCAACTTGTGATGACGACATCAATCATCGAGTAAGCGTAGGGTGGATGAAGTGTCGAGAAAACTCCGCTATCTTCTGTGATCGAAAAATGCCCCCTAAGCTGAAGGGAAGACTCCACACAGCAGTTGTCCGTCCAGCTCTGACATACGGTTCGCAATGTTGGACACTGTACAAAAAGTATGAGAGCAAATTGACGGCAGCCGAAATGAAGATGCTTCGGATGACAGCAGGAGTAACAAAGCTTGATCGAATTAGAAGTACTAAGATCCGTGGAAGCCTTCATGTCAAAAATACCATCTTGGACAAAATTCAGCACGACCGGCTCAGTTGGTATTGTCATGTTCAAAGGAGAGATCCGCAGAACCCCGTCAAAAAGGCAATATCGTACAACGTTTCAACAAATTCGCGAAGAAAAAGAAAAGGCAGGCCAAAACACTCCTGGTACAAGCAAATGCAAAAACAGCAGCATTTGGTTGGCCTCAGACATGGAACAATCCAAAACCGGGAGGCTTGCCGACGATTTCTGAGGTCAACGCGGCGTACCCCACAGGCGGATCACTAGTGTGAAGCAGAAAAGTGGGAGAGTTGTGATCGCTTCAAGATCACTACTCGTAACGCCGAAAATGAAAAAGAAGAAGAAGTTTTTCATTAATCGCATATTTTTAACATGTCATCTGCCAAGTTATGGCTGTTGAAATCAAGACAAGTGTTAAATTAGAATGCAATTTAAAACGAAGCTTCTTAATGGACGACTCTTTGAGGTTTTCCCAAACCAAAGCGATTTTGCAGTTAAGACAGCAGCAGAAACGCTCTTGACAGGGTTATTATCGTCGTGGCAGCTGCAAATGTATGAAAACGCTGCATCTGCCGTTGTTGTCGCTTCAGTGTACGCAACTCTTGTAGCCCTATAAAAATTTGACAGCTAAAAGTGTCACTGCCGTAACTACAATATCACTTTCCTATGGGAGAACCTTTATACCCGTGTATTGGAGACATTTTAATATGTTGAATGTTTGTATGAATGTGTTTTCACTTTAGACTTGTATATAGAAACTATAGTAAGTTCAAAAGGCGATTTAACAATCTCAGGATACTGGTGGCGCAGCAATCGATTTTTTACACACAATGGTAAAACCAATAGCTTGGAACGGAGACTGTTAAGTTGGACCGGAGAAAATAGGTCCATCAGCAGTCCCAAATTCTCCACACTCCTACTATAGTTTCTATATACAATGCTAGTATTTGGTAACATTTGGTTTACAGGTTAATTCGAAACAAATGGGCTTTAATGTCTACATTTAAATCATCTTTCATTTCATGTTAAACAAATGAGAGTTAAAAGATGAACCACGTTTGTCTGACCATTAACGCCTTGAAGAAAGTCTTTTATATATTTTTTTATTATTTAGTTAACATTAAGGTTAAAACAAAAATTGATTCCCATTGTAGTTCATTTGCAATGGGTACTCTGATGGCCAGTTTAACAGCGAAAGCTTCAATTCTCACAAAAACCAGAGGTTAAACCACAACGAAAATATTAACTCTCACTGTAAAACTGGCCATTAGTATTCCTTCTTTTTACTCAACATGAAAAGACAAAACAGGACAACAACACACAAAAAATAGAACAAACCTTTTTGGGTTACTCTTTCCACAAAAACCAAAAATTTTTTTTTTTTAATTTTTGAGTGCTTTACGTTTTCATTGAAACTTAAAATGCAAATCTTCATAGGAAAAGCAAAAAATGTCCATAAAGCACACAAAACCATATCCAGCAATCGTGGGGATGCCAATCGATTTTTTGTTTCAAAATAAAAATAAAAACCAAATCTTTCATTTCAAAAAGAAACAACTTACTTTAGGAAGCTCTCGTTCTCTTCGTTTAGTTTGTCAGCATCTTTTGACTTGTATTTCATCAAACGCTCCAATAGACTCCGATTTTCATCCTGCAATCGATAAAACAAAAAAACTTTCACAACTTCTTCCAACGACTATGTACAATGCAACTGAATTTTTAATCAGATTCTATAAAAACAAAGAACATCGAAGAGATTCCAAAATTAAGAAAAACAAAAATAATCCGTTCATCTTATTTTAATTTTTAATCCATCGCATGCCTACGTCATTTGCTTTCGACACCTCCTATCTCGTGCTTATTTTAATTATTCGACACTTCTTCTTGGCCATCGTCCATCTATTTTTCCTTTCGCACATTATTATTATTAAAAATTGAGTTCAACGTTCAAACGATATGTTTTCTAAAAAGAAATATTTTCGAATAATAAAACTAATAAGCTTTACGCCCCCTAATCATTATTATCAATATGTAGATAGCTGGGAGGGGGCCTTTCATGGAGTATCAAACAAATAAGAAGCTGCTTAATGGCCAATTTATTGACGACGGGAGATATTAAAACAAATCTAGCGTGCGTGAGTTACCCATTTGATTAAATAGTCTTGTTGTTGTTGTTTGTTTTAATAAAAAAAAAAATACAAAAAACAAAAACTCATAAAAAAAATCATTAGGAAATCGTTCGTGATCAGTGGAGCAAGCAATTCTTCATTGTGGTGTCTATTTATAAGGCGGTCAGTAGTACGGCATCAATCACTGGATACTCTGAATAATGGAAGTTTGGTACGAGGCGAGTGGAGATACGTTTGAAATGTCATTGAAATGTTTTCTCAGATTCTATTCTTGAATGGATCACAACTGAACTGTGGGTGATAAAAAAATGAAATGCTGTCAATTTGTGTATATTTTCAGTTACTTGTGTGGCGAGGCATTTTTATGGGGTCATGTTACTATATGAGCGTCATGAATCAGCTAAACACATATATTTTGTTTAGATGAGATGATTCACATCGTCATATCAACATTCCTGGCCTTCAACCTCTTACAAAACAGCTTGTGTGAGAGTGAAGTGCTTAGGTTCTGCCGGTCTAAGTCTCAATAGAGATAACGACAGGTTTGAGCTAGCTTTACATAATAAACATAGCACTAATAAAAAGAGAACGTATTTAGAACGGCCACGAGGTGATTACGTTCAGAGTCAACCGATTACCAAAGCAAATAAACTACAATGACATTGTATTCGATCTTTTCGAGAATTGCCCTCAGACAAATGCCTGTATGCAGAAGAAACATTACTTTACTGAGAATATCTGCAGCTCAAAAAGCACATACAGTAGCATTTCATTGATATGTTGCGGAATTTCGAAGTCTCTGACATAATTCATTGATTATTTCATTTTTCCACTGATCCAACGTGAAACCACACTAAACTTGGAACAACATTAAAATCTATCACCAAAACAATCTTGAGACAAGATAAAAATTAAGGGAACACATCACATGCCATAGATTAGACGTAAATAAAAAAGAAATCGTAGTTGGCATCCGTCATTTCGAGATAGTAACAAATGGCACTATTAATTTGGCAATGAGATACCCCATTATCTATTCCAAACTAGTAAGTGTTTTGACGAAAGCTTTCACTATTGAATTAAATGGAAAAAAAATTCAATGAAATGCCAGCATCGATGTATATTTCATTCCCTTTAAATTGGGTCCAACTTCCTGAGCACATAAGCATAACTGGTGGTTCAAATCGAAATGAAAAAGGCCTTGGGAAAATGTAAACCTTAAACAACTGTATTAAACGCCAATATGACGAGGAGAACACACTCTTCGGAATCGTGTATTGCAAACTTAAAGGCATAATGGGGCGGGCCACGAAAAAAGTGTTTTCTCAAAAACGTCAATCAATTATTGCAAACCTTGACATTGAATTCTGACCTTAACGGCATTACTACTTGAGAGTAATAAAAACCTATTAAATGCGTCAAAAACCCAATGCTGATCGCTGTAGCTTAGGACAATGCGTCAGGTCCTGGGGCTTCTCGCTCTGTTGCGCCACCCTATTTATTATTTATGTATTTAAAATTCTCGCACTGTCCTTTTCCATGAATGGCAACTGGCTCACTGAAACCGAAAAGCTGTCAGTACTCGGAATTTGTTTACTTTTAAACGATGATCTTAGTTAGAACGACCACATAATTGAAGTCGCCAAAAATGCTATTAAGGGGTAATATCCACCAAATGCTCAAAAAAAGAAGGCTTTATTCATGATCTTTCTTAAAGGACATTTGAGATGTAAGGTATATAAACAATATATTATTGAATTAAGCAACTCTTGAAGAATAGAAAAAAAATTTTTATTGTTATTTTTTTTTACAAAATGGCGGCTGTGCAGCGATTGCCGTGAACCGCTTTTTTAAAAAGTTCTTTAGCGGCGAGCAGTAGAAGTCGTACCCAACTCCACCTATAACAATTATAACATGATTATATTTTTAGAAATTTTTTTCGCGAAATGGCGACGGTTTGAAATAAATTTTCTTTTTTCGACAAAAAAAAATAGACTTTAATTGCTTATAACTTTTTTTGTTGTAGACTAATCGCTAAAATCGTGTGTACTTCACTAGATAATTTAATGAAGAAACTACAGTTAAAGTTTGAAGTCAATCGGATGTAAACTTTTTCTGTTCTACTGCTCGCCGATTTTGAAAACATAGTTTTGAGAAAAACGCGTTTAAAGTTTCAAAATGCGATTGTTGAGCATAAAAGTTGTTCAGTAAAAATTGATTTAAACGAATTTTGAGTTTAGATCAGTACTTGGGCGTTGTAGATTTTGATTTTAGGATATTTTTAGCATAATTTAAGCCAATAAAAAAAAAATGGGGAATTTGGTGGATATTACCCCTTAAGTGCTTAGGTTTCTTAAAACGATGCAGGAAGTTTTTTACCCCTTCTGATCTGGCTAGAGTTCATTAAGCCTATATTTGCACAATACTAGAGGGCAACTCCAATGTTTGGTCAGGTTCCTCTCGAAATTTCCCTCCCTCTTCTCTCTTGAAAATCGTGTAATATGACCTGTCTTTTATTCCTTTTTCTACAAACTGTGTTTTAGTAAAATAACCAATTCCATTCTTCTTTTCAAGTTTAGCCGCAACACCAGCAATGTCCGTCAGTTTTACATTGAGTCCAACTTCGGACACACAGTGAGGTACAGAAACCTATATTTTAGACGCTTAACCCGAATGTGGAAGGCTTTACCAGCCAGACTCTGTTTTTCTACCGCATTATGATCAACAATGACTCAAAATCAATGTGCATCGGTGTTTCCAACTTAATCTTCTCCTAGTTTGCAAATGCTCGCTTTGTGTTTTATAACATTAAAATTAATTTAAAACTAAAAAAAAACTATTAAAAAGATGTTTATTTTCATAATCCCCTCATATGCGCGTCAGTTACAAAAAAATGTTACAATAAGAGGACAGATTGAAGTAAATAAATAAAAGGATAGAAAATAGTCCAAATTTGAAAAGAGGCTCGAACGTTTGCGATAGCAAAATGGAAGCGGTTTAATGATTTTGGTTTAAAACAAAGTATAAGAAATATGAAGGAGCAAAAGATTGAAAAACCTCGGGCATAATGAAAGAGAACTACGATTTGTTGACGATTTCGAAGGGCTAATCAAAGTATAAGCCATCATCAAAAAAGGACAGAGAACATAAACGAATAAAGCAAAATGCCTCAATAGTCACATGGCAAGTCTAGTTCTTTGTTTACCTTTTCTCCGAACTAAAAATGTCAAAGTTATACACAAAAAACATAAGCATTGAGATCAAAGGGAGAGGAACTCTTTCCAATGGCTATTTCTTTGGATTAAGAAGGTAAAGAATCTCAACCGACATGAAATGCAAAGTTGGAGGCAACAAGCCAGCAATTCAACTGATGGACGAGATAAAATATTACTTCAGTGTAAGGTATAGGGTCCGAGAAAAGCGCAGAAAAATCTAAAAGGTTAGCTAGAAGCTCCGAGAGGGAGATCGATGGACTATTGCCTCAAAGGTCGAGGTTCAACGTTCAGTAATTCTGCAATAAGTTCCTTCATGGTTATAACCTCCCGTGAGGAAACATTGATTTATCTGAAAGTACTACTTTTGTTCAAAAGTACTATGTTTTCAATTAAAATACAGTACAGACTCGATTAACGCAACTCATAAAAATTCGGACGGTTGCAGTAACCGAGGTTGTTGCACTTACTGGGTCATATTTTTTTTGACACAAATTATGTTTGAAATATCATATTTCATTAGAAAATGGAATGAACTTTGTTCTTTTCCTTTGAAACCATTCATATAAAGCCTTTTCCATCTGTCAATACTCGGAAGCCTTCATCGTAACTCGTTTCCCTGGTCCGGACTCTGCTCGAGTCACAAATTCTGTGAGAGCAATTTTCTTTTTTTTAAAGCGGCATATTGTTGATTTGTGAATATTATAATTTTTACAAATTGTCTTAACTGAAGAACCCTTTTCAAGTTCTGATATTGACAATTTTGCTATTTTTTTTTTTTTTTTTTTGTAACACAGGAGGTACCTATGAATTTTTAGTAAGAATTAACGAGACCGCCACCCACTCAAATAAACACATATGCATTTTAAGTGTTTGTTCATGTTCTTGCATGAAATATTGTTCAGAGTATCTAGCTGTAAAGTAACGGCAGGAATAAAGAATCAAAAAAAGAACGTAAATATAAAAAAACGGAAAAATAAACACATGAAGTTGCACTTATCGAGGTAGACTTTTTGAAAAGTTGCACTTATAGAATCAATGGGTGTTAAGATTTTAGTGTTGCGAAAATCGAGGAGTTGCACGAATCGAGGGTTGCGCAAACCGAATCCGTACTGTAAATAAAAAAATGTATGAGGGTACAACGGATTGATCAACCAGTTCTCCATATGTTAGTGGATTGACTAGTTGAGATGAAGATGCTTCGTGAAACAGCAGGAGTAAAAAGGATTAATTAAAATTAGGAGTAACAAGGTCCGTGGAAGCCTTCACATCAAAAATACTATCTTGCAACTACATGACGACCGACTTAGTTGGCTTGTTCATGTTCAAAGTAGAGGCCGCGTCAGAAAGCAAAACAGTCCTGATACAAAACAGGGAGACTTTCCCTTCGAAATGACGATGCTCGTGGCGCACAAAAAGAGAAGGATGACGAATTCCTCCGAGAAATAGAGGGGACATACACAAATTGAATATTCCTGGTCGTCCCCAACTTCTATGCAATAGTCAGAAACACTTAACCACGGTAACCAAACCATATTATAAAAAAGACAACACGAGTGAAAATTGTGAAAAAAATCGAACCAAACTTGAAATATAACTAAAACAATAACAAAAAAATTTTGTTACTGTTTTTGTTTTATCCTGAAGTTTTTGCTATGTAAGCCGAACAAAGTTTGCGTCTTAGAAGAGTACGACCTGCCCTGTGGTCGCCACAAAGCGTTTTATAAAAATCTAAACTTGCCCCGAATGTCAAACTGATGTCGCTTTCCATCAGTTTCGCTCGGAGAAGCACTCATGGCAATGAATTTTTTATTGGAGGACTTGCGAATTCCTCGCGAAAGGCGATACTCGTGGAAAAACAATTTTTGTGTCTGTTGAGATTCGAACCATGAACCTCTGGGTTAACAACAGAAATGCTAACCATCACGCCATGGGTACCACAAAAAAACCGAGAAATAGCTGTCAATTCTCAAAATCATGGGAAACGATATTTTGCACTAAAGGAACTTTTTGAGAGTGTTCCTGGACACCTGCGTACTATTCTATTCGTCCGATGGAAGGCGATATGAGTTTTGGGTTCGCCCTCAACTCGTCCTGAAGTAGTACAAGGTTTTTACTGGGGCAAGTACAGGTAACGAACAGGGTTGTCCAATGGCTTTTTTTTTCATTCATTAGCAGAGATGTGGTTTAGAGTTTTTTGAGAACTGAAAACACAGGTTTTTTTGAAAACTCCTAGGGTAGTCAAGGAAACCTGGGTTATCATTAGGTAAAGTTCAACGAACAAGTCTTAAATCAAAATAATCACTTTTGTCAGCTTCCATGAACTGAAGCACCTTACCGGAGTATGGAAGTTGTGTCATTCAACTTGCGTAGAGAGAAATGAGTGGACACAATGTTAATTGACTACCAAAACAATCAATTCACAAGAAACAACAGTCAAGCTAAAAGCTGTAGCCGCACGCTGAGTGGTTGAGTTGGAAATGAGCAAAAAGTAACTGAACAACCAGCAACTGAGCGATTGTTTCTTCCTGGGAATGTAAATGAAGTAAAAACAACTGATAGATGTAAATGGAAAAGACAAAGAGAGTGAACTCCGAACTATAAACGTTTGCCAAATTCTTAAGTAGAAGACTGTTTCACTACGAAAAACTACTCAGTCCAAACAACGAACACAGACAAGGTTTAGATTGCAGGGCCCAGATTCCGTAACTTTTTAGACGATTATCGTTCAATGGTCTATCGTAGATTGCGTCGTCAAAAGATTTTTCATATAATCTTGCTTTCAGCCATTGGTGGAGAGCTATTTTACTATCGTTTTACAAATTCTGGCAACTTTTTCAGGGTCTTAAACACGTTTTTTTTTACTGCCTCAAATGCAAACGATAGTCGTCCAAAGCGTTACAGAATCCGGCCCAGTGCAATTCTGTTTATATTTTTTAATTTTCCCTTTTCACCACAAAGATGTTGTGCTTAGAGACTTAAGTAAGATCCTATTCTTTCAGCATTCGATTTTTCGACCAGCTGCAACAAACCCATTGTGGATTGTGCTTTGTATGAACTTATTTTAAACCTCTGCCACTGTCTAAGAACAAATCTGTTTTGTGTTGGCAGAAACAAAAACCAGATTCTACAAATTCTACTCCAATCCCACACAACTATTTGAAGAAAGATTCCATCGAACGGAGATAAAATCATTTTGTGCCCACCCCACAGACACCGACGATGGAAACCAACCAGACCTTATGGCATTGTGTGACATCAGTTGACGCCACAAAGCAACGCCAAATACACGAATGTATCTCGTCTGCTAGATAACAACTCAACCGCGACCACACTCAATGATAAATTAACATCATCCAATAGCAGTTCCAGCTCTCACCAAAAATTCATTTCAAAAACTAATAATAGAATATGTTTGTGTCAATCGCTCATCCGTGCCTCTCTTCTTTATGTGACTTGATTGGAAATGAAAAAAACAACAACCAACAGCAAAGGCAAGTGCAGTACCTAAAAACGTGATATTGACTCGCAGACCTACGCTTTCTTTTCGTCAAAAAAAAGAAGAAATACATGTCAACCTATTGGGTATGGAGATCGTGTTTATCATTAGTTTATGGCCCCCAATCGAGGCGATACGCGATAGCGCGTCAGACTTGCACTTAATGATAAATGCGCTTGGAGTACTTCAGGAACTAGTGGAAGGAAGCAGCATTAACAGCTAATTAAAATGATTCAGACAGTGGCCAATTCTAGCTATCGATATTTGTTTTGAAAACAAAAAACTCACCTGAATGCCCCGCATTTTTTCTTCCAGCGCACTAAATGCAAGTTGGAGGGCAGTGTGCTCGTCGCGCAGTGTTATATCCAATTTTTTCAGCTCTTCCAGACTAGATTTCAACATTGCCGACTCGGCACGTAGAATTTGATTCATTTTCATGTGCTCGGCACAGCTGAAATAGAAAAAGACACAAAATGAACACAACCCCTCTGTGAGATTCCAACTTACATTTGTTCTTTTTCGGCGATAAGTTTCCGTTGCTCTTCGACCTTCATGCTCAGGTCGACAATCATTTGGGAATTGTCACCCTTCCGTTTGTGCAGCTCGGTGAGATGTTTTTGCTCGGCCAACAGACGCTCCAGCACAGCAAACGAACCACCTGAATCCTTGCCACCTGTTGCCACGGCAGTTCGTAGCTTTTCATTTTCAACATTTATCCGTAGATTTTCAGCTTCTAGCTGAACAACAGTGTCAAAAAAACGATTATCTAGACAAGAAGATAAAATCAGATTAACCATTGATTGGCTTCATACATTCATCGATTTGGAAAAAAAATAGTCATGCATGTCATTAACATAATTAAAGTCAATTATAGGCAACGTCGCCTTCGGTCATCAGCTATACTGGAGAAGTTAAGAAGCTCCAGATAGAAAGTGAAACTTACTTTGTTGGATAAGTTCCTTGTGGTAGGCTGATTCGCGTTTATTGCGATCAATTATCCGTGTTATGATTGATTGGCGCCAGTTTGGCGCTTCGGAGGACATCTTTTTGAAGATGAAATCACTTTGTCGAGTGTGGGTTGGGGATATTAAGTTTTATTGATAGTGTGGGAACTTGGAAAAATCTTCTTTAATGCGATTTGTATTGTAGTGAGACACAGAAAAACACACGCGATTGACAATGGCTGCGTTCTGACGCACCATCTGAACTTAAGTTGCTATCTGTCAGTTTATGAACGACCATCTGAACTTTTTTTTGTCTTAAAGTGGAACTGTGATTCACCTCTCGATTCTACATAGTTAGTAGTAAAATTAATTGTAAAACACAGATTTTTTCTGTTTGAAATTCAACAATTTGACTTCCAAGTGTTTCCAAACTAAGCAGTATTAAAATTACATTCATTTTACTTAATTTTGATAAAAATAATGAAAATCGTGTGCCTTCAAAAATGTATTTTCTTTGTTGATAAACTCACTATTAAAATTAATTTACAAAACAGAATATCCAAACACCAATAATTATCAATTTCAATTCAACAAATTAGCGAAAACTTGTAGAACAAAAAAATAACCCAAGAATACCGAGTAAAGTTCGATTGTCATGTGTGTTGTTTCCTTGTTTTGACAAGAAAAAACTTAAGTTAAGATTTTCAGCCAAGATTTTCCATCTGAAAATCTATGTTCGAAAATCTGAAAATCTAAATTCGAAAATCTGAAAATCTGAATTGTCAGCTGAACTTTTGTATGGAAAACTGACAGCAACTTAAGTTAAGATTTTCGAAGATGGTGCGTCAGAACGCAGCCAATTTTCCGTAGCTAAAAACCGTCGCTTTTTGTTTTGAGAGACCAAGTTGTGGGTGACAGATGAGAGTTGTCGTTGTTGACGTTTTCAATTGTCAGTGTGGATTGTATATGGAACGTGGAAGGAAAGTTGTAAGTGTTCAGAAACTAACAATTAAATGGTTCGGGGATATGCTAAAGAATATTGTTTTCAAATTTTAACGAAGCTTGAAAAGAATTTTTTGACTGCAACGAAAATTAAACAAGAAACTGTGGACTTTGTCAATAGCTTGATGCAAGTGCTTGCTTCACAGACGAATAAATACGTGTTGAAAAGTGGAGGTTTAAGCTTTTCGGACATCGATGGAAAAGCTGAATTTGAACGTGAAAATGTTTTAGAAATAGATGGAAAACGGGAAAACCAATGTTCCACAGCTTATGCAATAAAATCTAATCTACTGAACGAAAACAAAGTCAGATCATATATTTTATTGCATATATCTAGGAGCAACTGAAATTATTCTTTTGAAAATCGGTTTACTTCAATTTTAAAACTTCCGGGAGGCAAAGGTTTTCTGCCTTTGTGTTTTTAATGGAGAGTTAGTATTCACACACATTGTCCCTATCCCTATTTATTTGGAATCACGAACCATTTTCAACCATTTTCGACTGACTGAATACCCATCACGACTATCCCGATGAAAAGAAAGTAAACGAGGATGATCAAATCAGAGCGACTGATTGACATCTGTGTAACGTGCCTTACCTACTTCATCATTGTATTTGGAAACGGCAGTAGGACTGTGTAGAGTTTTGATAGGTGACGAGCCTATTGTCTCCGGTCCAACTTAGCAGTCTCAGTTCCAAGCTATTGGTTTCACCATTGTGATTTTAAAAGCGATTGTTGCGCCACCGGTGCCGGTGTCTTCTGGTTCATAAGATTGTTAAATCGCTTTTTGACTTACTATTGTTTTTACGAGTATATACAATGCTTTCTTCATGTTTCGCTTGTTTGTACACTATGCCGAACGGCACCAATCGTTAAGGTGCGTCTACACAGTGCCGACCGGCATACGGATCCATTTCATTCGGTTCGATTTCGGTTCGGCTTTCGGTAAGGAGGAAGGCCGATCAGAGCGTCCATACAAGGTCGGTATTGCCGATTGGCATGTGTCAAATGATGCTGCTCAGCAAAGTGTGGACGCTCCTTTACACCGATCGGCAATACCAAATTTGAGTGGAAGTTCCGATCAGCCTTCCTACTTAGCCAAAGCCGACATGAATCTAAAATAAATTAAACGGATCCGACTTCCGCTCGCCATTTTGTCAACGCAGTTCAAGAACAAAACATCTTTTTGAATGAATTGAAACCCTTTTTAGTTCTGTTTGTTAATAGTTCTCAGCGTAGAAACAAATGCCATCTGCTGTTGATTATTTCAAGAATTAGTAGAAAGCTTACCAGTTTCAATAGATGTCACTTTTGAGCTCATAAAGGCAGAGTAGTTCTATACTGTCCATTTTTAAAACAGGGGCTTAGTAAGTAGGAGAATATCTCTGCGCACAAACATGCCACAGAATCTAGACTATTCTTTTAAACGAACCAGGGGCCGAATTTCCGCTTCAATGATCGAGATGATTGATTTCAATTCTTTCAAATGCAGATGAAAAAAATGTCAACAGCCCTCAAGAACGTGAGAAGTGATGCCAAGAACACATAATTCAGTCACGCATTACCCGATCACTTGTGGCGTAATTCAGCCCCTGGTAGTTATTTTTTTTTTGTCCAAAGGTTTGGTCATTGAAGCTGTGAGGCTGCCCTATGGTCATCATAAAAGCATTTTTTTAAAAACCTAAATCCGACCTGACGTAGCACTAGGTTTTTGCTGGGGCGAGTTCAGGAAACGAACAAGGTTGTCTATGACACATGGTTGTAAAAAATCACTTTTTGGACTTGTGGCTTTTGAGAACTAAAACACCATTTTTTTTTTTTTAACAATTCATACGGTGGTCAAGAAAACCCAGGTCAACTCTGGATAAAGTTCAACGAACGACCCGGACCCTAATGTGTGTCCCACTTAATAAGGTATGATAAGTTTGTACACTGATGGTAGATTTATATGCATCTGCAAGTGCAGATGAAAAAAGGAAAAAGACACAAGATGTAAAATTCATAGAGTGGGAAGGCACCGTCTGCACTTCCTTAGTTATAGGATGCGGATGAAAAATTATAGGTGCAGATGAACAGGTTCTGCAGCCATAATTCTTTTCGCTTCTCTTTTTATTTTTTGAGATTTATGATCTTCATCCGTCTCGTTTTACTTTTCTGTACTTCTGCAGTTGCAGATGCATGTAAATCCAGCATGATGGGATCACATTTAAAGCATCAAAGACCTTTCTGGTCTCTACAAGGCTTAAAACACCTGGTTCAACAGAGCGCAGCACTGCGATTTCGACCGTCAGCGTCACCTTCTGTATTTTTTTTTTTTTTTTTTTTTTGAATCATTCTCCGCCTATGGCCTTTAAACTGAAAAATGCCTGGTTGGGAAAGAGCCCTGACGAGCAAGAATCCCTATAGGGGAAGGTTGGAGTTTTGGATTTCTACAGAGAACGTGGCAGGCACAAGTAAAAGATAGTGAACAAGAAAACTTGATTAAGAATAAAAAATCAGATAAGTTAAAGTGCTGGAAGCTAGAGCCATCTTAATTAAATCAAGCAAGTTGCTCGCTCTTTTGTGCTGCTCATGCTCACTAAAAAATTATTTCTGGGTCCGTTCGTTGAAACCTTGGGGTCGCCCTGTGGTCGCCACAAAGCGTTTTTTTTTTTTAAATATAAACTCGCCCTGAACTGAGTGCTATTTGAGTCCTAGGGTTGACCTGGGTTTGCCCTCAACTAGGTTTTTGCTGGGGCTAGTTGAGGGCTGTCAAATGGCATTTTAATTCAAATAAACTCTCAACGGCATGAGAAATTTTGTTCCTCACAGAGCAAAAAGTATCATCCTTAAAGAGAATTCGTGGTTTGGTTCTAGCTGTAAAGAAGCGATTAGGGATAGAGAAAGTAGTTTTCGAAGATTGAAAGATAACCCTACAGTAGAAAATCGAATTTGCTGTCAACTCGACACTTGAGCTTGAGTCTACAAATTCTGTGATGAAGCAGATATTTTTTTTAACTCGGTCGGTTGCGAGAGTCCTCAAAGATCTAAATATACATAAATCCGCTGGTCCAGATGGTTTCCCCGCCGTTATTTTGAAGAGGTGTTCTTCTACGCTGGCAAAACCACTGCGTAAACTTTTCCATCTTTCCTATTCTGCTGGGATTTTTCCGAGCAGATGGAAAACTGCATTTGTCCAGCCGGTCCCTAAAAAAGGCGAATCTTCCTCCCCTTCCAATTACCGTCCAATTGCACTAACGTCCCTTCTTTCCAAGGTCATGGAAACGTTGATAAACCGTCAACTTATGAAATATCTTGAAGAACGAAAGCTTCTTAATGACCGTCAGTACGGCTTTCGTAGCAAACGGTCCACTGGTGATTTGATGGCTTATCTCACTGAAAAGTGGAACCAATCTTTACATTGTTTTGGAGAAAGTAAGATTATTGCGCTTGATATTTCTAAAGCATTTGATAGAGTTTGGCATCAGGCTCTTTTATCGAAAATGCGTGCTTTTGGTATCGATGAGTCTCTTCATCGTTGGATTAGAAATTACTTTTCCGACCGTTCAATACAAGTTGTGTTGGATGGCTTCAAGTCTGATACCCACTTCATAAATGCTGGTGTGCCCCAGAGGTCCGTTTTGTCTGACTGACTGAAAATGACACTCTTCCTCATTTTCATTAATGATCTCTTGTCTGATACTTATAATCCGCTTAACTGTTTTGCTGACGACACGACCCTCAGCTTTTCATACTTGTTTCCAAAGTCACGTCCCTTGTCTTCGGATGTGGAACTGGAGCGGTTGCGTATGTTAAGCTCATTGAATTCTGACCTTGACAGCATTGTTTCATGTGGTCATAAGAACCGAGAAGAATTCAATGCTTCGAAAACTTAATGCCGTCTCTTGTCGTTGAAGCTTAACATTCTCCCATTGCCATTATCCATGAATGGTACCTGCATCCAAGAAACCGAAAAGCTGTCAGTACTTGGCATGTGTGTAAACGATGATCTTCGTTGGAATGACCACATATTAGAAGTCGTCAAAAACGCTGCTAAATGCTTAGGTTTCTTGAGACGATGCAGGAAGTTTTTCATCCCTTCTGATCTGGCTACAATTTAGAAGATGTTCACCCGCCCAAAACTGAAGTATAACTCTCATATCTGGTCAGGTGCTCTTCAAATACTTATGATAGGGTTCCTAGATTTTTAACACTCATTAACACTCTCGCCCACTTAACGCCTTGAACCTTGGTATTTAAATATACTAAGTCTATTATTTAAGAAGGAAGTCGTCGAAAGCGAAGCAAATCCTTCAGTAGGATTTGAGACTCGTCTTACGTGAGCACGATCTAAATCACTTAAAGTGGAAGGGAACCATTTCGTCCACTGACACAAGATATGAAATTGAATCTTAAAGAAACACCAAATGACATTCTGGATGCTTCTGAACCTTCAGATTTAGAGAGAGATCGTGAAGCTGTGCGGTTGTGTTTTATTCAGTATGGCAAGCAAAATTAATTTAAAGTGTGCAAAATGTCTAAACCCATTGCTTGATGAAGGAATTAAGTGCGGTTTATTTTGTGGAAGTGCATTTCATAAAATATGCACCGGAATTTCTGAAGCCGTCGTTAAAGAAATCGGAAAAAAAAATTCTAATTTTTTCTATCATTGCTCTGAGTGCTCTAAATACCCAGTTAGAGAACTATTTACTAAAGTTAGTGACTTATTCTCTGTGGTAGATGTTCTCACCAAAAAAATTAATGAATTTGATTCTCTTCAATTAAAATTGAGTGAATTTATAAACAGTGCTTCTATTAAACATAACGATAATGCTGTTTCTAAAGTGAATGTCCAATACTTAGACACCCTGAAACCAACTCACACTCTTGCCCCGGAACCTTGTGCCTTACCAAATGTCATTAGCAATGGCAGTTCAAAGTTAACTCCCACTCTCTCTGAAAATACTAATATAAATAACAACTCATCTGCAAATTCAAATAATTTTCATTTAAATCGTCAAACTCAAATGCACCACCGAAGTCGAAATGTAATAGTTGGTGTTGACAATTTGCCTGACGATATGGATGTTATTGCCCCAGTGAAATGGTTACATGTTTCCAAATTCTCAGTTAAAACTTCTGAAGAAACAATAAAAAAATATGTTTCAACTAAACTGAGAACACCCTTAAACGAAATTCAGTGTTTCAAATTAATTAAAAAGGACACTGACCCAACAAAACTAAATCACGTTAATTTTAAAGTCGGTGTACCTGCAGCTAAACTAACTGAAGCAATCGATGTAAACAATTGGCCTGTAAGTGTTTATGTGAAACCATTTAAGTTTTTTCGCAAAAATGCAAGCACTCAACAAACAGCTTAGCTACATCAACGCCAACAAGATCTCTCAATGCCGAAATAAATAATCGTTTGCACTCTCAATTGCACAATAACACAAACACAGACATTTCTATGTACTATCAAAATATGAACGGTTTTTCTTCCAAACTAAGAGAACTCTCTTTTGCCATCGATGCGTGTGCGTGCCAGTATGATATTATCACTTTTACTGAGACTTGGCTTTATGAAAGCATATTTGTGGAAGAGTTTTTTGATACGTCATTATTTGCTGTATTTCGTCATGATCGAATCGATGTAAAAAAATCTTGTGGAGGTGGTGTTCTGATTGCCGTGAAACGAATTTTTGGAGCTGTTGCAGTGGAACTAGACGTTGTTTGTGTACCTGAAGAACTGCATATAGATCAACTTTGTGTGCGAGTGGATGCTGTTTGCGGAGGTCTGCTTATATTTTTGAGCTATGTTCCACCTAAAAGCTCATCTATCATTTATATGAAACATTTAATGAATATTGATAAAGTAGCTTCCTTGCCTGAATTTGTTAATTATAATATTTGTGTGCTTGGTGATTTTAATTGTGGCGATATAGTGTGGTCACCAACTAATGAAAATAAGTTAATACCTATTTCACTGTCATCTGAGGTTGAGATTTTATTAATTGATTCCTTGTTGTCAAACAATTTATTTCAAATAAATAATGTACATAATTCGCTTGGTAGATTCTTAGATTTAGTGTTTATATCAGAAGAATTAAAGGGTTCTGTTATGGAGTGCACTCCTTTTTTGCGTAATTTTCCTCATCATACATCTATTAATATTTGTCTGAAAACCTACAAGTATGATAATTTTTGCAAATTCAATAGCTCTAAGATTGTTTATAAATTTGATCAAAACAACTTATCTCACATGAATGATTGTTTTTATAATATTGATTGGTCAAATAAATTTTTGGGCAAAAATATATCTGAAAAATCACATATTTTTAAGACTATTATGAACAATGTTCTGGAGGATTGTGTTCCTATGCGTCGCAGTAAAGTAAACTCTCACCCAGTTTGGTATAATTATAGATTATTGAAATTAAAAAATGCTAAGAATGCTGCATTTAAAAAGTATAAGAAATCTAGTTCAATTGATGACTATACTGTTTTTTCACGTCTCAGAAAAGAGTATATATTTCTATCTAAATTTCTCTATTCTAAATATATTTTCTCTGTTGAAAGTAACTTAAAGACCAATCCTGCATCCTTTTGGAATTTTATTAATTCAAAGCGAAATAGTACAGGCCTTCCAACTATGATGTGCCTTGATAGCAATCAATCTACTGATCCAAATGTAATTGTAGATTTATTTGGAGATTTTTTTCAAAGTATATACAATTCTTCTGGTTCTCGTATTATTAACGACAACTATATTTATGCTCTTCCCTCTGTGTTTGATTGCTCCTGTTTCTCATTTAACTTATATGAAGTTGAAGCTGCTTTAAGAAAAGTGAAGCCCAAGAGAAAGCCAGACATTTTAGGTTTTTTTCCAATTGTTCTTCGTCATTGTGCTAGCTCGCTTTGCGTTCCCTTGTTAGAGTTGTTTAATCAATCCTTATCTGAAGGAATTTTTCTTGATGAATGGAAGGTATCAATTATTGACCCAGTTTTTAAATCTGGTTCAAAGCATCTTGTGTCTAATTATAGACCGATTACTAAACTCTCGGTTCTACCTAAAATTTTAGATAGCCTTGTACAAGACAAGTTTACGTTCGTAATAAAACAACAGGTCAGTAAATACCAACATGGTTTTTGCAAGGGAAGGTCAACGACTTCAAATTTAGTTGAATTTTCAAATTTCTGTATCAACTCTCTGGAAAGTCGCAAGCAAGTTCATGTGATTTACACTGACTTTGTAAAAGCGTTCAGTAGAGTGAACTTATTTATTCTTTTAGAAAAGCTACAGGCTTATGGATTTCATGGTCCTTTGCTTCAATGGTTTGGATCTTATTTATTTGGAAGGAAACAATATGTTGCAATAGGAGACTTTTATTCTAAGGAAATACAGGTGACCTCTGGAGTTCCTGAAGGAAGCCATTTAGGTCCTTCGTTATTTTTAATGTTTATAAATGATCTACCGGCTCTTTTAACGAGTTCGTGCTGTCTCATGTATGCCGATGATATCAAAATTTTCAAGAGCATTTCGAATATAAGTGACTGTTTGCTGTTACAAAACGACTTGAATATTTTTGTTGAGTGGTGTGAATCTAATGATCTTTTGTTGAACATTGACAAGTGTGCCTGTATGAATTTCAACAGGACACATCTTGACATTATTCCAAACTACTCAGTAAATGGTAGTCAGCTTAAATATGTTGAGGTAATTAAGGATCTAGGTGTTATCTTTGATGTAAAGCTTACATTCAACTTACACGTTAATAGTATTGTCTCAAAGGCCAATTCACTGCTTGGTTTTGTCAAAAGGAATTCCTCTGACTTCAAAGATCCTTATACTATAAAATCTTTATTTTGTAGTATTGTTCGTCCCATTTTGGAGTATGGTTGTGTTGTTTGGGGTTCTACTACTATTTCTAATAAAAATCGAATCGAAAGTGTTCAGAAGAAATTTTTGAGATATGCCCTGAGAAACTTCTTCGATATCAATGATAATGGTACCCATCACTCTTATCATTCAAAATGTCTCTTATTGGGAATTCAAACTCTTGAAATGAGAAGAAATATGTATAGCATTATGTTCATTCGGGATATACTATGTTCGACTATTGAAAGTGAGATTCTGCTTAACTGCTTGAATTTGTACGCTCCGTCAGTGTCTTTGAGAACGAGACCACTGTTGTCAATAAATTCACACCTCACATTATATGGCCAACGTGAGCCCATATCTGCAAGTTGTAAGTTGTTTAATTTGTACTATTCTAACTTAGATATATCTTTGCCCAGAAATATATTTAAAAATAACTTGTTGTCTTTGCTTAATTAGTTAATTGCAAATCAAATCACCTACCAATTGAATGATTGTTTTTATCATACTACAATGTAGTAATATACTTTAAGATATTAAGTTTTGTGAATTAATTTTTATTATTTTATTCGAAATCTGTGGAATATGTATTCGTAGATTGAAATAAATAAATAAATAAATAAATAAATATATCGGCAATTGAACAAAAACAACATTACTCACTATTCCTTTCAAATACCGCCATTTTCAAATCTCTATAAGCCCATCTGTCCCCCACAATTCAATCCCGATTCCCTGCTCCCATCCACACATGAATTTCTAAATAAATTGCACCAAAGGAGTAAAACGATCCTCATAGGCTTATAACATGTAACTTCAATATTAAAATGCAATAAAGATAAATTAAATCAAGCGCCTCTAATGCCGCCATAAAGAGTGCTTATCTTTCCCCGCACAGTGCCAAACGAATCGCATGTCAAAGTGTCGTTCATAATAATTTTTCCACACAAATTTCCTGTTAACCCCAAGTTTGCAGTGCATACGCCAACTGCAACGCGGTGGGATTTATGAATCCAGTTGAAATGTAAATTCTCATATCGCCGATCTACCGAATAACATTTGACAACCTATTTAATAAATTCTCGCAAAAAAACTCTTGGCCCGAGGAACAGGATCTACAAACTTGAAGACACTTTTCCACAGCTTCCTGCTAATTACACTCCCACCAGAACACGAGTTTTCTTTCATCGCATCGTCCCAACCATCGCATCGTCGGTCGTCCTTGGTCGTAAACTGTGCTTCAGAAAATCACTAAAAGATAAGACCTCGGATAATGTATCGGGAGACGTCATAAATAAGCTCCAGATACTTGTTGCCTTATACCATGCCTAGTATAGAAGTGCCCCTGCTTTCGTAGTATCTCCTCGCACACGCTTAACTGATAAAATGAAAACTCAGTTTGTATAAGAACCGACTTGGACCTCAAATCCCAATTAACAGAGCGCAAGACTGCGAGAAGTGTTTTTCGCGCAACAGCTCCATTAGTAGCGACACAAAACACTGTTCCTAAGTAAGTGCGAAATAATTGAGTAATAAATTGCTGCGGGGACCTTTTCCGATGTTCGTTGGAGGAATTTCCATAGCATTCCATGGCATGGTATTCGAGTAAAGTTTTCGCATCAAAATGCACGCTGGATCATCCTCATGCCATCCGATTAAACCGCAAAGGTTTGCTAATTGGACAATAAATTGTCCACTCATTGTGATGTTTTGACAAATGTCTAAGCAACAGCATTATGAATCTGAGGAATAAACTATTGTCATTGGCGGTGCCTGTGTCTGTCTGTACCTGTGTCTCAAACAGGTGGTGGACTCTGGTGCTAGTATGAGGTCCTAGACTGAACGAACCTTTGCATATATAAGACCGACTCAAAATTGGAAAAGTTATAAATCCACCTATTCAATATGATATCAGCGTTGCCATCTCAATTCTTGCAGAGGATGGGTTTGGTTATTTGCATGGCCCGTTATTTATCTATGCCTTCAGAAGTTTAGAAAGGAGATATGTGACATTATGACCCAGCAACATATATATCACATGTCTGAGACTGTTTTCTACTTCAGACAGCAAGGAGTCTATCTACTTGTGCAATGCCTGCGGCATTTTGAAGGAACGGTTTGGGGTTTGGTTCGAGTTGGTTTGTCTTTGGCTCGTTGATGATGGGAAAGTTTACCGAAGACTTAGATGAGATCATGGAGATTTATGAATAAAATATGAAATCAATGCCAATTTGTGGACAGGAGAATGCGAGTATAGGTTCAACTTTTATGTTGTGAGAAAATGTCACTGAATCGTTAGACTCCATTAGGACTGGTTGTGTGAATTCGTTTGAATCTGGGTTATTATGTAGAGTTTGCTTGTAGGCTTGAAGGAGGGGTAAAGTAGAGGCATTTACTTATTGATATTGGAATAATGTGCGGTAAATCCTTTCGAAGAATGTAAGAAAAAATACTCAATGCTGTGCTGATTCAAAATTTCTTACAATTTTTGCAAATGCTCCAAATGTTACAATACTGCCCGATGAAAGAGCACAAGGCTTCGCTGAACTCAGTTTGTTTTAAAGTCTTTGGTATTCAAGCACAAGCTCTGATGTTTCGAGAACAACTTAAAGGATGTTCTAAAGAGGTAGATATAAAACTCGAGGTCTCAACAGAGGCAAAAATATCTTTCTACGGGTATCGCATTTCGCGAGGAATTGGGAAGCCCTCCGATAGTAAATTCATTGAAAAGCGCTTTCTCGATTAACCTTTCGGAACCGGCAGAAAATAGTGGGTCCCCTCCATTCTCTTACAAGTTATGGTTGTGAGAAATGCGCTTGGCCCTGGGGCTACGTTTCGCTATTTCATCATGAATCGAATGAGGCCTAGGGCCGAATCACCGCGCACGCAATCGAGTAATACGCGACTGAATTATTTGAGTTTGGCATTAGTTCTCCCGTTATCAAACACTTAAGTACCGCAGTTTGAAATTCTTTCATCAATATTTTGAACGAATCAAAAACATTAAATGGACGGCAGACTGATAATGTGCAATAGAAAGCGAATTTCGATAGGAAAATATTACTCACTCACTCGATCACTGATGAGGTAATTTAACCCCAAATTTTGTCAGAAATACCCAAACTGGTGACTGTAAGAGGATCTTCGCCTTAAAAAAGATGACACAATATGTCACAAAGGTTAGATTAGGTTGAATGGGGGTGCAGCCACAAGTGGCAACACCTCACTCGGATCTCAAGGATCCATTGTGCTCCCCGGGAAATCAGGGGATGAGGAAATGGGAGGATTGGAGAGGTAGATGGTTATTGTGGTAGGGAACTCCCACTGAACCACTTGAAGACCTGAGTAAATTTCAGGACGTTGCTTAGTGGGATATTATAGATGTCGCCCAGTTCGTCCAAAAAGTATTCTCCGAGGGTTTTTTTCCGAGTGTGGGCCAAGCTAGTACAATCACAGAGGAAGTGGAATGATCCCTCCTCTGCCTCCACATCTTGGCATCCTCTACATAAGTCGGATGTGCTAATGCCCATTCTCACCCAACGAGTTGTGTCCCGTGAGAATGTCAATCAACAGAGATAGCCGAGGTCTGCTTAGCTGGAGTAGAAATTCTGTTTTTTTCAGTGAAATATCTGGTCAAAGGTTTCTAGAGACTCGGCATGTTTCTATAGATGACCACCTGTCATTGGCAGTTTTTAGGAAATTGTGTTTGATTCTGTTTTTTTCTTGCTCAAGTGGCCTTAGAACTGAGGTGTTCGTTTCGCTGGATTCGAGTACTGACCCGATTTTAGCCAGCTTATCCGCCATTTCATTACCGATTATATCACGATGTCCTGGAACCCAGGTTAAGCTAACTGTGTTTGTTCCGCTGAGCAGTCTTAGGCTACTGTGACAGTTGTGTACTAGTCTGGATTTTGTGATAATGGATGAGATAGCTTTGTTTGAATGTCTATATCTGTATGCTTCATGTCACAAAACGTGTGCCACAATTGATTCGTCGAAAGACTCGCTTGGTGTACTCACAATTTCACGTTTTGGACCTGTGGTTTGGCCTCCAAGTTCGTTCGACAAAAGTCCCACCGCTGGTGTGGTGCAAACTCATTCATTTAAATAATATCACAAAAAAATATTACTTGAGACCACTCAGTTATAGTTACTTATTCCTTGAATTGTTTTAAGAATTCAACTGACACTTCTAGTGAGCTGAAGTTGTTATTATCTCCTTCTTCACGCTGTGCTTTTTGCTAGAAATTTAAAAAAACGATGGCTTTGCTTAGTCAAGAATAATGTGTTCATGTTATGTTGATGAAGCCTCTTTTTGGGTCGTATTTAGGGAATGAGAACTGATTATTGTGAGCTACTTAAGCGTTAAAGCGCTGCACTTATCGATGGGATACAACTCAAAAGATTTTTTCGACTAGAACTTTTTAAGCTGAAGGAGTAATAACTCTTAAAGTTTATATCATATGAACACAGTCCAGAGTCCTTTTTTACTGACAATTTCAGAAGTACCCCCAAAGAAGTATCTAAGGGTGACTGGCTAAAGTTTTGGTCTATAGTCTCAATTGTTCTTTGCAGACGAAACAATATTCAACAATATAAAAACATTACTTCTACCCTTAATTACATATGGTCATACTGTTTATTGTAAACCCGATTCCCATTCGCAACACAAAATTCTTGTCGCTTTTAATGACATGGTTAGATACGTGTATGGTATTCGAAGACACGAACACATATCACATTATCATCAGCTTGTCCTAGGATGTTCCCTTCAAAATTATCTTGATGCTAGATGCTTAATTTTCCTACACAAAGTTATGCAGAGTAGAACACCTTTCTATTTGTTTGACAAACTTAGATTTGCTCAATCATCTAGAACATCAATGCTTTCGGTACCAACATATAACTACTTGAACTCTTCGCGGCTCTTCTTAGTACACGCCACAAGACTATGGAACTCTCTACCAGTGACTATTAAAAAAATAATAAATGCTAAAAATTTTGAAAATGCTCTTGCTTCCCACTTCTCACAGCAACCATGAAATTTTAAACAGGCTCTTTTTTGTATTCGTTCTTTTTTCACTGTTCTTTTTCTATATTTCTACTCTATATATTTTATTCTATATTCTATTCTTCTCTTTATTCTATTCTACTCTAAAAAACCATTATGTATTATTTTGTATAATTAATTTTGTTGAATAAGTGAAATTGTTATTTACTACCCAATGTTAGGTACTATAAAAGACTAAGTCTTATTTGTACATTTGAATTGTTAATAAATTGAATTGAATTGAATTGAATATTCGTTGTATGTGAAACTTCTCGTAAGAAATTGTTCTCATATAGTGTACGGAAGCCACACAAAGCAGACTCCCAGAGGAATTATCATTTTTCTGTCGCAAGTCATTCAGGTAAATCAAAGAAGTTTTTAAACCTTAGACTGGAAAATGCACTTAAGCCAACCCGTACGATCTCCGACTAATCAGTCTGCTTCAAACCAGAGCTTCAGTTCGGCTTCCGGGAAAAGCATTCAACCCTACACCCGTTGATGAAACTGCATAAAGACGTCACCGCAGCCCTCAACAGCCATCGGGTCACCGTCGCTTGCTTTTTGGATGTCGAAAAAGCATTCGACAGCGTATGGATTGATGCTCTCATCCATAAACTCCATCTACTAAATTTTCCAGCTCCGCTAGTAAAAATAATTTTTTCTTTCTCTCCCACAAGAACTTCTTCGTTCAAGTCGGAAGCGCAAAATCAGCCACCAAAAGTATATCAGAGCAGGAGTTGCTCAAGGATCGAAGCTAGGGTCATTTCTCTTCAACATAATGACGTCGGACCAACCTACCCCAAGGGACTGCGAAAACTTGCTTTAAGCTGACGACTCCTTAACATACTGCACATCTTTTTCGCTATCCATAGCTGCACGGAGAGTGGAAACTCACATCCACAGATTATATGCCTATTATAGTAAGTGGGGTATACGGGTCAACTCAACCAAATCTGAACTCGTCTGCTTCAGAAGGCCTGGAGTTCATAGAGGCTGCCGTACTGCTGGAAGATGCAGAGCAACATCACTATCGCTACCCGATGGAACCAGACTGACTGCCCAACTGAACGCGAAGTATTTAGGTATCTACTTTAAAGAGGTGCTTAAATTTAACCCGCACTCACGCTCTGTACTGAAGAAGGCCAACTTCGCTTTCCACCGACTTTACCCTTTGATGAGAAGAAAAACAGGATTAAGTCAGTCAACGAAATTTCTGATGTACAAGCAACTGCTGAGACCCGTAATCAAATACGGCAGCCCAGTCTGGTTTGCCATCTCCAAGACAGCGATGAAGGAGCTTCTACTTTTCGAAAGGGAAATTCTGATACTCTGCACCGGCCTCACTTTCAACCACCAGCGCCAAAGACACTACAGCAACCAGCTTGTGTACGAGAAAGCCAAAGTGATGCCCTTAGATCAATACGTATGTTATTGACAGTAAGGAAAACGGCTGCAGATATCAACAACCACTCGAATCATTTGGTGAGAAGGATAACCAGTGAGGACCAACACCCCGAGCCAAGATACCTAGGCGTGATGAACACTTTCAACGAAGGAATAATACCAGCCAATGACGAAGCCACCAATTTCTACGTTGACCCTGGGTCAGCATATTTCCGTGGCTAATGCCACCCCCCTACAACCTCCCCACGCAGAAGGACGCCAGCGACAACCGGGACGGAACATCCCGAGATCACCCAAGTCAATCGACTTATAATTAAGATTTTTCTTTTCTTTTCAGCTATATAGTATTAAGTTATTATTTCAATTCTAGACAAAGTATTTGGTTAGGCCCCCTATGTGCCAACATTCTTACATTATCATTTTTTAAATTCTAAAATTATCTAGTATAAGTATCAATTGCATATATATAACGTTCAATAAAATAATTATTATATATTACAAACCAGAGCTTGATTAATATCTACCACCGCAATTTACATGCTTAGTATTCGGGAAAAGTAAACAGCCGTGGCGTAATGGTTGCCATATCTGCCTCTTACGTGGGAGTTTGAGACAAGAGTATATAGTAATTGCTTCTTACAAACTCTTGTTAAAATAAAAACAAACATTACGCATATGTGAAGAACTTCTTTTGTCTTGGCGCATTTTTTTGACAACGAATAACTGACAAACCTATATCAGCCTAATGAAAACAATGAAGACAGACGAAAAACACAAAACACATACGAAAGCCTTCGGCAATTCTAGAACTTTTAACAAATTACCATAATCACTCTTGAATAAGGAAGTCGCACAAGCTTCTTAATCATAATTATTGATCTCACTGAAGCAATAAACAAAAAAATGACGAAACCACTCTATTTATAGACAACATGACACCAATTGCGACGTGGGATTTTTTATACTCACAAAACAAAGATTAACGATATGAACTTGTTACAAGTCGATTATTTCAATCACATCAACGAAATCAGCTTCCTACCACAATTCATCGCAAAAATGTATCTTTCAAATGACTTTTTGCATACAAAGCAGACCCACTTTCTATCGCACAGTAGTTGCCCGCCCATCTAAGACGCCCACTTTGTAATACACGGTATGCCGTATGTCGTATGCCGTATGCCATTAAAGGCCCCTTATGGTGAAACACAAACACTGTTTTTTGTAAAAAGTAGTGGCCACTTCTCCTTTATTGATCTCCATTGATGAGTAAAGTACGAAAACGTACAAAATAAATTAATAATTACAAAAATGAGTTAGTCGAACTTTTCAACAGGTAGGCTGGTAGGTTAGTTAGTAGGTATGTGCTCCTTTTGCGTTGGTTGAGACGAGAGCGTTTCTCTATCGTGTTTAGTTACAGCTGATCTGCCATTTTATTTTTATTTTTTCAACTCGTATGTCGTTCGTTTTTGGATTTTACTCCATGATGCTCTGCTGTTACTGCATTGTCCTCGACTCAATTCACTTGCCGGAATCTTTTTGCCTCTGCATAGTCCCTGACATCTGAATAATTCCTTTCTGGCTTTATGCGCACATCGTTTGGATCCAATTCGAATTCACCATTCCATTCGGTGGGTAGAATTGTCGGCTCTGAATTGTATTCAAAGTAATTCTGATCATCGGATCGATTGCGTTCCTGCTGCATGCGTACCTCGCCGCTCTTGGCAAATGTACCATCCCACGTTGTTGGCAGGATAATTGGTTCCGTGCAGAATCCATAGAAATTGTTCGTATTCGTTACGGATTCGTTGTGCTTACGCACTTTGGAGACATTGTTGGCGGAGCCTTCGCCATAAACGAATTTTCCATTCCATCCTTCCAACTTGGTTTGGATGTATTCGTCTTTCTTACCGCGGGGCATATTTTTTTTTACTTTGTTTTTAGTATTTTTAGATTTCTGTTCGTAAATGTTGTGTTTGCACCAACTGACACCTTTGAGATTCGGATTGTAACTGCGGCAAATTTATTGAGATTGTCTAGAAGAAATTTTTAGTCCAATCTTGAGGAGAGTTTTTTTTTGTATTATTATTAGGTGTAGAGTGATCCGCCTACGAGACAAGTCTAAATCTATCTCAAGACTCAATGAAGTAGTTTGCCATATAAAGTGTTCATAATAGTGTGGCTCTGCTCGGGGGAATAAATGAGTCAGTGACTTTGGCTGTTTCGGTGCCATGTTGTTACCGCTTTGTTGACACCTGGGAAGTGGAAAATTACTGTGTGGTTGTTGTTGTTCTCGAGTTGAGACTTATTATTTTTTTCCAACTTAAGGCGTGTGTGATTATAAAGATGACGATGATTTGAAATGACGATGAGCTTGAAAATAGTGTGAAGTTAACGACTAGACTCATGAGTATAAATCAATCGTGATTTAATTAAGGAAATCCATTTGAGTTATGTGGAGAATCTTGAAGACACATTGCGTAGTTTGAGGTCAGTTAATGTTTCTTGTTATTTTATTGGGGTCTTTTGACAAATCATTCGCTATCTTCAAGTGATGTGAGATTTTTATTTAAAGTTATCAAGCACCATCTGCTTCCGTAAAACTTTTAAAAAGTAGTAAAAAGCCAAGTAAAAGCAAAGCAAGTTGTATCGAGGTGCAAATGCTAATTTGAGAAACAAATGCTGCTGTTCGGTTAGATATTTTGATATTCTGTTAAAAGGGTAGTGAGAACTCGTTCAATTCAAACTGAAATTCTTTCAAGTCTCGCGCATCAGCTCTTTTGTATGGAAGCCGGTCTAAGCATCGTATGTTTCGTGAGGAAGAGCTTTAAAAAGTTCATCCAATAAGCTAATAAATAAGAAACGTGAAAAAATAAGAGCAACTACATACCATAGGGACCTCAACTCCGTTTCTGTTTTTCAAATTCAAATTCCACTCAAAGTTTTTGTCTTGTTCTTTCTGGTTTCTGACTGACTTTTACTAACGAGGTGTCTTTTAAAGGTTTTTGAATTGGCAACACTGTTGTGTCTTAAAATCCGATTTGACAGCCCACAGTTTCCTTGGGATTATGGTTTGGTTTAACTATAAAAAATATTATAAATAGATTCTGTGAGATACTAGCACCGATACAGCCGAATGTTGTGCGTGGCAGATTACGCCATCTTCGCGTCACTCTCGGGATTTTCTTTTTTTACTTTAAATTAGAGTTGTGAGCCTCTAAAAACAATATTCTTTAACTAAGAAATTTACACCAAAGCCTAACTAAAACTATCACGTCAATGGCTTTCAAAACCTTGAAGCATCCTCGAGAGTATTGAGACTATTACGAAACACAGCCAAGGCTGAACTGTCGTTACATCCGATGTGCACATCAAGTGAGTGAAGGCACTCCAAAAATATGGCTACAAGTACTTTCCTTGTGTTGATTTTCAAAAATGAAATCCAGAGTAAAAAAAAAAAAAAAACGTTTTCCAAAAATCGATTCGAAGTGAAGTTTCTATTTCGGGGCAAAGGAGTGAACAACAACACAACGTTTGTCAAAAGCAAACCGCAGTTTCAATTAAATTTTTTTCAGATCCAAAAATCCAAAAACCCGCTGATAACTATCAGAAATTTTCTTTAGAAGACCACAAAACAATTTTTAAAATTCAAGCGAACGATTTTTAGTCTTGTTTTAAGCTTTTGCATGAGACTAATGCAATCACTCCAAATATTGTCAGTTTTCCTCTTACGAGTTCCAAAAGTCGACGAAAAATGCAGTGAAGGGGTGAAAACAATTTTGGAAAACGACGTTAGTCTCAATGTGAAGAATCTTGAAGCAGACAAAGGGTTGTTAGCTACTAAGATAACCCAAGAAAAAACATTTGGGACAAATGTTTCGAAAAAATCCCTCTCTATTTTCATTCATCGGAGGAAAGTACTGATGATGGGATCTGAGATAATATCTACTAAAGACCCACCCTAAGATCTGAATAAGAAATGACGTATGTATGTTTGCTAAAATTCTCAAAACTGGTATCAGGGCGAATTCCAAAACGCAGGTCTTGCACAAATTATGCAAAGCACACAGTTCCTAAATGCCGACAAAAAATCCCTTTGAAGCAGAAAGTCCCAAAACGTATCAGATTGCTTTTTTTCCCGCAATTGCAATTGAATTTGTGCAGCTATCAAAAAACACTTGCATACTTTTAATTGCATTGCAAATTTTATTTGTGATTATTTTTGCTTAGCATTTGACTTAGTCAGCAAGGTCTGCGTTTAGGAATTCGCCCTTAGTTTCCAATAAAACAAGGAAAAATAAATAAATGAAATAAACCGATGAAATGCCCCTGTTCTGTAACTATCGCATCGATAAAAGCAGGCGATAAACGGTGGAAAATGGAACGAAATCCTACTAAATTCATAGAATTTTGTTCCATTTTCTACCGTTTATCGCCGAGGCGATAGTTACAGAACAGGGGCACAGGGTCTAGCGCATTTCTCACCTGTCATGTGTGGGAATGGAGGGGACCTACAATTTTCTGCCGGTTCCGAATGGCTTATCGAGAAAGAGCTGCTCATGGCCAAGACATGGCCAAGAAGCAAGAATTTTCTATCGGGTCTAGCCAATTCCTCGCAAAAAGCGATACCCGTGAAAAATGTTTATGCTTAAGTTTCTTTTTCTCTTTGGTAACATTATATAATTCACTGAACGCAATTCTTGAGGCGTCATCAGCGGTTAGGAGTTGTTAAGTATACAAAATTTTACGTGGATTAAAGTCTTAATTGAGTATTCGGCGAACGGAACGAGCCAGTAAATTAAAATTTTTCGCATGCTGCATGCGGAGCTTCTTCAATGGCAGTGATGTTTAGTGAGCTCCTTATTTCTTTTATATGTGGGTTTTTTTACAGACCGACCTAATGTCTCGAATACTTTTCACCCATTTCCAAAATAAATTTTCTAAAAATGCAAGATTTTTACGCCCAAAAGCAAAACGTTAATTCGTTACTAGGCCAAAAATTACCGTTTTTTTCCTTCCAACACGACTATTATTGTTTCTCTTCATTGCCTACAAATGGCGCTACTACGATTTAAAATCCATTCGGAGTCCGTGACACACCCTGAGTAAGCCAACTACCTAGCAGTAAATTTTGATTGCTTTTGTTTGATAGAACTTTTGATTATCCAAAGAAAGTTCAACTTCAATTTCCCAAGTATCGGCATTTATGTTCTTTACTTTGTTGCATCACCGAAACTGGTATTCGTTCTAACCTCTCAGCAAAATAGTATCCTACAGAACTTAGCAATAAGTCTCTACACTGGGGATGTAGACAATGCTCTAAAAGCTGAACAAATTCAAACAATCTATTATAATGTTCGTTGTTCAGTTACGCCATTGTATTTCAGATATTCTAGACCTTTCTCTGTAACTTTCAACGTTGATGCGGGATAGCAGATTTTGAATACTATTTTTCGTTCAAAACTTTGAAAAAGCATAATTATTTTGTGTACCCCATTCAAAATTATATTTCCAACGTATTTATGTACTTTTCATGTCTTGTCAGCACGAATCGACTTGTACTGAGTAAAGCTCGTTTGATAAAAAATTAAAAAAAATACACTTCCTGGTCTCATTGATTTGATCTTGATTGTTACATTGTCCGGTATAAATGACTATTGCAAAGGAAAACCAAATCAATGCTCAAATCTCTCGTTCTTCAAGTGCACTTTTAAAGTAAAACGATCTGATTTCATTTGCAATCAAACCTGATTACCTGCATCGACCGTACCCGTTGAATGTAAATGCTTAAAATTCTTCAAATGTGTGTTCTTCAAGCACACTTTAAACCAACATTAGACACTTCATGTTCTCGAGAACATGGCATACTTTTCACTTTGAATACGCCATGCCATTCCAGTTCAACTGTCGTCGTCGTCGTTCACGGGATCATGGGAAGAATCAACTTTGAACAAAAAAGTGCTCCAATAAAAGCGTGTATCCTTAATGAGATGATCTTTTCACCCGTCTATCCACATGTTGTTGTATAACAATGCCTATGTTATGTCCACCAGGCGGTAAGCACAAGCAATGGAAAAGAACCTGAACCTCAAACCTCAACAGATATAGGTACCTACTAAATAATTAATGTTGCGATTGGACCCGGGTTTTGCAGGAATCTTCTTTTATCAAATTGTTGCGGATGAAAACTAGACGAAGAGCATCTCTTTTTTACTCTTGGCCCTGAGCAGTCGGTATAATGACTTAAGATTTTTAATTGAGATTACCCTTAATTGGTTTAGTGGTATAAATGGTCATAGGAAAGAGATGCGGTGGCATTGGACTTGGAGACTCACTGTGCTTGAACATAAGACGAGTGCAAAAAATGGGAACATCGCTTTTCGTGATGATCACAATCGAATAAGGTGCTGAACAAGCTATGCAACATGGATTCTACTTAACGCTTCATTTAATATCTGATGCCTTGATGGAGCAAACCGACACGGCGACGAACCGACCATGCACTGTTTGGTGTGGTTGGACTGAACTTGAAGCACCATCAGCCAATGCACAGGAGTTCTATTGTTTTAAAATTCTTTCGCACGTTATACATGCAATGGGTTGGTGTTTGTGCAAGTGGCTCAGATTGGGTGTCCCAATGTCGCTGATTTAGGTGTTAATATAATTCAGAGATGCCGTTTTCATGTCATCGCGGTGACCGCTTAATTGAGGGTAACTGCTTTTGGAAAAGCGATGTGATGGCCTTCTTTTGGAGTATCACATTGGCTTTTTTTTTAAGTAGACTCGATTTTTTTCAGCAGAAAAAATGATACTCGTAAAACGAAGTACTGCGGCTTCCAATGAAAGTTCTTTTCTTTTTGCATCACAGATCTTTTTGATAGTTTTCATGAGCAGAGTAGTCTCACTGGTGGTTTGTTTTTCATCTCACCAGAGTGGCTGTTGTATATTTTTATGTAAAGGATCTCATTTCTCTATATGAGACATAGATCTTCAAAGAGGAAGCTATTCTGTGAAATGCAGCCCCATGAATGTAGGATACATGTGGAGAGTGATAAAGGGTGTGATATGTCAACAGCTTGGTAGGTACTCACTTTTTTCGTAATCAAAATGCAAGAGTTTCACGTCCTGTATACGAAATTCCCGCACATTTTGCGCGTATAGATTTGATTGAGCTTGACCAAGTTGGAGTTTACGTGTAAGTTGTTGAAGAATCTGTTTTTGCACGTGAATGAGGATCACGGCTTGTGAACGAAAACTCTCCACTTTGGTCTCCAGAGGGATTCACGACATGGTTCACAAGTGAGTGCTAGGCTTCTGTGACTAAATTACTCTCTCAACTTTTTCTAATCTGAGGGATGGGGAAAGACTGCTGTGCGCAAGCTCTGTAACTATCGCATCGATATAATTCGTCGATAGACGGAGGAAACCGGAACGAAGTTCTACGAATTAAGTAGGGCTTCGTTTGGGTTTCCACCGTTGTTCGACCGATGCTATCGATGTGATAGCAGAAAATAGGACTAGTTTCTATCCGCTAAGTGAAAAAGAGCGTTTGCATCTTCCTCGTCAGAAGTGACACTCGTTAATCGCGTTTTGGATGTTACTAGCGTTCGAACGCTGAAGTCACACAAAATAGTTCGGATATACCAAACATTACCCCACTTCTCCAACAAATGTGAAAAACGACACTTAGGTCTTACAGACCTGTTGTTCTATGAGTTGGGCCACATGTCCCTACACTTCTTTTTGCTAAAATAAAGTCTCACCATTTCATGAACTACTTACGAAAAAGTAATTGAATTGGCATTTCAATTGGAACCTGATAGTGATAACTTGTTTTTCAATTTGTTGTTCCTTGGAGGGAGAAAATATTCCAAAACCATCCTACCACCTCTATCTTTTACTGGCTATGCTAACAAACATCGTTCTGTAACCCAAAATAAGATTAAAATCGACGAAGAACGCTCTGATTGTTTCCTGTTTCTAGTTTGGTATTTTTTGTTTGTTCGTGCATCGCAGATGATAGTATCCCCTTTATGCTATTGGCGAATTGCACAATCCCAATTCTATTGGAGACACTGTCCACCAAGAGGTGTATACTGGTTCTCAAAACAATTTTATCAGTTAAATCCTCCAAAGAAGGTATAAAAAGATTCGAAACATTTCCGCTTAGATGCACCTTCTTCATATGAATGCTCAATGCAAATGGCTAATTGAAGGGAATTTCTTTCGATTATCGGCACTATACCGACCGCCATAGCCGCCAGAGGAGATACAGCACGCCCGCCCGCCCAGCCCCGGTCTTTTAACTTTTATATATGTATGTATTCTAAAGGAAAGCCAAAAGAACACCCATGAGAATGGAGGCAGAAACCAAATGACTATCGAAATGGGATCATCATTGTTTGGAAATAGAATTGGTGCATTTGAATGGGGATAGCCGCAGCAGCTACAGCAGTGCAGTGTATGGAATGCGGGTGAAAAGCCGAGTGTAGCAAATGATGTTATTTGTTTCTAGGCGATATGAATTCAATGAGGTGGGTTATTCGAGGAGGTTTAGGTACTTTGGAAAGAATGTTTAGATGAAGTCTTATCAGCAGTGAGGTAAATTTGTTTGCATTCATGGTTAACATTGTATGGAAATGGTTTAATCAGATACGGGAGAAAAGGGATGAATGGTCTGATCATAAAAGGCCGACACAAAGAGAAGGGCTTAGTTAGACGATTATTTTGAATGGGATGGAGGTAGTCGTGCATTGAAATTGGAAAAAAACTTGAATATTGAATCGGATTTGGTAATTACTAGCTATGAATGGATTCCAACGGACTCCGTTACTCAATTGATTGATATTTCATTCGGCGGAATATTCAGAGATGTTCTATAAGTCAATGCCTCAATATTTAAGAAGTGCTATTTGATAGCATTCTTGTAGAGGTGAAACTATTTTTTTCCCTTCAAATTCCTTATTGCAGATATTAGCTGCCGTTGTCTCAAGACCTTGAAACCAATGCCGTTGTTGGTGATATGGACCGACCAACAGACAAAATAAGAGACAAGCGGCCATAATCTATTATTAAAGTATCCAAGACCTGCTTTCACAAAACGACATCTGTGAGAACAATTCAAGGATTACTTTTGATACGCAGTTTCTTCGTGCTAAGAAGACATTTTGTAACGTATAACTTCTCTCAAAAAGACGCTATGCTATCCCATTATCGTTCTGGTTCTGTTTAATGGGGTTCATAGATTGTATCAAAACTGAATAAATGTCTGCTGAGTTTTTTTGAGAAAAAGATTTTATACATATTGTATCATAAAGTTTAAAACTTGGCAGTTTCCCTAACCCGTCGAGCTGTAAAGGATCACGAAGGAGAGGAAAACTTCATCTTCGATTTTAGTGCTTAACAGTGGACAGCAACCTGGGTCAAATTGGTAAGCGTGATTGGAGGGACTGGATGGAGGTGGATGTATTTAAAAAAAATCCTGGCCAATAAACACTATCAAAAGTTTTGCAAATAGCCAAACATCTTTTGTACATCCCAAATAAGTAGTTAGCATCTTTGGTTCAAACATGTCAATTACAAAAATGCTAAGCATTGTCAGTCTTTTGGCAGTGAAAGGGAAATTTTGGAAAAATGTGTACATAAAAAGTGTCTTTGGGATCGACGCGGCTGCGATAAGCCCAATCTTCTGCTATGCGTCAGCTGTTTGGTGGAACAAGGTATTGCATCATGGTATGGTATGTACTCTCAAGACCCATTTGCATTGAAAAAGAAGCTCAAGGTTTAGCGTTTATCGCTGGTTCAGATTTAGGTATGGTTCAATTCTGAAAGGATTGTTGTCGGATATTCACTAATGATTCCAAGTGGTGAATCTTGCCCTGGAGCTTTTGTTTACAGCGATGACATCGTTCCACACCTTTGTTGGGAAAATTCGCGTTCGTCTTCCAAAGTGAAGACGTATGCTATTTTGATGGCTTAGAACTATATTACTGAAAAACGCTGAACGGAAAGAAGCACTTCTGAATGTAGCTACTGCCAAGGAATACTCAAGCCTCAGCTTAACCCAGTGCAATAAAAATTTCCAGAAATGCAAGACTAAGACGCAATCTTAGTTTGGGTTCCAGACAATTAGGACATACCTGAAGAAAATACTGCTGACAAATTCAGCATGCAAGGATCACATACAGCAATAACAGGGTCTCTGTGAGTGCTTTCATAAACGATTCTATGTGCCAAGAGCGTTGAAGGACTTGCCAATTCCTCGTGAAGGGCGATATGCATGGAAAAATATGTTTTGCTTTCTGTTGAGATTCGAACCTCGAACCTCCCAAATGAGAAGCAGACATGCTTGCCATTTCGCCACAGCTTGCAACAAACTACACAGCGATTGTAGAATTACTGACAGCATTTTTGCATCGCTTTTAACGATCGTCTGGAAAGCTCTGTATATTAAAAAAGGATGCTGCCTAGTTATACAGTGGACTGGTACTCAAGTCTGAGTGCCCCTATTAGTATTCAAAAACCACCGACAAAAACAAAAGACAAGATCGTCAATTTCAGCGCCATAATTTTTTTTTTTTTAATTTGATAGGGTGAAGGTGAAAATTACCTTTACAAGCAAGTCGACCTGAAAGATCTTTTATGCTGTTCCCTTAGGTTTAAAAACACGTAGTGTGTAGGTTAGTTCATTCGAAGCTGAAGTAATGTAAGAACCTAAGAATATTCTAGGAAGAGGTGTTTCTGATATCAAGGGGACTGGGGAACCCTTTATCGGATATTTTAAGCCTGGATCTAGCTAAGGCAGGGCATTCGCATAAAATGTGTTCAGCTGTTTCTAGAGACGACAGGTGTCATCTTGGCTGATGCCCATGTTTTTAAGATGATACTTGAGAGAGCAGTGTCCAGTGAAGAATTCCGTAAGTAACTTTTCGTCACATTTGCTCATGTCAAGAATTTCTTTAATACGTTTGTGGGATAAGTCAATGAATAGTTTTGACTGACGATGGCCATTTGAGTTGTTCCAGGTGCTGATCATGTCCTGTCGTTCCCAGGTAGCTAAATCGTCTTTAAGGCTACTGATTGGGAGACCACAGTAGTTTTCAGGGCTTTTGAATTGAGACTGAGAGCCAAGTCCAGCAAGGCGGTCAGCCTATTCGTTACCCGGTACGCCTTCATGACCAGGCACCCATGAAAGAGAACTATACATGTCAGGCAGTTCCAAACTAGTTTGGATTCGATTTTTGCCGAGGACAGAGCCTTTAGTGCTGCCTGACTGTCAGAGCAGATTAGGATGCTTGATCTTCGGAGGTTTCTTCTAATGCATTCCCTAATACAGAATTCTAGCCATTAGGTACCTCTGCCTGAAAGATAGTAGTTGTGTTACCAAGGGATATAGATGATTTAAAGTTGGGACCGTAAATCCCTACACCTACACCGTTGTTTGTTTTTGAACCGTCAGTATACCAAATGTATAGGAAGTTATTTGTAAGAATTACAGGGTTCTTCCATGCTGAGCGGTTTGGAAAGATTACTTCAAAAGGGTGGTGTAACATTATGCGTTTAGGCATAAAGTCCGAGGAGTGTGCTGCAGGCGATTTCAGTATTGGGAGCACCTGCAGAATACTCATATGTCCTTGTAAGTTTTCCTGCCTTGAGTAGTTAGTGAGATGAAGCTTTAGTCCGCTTAGTGCAGCAGTTTTCTTTACGCTTTGATGTAGCGGAGGAAAATTTAATAAACTTTCTAACGCTAAAGTTGGGCAGGTGAGCATTGCACCTGTGATACCTACACAGGTTAGTCTATGTAACTTTTGCATAGATTTGCGGGCATAAACTTGTTCTGTTTTTTGCCACCAGATCAGCGAAGCATAGGTTATGATGGGTGTGATAATAGTGAGGTATGTCCAGTAAACCATCGTTAAAAGCTAACCTTCAATCAAATTCTTCCTCAAAACAAATCGTCAGTGAAAGTGCAGGACTTCGCAAGTCAAAAAATTCAACAAAAATATTATCAGCGTACTTATGGTGTTCATTTACCAAGACTGTTGCGTTTCTACGTTTCATGCGATCTCTGCAAAACATGCAAAACAAGACTAACGAGGTTCTGCATTTTAACTGACGTAATATCAAAAAGCCTGCCTTAGAAACAAAGTATATTCCCTACAACAAACTTTCAAAACAAAGCTCCCAAATAAAAAAAGGAGTTTAGGACTAAACAGACCTGATTTTCTATTCCTTTCTTTTTGTTTCAAGAATTCATCAAGGGCTGACAATTTTTTTTCCTCCCACTCCAAAATATTGCCTTTAAACAATAAACATTACTCTATTTCGTCTTATTGAGAATAAAACAACTTTGGACGCTTGGGGGCTTGTGTCAGGCAGTGACGCAGAAATATTAACCTTCCTACACGTGCTTTCATTAAAAGTACAGGTAGGTATGCGTATCGTTTTTCTGGTTTGCTTTACTGAGTCGCAATAATTTTGTTGGTTTTTCCAACAATCTCACTGGCTTGAAGCTTGAATACAAACTTTTAATTTGTGTTTTGTAAGCTCGCGCCTATTCGGCCATTTAAAAGGGGAAATCTGCTGCGGTTGTTGTTTCCTAAAAGTAGGCAACTTTTTTATACAAAAGCTTGATGGATGTTTGAGTGTGTTAATTTTAGCAATACAAAAAAATTAATCAAAAATGTAACTTTGCAACAGACGACAGTTAAATCATTTGATTATAGTTATCGCTTCGAAAAAAAAAACCCAGAAAAGCTTTGATAATTTTCATCAAATGATAATTCCCATAAATTCGAAAAACTCGTCCCTTGAGCTCGCAGTAGGTAGGTAAACGTATTCACGTACTAAAGGCTTAGACCATAGGTAGATAAAAAGGCGTTCATTCAAACGCAGCCACCAATCAATTATTTCAAAGAAATTCCTTCAATCTTCAGTTTACAATTTTGTCTAACAAGTGGCCTCTAGCTTCTAAAGATGCAGTTTATTTCATTATCTGTTTATTAGGAATCTAACATGAAAACATGTCCTTCCTCCTGATATTATTGTGATATACATAAACACACAAAGCCCTAAGAATGATCTTTTTCAAGAGTAGAAAAAAAAGAGCATCAAGTTAAACCCTATGAAAGCCATTTAGAAATAATTCCCATAATATCACAGCGGGAGATCTTAATGCCAAGCTATTGACCATGAATCAATGGATTGCATAAGCAGTCAGCATCAGCATCGGCAGTCCAAAGGCGGAAGGAAGAATGAAGGAGGACCAATAACATTACGTGTTCAATAAACTAAAAATATGCAAACTATGAAAGGACCAGCTTAGATTGCTTCCCGTACAAACCACAGTCAGAGCATAGACAGAGAGAAAGAGAGGGAACCAAAGATATACCTTGCCCACATGTGGTCCTGTGTGTAGGTTATAATTGAAGTTTTGCTCTCTTGAATAATGCGGTTCTTCTATGGTAAGTGGTTAGAGAGGTTGGATGACCCTATAGGAATACACTGAATGTAACTAAATGAAGCAAATGCAATCTAGATGCTTGTGGTGAGTCGCGCTCGCGAGACTGGCCAGCACAATGATCTTCATATTTTATCTGGATCCAGGAAGAGAATAAAGTGGACATAGACACTCGTACGGGTACACAGTAAAAATGAGAACTTTGCGTTAACAATATTGATGATTGTGATTGAAAGGAACTTAATGGGGTTTAGTAACTAAGTGGGCAGTTTTCTTTTTTATTTCCATTGAAGATCTTTAGTGGCCATTGGAGATTCCAAGCAATAAAACATATAGGCAGCTGCTTGCTAATAGGAATTAGAGAAAGGCATGCAAAGTGGGCACTTGAGAGTCTTTTTTGACGTCAGATGGTTTGCAGGTCGAATATGAACCAATCAGTTTTTATGGATCATTAGAATATCCTTCACAGACACACAAGACTCGCTTTTGCAAGTTGTTTTTTTTTTTTTAAATTTTCACTTGAGAAACATCAAAGCTCCATTTAAGTTCTTTTTTCTAAAAGAGTACTTAAGTTGAGTACCTATTATTCCGCCCTATTTGCCGAATACTAAAGCCACACTGACCCTTTGAAAGAAAAACCTTGTCATCCCCAAATCGTATGGTCAATTTAATTTTTCAATGGACTACTATCTCATTTCATTGTGTAAACGGCATTTTATTGTATGAACATGTGGGGTCTACTCCTATAATTTTTATATGTTGCAAGCTTCGTGACAAAAATCACAATCACTAGGGAAAAGCTGTAAAAAGACTTCCATTAATCAGCTCTTATGGGCAACTATACGTTCATCGCATCGTCTGCTTCTTCTTTTTTGCACTCTCTGTGCAAATCAAAGTTATTTTATTGAGTGCGCTTGAAATTCCGAAACACAAAAAAAACATTAAAAATAAAAACATTCTCTGTTCTGCAGTTAGCGCAAAGCTGTGTCCTCGAAATACCAATCCTTTAAAAGGGCAAAACCTTCAAATGCTTCAAGCGTGTATAGCTCCCTATTGAGTTGCAATAAAAATTCGTTACACCAGCTTCCATAAGCAGAAGCGCTACAATAAAACTTGAGTGCACCACCGTAACTCGCCATCTTCTTCATCTTCTTCTTATTTGTTCAGAGATTGCACATTGCAATGAATAATTTATATTTCACTTGAATCTCTGTGCTTGTTGTTGGTTGAATGTAGCCAATAATCTGACGAGCAAGATAATAAAAGGCTTTGCCATTGAAATGTCAGTCATGACATGTAGTACAACTGTCTGAGCGAAAGTAAAAGTTAAACCATGCCATGAAAGTGCATGTACACAAGAAAAAACAAAAAAAGGAATCTTTTATGTTTTGTATTTCGATTAGTCCAACAACCGACGATTCCTGTTTCAAATCAAACGTAACGACAGTCAGATGGTCATCATTGGAGGAAATGAGGATTTGCATCTATCCCCAAGTCTAAGTTGGCGTCGGCTAAGAGGCCCAGAAAGACAGCACTTGATGCACCTTCTTTTATTTAAACTTAAATTTTATTTTGAAGAGAAACGGGAGCAATTAAAATGAGACCGAACATTGGAGTCAGTCTCTGAACCGAATGAACTGAAAAGTTCCCTTTTTTCTAAGAACTCACATTGAATTCACCGCCTGTCAAGGATTTCGCATCGCCCCTTATAAAGAAAAGCTCAAAGTCCAAGTTCAACAATAAATCCGCAATTAAGGTCCAACAAAAGAGATCTTTGAGGGTTAAGCATTCGAGAGTTTTTCACAAAACATGGCTGAACGATCAAAAACTATTGGGGGCTATTGTGTGGCAAGAACGGAAAGAATTTGAATTCCATTGTCCAAGGAGAGAATAAAGGAATTTAATGTTGCTCTTATGGTATAAAGTGGATGACGCGTATTACGAACTTAGTCTTTAATTTGGGCTTGGCGGCAAAAGATTTGTAATGGCTGTGCAAGAATAAACTGCGAAACAGTGAGTCAGCTAATCTCTTTGAACGGAGAATAGTCAAAGGGGACAAAAGGTGCTCCAGACACTGTTGCATTTAAGGCAAAACGGCAAACCTTCGCAGTAATTGTCATCAGTTTTTTTTTATATAAATTGTTAAATTAAGAGTAGCTTAGGTTTTTGTTAACGCAATGGATGTGGTAGAGACAACTCGAAACAGGTGCACCATTATTTTAAAGAAAGCAAGGTGAATACTTTGATTTTGGTGGCAAACTAAGAATCGTAGGTATAGAATATTTGAATTTATGTACAAACCTTTTCTTTGGCTGAAGTCTTAAAGTATCAGTATTTCAAAATGACAACTTAATTCACTACAACACTTTTTCGCTTTCATAGAGTCTTCATCATTTCGCTTTTTTGATGTCGGTGCTCTATCATCATTTCGCATTTTGGCTGTCGTTACAGTTTGAAATCACAACTTACTTCATTATGTCCCTTTATATCTGTTGGTACAGTTTAACATGACAACCTAATTCATTGTCACTTTTGGCACTGAAAGCGAACCTTCGATAAGACGCTCTTGATAGTCGACTCTAACATGTCGCTTTTTGCTGTCGGGTGTGCCTAATTGTAGCCATTCTTAAGCCTTCAATATACCTTCATCACTTCACTTTTTGGTAGCCAGAGCACTTTCACCAAGTTGATTTTTGGCTACCGCAATCATGTCGTTTTTGGCTGTCGGTGTGCTTTCACTAAGCCAATTTTGGCTATTGACGTACCCACATATAGACACAATTTCACTTTTATTATGGCTACCAGAGCATCATAAGCAAGTCAATTCTAAGCTGTTGGAGTGCCTTCATCATGTCGCCTTCTGGCTGTTGGTTAAGTTTCAAAAGACAATTTATTTGGTCACCTTTGGCTGTTAGTGTAGTCTCACGTGACAACTTAATGTAGTCATTTTTGGTACTGAAGGCAGACCTTTTAATATGACTCTCTTTGACTATCGACGTGCCTTTAACATGTCGTTTTTTGGCTGTTGTTGTGCTTTCATCAAGGCATTCCAAAGTCGTCAATAGACCCTCACCACGTCACTTTTTGGCTACCAGACCTAATGGTCAATTCTTAGCTGTCGGAGTACCTTCATCATGTCGCTTTTTAGCTGTCGGTGTGTCTTCATCACTTCACTTTTTGGCAACCAACCAAGCCGCTTTGGCCATCGACGTACCTTTATCTAGTCACTTTTTGGCTAACGGAACAGCATCAACAAGTGGATTCTGAGCTGTCGGAGAACCTTCATTGCTTTTTGGCTGTCGGTATAGTTTAACATGACAATTTACTTCATTATGTCACTTTTTGGCTGTCAGTGTCAATTCATTCAAAAAACCGAAATGGAACTTTCCATCCTTTCACTATAGTTGGTTACGAATAGTTAAAGTATCGTGAATTCCAATTTTCCTTCCTGACCGCATTTAACCCCCAAAAATAGTTCTTTTCAAAATTTGTCTTACCTTAACTACCCAAACTAAAATCTCAATAAAATTGCAAAATCTTCAAGCCGTTACCTGATGTCCTCGTAAACAAACACTTCACACCCATACTCAGAGCCTAACTGGTCTGCCATCTCATCTTAATTGCTGTCAGCTGGCACAGACATATTGTCGGCATTTCGTGCATGATCCGACCAACGAACGCGACGGAAAACTTACACTGCAATCATCGTTTTCTTGGCCAACTTGTGGCAATATGGTGAGCTGGAGCATAGTATACCTTCGTATACGATTGCCATAGGCAAACCAATTATGTACACTAACACTCTAATGAAGTCGCGTTTTGCAAATTTAATTAATTTAATCATTAGTGAGAAAAAGCGTTGGCCAGACGCGAGCTTGACTATCAACGCTGAACAAATGGTTTTGACGTTTATTACGGCAATCTGAAGATGCTATTGCTGTTGAAGTTTCTTCACCTCTTGGCCTCTGTGTCGGCTGTGAGCAATACAAGGTAACTATACTGACCACGTACTTTCACAACACCATCAACATTGCAATGCGCAAGTAAGACTTGTTTGTTTAGCAAGAAGACAGCAAAAATGCGGAAATGCGGTTGACGTTTCTATCGTACAGAGAGCGAGAAAGACCAAGGGAAGCACCTGAAGCAAACGCCTGGCAATTTATATCAGTTTTGCACAGCTTGATGTGGTCGGTTAGTGGAATTTATTTTGCCAACTAGGTGATTTGTGGCAGACCTGCAATTGTGTCACAGGCAAGAGACAACAACGTGACATAGTTGTTGTTGCTGTTGTCGCAAGACACCGTAACACTCTAGGGATCTAATTATGAGACGGTTCAATTACTCTCAATTTGTTGCAAAAAAGCTTCAATTTCTAAATTCGTGTTTAGAAACAAAGTACATAAGTAGCACTACTTATTCATCTGAGGAATCAATGAGGGCAAAGATATTTTGCATCGCTGCAGCTCGTCCTATTCATTTATTTACCCTAAAAATCGCTCTCATTGACATAATTTGATACACATAAATTGATAAAAAGTCAAAAAATGACAAATTACCAATGCACTAAGATTTATTTGACTTCAAAAGTCTTGTTCACAGCCTGAAGTAGTTTGTGTCAGTAATTAATACGTGTGCTCCTACCGACTGACAAATAAATTAAATGCAATAACTAGGATGGTGATTGCATAAGCACCATAAACATATCAAATCGTATTAAGTAGTGTCGCAAACTTATATATTGGGAACTTATCTGACTTCCTCAGAAATCACTTGATTTCCACATATAAATATGTGCTGGTCACCGAAACGACATGAAATATCGACATGGGTCCAAGGAAATACGATATAAAAAATCACCCCATCGAAGTTATCTCGAACAGGTGAAAAAAAAACACAAACAGAGACACCTGTTGAATGGTGTCTGGTCGGCCAAATTCATTTTTGTCTACCCACAACCAGCTTCTTCGACTAATGACATTTGTAACTTGTGGTTTTGAGATTTGAGTGTGAGGATATGTAATAGTCGCACATTAAATAGATGTCAACGACAAAAGATAAAGATAACGGGAATCGAGTCCAATTCACTGGTGCATGAAGAGTTTTTTAAATTTCGGTGTTAGTGGGAGAAGTTTGAGAGGTTTCATGGAATAAAGTTATAAAACTTGAAAGATTGACCATTTATATTACAAAATAAATAAAATTGCCGAAATCTTGAAAATGACAGCCGTTGCTTACTGATTTCAAAATTAAAGAAGTTACAACATGGCTGACAGTTCATGTGTAATTGTTAAAACAACCAACAAAAAAATTTCTTTTTAAAAATTGAGAGCCGTTGGGAAATTTCAAATAAAATCTTTTAAGTTTCTTTTTCTTGTCAGCATGTTAAAGAAAGTCCTGGATTAGAAGTAGAAGCACGTGTTTGAACTTATAGGACACATTGAGTTGGTCGCTGCTATAGGAAGTAGGATCACGCGGTTGTAGCTGTTATACATTTACGTTACTTAGATTCCTTCACTTTCAAACTTCAAGCAAGTTAGAATGGATTGCATTGAAGAGTAACCTCGACAATTCCTTGAAGTATTACACAGAGAAGTAGATCAGTGAAACAACTCGTACCCAATTTAGCTGAACCACACTAATTTTTTTCTGGAAGGAAATCAAAGGCTGCTTCTTATTTGAATTAAAGTCTACATCCAGCTATAGTTTTTTATAGTCGCAAATAATGTTTATTTCGGCACCTTTAAATGAAGATTCCACATTCTCCACCGAGACAAAATTAAAAGCTTTTTTGCAATGCAAAAAAATACGTTCACTTATTTCAAACCAACTGAATGTAAAATGGCGACTGAGGGTTCCCATCCAGGGTTGAGTCCGGTCGCATCCAGCTTGGAAATGGAAATGGAACTACCTAGTCGCAATTGACTTTATGATTTTTTTTCTGTAGTGTACCAACACGAAATGTGATTTGCAGCTATCTTCGGTAGCTCCACTCGGTAGATTTCACTAAAACACGCTTAAAGCGCTGAGTAGTTAGTCGAAAAATGATTATAAATACGATTTTTGTTTTAATCAATGAGTAAGCGTTTTTTAAGGTTTCGCGGAGTCTAAAATGCGATCATAAATACGTCGCTAGTCTTTATCGCTGCTCTTTCGTGATAATTTGCAAACATATCAGTTTCACTTGTTTTTATCCTTTTCACTGATGTATCTGAAGAAAGTCTAAACTCTAAAGTTATAGGACAGCACAGAAGAACACCTTTTTAAAGTAGGTATGACCGGCACGCAGTTATCGAATCTGGAATAGCCAATTAGCGAAAATTGAGGTGTTTAAAGGCTTCAGCAGCTGTTTGTGGACAGACCAATTATAATTTAATTTTAGTGTCCAAAGAAAGTGCAACAGGAGATGAGGTACATTTAATGGTAAGATTGTCAGACCAATACTTGAGATGATGAGATGCGGAATGCTCTTTCGGGGGAACTTCACTTCATTTTTGTTTTATGGAGAAACATAGACACAAATATTGAGAACATGTGCAAGAGTTCCATAGCCTGTACCAAAATCAAGCCAAATACAAAAAATATCCAACCTCATCCTTGGGATTACCCAAAAGGACCATGGGAGCGTTTGGATTTGTATTATGTTCGCCCATTTATGAGTAAATCATATCTAAGTGTTAGGTTAGGTTAGGTTTAAATGGTTTAAATGGCTGTCAGGAAAACAAACTGACACACTTAGACCAATATTAGGTCCATTGTGATACCATAAAATTATGCGAGGAAGTATCTCACTTAACAAAACCATTTGGAGCTTTTAATAAAGCGAAGGAGATGTAGGGGATCTGTGTTCGCTTGATCGCTTGGATCATCAAGAAAATATTTTCCTAGATGCTGTTTTCTTTTAAAAGAGAGTGCAAAACATGAGCAGAGGAGGTGTGAGATTGTTTCCTCCTCCTCCTCATCTAAGCAACTTCTGCAGAAGTCATTTGAGGGAACGCCAAGTCTTATGGCGTATCTTCCTATCAGACAATGTCCGGTGATGACATTGATTACGGAGCTAACTTACAGTCTGGTAATAGATAACAAATGTCTTGTGCATTTTGGATCTAGTCCTGGCCATATCCCTTTTGTTGTCACGCACTTGGTGATATTGTTCCACCTATGATTTGTTCTATCCATTGCCTCTTGCTTTAGCATAAGTTTACATGTAGCGATTGGTATACCAATGTTCAACCTACTGGTTGAGATAGGTAGAACGGTTCCTTCTCTGGCGGGTTCATCGGCTTTGCAGTTACCCACGATATCTCTGTGCCCCGGCACCCAAATAAGGTGAACATTGAACTGTTCAGCCATCTCCCTAAGAGATAGGCGACAGTTAAGGGCGATTTCTTATTGTGCGGTTGATGCATATTCCAGATATTGTTTATACAATAAAACAAGGTTTGCGTGCTACGGACAATGAGCCTGTGAGCTTGCAAGAGAAATTATACAAGTTTTAAGTGCAGCAAAAAAAATTTGCCGAGCAGCACTACAGGAACCAGCCCATCAGAATTAATGTTTTACCGTCAAATTAGAACCAAAATTGATTTGGCTAGGAAAGAATCTTTTATCAAAACTCATAAAACTGATTTAGGCGTGAAAATAGAACAATTTAATATTGGAGATTTCGTTCAAGCTTGAGTTTACTAAAACAGGGCGTCCAAATGTAAATTTGTCTGGTCCAAGAGGGGAAGTCTTCACTACGAAAACATTATTTACAACGAGAACTATATTCGACACACTGACCAAATTTGCCGAACAAAATGCCAGCCAACTAATGAATAACCAATTTATGATGATGAAAAAAAAAAAAAGATATTACTCGACATAACCGACCTGACATTGTAAAAAATCTGATTAGCTTACTGTGATGAGTGCTCAAGACATCAGCGTACCTGATACCGAGCAAACCTAGAAAACTACTGCGAATGATATAATCGAACTACCATTGATCGTAGAATCAGAGGGTCTAAGTCAAGGCTCTGTCATTTATTCATTTACTTCATTTATTCAAATATACATATATCTACTGTACAGTAAGAACATAGTCTTTAAGAAGTACAGGTTATGTACATAATTTACTTAGTGTATCATGCCGGGATCTACTTCAACATCAGGTTCCGCAGAAGTCGGAACTGCATCACTGCATTTTCAGATCCATCAAACTCTTCTTTGTAGCTAACTGATTTTTGACTTCGGTAGTATTGCTTGTCAATGAATTATACTAAATTGGGTGGGCAATGGACCAACACTGGGATAAATGAATCATCAGTTATAGTTTACCCTCTAGAATTGTCTCGAATTAAAAATTTATTGACCATACCCAGACCCACTTTGTATAGGTCTTAAGCCTTTCTTCTGTCTGTCACAAACAAAGCCTACTTTAAAGGTGTTCCCAATTTACTGCACTTGGTGTGTCAAATCAACGGCAAATCTAGACACGGTTTAACCTCAATCACTCTTAAGGACAACAATATATATTCAAGACACTAAATCATTCAGATGTAAGCAGCATAAAAGCACAGACTTTGATTGAACCTTCACAACATAGCTTTTACAGTAGCTCCATACAAAGTATGTGATCCAGTTACAGTTTTTTGTTTGTTTGTCTCTGTCAGTGCTACGAGAGTATTAATCAAAGGCAGTGGCGCTGACTAGATTGTCAGTTAAACTAAGGCCAATATCTTGATATATTAACCAAGGCAATTTGTTTAGTGTTTCTAATGAAGTCAATATTCACAAATGTTGTCCAACTCCCACTCTGCCGTGGACTGTTTTGGCACCACATGGGTGTGCATTTGTTTAACATAAATTGAATTACTGATAAAATGCTATAGCTATGTGACTTAACAGTATTAATTGAATATTTATTGCATTTTAATCGCAATTATTCAAAATCAGTTAATTGCGTGTTTAATAATATTTTGAATCTATGTTGTCGCCAGTGTGACAATTCTTGTGTCTGTCTCACCTACAAGGCGAGAATATGGAAATTTGATATAGACATGGACTATAGAACACAACGCAACATATGAGTAAAATATGCAGCAAACTGGAGTAATTAATTTGCCTAAATATCAAATATGACAATGTTCCTAACGATTTATGAACTGCCATGGTTCTTGTACTCACTTCTAAAGAATTGTTGCAGCCCGCAGGCACGATCAATGGAATGGATTGTTGTTCATTTTGTGTAGCACCCAGTTGTAATGGTTTCTGATAGAAGTCTTCCTGTTTGCCAAATCGATTAAAATTTATTGATTAATTTATTGATAGTCCAAATAAATTGGATAGCTTAACCACACATCCCGTTCAGTTAGAATCTTCACACTGTTCACACCGCACCGCCTCGCAACTCACCTGAAACTAAACTAAAGTTGCCCTTACGTTGTATGTGAATCCATTAAAAGAAAAATTGTGTACATGGTCGACTTCCTGGTGAATCTAGATCCAGGTGTATCACCTTGATCATTCTAAGACTATAGCTTCAATTACAAGCTAACCAACAACGATGATACATTTCTGTTACCTTGCGTTATAAATTAGTTTAAGGATGATTTATTTTATACACGACGCGCGAATGAACAAAATCAGTTAGCAACACCTGCAAAAGGCCAAGTCCTCCCTGCTGTTCAAATTAAAAGCGATACTAGATCATCTTTGGTGTGCTGTGGGGAACTCGTAATTAAAACTGTTAAGAGGGCCTTCTGTTGTGCTATTAGTCATTTTTTTGCAAAGGGTAAACTTCTTGTAGTTGAGAAATTAGTTAAATCAACTCACTTGTGTGAATAGCAACTACACATGCATACGCGTATGCCATCGATTGACAGGTCGAAACGATGCATTTTAATAGATTTTCAGAGGCAATCAATGTTTGGTTTGTAAAGTTTGACTTTTAAAAGTAATCGAGATTTGACAGCATCGTTTGATGACTTGGAGAAGGTCATTGACAGACACATCCGGGATAAGCCACCAGCTATCCACATCACCATATGCGTATCAACCAGGAAAATCAACGCAAAATGCTTTGAATTGAATGACCATCGATAAAAAGGAAATATATTCGTAGTCACATTTCTCGAAATAGAAGGAACATTTAACAACACTTTCTTCGAGTCCACAGACCGTGCTCTAAGACACCACAACGTTCCACAGTGGCTTGCAAATAGACAATGTCCATGCTAAAGCAGAATTATCCACTGCTAAATCTAAGAATTGGGAATCTCAGAACTAGCGACTAGAGGATGTCCGCATGGTGGATTCCTTTCACCACTAATCTGGTCTATTGTTTTAGACAGCCTCCTAAGGTTTCTTGCAACCCAAGGAATTTATGATGTGGGCTTTGCAGGTGATCTAGCAATTGTCATACAAAGATTATCAACAATATGTAAAAGGAAGCAAGACTGGTGACCCACCGTCTAGTCCATCAAGGACACATAATATCGACCCAAACCCGAAAAGACCTGTTGATAATAATGGACTGTCCAGTCACCGTAGGGATGACTGGGAGAACACAAACCCTCATCCTCCAAGGCAAGATGTGGTCTGGTATACTGAAGGCTCAAAAATGGAACCAGTACCGGTACTGGTTCCGGCATTTTCAGCGACTCTCCTAGATCGACCTTTTCAGAAAGTCTTGGTAGTCACTCGTCCATTTTTCAAGCATTTCAGGAAGCCAAGCTGCACTGAAAGAGCAAAGCTCATCTGTCATAAGATCCAAACATTGGACTAGCAAGGGAGAACTCCACTGGATTCCAGGACACAAAAACTATGACAGTAACGAGACGGCAGACATTTCAGCTAAAGAAGCGCGAAACTTAACCATTCGTTGGTCCTGTGTGGTGTAAAACAAAAGCACCTTCAAACACAAAAACATCCTATTGGAAGAATCAAATAAAGCTTGGCGTAACTCATCTGTAATCGGGCAATGATCTTTAAAAAAAAAACACCTTCACCAAAAAAGGTTAGTAGCGAACCCATCCAGGCCTCGAAAATGAAGCAATATATCTGCACATTATTACAGACTGAGTAACACTTTTTCGCTTTAGAAATCAAATACTAAACAATGAAATTATCCCCCTAGATAAACTCAAACTCATTCATCCACAGAAGATTGTTAACTTCTGGTTCGACAAGGGAGCAGGAGAACTGTCCAGAAACTTCACATGGGTTGGCACAATAGGTTTCATTCAGACACCCCAGTGCTCAGAGCTGCTCAAGTTCAACCCACTATATAATCTAATATAATCCAATCTAGGTGACTTTTACCTCTCTATTCTCATTTTTACCACTTGTGCGTGTCCGTGAAAAACTCCAAAGAAGGCTTCTGTAAGAACCTTGCGAGATTGACGAGGATATATTAACATTAAAATTACAATGCCCACAGATCCTAATGATTTGATACTTTGAAACCAACATATGAGCTCCGTTCGTCTTTTTTCCAAAACTCAGACTATTGATCCATATTTTATCTGCTTTATCGAACTACTTTCGGAACATTTCAACTGGAAGTACAAATTAAAAGCAATTAGTACTTTAAGCAAGTTACTGTTAAAGGCCACTTCAACCAAATTGATTCATTATTAATTTGCATGATTGGCAAATAAACTTGCTACAAGACGGACCAATGCAAGGAGCCACACCAACCACGCAAACGATAACCAGACAGGATTTTGCGTTACGCTGCTTGGTTTTTATCCGGTTTCACGCGTTTGCACATTCACGTAATGAGAACTTTCACAATTAGTCATTCGAATCGTCTTGTTCAATTGATATTACTAAACAACTTTTGGCACAGTTTTTACGAATAAAAAGCCAACCCGCAGTGGGTGAGCAAGTTTGCTTTCGAGAAGTTATACCATGAAGGCCTTAATATGACGTCTCCATAGTCACGAGCTGGTGAGGATAAGTTTTGTAGTTAAAAAAAGAAAGAAAAAAAAGAAACACAACAGCAATTTGGCTGATGTACGTCCAGTAATTTTCATTGAACACACGCAAACGCTAGTAAATGTGAGGTAAACGTTTTGGGGCGTTGTTTTTTGACAATATTTCTTATTCTAGACTGAAGACAAAGTATTTCATTAGCAAAAACCAAATCAAATGCCACTTTCGCTCTTTGCTCACGATGCTGCCCTACTTCAAGATGACCAAATAAAGGCTCTTAGCTCAGCTCTTTCGTTTATTAAATAAATGTCAATAATTTATTTGCCCTGTTTAAATGGAAAACAGACGGCTTCTTCAATTTTATTTTAACTTGTTCTTTGTAAACATTGAAGCTATGTGTAACAACATATTTTAGGCGCCCCCAGCTCGCTCCTTCACTCAAAACGAGGTTTCAATATCTTAAACGACATGATTTGCCATTAAGGGAATAAAAATAAGTGAAACGTCGTAAGGAACTGACAAAAATCGAAGCAACATTCCATAGTGACAGCACACTAATTTGTAATCTCAACCCCCGAAGACAATTTATTCTCATTTCAACATAACTAGGTTCGGTCGACATCGCGGTGGTCTTGTCTGGAACACATATAATTTTTTTGGTTTAATAACAACATATTTCTGACAACCCATACCTTCATTGTGTGGATTCACATATCATTAAGAGGAGAAGGAAAAAATGTTGAACGTCACTCCTCAAAAACCCCTTTCGTGTTTTGTCCATTGCGTGTGCAATCAGCAAAACAAACAAATTCTTTAACATTCCTCATCAAAAATCATTAGCAACAACACCTGCTCAGCTTTGGTAAAAACAATCCATACATTTTTGCAATGACACCTCACAATCAAACCTCTCATAATTTTGCAACAAGACTTTTTACTCTAAACCCTGGCACTGTCGTCATACAGGTGGTACTGGTGGACCGACGCAACTATAACCACCTCATGGTTTTCCATACACGCGAAGGCAATTAAAATTACTTAATGGACATCGACAGAGACTTGGTTATACCTCGGCCTACTCGAAACATGAATAACATTGTTTCGGTGAGATTTCACAGTCTCCCCCTTCATCAGTGGAAGAAAAGACAAAAAAAAACCACAAGACTTAATGAAACGGAAGGGTCGATTCCTCAGGTCCTATATCCTACCGCAATCACATCCCGTCTTGAGGAGATTCTAAGAAATTTTAACGAGCAGCAACAATTTGAACTCCTGTTCCCAGCGTGTCGGCATAGTAGAAATATCCGAACATCATTGCATTTGTCTGTATATTATTCCTAGAATTTACTGCTGCTGCTGTGTACGAGTAAATGATGCATATACGGATGTAAGGGCGGCATGAAACTGTGCTCTAGCTTCTGTGCCACACCACATAAATCAACACTCACTGGCCAAATGTGTGATTCTTGGCGAGAGATTGGGAGGGCTCGGCAACCTTAGCGGATATAATCTTTCCAATTTCAATTTGCAACCTGCTAAAAGGTGCTAGAGCAGGTGTAAGGTGCGCCAAGTATGTCGGTACCTTAATTAACACTTGTCATATAGAATTAGGAGTGGATTACACCAACAGGCTGCAATTATCCTTCTTCGTCCCCAGTAAGGATGGCATGGAAATTATTTTATAGTAGTTGCGTGCACAAACTACAAGCGAAAAGAGTGGCTTCGTGTGTGTAATCAAATATTATTATGCACTATTTGTGAACTTTTTCTCAGGTTGATTAGAATTGGAATGCTGCGATGCGCACAAGAGCAGAGGAGGAGAAATGTTAACATGGCATGCGATTTGTATTTGCTTGTAAAGGAAAAAGAGAGAGAGAGCGAAATGGAAAAGAAGCTGGTAATTAGAGAGATCCTGGTGTGCGGAGCTGGTATAATGATGCTTTAATGGGTTTTCAATTGGAGTTTTCAATTACTGTTCGAAGCGCTGATGGCCAAGCTCACACGATGAGAGTCTTCCTCTTCGGTTGAGCCAAGTAATTGTTTTCTAGCTTGATTACGCTTGGAACATAAATACGACAGTGTTTTCCGTTACGTGAGGAAGACACGCAGGCAAATGTTTAGAACGACAAATTTGTACCACACCTCTTCATAGGAAATCGAAGCAGACACTTACATTTCGAAGCTTAAGATGCAAATTTGTTTCCTGTTTTTTCGTCTTTTGGCAGTTGCAAAACGAATTCCTTTCTTTTCAGAGCTTGGTTTGTATTTACTTAAATTGATATCTGCGACTCACACATAGATTTGGACCACAAATTTTGATCCATTCGTTCAACATGCAGCTTTTTTAGATCTTGCGACGGAGTGGCGCGGAAGTGCAGTTTAGTTGGCCTCAAATCAGACTTGGCACCGTGTAAGCCTTTTCCACTCTCCTATACTTGCTTCATCATCAATCTCGTCAATCGCTTCCTGGCCCTGATGAGTGACCCAATTGAAATGTCACATCAATATGAAACCTAATTGTGCGTACCGTCAATCACAGCGACTACTTTATTTGGATTGATCTTTATCCACATCACTTAACCAAAGCAATTTGTTAAAATGTCCAAAATGGAACTTAGCCTTCTCCTCCGCATCAACAATCATCGTTCCAGAGTACTTAACATTAGGTTTCAATCTCATCTACTTACCCATGAGAAAGGCTTAAACTCTCTCATCTGCAGCTATTTTTTGGCTGAATCCATGAGTCGACGCCAATCAAGTTGCCTGTCAAGTTTGAGAAAAATAAAAATAAAAACAACAAACACAAAAATAACCGAACAAGACTTCACTATGGTTGAGGCCAAAAAGGAATCTGTCCAACGGTATTGTGCGTGTACTTCTCCTGTTCCGCTATCATTTATGGATCCTAATCGCGATGCATTAGTCAGAGAACTGATTTAGATAACTTTACTTGTTCTTACGTTCCTACGTTCATAGTCGAAGAACATAACCCAGTCCAGACTTAAGAGAAGTATAGGTACAGTTGGAGTCTGCGCGCAACGATGATGGGACTGGCTTTTGCTGGGTTGGTTCTATGGTTGTTAAAATGGCCAAGCAATCTGTGCTTATCAATTGGCGCAGGAAGAACAACACAAACTGACATCGTTAACCGAGGGTATTAGAAAGGTTCTACCTGATACCTTAAAAGGATTTAGATATAAATCGGGTTTTTTCCAGGCTCCACTTGGAATGAGAGAAATCTGTGCGTTTGCGTTGGTCTCGCGTTGGCCAATGTGTGCGGCAAGGAAATGATTTGATTTCTTTTTTGACTTCTTGCTGAGTGGTTGTTTTTGGGTTAGAGATCTTGAGATTGGCAAAAATCTTTGTCTCATGGTAACAATGTTGTGAATGTGGTCACACAATTTGGCTTGGAAATGAGACGTGAGTTCGTATAACATTCAAAAGGGAATATATTAGATGGATCAGTGAATATCAGGACTGCGTATAAATGGGATTGTTTTTAAAGGATAAATTGTGAATATTTGAACCTTTCATGGGCATAATTGCTTTGAAAGCTGGGATTGAGTATGATGGATTGTGTGAAAGTGGATGGCGATGTGATGTGAGTGATCTTGGATTAAAGACTTTGAATATGAAGTCGAGGTGTCTTTATAAGTGAGTTTAGGTTGTACTTGAGCCTAAACCAAAACATCTTGCAATGAGTTCGATTCTTGCTGAGATCTTTTCCACTCTGGAGTGATTGACATCTTTTGCCATACTTGATTGCCGCCATGTCAAACTAAATTTTTTGTGGTACCCGTGGTGTTATGGTTAACATGTCTAACTGTTAACCCATTCGAATCCCAACAGAAGCAAAACTGTTTTTTTTCGGGTATCGCGAGGAATTGGCAAGTCCATTGTTAGTAAATTCATTGCCATGAAAAGCGCTTAAGCCGTTCTTTACCGGCAGAAAATTGAAGGTCCCCTCCATTCCTTCACAAGGTATGGTTGTAAGAAATTCGCTAGGCTCTGGCGCTCCTCGCTCAGTTAAGCCACCCAATTTATTTTTTATTTTTAAACGAAACAACCCAGTGGCCCTTACTACCATTTCGCCAGAGAACGTTAGGAAGATGACAGGGTTATAAAGACAAATCATAAATCTGTCTTCAAAACAATTCTGAAAGGGACGAAGGAGTAAAGACAGGCAAACTGACGTCTTTTCAGATTTCTTCTCATGACTATTAAAGTGTTTACCCAAACAGAAGGCATCTCGCTCGTTGACCAATTAAAAACTTTGGCAGTTGCATAGACAGACAAATGGTAATAAAATCTTTCTCGTGGAAGGTCACAAAATACGAATAGGTAGAGAGCTATGACAGCAATCTACGACTGCTCAGCACAACGAATGTCATATTTTTGACTTGGCCTCGCGGACACAGCAAATTATATAAAGGTAAAGGAAATTTATAAGGTCTTCATTTATTTATAATGATTTAGTTAGACTGGAAATGGTTGAGTAACTCTTTACGAAACTTTACTTCGCTCCTCAGAGTCTTGAGGTACCGAGGTAGAGCATTCCATAGTCGAGTGGCATTAACGAAAAACTGACGGCTAGAGGTTAAATAATTAAACCGAGGAAGAATCAGTGTTAGTGTTCTGTTTGAGGAACCAAACCTTAATCTATCAAATAGATACTGAGGTTGGTGTGTCTGGATAACGTTGAAGAGCAATATAAGAGTTCTATAGCGTAATAGGTGGTCGAGAGAAATAGTACAAATTTGCCTTGAAAAATGAGAAACACGGTCATATCTTCTCAGTCCATATATGTATCTGGCAGTGTTATTATATGCGACGTTCAGCTTCCTCCTACTGACCGCATCGCAGTCACAGAAGATTTCGCACCGAAGTGTTAAGATTGGTAGAACCAGTGTTTTAGCCAGCATTAGGCGAATTTTTAAAGGTGTGCAAAATTGAGAGGCCCATAACATACGAAGCACACCATAGGATCTCCCCACTGCCGCATTGATGTGTTTATCCCAAGTTAAGGTTCTATTGAATAGCATTCCCAAATTCTTAGCAGAATCAACGTATTCAATTGCAGAGTCGTTTAGTTTAATGACTGGGAAATAAGAAAGGCTCAAGGAGGTTCTGCTGACTACAAGACATTTGGACTTCATTGGATTCAAAACCAGTCCATTTCTTTTCGACCAAAGTGAGATCTTTTCCAGATCCATGTTGATAGTATTAGCACAGTCCTCGATGAGTCCTAAAGGACAACTTTTAAGCAATGGGACGTCATCTGCGTACATTTGAATTGATGATGATGAGATAAGGGAAGGGAGCTCGTTTATGTAAAGAGAAAAAAGTTGGGGTCCTAATATTGATCCTTGTGGAACTCCTCTTACAGTGGGTAAGAAACAGGAAGTAGAACTACCGTTAACAACTGCTTGTCTTCTTTCACTAAGATAGGACGATAAAAGATTAACAGCAGAAGAAGAAAATTTATAAAGCCTCGAAAGTTTAGTACAAAGGATAGAATGGTCGATGGTGTCAAAAGCTTTAGAGAAATCCAAAAGCACTAGAAAAGTTACCTAGTCTTCATCCATCGCGTGTCTCGTATCGTCATCAATGTTTATTATGGCAGTGGTGCAGCTATGCTTTAAACGGAAGCCAGACTGCATTGGAGACAAAATCTTATGCAATCTAAGGTGTGCTCCTATCTGTTTTTGTACAACTCTTTCGAAAACTTAAGACATGAAAGGAAGAATGGCGATGGGTCTGAACTCGTTACCTAAACGCGTCTTAGGAATCGGAATAATTTTCGCAATTTTCCATTGGTTTGGGAAAATTCCAGTCATTAAAATGGTGTTGAATATATGTTTTATAAATGGTAAAATAATAGGTAAAATAGCCTTAACGAATACAGGTTGTATTCCGTCAAGGCCAACAGCATTGGACTTGATAGACAAAAAACATTCAACTACGGTATTACAATCAACACTTGAAAATTCAAAGGAATCCAGGCGAACTCTGATACAAATTTCCCAAAATTTGTGGGTTTATTGTATCTTCAGGCGGAATAGGAAATGGCATAGACACAAATTTGTGATTTAGAGCATTAACGTCTATGTTTTCATTGTAAGAATGATTTTGCCTAACAACACCTAATTCCCTCAAGTTCCTCCATAAATATCGGCTTTTCATAGCTCGATTAAGCTTATTATTATAATAGTGCGTTTTTGCGTTTCTTATTTTACAAACAACTTGATTACGTATTCGGCGATAAAGTTGGTGGTGGCATTCCAGCCTATATCGTTTCCATCTATTGTAAGCTTCGTCGCGATGTAGTATAAGTTGCCGGATCTCATTTGTATACCACTGAGGTTGACCATGGCGTGTTGTATTTGTCCTTAGAGGAACATGATTATTAAAAAGTGTCACAATGTTATTGTTAATAAATTCAATTTGATCATGTGGGGAGGTTAAATTATAAACGCAATCCCAGTTTTCAACCATTTTTTTGAGTATTTGAGGCCGTATGTCGTGTCAAAAATGCCACGAATGATGGCTTCCAAGCCCCCAAACGTTTCTGGTTTGTTGAAGTAAACGAGCAATTTCACATACTCCCAAAGAAAATAGTCCAACATTGTCAAATCAACGATCTTGGTGGCCAAATGACAGGTCCATTCCGCGAAATTATGCGCTCAACGAATGTCTCCTTCAATAAATCGATTGTGACGTGCGGTGTGTGGCATGTAGCGCCATCTTGTTGGAAACTAAATCTAACTCACGTTCATGCCATCCAATTCGGGAACAAAATAGTTTGTTATCATGGCTATATACCGGTCTCTATTAACGGTAGCTGGCTCGACAGCACCATTTCAGAAGAAGTATGGCCCAATGACCCCACCAGCCCAGAGCACACCAAATAGTCAGTTTTTTTTGGATGTAATGGCGTCTCAAAGTACTCATGTGGATTCTCTTCACTTCATTCAACCAAAATTGAGCCTCATCACTGAACAAAATTTTGCGATGAAAACCAGCATCCTGATCAATCTCATTTTTGGCCCATACAACAAAGTCGCCACGCATTACATGGCCTCGTGGCTTTAATTCTTGCACAAGCTGGATCTAGTAAGGTTATTAGCCAAGATTTTTGCAAAAATTTCTATAAAGTTGATGGACAAAGCTCCAGTTGCTGTGCACCGGAGGCGAATCGATTCATCCGTGTCCTCTTCAACACTTTGCTCTACAGCGGCAATTGTTTCTTTTGTTCGAAGCCTCTGCCATTATTTTCGAAATAAATTTCCACGATTTGCAAGCGTTGTTCTTTTGTCAACCTATTCATGATGAAATGGCAAATATAAATTAAATTAGAGTTAGCCGATTTTACCACAAAATGTAAGTTTTATGCCTATTCGAAGAACCAACCTCTAAAAAAACTGGAGAGAACTCGCCCGAAATCGAAATTGTTGACGTAAGATGTTGGTTGAGGCTCAGGTGCACCCTGAACTGCTTTACCCACTATTTTAAGTACTCACACGTAGAAAGTTTGTTTTTGTTTAATTAGCTCGCCAAAACCACTGCCCATGACTTTTAGTGTTCGCAACAATGCCCCACCGTCACCACTCTGCAACTCATAAAGACCTTTCTCCCGCTTGGCCTTTGGACTGGGTTCGGACCCTAGATGAATACTTGTTTCCTGTCAAAATCTCAAGAAAAATAATATTTCAATACAATCCCCAGAGTATTCACAATAACAACGCAATGAAGTACAAAACTACATTGTCTACATCTTTCTACATATCTTTTCACATTCCTTAAAAATGTTTCCAAACATTTCCCATTCTCTAAAAATTAATTTCGACACATGTAAATAAAATCCCACGGTAATATTCAGCGATGACAAATTTTTTTAATAATATTTCGACAAGCTTATGACGTAGCCCGTGGCAACTTAATTAATGACTGACCACTAATGCACCACACATTTTCCTTAGTCGTCAGTGTGGCGGCGACGCATTAAACTTTTATTCTTCGCAACACGTTTTCCATACATTTCATCAGTAGTCCATTCATCATTAATCATGTCTTGTGTTTACATAAACAGAAAACCGGCCAAGAATCTCCTCGATTGACCAGTGACATTTACGCTACCGGCCCAAAAAAAAAAAAAACTCAAAAGGAAGGCATCCAGCCCATGTAAACTGCTCACTTAAGACAACATAATTCATTAATTTTAAAATTCAACACCAAACATTGTGCCGCTCAAAATTGATCCAGCTATCAATTGTGGCCCAAAATCACGGATAACCATTCAATATCAGCATATGCCTCTCGTATAAAGCGAAAACTAAAGTCGCGATAAAAGCCACAAATCGAAGTCACGGCGTGCTGTGCAGCTCAGAGCAGAGCACGAGCGTTGAATATTCAAATTAAAATATAGCAACCGTCTGTATAGTCTGTGCGATTTAGGTTGTCTGTCTCTAGGTCTGTCATTTGAATGATTGCAGCAGCCACCACTGTTTGTGATTTGGCATCGCGCTTCACGTGCGTAGTCTTGTTGTCGTGCTGTTAGTTGGCTGCATGGCCACGGAATCAAGCATTCCGAACATTCAATTGACAGGTGCTTTTGATTTATTGGAGGGGAAATGTTTGAACAGGTTCATTAATTTATTCGATTGTTGTGTCTTGTGTCGTGCAGCAATAGGCGGCAGCAGCACATCATGACGTACTGCAACCTGGGGGGCTAAAACCATGGTGACTCAGTGCGTCTTACACAGAGGCCATGATATGAGATTCATGAAACTGGGTCCATGGCTAACAAGGAAGTGATCCAAATGCGTTTCTTTTTCTAGTTCAATGGCTGAGAGACTAACGATGTCGGAGACTGTTCTTTTTTTCAATTTAGCTGATCAGTTCTTGGAGTTCTATTGACAGGCCAGTTGGAAGTGGGTTGGCGACCAAAACATCAGGTGGCCGCCGAGATAAGTTAAGTAATTGGATTCATGAATTCTGACCCATGAAACTCGTATTAGCGTTTATCTTGCTGAGATAAGTCAGAGCCCGCGGCAGTGCGCCGCCAAGATCACCCAGCTAAGCGCAAAGCTTACTCTTTGGCTTTTCTTGTCATGCGACGACGCGACATGAGCTGTCATCGAGAGTAGACTTTGGTCTGTCAATGAGTTTCGAAATGAAATGGAGCTCTCGAGTCCGAAAGGTAAAGTGTCTTCTCGTGGAATTTCGAAGACTTATGATACAGGGGGATTTCCGCAATTAATTATGACACCATGCCACAAATACTTAAATGTTTGGTGACAGCATAATTACGCTTCACCAGACACCCAACAAGTGCAACGCCACGCTTTTCGGTTTTCTTTAACGCAAACCCCTAATCAAGCGATGAATGCATTTCACGAAGTGAATATCTTAACTTTCCTCAAGAGCTCCCAGCACTAAAATATTTACCAAAGTAGCAATTTACTTCACATTTAATCGCGCCACGAACACCTCAGTCCGTGCGATTTAAAGTTTGAAATGCTTGCGTTTCTGCGGGATCCACACAAAAAAAAAACAAAGTTTTACGGGAAAAAACCTCCCCATCGGCATGGCATTCAGTATCTCTTTCTCTTTAACAAAACGAGGGTATAAAGATACCTACTCGAATTGGATGGCAACCTATGGCTTGTCGACTTAGCCTCACGCGCACTAGCAAAGCGAAACAAATCATTCGCGATTTATTTGCTGAAGGAGCCGCCCAATTTTCAGTCTCTCGCATAATCCAGGCGTGGATAGACCACGTCTATATCTGCTGATTATTTCATTAAAAGTCGAATGAGAAATACTAAAGTTCGCATTAACGAGTCGTATCTATGAAATGTATTTGGAAGCCGCCAATTACTAGGTGCGCATGTTACACTTTGGGGGCATCCGTGAAATGGGCTTGGTGCTTCTTTCAGACTTTGGTTGTGGAGTACCTATATTAGAAAGTCATAACCAGGGGTATTTAGCGATTAACGATGCAGAAATTTTCATGATTCGACTAAGAGTTGGAAGAATATCCCACAGCGACTTGGACAAAAGGGGTGTATACTCTATTCGAGCACATAAAAGATTTTTATGGTTTTTTCAACGCTGCTGTTAGCACTTCAGAGAGAAGCCTTCATCGTGCAATCAGTCTTATGAGTGATGATACTAGCACAAATGATCTCATTAAAGGAATGATGGACGTCTCGTCAGAGAGGTGAACTTTTTCTTAGGTTTTTTGTCTGAACTTCATTTTACATAAAGTTGTCTAGAAGTTTTATAACTTATTCAAAAGGTAATAACTAAAGGTGCAGTAAATGGTTCTAAGCGATTTGCACATTAACATCAAGAACAGACCAATCAGCAATCATTGAGCTAAAAATATTTAAGTTTGAATTTTTGAGTAAAAAAAAGTCCAGAAAGAAGATACTGGGAATAATGGGAACCAAAGGATTGTTTATTAAAATTCAAGTGAATTCCATTGAATGCTTATGACGACTTTAATCGGTTTCGGTCTGGTTTGTGAAACTAGAGTTCTCATCAGACTCCGACGTTTTGAAGTTACAAGGGATTCCGCATAATTTGAACATTTTTCAAATTCCAAAATTCCCAATCGACTAAGAACGAGTCATTTCTTCAATTAACTGTTAAGGTAACGTTAATCTTGGTTAATTTGAGTTGAATGTCAAGTAAATCAGCAATTTAAACAGTTCGGAGATAAATTGGAGCCCTATAGTACACTAGCATTTATAGAGTGGGTATAAGACTTGAAACCATCCATTACAACTTGTATTGAACGGTCGAAAAGGTAGTTTCTAATCCAACGAAGAGTTGACTCATTGATACCAAAAGCACACATGTAGGAGTCTGATATTAAAAGAGATACGGTGTTCAGCTTTCATAGATTGAACACATGTTAGAGCACTACTGATTTACAAGGAAAGACTAAGTTTAACGGTGGCCTGATATTAAGGTAGATCCCTTTGACAACAAACAGTTTTGGCAGTACTCCTAGTAACTGAAACGAACGGAGAGGAACAATGAGAACCAGAGAACTCTCAGAAATATCTGTTTTTAGCTTTTTTAAAGCCCTTTCAGACTATCAGTTGTCAGTTCAGTGAAAAAATCAAAATCAGAAAGAAAACTGAGAAGTGTCTTAAAAACTGATGGGAATTTCATCAGCTGTCAGTTCAGTTATCAGTTCATTTTTTAAGCGTTTAGACATTAAAATTATGTCTGAGAGGAATGTCTAAAAGGAATCACGCTTTGCACGCATGCAGACGGTCTTACTTCAGACATTATTTATTTCAATAGAAAATATTAATGCTGTCATAACAAACCCTAATGGATCTGGGTAAATACAGATCCATGAGTACTCTACACGTTGAAAATCCGATCTTGTAGAAAATAGAGATAGACAGGCTCAGCTGGAATTTGCACGTTGGAAGGAAAGAAGAAAGGTAAGCCAAAAAAGTTTTTCTTAGTCCAAAAGCACTGTGAAAGTTTCAATTTGGAACGGAAACGGGAGCGTAGACGAGAACTGTGAGTTCTTAATAACTAAGGTCCAAAACTACTTAGTCGATTTAAATAAAATTTGGAAAAAAGAAGTTCTAGAGTTAGAGAAATGACATAGATTAAGTGAGAACGGGAATATAACCGGGAACCTAGAAAATATAGGACCAATTATAAAAATTCTTTGCCGTTTGCTTGATTCATTATCCTCGAGCTAATCGAGGAAGTGTGATGTTCATGACTTACTATCTAACTATTAGATTTGACACGGGCACTACCGAATATAAAAAAACTAGCTGACCCGCCCGGCATAGCTCAGGCCCTACGTTAATCGAATTGAGTAAGTTTAGTTGAGTAGTTTCTAAGTTTCCATTCTAGTGGGAGAATAGGGATAAAATATAGTTTATGTTACTCAGCAACAGTTAAGCACTCTAACGATGACATAGTTTTTGGAATCGGCACAGTACTGTAAAAGTGAAATACGCATTGAAATCGGTACAGTTGGTTTTTTTTTAGTTCTTCTTGTCTACATAATAACCAAAGAACTTCCACTTTATTTGCATTCGAATCCAATATCCCTTCGAATGCCTTATCTCTACCAAAGGCCTAGAAGACGCTGTCATAGCTTAGGTCAAAGTGCATAGTATCACTTTAAATCAATTCCTTTTGTTTTGCGAATATAGATCAAGTTCAATGTGCGGTCATTTCATATGAAAAAAAACGCTTGGATTATTGTAAAAGTAACACTTTAAATAAAAAAAAATTTAAATCTTTATTCTTACCAGTCGAAAATCAAAAGAGTTCCTAAAAACAAACAATCCAATAATCTTACTATTTGTTATTTAATTAGCTGAGCCACCCGGCGTTGCTCTGTCTGTAGTTTTAAAGCTTCCGTTCTCATTCCATTTTCTATTCTCGCGGGATTATAGGAATGAAATCTACGCTAAGCTACAAGTCACTTAAAGGTTCCCGTTCTCGTTCCTGTTTCTGTTCCCGTGGGATCTTTATAAATTGTAGCCTATGTGTTATTCTGATGTATAAGCTATACTATTGGAAAGTTTAATTGAAATCCATTCAGTAGTTTTTGCGTGAAATAGTAACAAACATCCATCCACACATACAAACTTTCACGTTTATAATATTAGTAGGATAGGATAAAGGAGCGGTTTCCACAGGCCATATTTCAACCTCATATTTCCACGAGAACGGGAATTTAGAAACCACTTTACTTAACTTACTCGATTCGATCACAAGCACACGAAACTAAAAATCATCGGCAACAGGAGAAGTTCGAAATGCCCTCTTACAAAAGCGATAAGTAGAGTTTGGAAATAATCATAATGCTTTTTAGGTCATGAACGAAATTTAGTCAATGTTAGTTTAGGTTAGATGTGGCTGGCGGTATATGGAGACCGTCACACTTAGGAAACAAAGGGTTCATTGTGATACCACCGAGACCAGAAGTTTGATCACCCTCTGGTTCCAATCCAGGGGATAAAAGAGTTGAAACTTCCTATAATCAAACATGGACTAACGACTTGATCACCAGTTAGTCAAACCATCGAGAACTTCGTACGAAAAGGGAGAGACTTTTAGAGTCCTAATTAGCTAAATCGCTTTTGTCGCCGAAAAAGTAATCACCTAAGTGAGCTTTCTGTCTGATAGCAAGTGCAAGGCAAAGGCATGAGAAAGGGAGATGTTGAATTGTCTTCTCTTCCTCCTCGTCCATGCAGTATGCAGAAGTCATTTGAGTAGACACCAACAGTCGTATTTATAAAATTTGCTTAGAACATCCTTAGACAACTGTCCAGCTAGACGGTGTCTAAAGAGTTGGACAAGCCTTAGCCAATTTCGTATTTATAAATACATTCCAACAGTGGTCTAAATAGCCCCTCAAACTGTCAACTTTGGACGAAAAACTGAATGGTGGCGTTCATGATGTATCCGTGTAGTACCATTGTCTATGTTTTAATAGACGATTACAATAACTACAAGGCTCTGAAACAGTGTGGCGTATGATTTGAACTAGACCAAAAAAACAACTGACTTGACTTTGTGTTACAGTCTAATAAAATGAAGAAATTTGTGCAATTTATAAATGAAATTGTTGAAAGTAGTATTTTTGCACCTCAAACTACTTATTTTTTTTTCGATCATAACTATCTTAACAGTGGTTTATAACATGTTCATCAAAATTGTTTTTTGTTGTATCTAATATCACTTTAGCCACAGTATAGACCACCAATATTGGTGTCAAAAGTTAGACATTCCCTAGACAGCAATGAAAGTGTTTATAAATACGTTGGACACTGTTCTAAGAGCTGTCCAAAGTTAGACATACTTACTTTGGATTGGGATTATAAATACGACTGCAAGTCTTTTGGCTACCTATTAGGCAGTTTCCACTGGGGATAGCTATAGTGGAGCTAATGTGTAGACGGCTTGGATTTAATAAACTCTTTGAATGTTTAGCCAACATGTATCACCTATTTACAAGAGCTTTGAAAAGTTCTAAGTAACGGCCCATTAAAGCATCGACTTGAATTTGCTTCCTTCGAAGGCTAAAACTGCTGTTATTAACTCTGGCAAGATAATAATTTTAAAAAAACTAGCTGACCCGCCCGGCGTTGCTCGGATCTAAGTTATTTAAAAAATTGTCAGGAACATCCACCGAACAAAGCTGAATAAAGCCGGAAAGTTTCTAGTTTCACGTTGCCGTTTTTGTGAAAATGTTGTCATGAAATATAGTCTACTATGTAGAGGTAATAAAACATCCTAATGTCGAAAGAATTTTTGATATTGGCTTAGAATTTCAAGAGTTCCCGTTCCCGTTCCCCTTCCTTTTCTGTCCCCGGGTCCGTGGTAGTTCTGGGATAATAAAATTATAAAACTATTCTCAAAGCCACCAAATATATAACGATAAATTTACTTGACAATATAGTTGATATGACATCTACACTGAGACTGTAAAATCAAATTTATAAAATTCTCGTGTCACAGTGTAAATAAAAGAAACAATGTTAAGGGTAGATGACCCTTATCACTTAGGGGTATGGAAAATAATTAGTAGCCGATTCTCAGGCCTACTGAATACGCATATAAAATTTGGTGAAAATCGGTAAAGCCGTTTCGGAGGAGTACGGTAACTAACATTGTGACATGGAAATTTTATATATATAAAGAAGATAAATAAGTCGTGTTTTTGTGCGCGAAATAGAACATTTGAGTCTTACTAAAACCCTACCACTGGTGGGGTGTGGGGAGAACTCATGCTCCTTTTTTTTGGCTAAATGTTGGAATCGGCTTTAATGAGATTGAAAAAAGAGCTTAAACTAACTATTGAAAAAGGAAATCTCTTCCTTTCTCCTTGAGTAAGCAATATCACAGCTCAGCAAATAATTTCAAGAGTAGAGATCAATTTGAAAAACAAAACAAAATAAAATTTATAATGCATATCGCCTATAGCCTAAAAAAAAAACAATTTAAATACCCAAAACGAAGGTCAAAAAAACATACTAATGTACACATATAACTACCGTACCGTTGAGCTCTTTGATGAGATGCATTGGCAATCCTGTGACTATACACATTCAAAACAAGTATGAAATCCGCTGTATAGCACAGTATTAATTTAGCTCAACATCTCCTTATGAACCCTAACCAACAAGCGACACTTCCTAGTTTCTATTGGTATTGGAGTGTGTGAATGTGGAATGTGGACACACTAAGTTTCAACACTCCATTGCGGTCGTCCAGTCAACTTATAAAAGAAAACTCGTTCCTTAAATTATTCCCTCAGAGAAATCGTGCATGTGACAACTATTTTTAAATCTTCAAAGACTCCGCCAAGTATAACCTAAGTTACAATATAGCTGACTAAAATTGTGCATTGATACTTCCCAGGCTTTTCAACACCCGTTCGCACAAACAAAAAACCGAAATCATAAAATTCAATTAAAATAATATATCAACCGATTATGATAGCTCTGAGTTGTCTGCACATACTGACCGTACTCGCTGGTATTGTAACTGACAGTGTCCATTTGCACGTCATAAATGTAATCTGGAGCGTTTATTATATGCAACAGCCCGCCTGTTGTTTTCAGCCTCTTGTTGATAATAGATTTGTTAATTGCACACCTTTCCCGAGTTCATATAGTCGGACTAATGTGATAATAACAGTATCATGGCGCAGTCGTTCGAAATGCCTTCGTAGCTGCTCCATACCGTCGCTTATGACTGTACTATTTCATTTGGAATAACTAACAATTACCACTACCATTGCACTGAGTAGACACAGCAAGCTGTTTCAATTTGCTTTGTTTGTCCTAAATTAACTGACCATCTGTGGCGGGATGTGAAAATTTTCTTCACAATCTAACGGCATAGTGCACGGGGTTGCATTTGAAAATGTTTATCCTTTGGGTAGGATGCCGTTCATAGGCCCGCAAAGAGTCTGTTTAAATATGAACCTTGCTGCTTAGAAAGTAAAAAGGCAGAACTTACTTGAACGCTTTTCTTTCATATGCATGATGTCGGTAAATAAGTTTAGCATTTTATAGCCTGGGGAAGACTTGAGCCTGACAAGTTCATTTGATATTTACGATAACTGAAAGCAGAACCAGTTCAACGAAGAACGCATAGGCAAAGCATTTAAAGTGCAGCTCATTTCCAAAAGTCAGACCTTTCCGACAACAGCTCCCACTTCCTACTTAAACCATTTCCGGCCCAAGAAAAGCTCGCTGTGGGTGATATGGTATTTGAACAACATTTTAACACAAATCTGTTCTTAATGTATGCACATCACTTTGAAATCACTACTCGAACACATGTTTGCACGAACAATCAACCGAATGACCTGGGACATCGCCACCACCTCACTCGTAAATCCAAGACTTGGCAAAAATGTCATAGATTGCCTCATTTCCTTCATCGTCACCCGACAAACCCAACGACATTTACCTCACTTGATGGTATTTCATAATTGCTTATAGCTGGCGACATCAGTGTCACCTCCGTCATAATAGCATTACCCGTCTTGCGTATCCCCCAAAAGGAAATGCAGGCAATTAGCGTCTTTTTTTGTTGGTTTGTTTTATCTGATGTGTGTGCGGCTTCAGCATCTTCCAGCGATCTTGACAAATTATTTACAACTCTTCAGCCTTCAGACTCGAACTTAATTTGCTTTAGCAGCGCTTTACACTACAGAGAATCTCGAAATATGCACCGAGTCATAATTATATAGCCAGAATGGCATCTAATTGAATAGACACCTAACTGCAGGTAGCCATCAGTGAGTGGTGGATCACTCGTTAGTTGATTGGATGACTTGACTCGGTTCGCAGGAACTTCGTCTCTTTTGACTTGGCATAAAGCTTCCTTTCACTTGAAGTCAGACTCAGACATCAGGCAGCAGCAGGAGCAACAACCGATTCAATAGCAGTACTTTGGATTTCTGTGCGAACGTTAAGTCGGATAGCACCTAATCGTGAGCTATTACGAGCGGCGCGGCGCGGCGCGACGGCACTATTCTGCTGAGGCAACTTGGTAATTGATGATTTCCAGAAATGCACGAATCCATTGGGTTCGTTCGGTATATAGGAAAGGGGTGTGCAATCAAGGCACATTCATTACCAAGAAGCATACACATTGTTTGGTAAGATCCTTTGGCCAATCATATGAGACTCTTGACAGAAGAAGCTTGGAAATGCCGATTGCGGGATGCATTGATTTAGGACTGTTAAAATGACAAATTGGCAGTTGTTGGCTGTGAATTTCAAAATTCTTGGCGATTACTTAACGGGATCAAATGAGAGTTTTTGACGGGAATTGCTACAATGGGGCACTGGCAAAAGTGGAACAAATCTTTTGAATTTTGTTTTCAGATCGTTAAGAAATAAACGGTAAATAGGTTTTGTGTGTCTTTCTTTTTTTGTGTAGTTGCCCAAAAGAGGATTTAGTGTGAACTTTTTATGCTAGGAACCTGGAAATATTTGCTTTGAGTTTTCATTGATAAAACTGTTTCATAGATCTGAACACTTGGAAAAGGCTTAGTAAACTTGGGCACTTCTGACAGTCTTTAAATCACGTCAGCACATTGGCAATTAGCTGTGAACAAATAAAAAAAGTCCTGGAAACTGTAGTGTACCCTAAAACGACTTGTTTAAAGAACCAGGTATAGAAAATCAAAAGACCGTGAACATCCCACTCGTGCTGCATTGCGAAGAAGCATGGATCTCATCTAAGGAGGATAGTTATTTTTGGCATGGAGACATATTCAGCGAAGAACTGCAGCATGAGCATAGTTTGAAGAGTAAGAATCGCAATACTACGAGAGCTGGAACAAAGCACACTGCAGTGAATTCGTGGAAATGATAAACCTCTTTAATGGAGCAATAAAGTAAAGGAAGAGCCCTACTGACTTGAAGCAGCGCAAACATAGACGAAGCTCGCTGAAAGTAGGACTCGTTTAGAAAAAAAAAAAAAAAATGGTTGAGGCTGAGGCTTACCAGAACTGGCCACATAATTCTTTGACCTGTAAGAAACAGGCTTTAATCAGTGCAGGGAAATCAAAGTACATTTTATCCCCTATCTTTTGCTTGACGATCTTTTCACCCCTTGAGTTAAAAAAGCTCTGAAAATTTATTCTCAAATCTTTGATGACGACTTGAATTAAAATTCAGTTTTTACGTCGAAAGTCGTTACGAAAATTTTTGCTTCATTTAGAAAAAAAGGACACCTAAACAGTGTTTTTGATTACTAGTAGAGTTACTCAACTCATGATACGTAAAGTAAAATTTTGTTCAACTTTATGGGTCACGTCTTGTTCCCATTGACGTGAAAAAACTTGGTGAAGAACGTCTGGTCATTTAGCTGTAATCGCAGTCCGTTTTGCCTACTGCACCAACTAATGTCACTTCGATACTGCCTATACTTTTAAGCTGAATTTAAAATACTTCCTTGTGGTACCCCTGTTTCGTATTTTTTTCTGTTTTGCATTTTCAATATTCGTTTGAGATTGAGAGTCTCACATTGACTCAGCCTGGGTTACATAACTTTTTAGACGACTAGTCTGAATTCTAAAAAAGAGGTTTAAAAATGTGAAAAGCTATAAGATAACAGCTATCTTTTAATAGGTGACCACCATAATTGCTTGAAACAATCTTTTGAAGATACAATCAAATACAGACGGTTGGACGACAGCCGTGTAAAAATTTACGAAATCTAGGTCCAGTCCTTCTTCCTTATACATTCCATAAGAATCACTTAGAATGCTTGCGGCTTGTTGTAGTTTGAATTAGAGGTTAAGTTAGGTTTAAATGGCTGCCAGAAAAGCAAACTGACACACTTAGACCAATATTAGGTTCATTGTGACACCATAAAAATTATGCGAGGGAGTACCTCACACAAACCATTTGGAGCTTTTAATAAAGCGAAGGAGATACAGGGGATCTGTGTTCACCTGATCGCTTGGGTCATCAAGAAAATATTTTCCTAGATGCCGTTTTCTTTTAAAAGAGAGTGCAGGTGTGCAGGACATGAGCGGAGGAGGTGTGGGATTGTCTCCTCCTCCTCCTCATCTAAGCAACTTCTGCAGAAGTCATTAGACGAAACGCCGAGTCTTATGGCGTGTCTTCCTATCAGACAATGTCCGGTGATGACATTGATTACGGAGCTAACTTGCAATCTGGTTATGGATAACAAATGTCTTGTGCGTTTTGGATCTAGTCCTGGCCATATCCGTTTTGTTGCCAAGCACGTGGCAGCCCCGGATCTAGGGGGTAAGTTTAGGGGGCGGCAAAAACAAGTTCAAAATTCCGAGAAGCGGACAATCTTTCTACCTTTCGGTTTCAAAACTGCATCGGTTGCTGCGACCGAGAAGTGGACAACTTTTCTTCTTTTCGGTTCCAAAACAGCCACTGTGGTTGCGAGCGAAGGGAAGCACAGTCAAAAGAAAGTCAAAAGTCAAAGTGGACAGATCGCATTTTACTATCATTATAAGTTTTTGTTCTTTCTTGTCGATCATCTAATTGTGCTCATCTCATGACACAATGTCCTCAGCCTAATCAAGGTAACTTCTTGAACTTGATCTCTGATGGTTCAACTCTTAAGTTTCAATTAAAACACTTAAAAAAGGGACAAGTATCATATTTATCAAAGACAATTCAAAATGAAATAATTGACATAATGGCAAAAACAGTTAGAAATAGTATTTTAAATGAAATCAAAGACGCTAAATACTAAACGATAATGTTCGACTGCACTCCAGATGTATCCCATACAGAACAAATGAGCCAGGTTATTCGATATGTAAAAAGAACTGGCAATGTGTGTGAAATAAAAGAATGTTTCATTGATTTCATAGAAGTTGCTGGAAAGACAGGATAGGACATTTGTCAACAGATTCTAGACAAATTGGCTGTTGATGATTAAAATATTGGACAATGTCGTGGCCAATCTTATGACAATGGGTCCAATATGGCCGGCATCCATAAAGGAGTACAAGCCAGAATTGCAAAAAGATATGAACTGGCCGAGTTCGTACCATTGGCTCACTCCATAAATCTTGTAGGTGTTCATTCTGCCTCATTATGCCAGGAAGCTATTAACCTATTTGGACTGGTTCAAAAAGTATATTTCTTTTTTGTTGGCTCCACTACTAGGTGGGACATTGTGCAAAAAAAAACTGAATATTCTCCGCGCAATCAATCGAGTAAATATTGAGATTCAGAAAGAAGATATAATCCTTGCACTAATCTCGCTCTAATGGATGGTCTGCTCAAAAAATCCAATGGAGTATTGGATAAATGAGGCTAGAGAAGTGGCTGATAAAAGTGGTGTTGACCCAATTTTACAAAACAAACGAATTTCGAAACATAAAAAACATTTCAATGGGATATGTGAAGATGAATTATACAAACACTCAAACCGGTTCAACTCTAAGATATAATGATGGTATTTGATCGAATCATATCAGAAATTAAAAAGAGGTTTGATTGTGCTACGATACTGAATATGAACTTCGCTTTTCTTAATGGCTATACTATTTTGAAAATGTCAATTGTAGAACTGCAAAAGTATGGAGCGGATCTTGCTAAAAAATATGAGCGAGATGTGAGCACCGTTGAATTCTGTCAGGAACTTTACGTTTTTAAAGAGCAAGCTCTGTGCATTTGCATTTTGCAAGCTGGTGACATTGAAAAAGCTTACGGTTTCTATCTCTTGCAACAGATCTATCCGCATGATTTGCAGGATGCTTTTCCAATATTTGTGTTGCCTTGCGAATTTGCTCTACGCTTCCCACTACATCCGCAAGCTGTGAGCGAAGTTTTAACAAACTGAAACTAATGAAAAATTATTTGCGATCATCTATGAGTCAGGAAAGTTTATCCAGTCTAGCAATCTTAGCGATAGAAAATCGAATCGCACACGAATTAAATTATGATTAGGTCATAGATTTATTTGCCGAACAAAAAGCTCGAAGAGTAAAATTGTAATTGCAAATGATAAATAGGTACAATAGTAAACTTGATTTTGTCTTTATTATAAACATTTTTATTTTAAATCCTATCCTATGCTGTGTATAAAATATATATTCTACATATCTGTAAATAAATAGGATTAAAACAGAAAAAACAGCGGTTTGAGTTTTTTTTTCTGAAAGGCTTGTGTCCAGTTGTCAGTCAATTAGTGAAGATCTGATAGCTGAAATAATCCTAACTAATATTATAAATGTGAAAGTCCCTCTGTCTGTCCGGCTTTCTATGTTACCATCTCCCGCCCAAACTACCAAACTGATTGATATGAAATTTTGTACAGAGATAGTCTAGAACCAGAGGAAGGACATAGGCTATATATTTTATCCCTAAATTCCCACGGGAACGGGAACGTATACGGGAATTTAGAAACTACAACACCGATTTCAAAAATCTTTCCACCGATAGAATGCTTTACTATCCCAAAGTAACATAAACTTTAATTCATCCTTATATTCCTGCGGGAACGGGAGTCCTTACTAATATAATAAGTGCGAATGAAACTCTGTCTGTCCGTCGTTCTATGTTACCATCTCCTGCCCAAACTAATAAACCGATTTAAATGAAATTTTGTATAAACATTGGACTGAACTTAAGGACGGACATAGGCTTTATTTCATTCGAATATTCCCTCGGGAACTGGTCCTCACTATTATTATAAATGTAAAAGTAGCTCTGTCTGATCACCTTTCTATGTTACCATCTCCCGCCCAAACTAATAAACCGATTTAAATGAAATTTTGTACAAAGATTGCTCAGAACCTTAGGAAGGACATAGGCTATATATTTTATCCCTATATTCCCACGGGAACGAAAACGTATACGGGAACTTAGAAACTACAACACCGATTTCAAAAATTTTTCCACCGTTAGAATGCTACACTATTCCTGAGTAACATAAACTTTAATTCATCCACATATTCCTACGGGAACGGGAGTCCTTACTAATATAATAAGTGCGAATGAAGCTCAAGGAAGGACAGACGTCCGTCGTTCTATGTTACCATCTCCCGCCCAAACTAATAAACCGATTTAAATGAAATTTTGTAAAAAGATTGGACTGAACTTAAGGACGGACATAGGCTTTATTTCATTCGAATATTCCCTCGGGAACCGGCCCTCACTATTATTATAAATGCAAAAGTAGCTCTGTCCGATCACCTTTCTATGTTACCATCTCCCGCTCAAACTAATGAACAGATTAAATTTAATTTTTGTACAAAGATTGTTCAGAATCTGAGGAAGAACATAGGCTTTATATTTTATACCTATATTCCCACGGGAACGGGAACGTATACGGGAACTTAGAAACTACAACACCGATTTCAAAAATTTTTCCACCGTTAAAATGCTACACTATTCCTGAGTTACATAAACTTTAATTCATCCACATATTTCTACGGGAACGGGAGTCCTTACTAATATAATAAGTGTGAAAGTAGCTCTGTCTGTCCATCGTTCTATGTTACCATCTTCCGCTCAAACTAATAAACTGATTTAAATTAAATTTTTTACAAAGATTATTCAGAACCTGAGGAAGGACATACGCCATATATTTATTCCCAATATTCCCAGGGGAGCAGGAACGTTTACGGGAACTTTGACACTATGGCACCGATTTCAAAAACTCTTCCATCGTTGGAATGCTCTATAATCCCTGAGCAACATAAACTTTTATTCATCCCCATATCCCTCACGGGAACGGTCACCATGTTTCCACGGGAACGGGAGTCTTTACTAATATTATAAGTCCGAAGTTAAATCTGTCTGTCTATTTCTCTTTGTTACCATTAACTGCCCAAACTATTGAACCTATTTATATGAATTTTGGTACAGAGATAGTCTAGAACCCGAAGATGGACATCCTTACTAATATTACAAATCCAAAATTAACTCTGTCTGTTCGTGTTTCTTTGTTACCATCTCCCGCCCAGAAAACTGATCCGATTTAAATGGAATTTAATTAAGAGATAGCCTTGAGCCTGAGGAAAGACATAGGCTTAATAAGTAATCCCTATATTTCTACGGGATCGACACCGTAAACGGGAACCTTAAGACTGCTGGGTCGATAAAAGTTCTTTCACTGCGGGGTGATTTCTGTCAAACTGTCGAAAATACATTAGACCTGAGAAGAAATGTCTATCTTGATATTCAAATAATAATTGGCAATCGGGAATGGCTGTTTGAAAGGCGATTTCGGCGCCGACTAATGAGATAGTTAACCATATAAACTAATAAAATATGTTTGACGTATTGGGGGACGTTGGCGAATGTCTATCAATAGACAATATTATGGACACTGAGCAAGTCACATCATACCCTTTAGAGTTTCTCAATTTCTTAGGATTATAAGGAGTGGCAGCAAGTTGGTGTTCCAATGCCAAAAATGAGTAATCCAGAATTGTACACAGCTACAAATTACACATCTGGGATGAGGCATTAATAATGACTGGAACGAAAAAAGGAGAAAGCGTTTCGATTCCCCGTTTTCCTTTAATTCCCACTGATTGGACATTATAAATAAGGCTCAGACGCTTTAAGTTGCAGGTGTTCGTTTAGAAAAAAATCCCATGGCAATTTTATGTGGCAGAATCACGTATATCAATCCCACAAAACCTTTTTATTTCGCAAAAGATGGAAAAAATAAGAACGTCGTGTGCAAACATATACTAAAATCCTAACTAATATTATAAATGTGAAAGTCCCTCTGTCTGTCCGGCTTTCTATGTTACCATCTCCCGCCCAAACTACCAAACTGATTGATATGAAATTTTGTACAGAGATAGTCTAGAACCAGTGGAAGGACATAGGCTATATATTTTATCCCTAAATTCCCACGGGAACGGGAACGTATACGGGAATTTAGAAACTACAACACCGATTTCAAAAATTTTTCCACCGATAGAATGCTTTACTATCCCAAAGTAACATAAACTTTAATTCATCCTTATATTCCTACGGGAACGGGAGTCCTTACTAATATAATAAGTGTGAAAGAAGCTCAAGGAAGGACAGACGTCCGTCGTTCTATGTTACCATCTCCCGCCCAAACTAATAAACCGATTTAAATGAAATTTTGTAAAAAGATTGGACTGAACTTAAGGACGGACATAGGCTTTATTTCATTCGAATATTCCCTCGGGAACCGTTCCTCACTATTATTATAAATGCAAAAGTAGCTCTGTCTGATCACCTTTCTATGTTACCATCTCCCGCCCAAACTAATAAACCGATTTAAGTGAAATTTTGTACAAAGATTTCTCAGAACCTTAGGAAGGACATAGGCTATATATTTTATCCCTATATTCCCACGGGAACGAAAACGTATACGGGAACTTAGAAACTACAACACCGATTTCAAAAATGTTTCCACCGTTAGAATGCTACACTATTCCTGAGTAACATAAACTTTAATTCATCCACATATTCCTACGGGAACGGGAGTCCTTACTAATATAATAAGTGTGAAAGTAGCTCTGTCTGTCCGTCGTTCTATGTTACCATCTTCCGCTCAAACTAATAAACTGATTTAAATTAATTTTCTTACAAAGATTATTCAGAACCTGAGGAAGGACATACGCCATATATTTATTCCCAATATTCCCAGGGGAGCAGGAACGTTTACGGGAACTTTGACACTATGGCACCGATTTCAAAAACTCTTCCATCGTTGGAATGCTCCATAATCCCTGAGCAACATAAACTTTTATTCATCCCCATATCCCTCACGGGAACGACCACCATGTTTCCACGGGAACGGGAGTCTTTACTAATATTATTAGTCCGAAGTTAAATCTGTCTGTCTATTTCTCTTTGTTACCATTAACTGTCCAAACTATTGAACCTATTTATATGAATTTTGGTACAGAGACAGTCTAGAACCTGAGGATGGACACATATTATGTTATGCAACTTGTTTTATCCCTGTATTCCCATGGGAACGGGAACTTGGAAAATACAGCACCCATTTCAAAAAATGTCCACCGTTAGAATACTGCACTATTCCCGAGTAATGTAAGCTTCAAGTCATCCTCCGGAAACGCCCTCATGTTCCCACGGGAATGGAAGACTTTATTAACATTATAAATCCGAATTTAACTCTGTCTGTCTGTTTTTCTTTGTTTATATTTACCACCCAAACTATTGAACCGATTTATATGAATTTTGGTACAGAGATAGTCTAGAACCCGAAGATGGACATCCTTACTAATGTTACAAATCCAAAATTAACTCTGTCTGTTCGTGTTTCTTTGTTACCATCTCCCGCCCAGAAAACTGATCCGATTTAAATGGAATTTAATTAAGAGATAGCCTAGAGCCTGAGGAAAGACATAGGCTTAATAAGTAATCCCTATATTTCTACGGGATCGACACCGTAAACGGGAACCTTAAGACTGCTGGGTCGATAAAAGTTCTTTCACTGCGGGGTGATTTCTGTCAAACTGTCGAAAATACATTAGACCTGAGAAGAAATGTCTATCTTGATCTTCAAATAATAATTGGCAATCGGGAATGGCTGTTTGAAAGGCGATTTCGGCGCCGACTAATGAGATAGTTAACCATATAAACTAATAAAATATGTTGGACGTATTGGGGGACGTTGGCGAATGTCTATCAATAGACAATATTATGGACACTGAGCAAGTCACATCATACCCTACAGAGTTTCTCAATTTCTTAGGATTATTAGGAGTGGCAGCAAGTTGGTGTTCCAGTGCCAAAAATGAGTAATCCAGAATTGTACACAGCTACAAATTACACATCTGGGATGCGGCATTAATAATGACTGGAACGAAAAAATGAGAAAACGTTTCGATTCCCCGTTTTCCTTTAAATCCCACTGATTGGACATTATAAATAAAGCTCAGACGCTTTAAGTTGCAGGTGTTCGTTTAGAAAAAAATCCCATGGCAATTTTATGTGGCAGAATCACGTATATCAATCCCACAAAACCTTTTTATTTCGCAAAAGATGGAAAAAATAAGAACGTCGTGTGCAAACATATACTAAAATAAAATAATATAACAATGGTTTACTAAAACGCATGAATGTATCTCATTTGCAAAATAAGTAGCCTAAAAAATTAAGAATGCTGCCGAAAGTCACTATTCCACGCGGACGAAGTCGCGGGCACAGCTAGTAAAGATTATAAAGGTAAAAGCAAATATAAATTGGTGGGGGCGGCATTTTTTAGTACTTGCCCGCCTTTAAAAAATTGAAGATCCGGGGCTGGCACGTGGTGATATTGTTCCACCTATAATTTATTCTATCCATTGCCTCTTGCTTTAGCAAAAGTTTACATGCAGCGATTGGTATACCAATTTTCAACTTGCTGATTGAGATCGGTAAAACGGTACCTTTTCTGGCGAGTTCATTGGTTTTGCATCAGTTACCCACGATATCTCTGTGCCCCGGCACCCAAATAAGGTGAATATTCAACTGTTCAGCCATCTCCTTAAGAAATAAGCGACAGTTAAGGGCGGTTATTGAGTTCGTAGAAACAGCGCCGAGTGGTTTGAGGGCTGCTTGACTATCTCAGAAAATCCGGATATTCGTTGAGAGTTGAGAGTTGAGTTTGAATAAGAAGCTTTCACGCTATCCATTTGCGAAAGATGAAGAAATTTCTACTTAGATTGCAAAGCACATTTCTTTAAAAATGATTTCAACGACCACTGTCCACTGATCTTTTGGCCTCTAAGTGGAGTTGTCTAATAGAAATAGCTCCATTAATTCATATTTAAAAAGCATTTTTTATTTCTTCTCATTGATATGAAGACGAGCGAAAATTTTTTTTGTAACATTAAACTCTCATACATTTGCCCATGGCGTAATGGTTAGCAGGCCTACCTGTTAACCCAGAGGTTCGTATTTAGATTCCCAAGAGACAAAAATGTTTTTAAACGGGTATCGCCTTTCGCAAGGAATTTTCAAGTTCTCGCGCTCTCTCAATTAGCAGTTCGGAACCGGCTGCAAATTGTAGGTCCCCTCCATTCTCTCACAAGGCATAGTTGTGAGAAATACGCTAGGCCCTGAGCTTCCTCGCTCTATTGCGCCACCCTACTTATTTTTTTATTTTTTTATATTTACTAAATGCTTTCCCTCAAATGTTTCAAATTGTGATGCTTCAATTACATAACGCACTTAATAATAAAATAAACGTATTTCATAAACAAAATGTTATTGCACACTTGAACATTTATGCAAATTTTTAAAAGGCGCAATGAAAATCTCGTCCATTTAGTAAATGGACTTTCAAACATTTAGTTAAGTCATTTTCTTTGTCGTTATTGAGATGTTATCAAGTTACAAATTGAAATTGTGTTGTTTTAAATAAGTTGTGATGAAAACATTTATGCAGATTAAACTCGTTTCATTCCATTAAGACACTTTTAAATAGCAAAAACCATTGAACATAAAGACTAACAAGTTCCATCAGAGGTAATAATATGACTTGGGATATTATAGTTTTTAAATGCTTTAAGTCACTTAGCTTGTTGGAATATTCATCGTTTTGTTATATCTGATCGTTTTTTGTGTGTAAACAAAACAAAATTCTCTCTTGGGACTGAATAGAAACCGAATTATGAATAAAATTTGACTCGACATATACATATATCGCTCCTGATTTGAAGGATCATCCGGCAAAGGAGTTGTTAGAAGTAAACTGCTCCTTATTATAAATGACAACTTTGTCTACAACTGTAGTGATTAATACTGTGCTTTGTGAAACAAACATTGAAAACCCTGAAAATGACTTCAAATAGCAAGGCGCACGTACTTCTATCCAAACTCACAACGACTTTGGATAGAAGAAAAAGATTCTTGGCAATTCTTGATTCTTTCAGTTAACAAGAAAAACAGAAATGTTAATTGAACATATGTACAACTCAACGAGTTTGACTTAGTCAAAAGTTATTTGAATAAGTCAAATGAGTAAAAGAGCAGAGCTCAGAAACATTTGTCGATTGGACAAAAATGGAACCAAACAAAAGACTTTTATTTGTTTGGCAGACTGTTGAAATACGCTGATCGCTCGGTAAAAATCATCACGAAATCTCATTAAAATTCGTACATTCGTGGTTTGTTCAGAATGCGGTAGTGACATTAAGTTCCTAAGCCTCACCATCAGTCACACTGTTGGATATTTGTATTAAACAGCCTCTTATTTGAGCAATGCAAAGCATGAAATCCAATTACTCGTGCATTAGCATAGCCGCATGTCACAAAGTTTTATGACTATTGTCATTAATTTGCCATTACAATTATTCTTAACAATAAGTTCATAATTTGCAGAGCTCCGTGTAGTTCCTTTGGGCACGGTCAACATCCCACGCTCTTAATTTGAAATAACACAACCGTATATGTACTGTCAAACCTAAACACCACCGCCTGAATGAGACCTTGATGGAGCTACATGAATAGTATTTCCAAAAGCAAATGTATCAAAATGACAGAAAGGAGTGTTTGTGTGTGTGTTTCACTTTTGAATGTGATCCAAATGGATTATTTAGACTCGGATTAAGCTTACTAATTGAAAATAATAAGACATAAATGTCAGTTGTAAGTGTGGCACAAATGGAAGCCACCAGCTTTGACTGGCATGATTGATGATAATTGAAATGTTCCAAGTTGTGGTGCGATGTAATAAGTTTGCGATGAAAGCCGCTGTGTTTTTGAAACAGATTAATTGCAGTTGCTTTTTTTTCTCTAAGAAATACCAACCTCTGTTTTTATACCAGTTGAAAGGTGGAGACATTGTAATTGGAAAGTGGCCTTTTGGTTTGAATGTTGAGGTTGGTCCTTGTTTTATTTGTGTCAAGTGATCTTTTGTGCCCCACGTGATACTCAAAGGTTTGGCAAATCTTTTACAGACAACTACCATAGAGAAGAATTTATAAATGCAGACACCTTTACCGTAAAATGAATTTTGAGGAACTTTACGTTTCCTTAAAATTCATTTTACGTATGTACTGTATGTAATCCTAGCCTCCATCTACATGCCGGGCGATGTAACCTACAACCCCTCGCCAGCAGCTTGGTCGCCACAACAAAAAGGAATGGCTGGGACCTTCTCATGGGCTGTGATGCTAATGCCCATCATATAAAGTGGGGTAGTATAAACACGAACGAAAGAGGTGAGTCACTTTTTGAATATATTATTGAGAACAACCTGATAATTATGAATAGAGGTATCGAACCAACATTTGTAACAAAGGTAAGAAAAGAAGTGTTAGACGTTACACTTTCCACCAACTCTGGTACGCTAGTAACCAGTAATTGGAGGGTCTCCAACAACGTAACCTTCTCTGACCACAGAATGATAACATTCGAAATAGAACACAAATCTGAAAACTTTATCCCTTATAGAAACCCTAGGAAAACTGACTGCACGGTATGGGGTCTCTATAACCAAAAACTGGCCCTAACTCTCAGCCAGAACAACAATCAGCATTTGCTTAACTGCTCAGCCACAGAGACACAGGTAAACAAGCTTACGTCAGACATAATCAATGCCTACGAAAGCTCATGCCCGCCATCCAAAGGGAAAGGTAGATCCAACCCCATATGGTGGACAAGCGAACTATCGATCCTTAGAAGCAACTCTAGGAGGCTCTTCAATAGAGCAAAATTTAGCAACCTTTCGGCTGACTGGGACCTATACAAGATCAGTAAAAATGAATACAAAAATAGAACTACCTACGCAAAAAGAGCAGCCTGGCGCAACTTCTGCTCTGATATTGAGTGCACAAATGACGCAGCAAGGCTAAGAAAGGTCATGCCCAAGGTCCAAAATACCCCTAGTTTTCTTAGAAGACCTGATAACACATGGACTGACTCATGCTCTGAGACCCTAGAGTCACTCATGAGCACCCACTTTCCAGGGTGTTCTCAAATGACATCCCCAGAACGCGGAGACCCTAGCGCTAACGTTAGATCCAACATAGGAAATCTATTAGTAGATAATAGGAAGGTAATGTGGGCCATTGACTCAATCTCAGCATACAAATCTGCAGGTCCGGACGGTATCATTCCAATGATGCTCCAAAGCCCCAAAGACTTGATTGTGCCGATTCTAGTGGAAATATTCAGAGGTTGTCAAAACCTCACCTTTATTCCAACTAGTTGGAGAGAAGTTAAAGTCATATTTATTCCCAAAGCCAGTAAGCCCTCACACACTGAACCCAAAGATTTCAGACCAATAAGCCTATCCTCCTTTCTACTTAAGACCCTAGAAAGACTTATAGAGACACACATCCGAACCAAACTGAATAACAATGTGATCTCTACAGCCCAACATGCATAATATAAAGGGCAAATCAGTAGAGACTGCACTTCATGAAGTAGTCGGAACCATTGAACAGTCAATCCAATATAAAGAGTACACGTTGGCTGCATTCCTCGACATAGAAGGGGCCTTCAACGACATTGAATACAGTGCCATTCGCATGGCATTAAGTTCCATAAACATCGAGCCAATGCTGTCAAACTGGATCAACTCCATGCTCCAAACGAGAATAGTAAAAGCAGAAATGGGTGCAAGTACCCTAAAAGTCAAAACTTGTAGAGGTACACCTAAAGGAGGAGTGTTATCCCCGCTACTCTGGCTCCTAGTACTAAACCAAATCCTGGTTAAACTTGACAGCAGCGGAATAAAAGCAGTAGCTTATGCCGATGACATCGTCATCATGACTTCGGGAAAATTCACAACCACCCTTTGTGAACTTCTTCAGACAGCTCTAAACAAGCTCACCAGCTGGGAAAGAAACTGTGGACTAAACGTAAGCCCAACAAAAACAGAACTTGTTCGGTTTACGAGAAAACGTAACATTCCAGATATACTTCCTCCCTCCATTAATGGTATACCAATAAATTTATCTGGTACGGCAAAATATTTCGGAATTGTCCTTGATCGTAAACTTAACTGGAAAGAAAATTTGAAAGAAAGAGAAAGGAAATCTAAAATCGCTTTCTACACTTGTAGTAGAATCTTTGGGGAAAAATGGGGACCTGGTCCCAAAACCATTCACTGGATGTATACATCCATAATAAGACCAATCCTCACATATGCCTGTCTAGTCTGGTGGCCATCATTAGAGAAGGCTTCAAACCTTAAGACCATGACCAAAATCCAAAGGCTTGCATGCATTGGCTCAACTAGTGCCGTGAGAACAACACCAACTGCAGCTCTGGAAACCTTCCTGTCGCTAGCCCCCCTAGATCTTTTTACTAAGGAGATGGCGGCCAAAAGCGCACTGCGACTCAAACAATGCAACAATTGGAAAACAGGCATATCAGGCCATAGAACCATCATGAACCATACAGATATAGACATCCAAACAGACTATACCCCCCCGCATATTGACTTCAATCCAGTTACCCTAACAGTCTTTCCGAGTCCGACAAGAGAAAGCTGGGAGGAAAACATGGTTATAAAAGGAAATCACATTTCCGTCTTCACAGATGGTTCCAAAACGGACGAAGGGGTAAGTTATCTTCTCAGACTACCCCACCATGAATAGATCAATAAAGTTCCCGACTTCTGCAGTGTCTTTCAGGCAGAAGTACTCGCAGTGTGCGAAGCCGCCAAGCACCTGACCTAGCTACGCAAAACCTGATCAACAAAAATATTGACTTCTTTATAGACAGTCAAGCGGCCATCAAAGCTATGTCATCCATTATCACAAAATCCAGACTAGTAGACAACTGTCGCAGTAACCTAAGACTGCTCAGCGAAACAAACACAGTTAGTTTAACCTGGGTGCCAGGACATCGTGACATAATCGGTAATGAAATGGCGGATAAGCTGGCTAAAATCGGGTCAGCACTCGAGTCCAGCGAAACGAACACCTCAGTTCTAAGGCCATTTGAGCAAGAAAAAAACAGAATCAAACACAATTTTCTAAGAACCGCCAATGACAGGTGGTCATCTTTAGAAACATGCCGAGTCTCTAGAAACCTTTGGCCAGATATTTCCAAGAAAAAAACAGAATTTCTACTCCAGCTAAGCAGACCTCGGCTCTCTCTGTTGATAGGCATTCTCACGGGACACAACTCGTTGGGTACCCACATGATGAGAATGGGCATTAGCACATTCCACTTATGCAGAGGATGCCAAGATGAGGAGGCAGAAGAGGGATCATTCCACTTCCTCTGTGAGTGTCCTAGCTTGGCCCACACTCGGAAAAAAACCCTTGGAGAATACTTTTTCGACGAACTGGGCGACATCTCTAATCTCCCACTAAGCAACGTCCTGAAATTTATTCAGGGCTCCAAGTGGTTCAGTGGGAGTTCCCTACCACAATAACCATCTACCTCTCCAATCCTCCCATTTCCTCATCATTCTGATTTCCCGGGGAACACAATGGATCCTTGAGATCCGAGTGAGGTGTTGCCATGTGTGGCTGCACCCCCCATTCAACCTAACCTAACCTACTTTATATCTAGCAAATGCATGCAGAGTTTGAAATTATGATTTTTCGACAGTGGAAATTTGAGCGCTCCTTAATGTGAGTACACAACGTTAACTATAAGGTGAGGTGTTGCCATGTGTGGCTGCACCCCCCATTCAACCTAACCTAACCTACTTTATATCTAGCAAATGCATGCAGAGTTTGAAATTATGATTTTTCGACAGTGGAAATTTGAGCGCTCCTTAATGTGAGTACACAACGTTAACTATAAAACATATAAAAGAAGCTTAAATGTCCTTTTCTAATTGTTTTTTATGTTGACTAGGCTGTTATAAAGCATAGCATCAGAGTGCAGTGGTACTAAATTTATAAAAAAAATTATATTTCCTACTCGTACATTACTCCCACTTAGTCAAACCCACCAAGTCATTTAAGCAGTGAATTTATGAATAATGGTCAATTTAGTTTACTAGTCCGTTCGTTTTAGTGATTGATCAGATCACTGATTAAATACGAGTCGCAGTTGAGCTTATGTGTTATTCAGAGATTCCATAAATGGCAAAATAGCATAACTTTAAATGCTTGTACGAGTATACCTACTACACTGCACTCTACAAAAGTAACTCATTGCAATCCAGTTACTGTAGTACTTCTCAACGATATCAATGCATATTCAATTTCGATCTGTTGTAATTGAACAAACTAACTTTTCCTTGTAGCTGCAGTTTATTGCCACATAAGTACTACTAACCGTTAGTTTGAGAAATTGAACATCGTTTTGCTAACATAAACCAAAATGGCAACACAATTTTTTTAAGTATCGAACGTTAATTAAAAGCGCACTGATTTATTTCTTTATTTTGTTGCCTCACTTCAACAGAGTCTTCGACTTTTTATAGACGAGGTGTTCCATCAACAAAAAAGCAAAATCAGGTCAAGAAACCACATCCATTGATAATAAGCAAATTTTATTCTGAACGTCAACTTCCTTATTAGTTGCCATAACTAATTTCAGGATACATCACAGACCAGCCTTAATATTTATGAGTAAAAGCTTAAAGTTCAAGTACCTCAATAAGGAGAGGCCTCAGTATGATGATCTTACCCCACAGAAAATGACCCTATGACTCGATTATCCTATTTCAATTTCCATGTCTTCTTATAAGGAACAAACAAAACGAAACAACAAGCGCATTCGCCATAATTGCGGTTTACAAAAAACAAAAACAAAAGAACAGTTCCAACTCTTAAGAAACCTACTTCTATTCAAATTCCGTTACTTTCGGTTATGATCTTAAAGACCATAACTGCACTCTGTCCGATCAAGCGCAATGAAGCAAAGTGTAGTATGGAATGGCCCAGGGTCATCCCCCGGCAGCCAGGACAACTTTAATACACATAAGCACTTTTCCATAACTGGACATGATACAGCGCACTAGAGAAGGTTCAGACTGTTGTCCATCCCATGAGTCTAAAAAAAAACTATCTACTGTCCTATCTACATACCTACACCTATAGTAAACGAGCGCGACCCACACGTTAATCTCTTTCCATTTACATTTAAACTTGTGTTGAAGGAATTTTGAACTGAGGATGTGCAGTGCAACCAGAACTTAAAGGAGTTCATGCGCAGCACTGTAGGCCACTATTGTTTGTCACTGCGAACAATAACATTGCAGCCGCACCGATTTTAATAATCCGTGACGGAGGCAAGCATTTATGTGAATCCAATTCTCCAGTTCCAAGGTAGCCGCAGCCCATCGAGGAAGAAGTGAAATGGTCATTGTTGTTGACTGCGACTGCTGACTATGGATACATTGTAGGTGCAAGCCGAAGGGAAATTATGAATTATTTATAATGCAGCACAGCAACACAACCATTCCATTTTGGCGCGCTGAAATGTGTGCTGCCGCTGGCAACCATCCGTGCAAAGCAAAACGGGATAGTTGAGACAAATTGCATCTTCTCATTTTGTCAGCATCAGGAACCTACTTTCATTTCAATGGGCAATGTTGTGGAAAAGCTTTTGGCTTTGTGGTCTTATGTCATGAAAATGGACAGACCTTCATGTGTGAGACGGCTTTAGGTTTGGCTTTTACGCGGAGGTCAAACATATGAAACAACTACCTTAATAGGCACTTAAATGATATGTAGTAAGACCCAAAGCGTGCTGTTTTATAGGCACTGCGTTGGAGACTTGCTTTGTCAGAGTTATTACATTTGACATTGTTTCGCGTAATCAAATTTGCGTGCCAATGAAATTATTCATAATGACGACGGTGAGCATTTTATCTAACTACATAACACCTGCGAGCTGTGCATCAGAAACGTTAATTGGTTCCAGTCTTTAATTAAAAAAGCAATTAAATGGCCTTACTGTTAACGATTGAAAATACATTCCTAATGATAAGTCTTATGGATGTGTGACTTTTTAGAGCTAATGTTGTACAATGTAAACACACTAAAGCCTGTCGACGGAGCTATTAAAACGGTGGACGTGGTCGTCATTAATTTAACTGCCATTTTATTAACACCTTGGCTAAGTGAAAGGAAGTACTGTCGTCAGAATAGTAATTTATTACTTCTACGTCAGTATTATGGGCAATTGTCTAGACTTTTATCTAATATTTTCATTTCGTGTGCCCAAAACCAACCTTGGGGCATCCCACCTTACTTCTTTGCTGAAAGAAGGGTTAAATTTAACTTTCAGGTGACCAGGCCTCGGCTTTCTGGCATACTTACTTGCACAACTTAAAGGTCCTTTTAGACGATCAGTTCTCAGTTCAGTTTTCAGTTCGATGTGTAAATAGACCTCTGTTCGATGGTCAGTTGAGCTTTCTTTTATTTGAAAAAAAAAAAACAAAATCTGAAAGAAAGCTGAGAACTGAAAAGGAACTGCTCACAAGAAAGTAAGAGCTAAACTGAGTAAGGGGCTGACGTCCAAATACACTTTTTTACAGAACTGACAACTGAACTGATACCTGAACTGACAACTGACCGTCATTTCAGTTTCGTTTCAGTTGAGGTACCAGTTAAGCTTTCAGTAAAACTTATTTAATGACAAAAACTGAAGCGTTTATCTAAAACTTAACTGAAATTAAAGCTGGTGAAATTCCCATAAGTTTTCAGTTCAGTTCTTTATAATTTTGATTTTTCACAAATAATATAAAAGATCAATTGAACATCGAGCTGACGTTTATTTGCACAGACTTTTCTTAATTGAACTGAAAATTGAACTGAGAACTGACCGTCTAAAAGGGCTGTCAATGAATAGGCATATGACAAGATTCAGGTTTATGTAGAGGGTGCTAGGTGAGGTGGAAGATGAAGAGTCACCTCTGTTTCAGTTTCAGTTTTAGTCTCAGTCTCAGTCTCAGTCTCAGTCTCAGTCTCAGTCTCAGTCTCAGTCTCAGTCTCAGTCTCAGTCTCAGTCTCAGTCTCAGTCTCAGTCTCAGTCTCAGTCTCAGTCTCAGTCTCAGTCTCAGTCTCAGTCTCAGTCTCAGTCTCAGTCTCAGTCTCAGTCTCAGTCTCAGTCTCAGTCTCAGTCTCAGTCTCAGTCTCAGTCTCAGTCTCAGTCTCAGTCTCAGTCTCAGTCTCAGTCTCAGTCTCAGTCTCAGTCTCAGTCTCAGTCTCAGTCTCAGTCTCAGTCTCAGTCTCAGTCTCAGTCTCAGTCTCAGTCTCAGTCTCAGTCTCAGTCTCAGTCTCAGTCTCAGTCTCAGTCTCAGTCTCAGTCTCAGTCTCAGTCTCAGTCTCAGTCTCAGTCTCAGTCTCAGTCTCAGTCTCAGTCTCAGTCTCAGTCTCAGTCTCAGTCTCAGTCTCAGTCTCAGTCTCAGTCTCAGTCTCAGTCTCAGTCTCAGTCTCAGTCTCAGTCTCAGTCTCAGTCTCAGTCTCAGTCTCAGTCTCAGTCTCAGTCTCAGTCTCAGTCTCAGTCTCAGTCTCAGTCTCAGTCTCAGTCTCAGTCTCAGTCTCAGTCTCAGTCTCAGTCTCAGTCTCAGTCTCAGTCTCAGTCTCAGTCTCAGTCTCAGTCTCAGTCTCAGTCTCAGTCTCAGTCTCAGTCTCAGTCTCAGTCTCAGTCTCAGTCTCAGTCTCAGTCTCAGTCTCAGTCTCAGTCTCAGTCTCAGTCTCAGTCTCAGTCTCAGTCTCAGTCTCAGTCTCAGTCTCAGTCTCAGTCTCAGTCTCAGTCTCAGTCTCAGTCTCAGTCTCAGTCTCAGTCTCAGTCTCAGTCTCAGTCTCAGTCTCAGTCTCAGTCTCAGTCTCAGTCTCAGTCTCAGTCTCAGTCTCAGTCTCAGTCTCAGTCTCAGTCTCAGTCTCAGTCTCAGTCTCAGTCTCAGTCTCAGTCTCAGTCTCAGTCTCAGCCTCAGTCTCAGTCTCAGTCTCAGTCTCAGTCTCAGTCTCAGTCTCAGTCTCAGTCTCAGTCTCAGTCTCAGTCTCAGTCTCAGTCTCAGTCTCAGTCTCAGTCTCAGTCTCAGTCTCAGTCTCAGTCTCAGTCTCAGTCTCAGTCTCAGTCTCAGTCTCAGTCTCAGTCTCAGTCTCAGTCTCAGTCTCAGTCTCAGTCTCAGTCTCAGTCTCAGTCTCAGTCTCAGTCTCAGTCTCAGTCTCAGTCTCAGTCTCAGTCTCAGTCTCAGTCTCAGTCTCAGTCTCAGTCTCAGTCTCAGTCTCAGTCTCAGTCTCAGTCTCAGTCTCAGTCTCAGTCTCAGTCTCAGTCTCAGTCTCAGTCTCAGTCTCAGTCTCAGTCTCAGTCTCAGTCTCAGTCTCAGTCTCAGTCTCAGTCTCAGTCTCAGTCTCAGTCTCAGTCTCAGTCTCAGTCTCAGTCTCAGTCTCAGTCTCAGTCTCAGTCTCAGTCTCAGTCTCAGTCTCAGTCTCAGTCTCAGTCTCAGTCTCAGTCTCAGTCTCAGTCTCAGTCTCAGTCTCAGTCTCAGTCTCAGTCTCAGTCTCAGTCTCAGTCTCAGTCTCAGTCTCAGTCTCAGTCTCAGTCTCAGTCTCAGTCTCAGTCTCAGTCTCAGTCTCAGTCTCAGTCTCAGTCTCAGTCTCAGTCTCAGTCTCAGTCTCAGTCTCAGTCTCAGTCTCAGTCTCAGTCTCAGTCTCAGTCTCAGTCTCAGTCTCAGTCTCAGTCTCAGTCTCAGTCTCAGTCTCAGTCTCAGTCTCAGTCTCAGTCTCAGTCTCAGTCTCAGTCTCAGTCTCAGTCTCAGTCTCAGTCTCAGTCTCAGTCTCAGTCTCAGTCTCAGTCTCAGTCTCAGTCTCAGTCTCAGTCTCAGTCTCAGTCTCAGTCTCAGTCTCAGTCTCAGTCTCAGTCTCAGTCTCAGTCTCAGTCTCAGTCTCAGTCTCAGTCTCAGTCTCAGTCTCAGTCTCAGTCTCAGTCTCAGTCTCAGTCTCAGTCTCAGTCTCAGTCTCAGTCTCAGTCTCAGTCTCAGTCTCAGTCTCAGTCTCAGTCTCAGTCTCAGTCTCAGTCTCAGTCTCAGTCTCAGTCTCAGTCTCAGTCTCAGTCTCAGTCTCAGTCTCAGTCTCAGTCTCAGTCTCAGTCTCAGTCTCAGTCTCAGTCTCAGTCTCAGTCTCAGTCTCAGTCTCAGTCTCAGTCTCAGTCTCAGTCTCAGTCTCAGTCTCAGTCTCAGTCTCAGTCTCAGTCTCAGTCTCAGTCTCAGTCTCAGTCTCAAGGCTCTTTTTAAGACGGTCAGTTGTCAGTTCAGTTATCACCTCAATTTTTAGCGTTTAGATATAAGTTTAACTGAAAGCTTAACTGAAGGGCCAACTGAAATGCAAACGGAAATGATAATTGAACTGAGAGCTGACCATTTAAAAGGGCTATCAGTTTCAGTCTCAGTCCCACTTTCTCAAAGGCCCTCTTACACGATCATTTCAGTTGAGCTACAAAAGCTCAACTGTACACCGAACTGACTTATTTACATACTGAACTGAACTAAGAACTGAAATGACCGTATAAAAGAGACTTCAGTCTCAGTCTCAAAGCCCTTTTAGACCGTCTGTTCTCAGTTCAGTTTTCAGCTCAGAAAATAGACGTCAGTTCGATGTTCAGTTGAGTTAAGAATAAAACCTTTTTGAAAGCTATACGCATACTCGTATGTAGTGCTAGGACTCAAAGCCAGCAGAAAAAACTCTAACCTGCCTGACGCTTTATGTCATTTATCAAACCAGCCATACAAAGTGGTAAGGCCCCAACCTCGTTCAAAAGACTTCCATCAAAAATCAAACTTCAGACACATTTTTTGTACTCACTTTGAGTAAATTGAAAACAATACACATACTAGGCAGGCACCTTTCAACGACTCTTCAACGCCTTAGGAATTCAGGTGCTAATTGTATTAACTGTGCGCAGCAGCTAAACCTGCAATTCCCACACAGTCAACTCTTCGAAAGCAAAGCAAGCACTTTCGAAAGTGCTCTACTTAAAGACCTGCGAAAACGTTTCCCTAAAAGGCCTAAAGCCCCTGCAGACAAAAAAAAAACATAGTTTCTGTTTATTTCTTTATTTTATTATGTATCTTTTTTTTCATTAACACTCCAGCTTCTTTCTGCCACTGACTGCATATCCTGGAGTCACGTCCGCAGTCAGGTTTGATTTAACTTTAATTTAGATATTTATTACCAAACCAAAAATGGTAAGACATCATGCTGGGAAATCTGTAACACAGATTTTTGATTTCCTTCTGATCATTCTCTGTCTGCTTGAGCATCAAAATCACAATATAACAACGACACGCGTTTTAATTGAGTTGTAAATCAATCATTTTAATTACAAAATATACTCACAACTCTGTACCTCTGTTACATCATGGTTTTGGGTGAAATAAGGCTCCTCTGGCTGCTTGACTTGGAGGAATGTTCAATGAACACCGCCCCTGGCCATGCCATGAAAGTGCTTCATGCCTAGGTGCATGTCCTTTCGTTTTATTGGTGCGCTCCAACCAAACACTATACCATTGGCCATCTTTGCACTCATAATTTTCCGCAACACTATTACTGATGGATGAGTGTTCGTTACCGTTACTGGTGCGGTGCCATTAGCAGCCTTGCTTAGGTGAGGTACTATCTCTCTTTTTAGCTGTCGAGTGAAAGGTTAGAGTAATGGTTGCGGTCATGTTGCGTTGCGCTGGTGGTTTTAATTTCCCACGAGTAATGCAGCATGTTGTACTTGTACTAACTTACTTACCTACTGCGCTGCAGCGCCGTCGCGCCGTATTGCTGCTGAATTAGCTATGCCGACAGCAAATATTGCATAACCTGCCGCGCGAGCAATACAAAGCTATTGGTTTTAATTAGGTTGTTTTTGTTTCGCCAAATATTGTTGCTTTTAATTAAAAGTTTTTGTTGTTTTTCTTCGAAGGAAACAGTAAAAAGTTGTTAAAAGTCTGCGAACCGTATTGATATGGACTGTTGTATTGGAAGATTGATGGATCAATCAGCATTGAGTCACCTAGTAAATCGATAAAAAAAACTCTGAGATAAAAAAGGGGCTTAACTCTTTCGATTTTATTAAACTCAAGCAGATTGGGGTCGAACTATTTCAATTGGTTTTATAGCACCAAGCTCCTTGTCTTTGTCTTTTGTTGCAAAAACTTTTAATCCAATCAAAGTTTATTTCAGCTCTAACCAGAAAAAGGTTAGAAGTGCTTATACCTTCACCACATTCTGTTCTTTTGCAACAAAAGCTCAGTGAGAATAAAAACTTGCTAATAAATGTGTTCGCATTTCACATTTGAGAAAAAAAAAAACAGCATAGCAGGAAGCAAAACACACAAAATCTAAAAAGTTTATGTCCTAAGCTTTGCTTACGCTCCAGTAAGAACAGTGAAACATTGTTTTAAGTTTCCCTTTTCCTTACCACGGGAGGGGTGGGAGGATGTTTCATTGTCCATTTCCTTTGGGTTGAGCTCCCTACCAAGTTTTGCATTCTGCGCCCTGTAACGTAATACCAACCAAAAACAAATTTCAAATAAATCAAATTAAGGGGTGTATGATGTACGCTCTGACAAAATTTGATGATTTTGTTGGTTTTGCCATTATTGATAAAGTCTATTTTTAGACTTGAAAAGTAACTTGATATCAATACTGAGAAATTAACAAAAGCGATAGGTATGCGTTGCTGCCAGCTGCAAAACAAAAAGTAGGGTTCCGGCTGCTATTATCGCACAAAAAACAAAATGTTTTGAAAAGGGGGTTTTGTCATCGCGTTTAAAAGCAGTTATACCGTCCTCTTTTTATCTTGACTTAGCAAAGTAGGTATCTATCTATTCGTTTATTTAAAGTAGCTATGTATATCTCCTTTTCCGTGTACAGCCGATGCCCTCCGCTTTATAATTTTAAAAATAGAATGCGAAATACAATAAATACGTATAGGCAAGTAATTCATTTTATTTACTTTCATTGATTGGTTTGTAGCAAAAATTAACAGAATTGGTAGAATTGATATTGGTTAAAGAGTTTGCATCTTTTTTCCAAACAAAGAGTATTTTTGTGTAGCTATCAGTATCGTTGAAGTAGTTCATGCTTAAGTAGCATAGTCAATGATTCCACTCTCTGATTTCCGACCAGAATCTTAAATTTCTGGATAGTTCAATAAAAGTGTTTTTTGACGAAATTCAATCTTGAGTCCATTGAAATGATTTCTTTACCAGCGACTCTTAAGCGTTTTAAATTGAACAAGTAAAGCAAAGCATGCGGGGCGGCACGCATTGTATATATTGATTATAGATAACCTAAAATTGAAATATAAATAACAGAGCGAGGAGCCCCATGGCCTAGCGCAATTCACCATGCCTTGTGAGGGAATGGAGGGGACCTTCAATTTTCAGCCGGCTTTTCGTGGCAATGAATTTACGAACGGAGGGCTTGCCGACTACTCGCAAAAGGCAATCCTCGCGGAAAAAAAATTTTTCTTGTGTTGGGATTCAAACAACGAACCATAATTGACCGGCTTTGGTTTGCTGGTTGCCCCTGAAAATTCATTTTCGACGACTTTTGATAGCTATCAAAAGTTGGTTGCATAAATTTTCGAAGGCTGTAAATCTTAACATTATAAAGAGAAAAAGTTTGTTTGTTTGCTTGTTTGTGTTTAATTGTTTGATTGTATTCGGAAAGCTCCCAAACCACTAACCTGATTTGAATTTAATTTGGAACAGAGATGGTTTAGAGCCTAGAGGGCAGCATAGGCCATATCCCGATATTCTTTTGGGAACGAAAACGGAAACTGGAATTTAGAGTTTGTATTGAATAGGATTCACAACTACTGAGCCGAATCGAATAATAGAAGTGATATATTTTATTCCCTTATTTCCACGGCAATGGGATCGGAAAATCGAAAAACCAGGGTTTCAAATCTTTTCAACAGAACAGCACGGTGTTATCTCCGAGTAACATGACATTTTAATATTCCCAGGGAAACGGGAACGTAAAGTGGAACACAAAAATAGCTGAACAGTTTTCCGAAATTCTTTTAAAATTTGAATACTTTAATATTCCTGAGTAACATACTGTAACGCATGCGCTTCGTTCGAAATAATAAAACTTTTGCTTTCAGTTTAATTCTACTACTTTTATTCGATATATACTCTATTCGATCTCAACTCAATCTTTTCATTATCACTTTATAAACAAAACTGACTCTCTAGTTGCATCAGCGGCCTATTTATATAGAATAATATTACATCTAGAGCTTTCCAGTAATTACAAACATCGAGAGCCTTCCAGTATTTTGCTGTCAAGCATTTCCCCTCCTGGTATATTTCTACCACACACACACATTGACTCACAAGCAACACCTTCTATAGTGTATAGTTGCCGCTTCTGTTTTCGGTTGAACGTTTTCGATTAGAAAATTAGTATTAAATGTTGGGTGTACATTACAATACAGAATACACACAGTAGATCACCGTAGAACCAAGGAGTCAGGCGAGTCAGCCAGTACCTAGGTTAGGTTAGGTTAAAATGGCTGTCAGGAAAACCAACTGACACACTTAGACCAGTATTTGATCCGTTGTGATACCATAAGATTTAAGTGAGGAAGAACCCCACTTAACAAAACCATTTGGAGCTTTTTATGAAGCGAAAGAGATGAAGGATATCTGTGTTCGCCAGATCGTTTAGATCATCGAGGAAATATTTTCCAAGATGCCGTTTTCTTTTAATGGAGAGTGCAGGACATGAGCAGAGGAGGTGTGGAACAGTTTCTTCCTCCTCCTCATCTAAGCAACTTCTACAGAAGTCATTTGAGGGAACACCAAGTCTTATGGCGTGTCTGCCTATCAGACAATGTCCTGTAATGACATTGATTACGGAGCTAAAGTGCAATCTGGTTATGGATAGCAAATGCCTTGTGCGTTTTGGATCAAGTCCTGGCCATAGCTGTTTTGTTGCCACACATGTGGTGATACTGTTCCACCAATGATTTGTTCTATCCATTGCCTCTTGCTTTAGCATAAGTTTACATGTAGCGATTGGTATACCGATATTCAACCTGCTGGTTGATATCGGTAGAACGGTTCCTTTTCTGGCGAGTTCATCGGCCTTACAGTTGCCCGCGATATCTCTGTGCCCCGGCACCCAAATAAGGTGAATATTGAACTGTTCAGCCATCTCCTTAAGAGACAGGCGACAGTTAAGGGCGGTTACTGAGTTCGTGGAAACGGCGCCGAGTGATTTGAGGGCTGCCTGACTGTCTGAGAAAATCCGGATATTCGCTGAGGATATCACGTTTTCTTTTAGCCATGATAGGACCTCTTTGATCGCCAGAATTTCCGCTTGGAACACGCTACAATGGTTTGGGAGGCGGAAAGAGAGACTTACGTTAAGTCGTTTTGACTACACCCCGCAGCCAACCCCTTCCTCGGTTTTTGACCCATCTGTATAGAAATGAATTGAATCATCTCTCAAAAATTCTTCGTCTTCCCAGGTCGTTCTCGTTGGGATTGAGACATGGAACTTATTATCAAAAACCAATTGGGGGATGGTGTAGTCAGAGTGGCAAGGGATTGATCTGAATGTATTCAGGATTGTGGCATGACCGATGTTGTTATCGGTCCATTGGGAGATAGCTCTGATACGAGTGGCTTACTTGCGGCCATTTGTTTACTGAAGATATCTAGTGGTATGAGATTAAGGAGTATATTTAGGGCAGCTGAGGGTGTTGATCTCAGTGCTCCGCTTATACATAAACAGGCTGTTCGTTGGACTTTGCTCAGATTATCGCAGTAGGTCCTTTTATCAAGAGCGGTCCACCATACCACTACTCCGTATGTGAGTATTGCTAGTACCTAACTATTAAAAGTTGGCAAGTGTATATTTTCAGCATATTTAAGAAAGAGTTATGAATAGATAAGTAAGTGGTTTCAACTGGAGTTATGGTCCAACATTTTGCACATCGAAAACAAAAGTGGCACTAAACTAAAAAAAAACCTTGATTTTGAATACGGCAGTTTAAAGTTTTGGACTTACTTCAATGGTCGACAGCTCTCTGAAAAAAAAAATGGAATGTTATGTTACTTGGTCAATATATAATTTCATTATACTTTCATACATGGGCGTTTTAAGACGATAAAGAAAATGTCTGCTTAAGAAATTAAGGGTTTTTTGAAAAGTTCGGTACATAGCTTATTGTGTATTTTTTTATTTTTTCGATTAAGAAACAAAATATTGATAAAGTGAATTGAATCAATTTTTTTCTTTTTTTTTTAGGAGAAAACCGACACTAAGCGAATAATGCCATTTTTTATGAATTCACTTTTATCTAAGATAACAACTCTTAGCTTGAAATTTTACTGAAATTATGCAAAAAGTGTCATTTTATCTTTTACCGATTGAGAGACTTGCGTGAAACTCATAAATGACACTAGCGACCTTTTGCGGAAACTAGAAGAGGTATTATAACGGAGATAATCGTAAAAGGTGCGTGGCATATATTGGAAAGATTTCGCTCTAACTCGAAAGTGAACATTTTTATATAGTGCCACTCTGTTTCCAATGTGCGATTTAAGTCTCAAACGGATTCATATGTTTCAATCTAATTCTATACCTACTTTAGTTGTTTCTTTTTCACATATTGATTTTTAGGTATCACCTTTCGCGAGGAATCGGCTTTTTTTCCAAAATTAATTTCATCCCATGAAAACGCTTTCTGGATTAGCCAATCGGAGTCGGCAAAAATTGTGTGTCCCCTCTATTCCTTCCCAAGGTATGGTTTAGAGAAATGCAATATGCGGAAACAAGTTCGTTGTCCGCCAAGTAAGTTCAGCACTGACTTCAAAAAACAAGAAAACATGGGTATTCTTCCCAAAAAGATTAGTGATTTATTCATAGTTTTTGACAACTGCTCAAAAAAACTACATAAAAAATAATCCCGATAAAAAATCTTCTGTTTGGAAACTGGTGACTTTTTTTATCGTTCATTTATCCTGGGCTAACTAGGTACAACGTTTTGCTTCAACTAAAATCCATGCACCCAACAGGTAGAACAAAAAATCTGTTGAATGCATTATGATATTCATGACTTAAAAACAAAACAAAAGAACGCAATATCTTATGCATGACACCTTTTCCCCATTACATGCGACGCAATGTTCTACCATACCCTCTATTTTACCCATACCTATAATAATTTCTCTGTTTTGTTTACGAAGAAGATTCATTGGATCAACGCAAAGCAAAACACGAAAAAGCCAAAGAAGTGAGTCATTTCTCATCAGACAACTTTATTTCGATTCAATTTCGTTTCAAAATTTCACGGGAAGTTGTGACGTTTTAATGTGACTTGTGAGCTGACGTCAACAAAGCTTTCTTTTACAAAACATTTCGTAAACTTTGCTGAGACGTGAGTGCAATGGAATGGTCAGTAGTAGTAGTATACAGTTCAATTTCTTCCACGTGCCATCTTGTTTTAGTCTCTAGTGTACGTTTGTGTTTTTATTAACATCTATTTATAAAAAAAACTGCATTAAAAAACTTTAATAATAGATTTAAGCTCATAAAAGTTTGTTATTCGTGATAAACAATTTGGGGAATGCGTACAATTTATTAGTGTGAGTGCGAGAAGTGATAACAAAAAGTGTGTTTTAAGAGAAAGAGAACTTTTTAATAATAATCATTATGGAACAAATGATGCCAATCGTGAATCAACCGCTGCCGATTCCAAATGAAACGATAGCAGAAGAAGAGGGTGACGTAGAAGTAGAAGGTCAAGTTGGTGCCGGACAAAAGAAAAGAATTAGGAAAGAAGAAGTAGAGTCGCGTTGTTTATCATGCTTAGACTGTTTCGACGATCTTTTTTGGATTTGGAATGGAGATTCGTGTTGTCATTGCACGGGTACTGGGTGTTCGTGCTCGGATGATTGCTGTTCCGGTGATTGTTGTTCCGGGGAATGTTGCGCCGATGATTGTTGTTCCGGGGAATGCTGCGCCGATGATTGTTGTTCCGGTGAAGGATGTTGTGAGGGAGGCTCTTCGGGTGGAGGTGGTGATGACGGTGACGTAGACTGTGGCGGTTGCTGCGGCGATGACGACTAAGAAACTCCTGAAAAAGTAAAGCTCAATAGTTATAATGGTAAGAAAGTTGTTTATCTAAGTGATAAATATTGTGTTAGGAATTATTTCTGCCATTTTGTCAGATAAATGAGTCTTTAGGGTTTATACAAAGCGGTTACCAATTTTTTTCTTTAGTAAATAGTAATCAGCCAAGAAATTGGATAGAGAAGTACGGACTGATTTCCGATGAAATATTAGAACAGTTAAGAAACTATATTTAATGCCAGCAGTTTCTCCGGTAGTTTTTGAGGGACACCACCCTGGATTAGGTAACCGAGTACGTACTAACCTCAAAATTTCCAAAATGATATTCCCAATAGGCTTCCCAAAACCAAAGGTCCCATATCCAAAGTCTTCAAGTACGAAAAACCTAAGGACATCAAATAACATCCTGATATTCAATATATGTTTACAACTTAAAACAGAAGTAAATTCAAAGGTTTTATACAGGGTGTTTCCTGGTAGACGGCTATAAGCTAAACCAAATATAGGTACTTATAATATTTAACAGCTATGAAACAGAAATAAAAGTTACTTACTATTGCAACTACTACTACTACATCCTGTGTTTTCCATAAGATGCGACACAAACCCAGATTGGTTGGGTCGAGACAAAAAAAAAAATAGGTGGGGGTGTTCTCTTCTTCCCTCCATTTAGACGGGTGGAGCGATTCACACAAATTAAACTAAAAGTAATTTAAGAATCATACAAAATCAACTATCTTATCTACCATGACACGCTTTAGTATTTTTGAAAGCTAATACCTCATTTATAAGGTATACATATATAATACACCCTGTCTTTATATATGTCACCTTTGTAGCTTAGTTATATGCACAAGATTCGTAAAATAAATTTCCACATCAGCTGATTCTATATAACATGTGCTTCCCCAAGCGATGCTTGCGCCTCCTACAGATCAAAGAAGGAAATAAAAAAAGCTTTTCAGTAAAATTACTATAGTTTAGATGTTCAATGGTCTGACGTCAAAAAGCTCTTTCGTTGCAAAAGATTTTCTAGACTATGGTTATGTTGAGTCGTGACTCGTGAGTGCAATGGTCAGTATATGCATTTTAAGTTCATTCACTTGTCGTCTTTATTTTGTTGATGGCATTCGTTTGTTTTGTTGTTAAAATTCGCCTCAAACGACTTTATTGAAACTCATCAAAGTTCATTGGTCGCGATAAAAAATTAGGGGAGTGCTTTCAATCATTAGTGCGAGTGATAGAAAAGTGATAGCAAAAAGTGCATTTTAACAAATCCAAAACCCAAAATCAACAGATAGAGAAAATCCAAAGCCACACACACTACTTTACTCACTGTGGAGCAAATGACACCAATCGTAAATCAGCCGACAAAGATTCCAATTGAACTGAAAGAAAATGAAGTCATTGCTGAAATTAGTGCAAGAAAAAAGAAGAAAAATAGGAAAGAAGAAGTAGATTGTGTTGAATCATGTTTCGAGTTTTTGAACGATATTTTCTGGTGTTGTGATGAAGATTCGTGTTGTTGCTGCTCCGATGACTGTTGCACCGGTGAAGGAAATGGAGACGGGGGCTCTTGGGATGGAGGCGGTGAAAATGTAGACTTTTCAAATGATGATTCTTGCTTTGATGGTGGAGTTGCGGACTATTCGGGTGGAAGAGATGAAACTGAAGACTTTTCAAATGGCAGTTCTTGCTATGATGCTGGCGATGCGGGTTATTCGGGTGGAGGCGGTGAAACCGTAGACTTTTCAAATGACACTGCGTGCTTTGATGCTGGAGACGGGGGCTTTTCGGGTGGAGGCTGTGATTCCGCAGACTGTTGAAATGGCGGTTCCTGTAATGGTGTTGACGGCTAAAAAAAAATTGGGGAAAAATGCAGCTGAGTACCGATAACGGTAAGAAAGTTATGCACATAAATGGTGAATCTTGAGCTAGGAACTAGTCTATCCATTTGAGAAGTCCCAGAGTTTTTCTTCTTTTTCTTCCTTTACAGTGTTGTAAGTTTTGTGACCTCGAAGGGACTCCTGTTCTTGCTCTTATCTGCTCGTTACAAGTGATTGGAATGTGTACCCCACATTCCAAAATTTTTAACTCAGATAAGTGGGGCTTTAGAGCTGAGACACTATTCTCACTATTTTAAGTCTTGAACACGCTTCATCAATCTAAGTATTGATTTAAAGGGAGGAGGGTCTTCAAAGAAATATTAGAACTGTTGAGAAACAACAAATATTTGGATCTCCGGTAGAGTTTGGGGAAGGAACTCCAAGCAGTTACACGAGTTCGAAACTCAGTGTCAAAAGTGTAATTTGGTCTCCGTTGTATGATGTTGATATAAAGAAACTTGAAACTGTCCAAAAGCAATTTTAGTTGTTCGCCTTGAGAGGTCTTGGATGGAACCCCGACAGTTTCGTGATACCTCGTTATTCACATCGACTAAATCTTATTAATATGTGCAGCCTTGTAAAACGTAGAGAGCTGTCTGAAGCTTTATTTGCGTTCGATCTTTTAAATGGAAATATTAATTCACCATTTTTGTGTTCCAAAATATCTGTAAATCCTAACATACCAAATTTTCAAAGGAGAGCAACTCAAAGACTAATTTATGCTTCTCATGAATGTTTCAATACATGTTTAAAAACATCTACCAAATATTTTAACTTGTTCAATGTAAATAAATAGGGAAAACTTCAGGAGAAAAATTCTAAATAGAATGATGTTTGAAGACTCTTCTTGACAGTCTTTTGTGTATTTTTGTATTAAATCAAACTTTTATAAATAAATTAACTACATAAGCAATGTCCATAAACATTGTCCAATTTATATAGCAAATCCGTTTTATTAATGAAAAAATTGGTTTTATATAATACTTAGTAGTACAACAATTGTGTTTTATTTTATTTTCTATGTAGTGCAACAGAGCGAGGAGCCCCATGGCCTAGCGCGTTTCTCACAACCATATCTGTAAAAGAATAGAGGGGACCTACAATTTTCTTTCATTTCTGAAGGGTTTATCGAGAAAGCGCTTTTCATGACAATGAATTTACTATCGGAGGACTTCCCAATTCCTCGCGAAAGGCGATACTCGTGGAAAAACATTTTTGCCTCTGTTGGGATTCGAACAACGCTTCCAACCATCACGCCGCAGTCCTTGTCTTTGCCTAGAACCCATTTGTATGGTTCTGGGCTTTTGTATTATTTTATGTAAAACACCCTGTATATGTCACCTTTTTTCGCTTAGTTATATGCACCAGATTCGTGTACTTAGAGGTTCGACCACACTCCTGCTTTACTCATAAAGTCTAAGATATACAATCGTATCGTATTTATAAAGAAATTTAAGACGATGAACAGGGTAAAACAACTTTGAGTGACAGAAAAAACTATTCAACCTCTAAAATTTCCAAATAAATACGCTGTTTTCTTGTTTTGCTCAAGCAAATGTCTCATTGGAAAAACCAAGTAAAAACCGAATAAATTTGAATAAACAATTCGCTTCTACATAATTCGACTGGGTACTGTACTATTTCTTGTATTCTTGTGGAGCCGCATATACCAAAGAGAAGTAATTTGAATTTCTTAACCTACAACCTACAACTTAATTTCGATTCAATTTCGTTTCTCCATTTCTCTGAGGTCTGACGTCAAAAAGCTTTTTCTTTGCAAAAGATATTCTAGACTAGACTGTGGTGATGGTGAGTCGTAAGTGGAATGGTCAGTATATTTTGAGTTCTTTCACATGTCGTTTTTATTTTGTTGATAGTATTCGTTTGTTTTGTTATTAAAATCTGAAAAATTCACCTCTTCACCACTTAATACTCACTAAAGTTTTCTGGTCGCGATAAAAAAATTAGGGGAGTGCCTTCAACCTTTTGTGTGAGTGATAAACAAGTGATAGTAAAAAGTTCATTCATTTTAATAAATAGAAAATTCAAAATCAACAGATAGAGAAAAGCAAAAACCACACTCACAGCCTAATTATGGAGCAAATGGCACCAATCGTAAATCAGCCGACAAAGAATCCAACTGAAATGAAAGAAGATGACGTCGTTGGTGAAATTGAGCGCAGAAAAAAGAAGAAAAATAGGAAAGAAGAAGTAGGGTGTGTCGAATCATGTTTAGAGATTTTCAACGATCTTTTCTGCTGTTGTGAAGACGATTCGTGTTGTTGTTGCTCCGATGACTGTTGCACCGGTGAAGGATACGGAGACGGGGGCTCTTGGGGTGGAGGTGGTGAAACGGTAGACTTTTCAAATGGCGGTTCTTGCTATGATGCTGGAGATCCGGGCTATTCGGGTGGAGGCGGTGAAACTGTTGACTGTTCAAATGACACTTCATGCTTTGATTCTGGAGACGGAGGTGGAAGCTGTGACTCTGGAGACGTGGGTGGAGGCTGTGACACTGGAGACGGAGGTGGAGGCTGTGACTCCGCAGACTAATAAAATGGCGGTTCCTGTGATGTTGTTGACGGCTAAACAAAAATTGGGGAAAAATGCAGCTGAGTACCGATAATGGTAAGAAAGTTGTGCACGCAATTATTAAATCTTGATTTAGGTATGCAATATTCTTGCCATTTGACCAGTCCCAGAATTTGTCATCTTCTTCTTCTTCCTTTACGGTGTTGCGGGTCTCGTGATCTTGAAGGTATTCCTGTTCTTCCACTTATCTGCTCCTTACAAGTGATTGGAATGTGTACCCCACATTCCAAAATTTTTTCCGCAGATATGTAAGTAGGGCTCCTGAGCTGAGACAATGTTCCTACTGTTCCTACTATTTCCAGTCTCAGTCTGGTTAAAAGGGTAGAGGTCTTCGAAGAAATATTAGAACTGCTCAGAAACTACTAACATTTGGATCTCCGGTAGAGTTTGAGGAAGGAAGTCCAGGCTAGTTACCCGAGTTCGAAATTTATAGTTTCAAACTAAAGTCTCCATCAAATCAAATTTGCCAATAACAAAATCTTCAAGTTCCAAATCTTCAAGTACAAAATCCAAAGTCTTAAGAATAGAATCGACATATTATATGTACTGCGAGAATTCCTAAGAAGTGAGCTGGAGCGGGAGTTATACAAAATAGATACTAAAAGATATTCCCCCCTATTACAAGCCCTGTCGCATCGTAACAATTTCGAAGTAAAAAAAAGATATCACTTTAAGCCTGCTACCTCCAAGATCGAGTGATTACCGCTAGACTATTTTCTGTGGGAAGAGAATATTCGGCGCGTTATTGCTAACATTACGCCTTAAAATATCTACTGCAAAAAAATGATCGCCAAGAATTTTTTAGAGCGAGTCACGACGCGGTGGCCACTTGGCCGAAATCATTTTCAAAACACAATGACAAACCTTCACTTTTATTAAAAAGGTGAATTCTTGGCATTATATGCGTTTTATTTCTTTTTGAAAACCATACTTCTTTTAAAACAACACCCTTTGCTTTTATAGTTGGAATTTTGTGTTCAATTTTGCTCTTAACATCACTAACGGCTTCTCAGATGTGTATGCCTTAAATACTAATAATCTACCGATCAACTTGTCTCAGAACAGGACAAGAAAAGGTACACAAACATCAGGCGCGGATCTAGAATTTTTCTCCGGGGGGGAGGTCACGGGATAAAAAAAAAAACAAATATAACAAAAATAAACTGTTGTTTATATTAAATTATAGATTGTTTATATGTGTAGGGGGAGGAAGAAATTGAATAGGAAAAACACAATTTGAGTTTGAAGAATAATTGTAATATAATAATAATAATTAAAGAATAAAAGTTAAAGGGTTTAATAGAGAGTTGGGGTTCACTTTTCACTTCTTGTTTCTTTGCTTTGTCTTTACCGAATTAGAAAAGCGCAAGAAACGGATGAATTTTGCTCACTGGTAGCAAATATTCTGAAGCATGAATAGCACGAAGATTTTGTTATGCGCAACGGTGTTCTGTACAAGTTCGTGGAAGGTGATTATTCATTAGTTGTTCCAAGAAAACTGCAAAGAGAAGTCCTACGAGGTATTCATGAGCAAGGTCATATGAGCGCACGAAAAGTCGAAGTGTTGGCTAGGAAAGATTTTTGGATACCGAGTTTGTCTTCAAAAATTAAAGAAGTTATAGCAAACTGTATTCCATGCATACTTTTAGCTAGGAAAGGAGGGAAGCAGGAATGTTTTCTAAATCCAATCGAAAAGTTTGATACCCCCCTAAATACGTATCATTTGGATTATCTTGGTTCTATGAACTCAACAGCCAAGAGTTACAAGCATTTGTTCGTTATCGTCGATGCTTTTTCTAAGTTTACGTGGATTTTTCCCGTCAAGTCAACAGGAGCCGATGAAATCGTTAAAAAACTTTTGGTGACCCAGTACGAGTTATCACGGATAGAGGTTCTGCTTTTACATCAAACGTATTTAGAGAGTACTGCGAGGAAAGAAAGATTACTCATTCATTGGTGACTACAGGTGTTCCTCGAGGAAACGGACAAGTGAAGAGGATAAACAGAACAATAGTGGAAATTTTGACGAAGATGTCTGTCGACGCTCCTGACAAATGGTTCAAGCATGTGCCAAAACTGCAAACTCTTATAAATTCAACGATAAGTAGAAGCACTAACAAAACCCCGTTCGAGTTAATGTTTCGAGTTCCTATGAGATGTATTGGGAACGTTAAACTCAAGCAACAAATGGAAGAGTTAATTATCGAGGAGTTCGAAGATGAAAGAAGAAATTTTGCGAAGCCAGGCCAACGAACAAATTGCAAAGATCCAAGAAAAAAACCGAAGAGGCTACAATCGTAAAAGAAAAGCTGCTACAAAATACAATTTTGGGGATCTAGTGGCAATCAAAAAAACTCAGTTTGCACCTGGAACCAAGTTATACCCATTGTATTTAGGTCCCTATGAAATTGTTAAGGTCAAACGCAACGACCGATACGAGGTTCGTAAGGTGGGCAATCACGAAGGACCGAATTCTACTGTGTCATCAGCCGACTTTATGAAACCCTGGCGCAATGGAGATGGTAGTGAATGCGATGAGATTGAAAGCGATGAAGAAGAAAGCGAAGACGAGATCGATGATGAAGATGATGTGGCTAATGAAGTATGAAGATGTCAGTTCGTCTGAGACAGCCGACAAGCAGGATGGCCGAATGTAGGATGACCACATCCTAACAATTCAACTTTCAAATAACCAAATGTGTCATTACTTACCCTAATTGTTTTACTTCTATTAAATTATCCACCTTATTTAAGATTAAGGTGGTAAAGTAGTTGCGATTCGGTAAAGACAAAGCAAAGAAACAAGAAGTGAAAAGTGAACCCCAACTCTCTATTAAACCCTTTAACTTTTATTCTTTAATTATAATTATTAAATTACAATTATTCTTCAAACTCAAAGTGTGTTTTTCCTATTCAATTTCTTCCTCCCCCTACATATGTATAAAAAAATTTACTTTTAAAAGTAAGAAATGTCTTAGCCAATAAATTTTTTTCTGAAACGTTTCCTCGTGTGTTTTCAAATGGCTTCGCCTCATTTATGGCATCGTGGCTAACTTCACATCAGTTTGCAATCAAAACATTGAAAGCACAACAGTCCATTGTTGATTTCAGTGTCGTTGAAATCAGGATAGTTTTCATTGTGTTTTGCGATAAACAAAGAAGGAAACGGAACAAAAACCAGAAAATAAACAACAAAAGTAAAAAATATAAACAAGGATTCATTTGACGGATGCTTTAAGGTAAATTAATTTGAATTATATGGAGTAAACATCAAGAGAACCGAATGTATGAGCATATTTGTCTGATTTTCAAATTTAAAAAAAAGGTGGTTTCTTTCATAAAATCTAAAAAACCATTTAATGACAGTTGTTTGTTTGCAGTTTTCTCTACGCAGCTTTGTAGTATTTGTACGGTTCTTTAAATCAGGAATTATAGTGATAACAGTGACAAAGACACGAAGGTTTGCAATTGCAATTTGATGAATATTCGGTAAACATATTTCTACAGTTGTATACCATCATTAGATCTGAAGAAAGCAACCGCTTACATACAAGATACTTTAACTGTGCTTGAGAAGAAAAGAAGCGATGCTGATTCTGTTTTCCAACGGTTGTTTTCTGAAACTGAAAATCTTGCAACACAGTTGGGTGTCGAGTTGAAAGTACCACGCGTTGTTTCTCGTCAAAAACATCGAGATAATCACCAAACAGAGCAAACCCCGGAAGATTATTTTAGAAGAGGAGTTTACGTTCCTCTTTTAGACAACGTTTTAACGGACCTCAACGAAAGGCTTTCTCCAGACGTAATGAAGCTTTTTGGGTTGAGAGTTTTTCTGCCTCGGACTTCTTATACAGAGGAGGACATTGAAGAAGTTAATCTCGTAGCAGTCATGTACCAGAAGCTGCTGAACACTCCTCCTGCAAGCGTTATTGCAGAATTTGAGTTGTGGGTAGCAAAATGGAACCGAATTGTTGAAAAAGGCGGTGAACTTCCTGATTCGGTTTCTGCCGCCCTTGATGCGTGTGATAGAGTAATGTATCCGGCTATTCATACCCTGCTTTGGATTGGTGACGCTTCCTGTTACTGCAGCCACTGCAGAAAGGAGCTTTTCAACTCTCCGTCGCCTCAAAACTTGGTTGAGATCGACTATGGCAGAAGACAGACTCACCGGTCTTGCATTGCTACACATTCATCGCGACATTGAATTGCACATCGATGCGATCATCAACATATTTGCGAAACAAAATAGAAGATATAAAAATTGTTTTTACTTAAAACTTGTAATCAAATGTTAAGATATTAAGTAAAGCTACTATCCAAATATAGAGAAATTGATACAAAAGTCAGTATTGTGTGAGAAATTTATTCAATTTTGAGTCAGTCATGTTGAGTCAGCCATTTTTTGATAGCAAAGTTTCCATAGTGCAATAAAGTAAGTTGATTTTGGTCGCTTTAGTTTCCGTTTTTCAAGTTTACAAAAATTAGATTTTGTTCGGTTATTTTTTTTTTTTGATTTTCAGCTTCAGTTTCGATTGGTTTAGCTCTATTTTTTGAAATGCCCTGTGACCCCCCCCCCCCCCCTTGAATCCGCGCCTGACAAACATATTAAAGAAATCTCTACGCTCTACCTATAAAAAATCTGCAGATGGTAATTTTTTGTGTAGATATTTTTCTTGTGTTTACGAATGGTTTCGTTTTCGCATTATTCCTCTTCGGTTTCCGTCCAGTACACCGCACCCCAAACAAACCGGTTGATGAAATACCGGCCATCAATATGGTTCTATATTTAGACAGAGGGATGTATCTATACTTTCTTTCCTCAGATTTTCCTTATTAGTAAGAAAAAGCTGTATTAAAAAAGCGTTTGCTTGAATCAATAACAATCTCTATTTTCTTCTTTTCTTCTTTAATCGAAACATTAAGTTATTCAGTTTATTGTTATTGAGGCAAAAGAGTCAAAGAAAATCGTTTCTCATTGTTATTGAACAGCGTTTCTATCCCATTTCGTTTCTAAATATGACTTGTTTACATGTGTTGATCATTTGAGCGAACCACACCGAAGCTTTTTTTTTATTGGAAACGATATTGGTATTGATGTTCGTTCAGTGTTTCTCAAAGTTCTGCTATGGTTGCTTTGTTTATTTCTTACTTTTTTCGTTTGTTTTGTTCTTTATGGTTTAAAAATACGAGTGAATAGCAGGACATAATTTGAATTTTTTTTCTTACGAAGCACTTAAAGAATGAAAGCTTAGTGAGTTTATTGTGAAGATCGGCGAAAAGAAAAACATAAAAACAAAAAAAGACGTGTCATTTTATTTGAATCATTTTAAGAAAACAACACAAACTGTACACTATGGAGCACTTGGTGCCAGTTGCGAATCACCAAGTAAATACTCAAACTGAAATGACAGTCGATGTAGAAGACGAAGTTAATGTCAGACATGCTGATAAAAAAGAAAAGTCTTGTCTTCAAATGTGTATGGAGTTTTTAAACAATTTTTGTTTATGCAATATTTTGTGTTCATCTTGTCGTTATTATACGGGTATGTGCATGGCAGAACTCTGTGTTGAAGGGTGTTGTTGCCTGTGTGTGTGATGTTGAGAAATTCGAATTGATCAACCCTAAACTCCGGTAAGTTAGTTACATAAGTGCAAACAACCGTATGTTCTGTTTGTAATCAAGTTTTATACCCACTCAATTTTAAAACCACTTTACTCATTGTTTAAAATAAAAATTGGTATTTATACCAAATAGGGTAAGGGTTGAGTAACAAAAACGCAGAATTAACAATTGTTTCATATTCCACGTTGTTTACGTCAGTTTTAGCGCATAGATGTTTTTTTTTTTTCGGAGTCAGTTATTGTAAGTTCTGAAAAAGTAGGCTTAATAAAAGGAATATGTGCTCAAGTTAAAAATAAGTACCTTGGTGGAAGATTCTTCAAAAAAAAGTAATGAATTTTGACAAATAATAAAAATATTATAACTTGTGTAATTTTAAAAAGAGTATGGATGAAAACATAAACATTAAATAAAAGTCGTAAAGACTTGGAAGATCAGAGATCAATTGACTTCAACTCCAAAAATTGGTCTTTCGCAGAGTGGGTTCATCAGTTAAATGCTATCGTACCCTTCTAAGACTCGAGTTTTTTAGTCTTAGTAAGTTTTTTTTGATGAACTTAGTTCAACTCCTGGTAAAAACCATATATATATAAATATGTAGTAGAATAATAATAATAAAACCCATTTTCTTTTTTTTTTCTTTTTGTTATTTTTAATATTTTCATTCACATTAACATTAACATAAAAAAAAAACTTTTTGTCATTTTTAAACAAAGAAAAACTGAAACGAGGGTTTCTTTGTGTTTTTGACATGTTTAATGTAATAAAAGGCTTTTAAGAAGAGGTCAAATTCATAAAATTCACTGTTACGACCAAGAATTCTGCTGCTGGCAAAAATATTTTAAGGCTGAGAAGATCAACTTTCGGCCACTTTTTGAAGCATTTGGGCCGTATGTCAGCAATAACGTGCCCAATATTCTTTTCCAAGTTCTTAATCGTGTCGAGCTCATCTGCGGGGATATCCTTTTTTGGCATGCATAGCCCTGCAAAAAGTAGTTCACCGTCCTTCTTAAAGTGCAATCTAATAAAACGGCTAAAAAATATTGGCTATATGTAATAGCAAGTCTGTCATCACATTGCGGCCGGAATTGCGCCCAATAAGCGGCAAATGTGGTTGATCTGCCGGAATCGCAGTTCTTATTTGACTCTAGCTTTATTTGACGCAATTGCGGTCGAGCTACCGTTAATGCGTTTAACTTTCAGCTATTATTGGAAATCTAGTCTTTTTTTCACTTCTAGTTTGATTGTAATTAACATAACGAGAATCAAATCAAGAACCGTATCGGCCCTAAAACCGTTCTAGAATCAAGATTTGCTTAGAAAACCTTTTTCATTCAACAGATTCAATAACACAACGTTAACTATGAAGTTCGTACATCACTTATATTGCCAACTCGATTCTGATTCAATTTGAATCTTAACCTCTGGGTAATTTTTCATTGAAAATCGACTAAGCAGGGTAACTCTACTCACCCACTCCCTGGAAATTCAAAATACATCAGTATCTACAGCTTCACTCATAGTGTACCTACTCTTTGAAAACTTGTTATTTTGTTTACGAAAAGGTTTCATTAAATCGAACACAAGTAAAACATAAGCTAAATTTGAAATCAAGCTTTTCTAAAGAATTCAATTTAAGCTTTATTCTAATTTCTAATTTCTTAACGATCTGAACACCGCCATGAAAAAAAAACATTTCTCATTCCACAGCATTATTTCGATTCAATTTCGTTTCTTTAATTTTGCATATTTTTGTTTGGTTTGGAGTGGAGCGTGGAGATGACGACACCAAAGCTTTTTTTGCAAATCATATCGCCAACTGTGGTGAATGTCAGTATAGTTTCAAGTTCTTCAAAGTTAGATTTAATTTTACTAACGGTGTTCATTATTTTTTTTTTTTTTTTTTTTTTCAATTGAAAACTTAAAATACGTGTCTTGAAATCACAGCTAAATTGCATTGAAAATAATAAAACTTTCTTGGTTACAATTGAAAAATTAGGGGTGTGCGCTTAACCACTTTTATTCGGTGATGAAAAGAAAAGTCTATTTTTAGATCGAACAAACTTTGAATTCAAAAGATATAAAAAAAGTAGAGCCTAGTACCCAAATACTATGGAGCAAACGCTTCCAATTGTCAATCAGCCAGTGAAGATTCAAGCTGAATTGACAAAAGAAGAAGGTGTAGTTAGCGAAGGTGAAGTTGATGATGCCGGTCAAAAGATGGAAGAGGAACAATCGTGTTTTCAATTGTGTTTAGAAGTTTTAAATGACATTTGTTTGTGTGGAGATGTAGATTCGTGTTGCTGTCGCATATTTTGCGGTATATTTTGTCCATCCTGTCGTTCTGAGGGATGCTCGTGTTCCGGTTGCTTTTCCGGTCAATGTTGTGAAGATTTTAGTGACGATTAAAAGAGAGGTGGGTACTTTTAGGTTTCTGTTTGCTAATGTTGTACAAAAATGATAAAAATTGGATATCAAAATGAACCTTGGAATCCCATTAGAAGCAAAAATATTTTCGCACAGGTAGATATCGCCTTTCGGTCTTTAGGTTCTTTAGGTTCTCCGATCGTCAATTCAATGCCGTGAAAAGCGCTTTCTTGTTTAGCCGTTCGGAATCTGCAGAAAATTGTAGGTCCCCTCCATTGCCTAACAAAGGCATTTGTTGTGAGAAATACGCTAGGCCCCGGGGCTCATCACTCTGTTGCACCACCCTGTTTCTTTTTTATACCTCGTATTAAATTCACATGGTGCCCGTTGCCGTAGCTAGCATTTCTGGCTGTCACGTGGGAGCTCGAACCTCGAATCATAGCAACATCTTATTGTTTTTCAACTGATACCCTCGTTTCGTGAGGAATTGGTAAGTCCACCGAAAGTATCGACACTGTCATGTAAAGCGATCTCTGACTTAGTCGTTTGGAGTCGGCATAAAATTCTAGGCCCTTGAAATGCGTTTGGCTCCGAGTTTTCCATAGCTTTTTTTTGCCACCCTTTTTATTTTCATTTATTTATTCACTCAATGTACACTGATACATACACTGACTATCCACACGGTATGAAAAATTGAACATGCATCCAAGACCCAACCATCTAATGAGCCCATATCCTCGTAACTATCAAATATAGTTCAAATTCATACACACTTCCTTGCCACACATACCGAGAAAGCATAGTTACATAGTAAATAGTAGCACGTTGAACTTTTACATATGGACGCAGAAAGTTTGCTCAGTGCCCTCTAATTTTCGAAAATAACTACAAAAAAGCACAATTCAAATCGTCTACAGTCCACACCAAAGAAGAGGAGAGAACTATAATTTGACAATCTGTATCTGTAGGTTTCCCTTCTCTGAAATCAAAGCTAAAACCGCAATAAAAGATTCACACATCAAGTTCAGCATATTTATCGAGAATCATTCCTCTTGTCCTTACATAATTTTTGTTTGAACTTTAGAAGCTGCTGATGCTGACATCACCAAAGCTTTTTGTGACTCAAATATTCATTAAATACATTCTGTTTCAGTGGTTCTTGATTAGTAGGCTTTCAAGTTCTTGCGTTCTTGCCATAAATTTTGACCGGTTGTTGTTTATTTTTCAATGATAACTATGTAAGAAAGGAAAGTTAAAGTGATTGGTGATAGCATAGGTGATGACCTTTATTTTTTAAACTAATTTTAAAGAGTAAATTTTCATACTTTTAAAACTCGATACAAAGAAGCCCCTCACACGACACAATATGGATCAATTGCTGCCAGAACCAAATGAGCAAGTTCAGATTGAAATGCCAGAATATGTGGATGGTGTAGGAGACAATGCGACAAAATATGAGGACGGGGGAAAGTCGTGTTGCCAAATGTTTATAGATGCTATAAACAACATGTGTGCTAGTGGAGAAGGAGGCTGGATAATCACACGCATATTGGGCGATATTTTTTGCTCACTCTGTCAAGGCGAAGGATTTTGCTGCACTTGTGAATGCTGTGTCGGCGAATGCTGTGCCGAAGTGGTCTGCTCAGAAGTTCTATGCTCAGCGTGTTGTTGCTGTTTGATGTGTGATGGTTGATGCTAATAGCTCTATGTATGTGTGGTAAGTGGTAAGATATGTATGTGCATGTGCAGAAAAGAACAAAGAAATGATATAATAAACTACAGAAAAACATCTCACAGGTACCTACCTAATAACAGCAAATCAGCTCTGCTTCAGGTCCTTATGATCCTATATTATGGTTAAAAGTAATTTACCTACCACTCTTTTGCTTGTTCATCTTGACTCACTATTCTTTCACAAGGCCTCTAAATAATATGTAGCTTACTGCCTGCCACTTACCTGCTTTAAGCATACTGCCCAGGACATTTTCACCCTTAAATGTGTCAAAACTAACTTAAAAAACTAACATTTACTTTTTTTTTTCAAAAACCTTTTACTAAGAAATTGATAAAGCCCGACTGACGCTCTCACCATAACGACAAGAGCACCATTACGCATCTTCCGGCACGTGTCAACAATCTTAAAAAAAAGTTCAAATGATTAGTGAAAAAAATATCGACTTGTGCGTGAATGAACCCACGTTTCTTTACAATATGTATATAGTTAGGTGTCTAAAAATAAAGAAAGCGTGTTTTTGCTCAATCACAACAAGTGAACAGCTCAATGTTTTATTTTTATTAGAAATCGTTTGGCTAGATACATAAAGGGACTCGCATTGCCATTTCTGTTCAAATACACACACCATTGTAGACGCAATTCATCATGTTGACGAGTCGAAAAGGTCAAAGAAGCCAATACAATTTGGATTACGTAGTATCGCCGAATTTCTATTTTTGTTTGCAATTTTGTTTGTTTATTCTCATGTTTTGATAGTGGAAGTTCTCGATGGATGATATTCTGATGAGTTCTGTGTAAAATAGGTCGTTTCAGTGCGATGTTAATGATAATTGAACATACATTTATAAATTTACTACGATTTCTGTTGAAGGACCTCCAGTCCTTGCAGTCCCGGCAGCGGCAATGACCGACGACGCACGCTACCAAAATAAAAAATAAAAAAACACCAACGTTTTCATACATTTGTATTGTCGCGACGGCAAAAATGATGACATCAACGTTTCTGCCACTACCGCAAGTGCAAAAACGCTTTGTTTTGGAAGAATCTTAAATGTAACTTGAATGTTGTCTCAGTATAAAAAGGATATTGTTTTCAACATATTCTCTTGAAACAATTGAATCAAGAAGTAGTGTTTGTATGATTTATATGTACAAAATTACAATTCGATGTCGCTTTATGTTAAAAGATTGAGACTAAGTAGCACTTTCTTGACTTTCATACTGAAGAGAGACAGAGTCGGGTACAGCTTTCCGCATTCGGATGGTGGATATGTTAGAAGTCTTGGAAATTTCGGTTCCACTGTTTTGGATGTGAAATAAAGAATTTTATATTAGACGTTTGGTTTTCTAGAAGTAATAAAACGCATATAATTTAATGTTAAAAGTATACCCATTTCTTTATAAATGGCTTAAAAACCGAAGAAGGGGTAGGCTGCGGGGTGTACTCAAACCGACTTAACATAAGTCTCTCATTCCGCGTTCCAAACCATTGTAGCGTGTTCCAAACGGAAATTCTGGCGATCAAAGAGGTCCTATCATGGCTAAAAGAAAACGTGATATCCTCAGCGAATATCAGGATTTCTCAGACAGTCAAGCAGCCCTCAAATCACTCGGCGCTGTTTCTTCTAACTCAGTAGCCGCCCTTAAATGTCGCCTATCTCTCAAGGAGAAAGCTGAACAGTTCAATATTTACCTTGTTTTGGTGCCGGGGCACAGATATATCGTGGGTAACTGCAAAGCCGATGAACTCGTCAGAAAAGGAACCGTTCTACCGATCTCAACCAACAGGTTGAATATTGGTATATACCAATCGCTACATGTAAACTTATGCTAAGGCAAGAGGTAATGGACAGAACAAATTACAGGTGGAACAATATCACCACGTGCGTGGCAACAAAACGTATATGGCCAGGACCAGATCCAAAACGCACAAGACATTTGTTATCCATAACCAGATTGCACGTAATAAATGTCATCACCAGACATTGTCTGATAGGAAGACACACTTTAAAACTCACCGTTTCCTCTAATGACTTCTGCAGAAGTTGCTTAGATAAAAAGGAGGAGGAGACAGTCCCACATCTCCTCTGCTCATGTCCAATCTCCTTTAAAAGAAAACGGCATCTAGAAAAATATTTTCTTGATGATCTAAACGATCTGGCGAACACAGATCCCCTGCATATCCTTCGCTTTATTAAAAGCTGCAAATGGTTTTGTTAAGTGAGGTACTCCCTCGCATAATTTTTATAGTATCACAATGGATCTTAAAATTCAACTTAAAATTAAACTTTAAATTAAACTTTTCATTCAACTTTTAATTTAACTTTAAATTCAACTTTAAATTTTAATTCAACTTTAAATGAAACTTTAAATTTAAATTTTAATTAAACTTTGAATTCAACTTTAAATTCAACTTTAAATTCAACTTTAAATTCAACTTTAAATTCAACTTTAAATTTAACTTTAAATTTTAATTTAACTTTAAATTCAACTTGAAATTTAACTTTAAATTCAACTTTCAATTTAAATTCAACTTTAAATGAAACTTTAAATTTAAATTTTAATTCGACTTTGAATTCAACTTTAAATTCAACTTTAAATTCAACTTTAAATTTAACTTTAAATTCAACTTTAAATTTAACTTTAAATTTTAATTTAACTTTAAATTCAACTTAAAATTTAACTTTAAATTCAACTTTCAAGTTAAATTCAACTTTAAATTTAAATTTAAATTTTAATTCAACTTTAAATTCAACTTTAAATTCAATTTTAGATTCAACTTTAAATTTAACTTTAAATTCAACTTTAAGTTTAAATTTTAATTCAACTTTAAATTTAAGTTTTAATTAAACTTTAAATTCAACTTAAAATTTGACTTTAAATTTAACTTTAAACTCTAATTCAACTTTAAATTCAACTTTAAATTTAAATTTTAGTTCAACTTTAAATTTAAGTTTTAGTTCAACTTTAAATTCAACTTAAAATTTGACTTTAAATTCAACTTTAAATGTGTTAGTCTTAGTGTGTCAGTTGTTTTCCTGACAGCTATTTTAACCTAACACATAACCTTACCTAACTTTAAGTTTTTATATAAGGACAATGGTATGTCATTATGTTTTTAAAATGATTTCGAGCAAGTGGCCGCATTTCTCACAACCATGCCTTGGAAAGGAATGGAGAGAGAGACTTATCGGGATAATTAGCTCTTTCATGGCAATGAATTTACCATAGGAGGACTTGCCAAATCCTCGCATAAGACGAAACCCGTTCAAAAATTTTTTTTGTTTTCAATTGGGATTCGAGTCACGAAATTTCCGCTAAACAGACGGACATGCTAACCGTTGCGCCTTAGTCTCCACACATGACATCAATAACGCACCGAATATTCTTGACCAAGGCTTAAATCGGGATTATCTATGTAGACAAGCAACTTAACATAACACCATATGAAATAGTCCAGCGGTCACAGGCTCAAAACTCGAAGTTATGTAAAAATCAGCGTCAACAGCTATTTCGCTTCGAGACAATATACCTAACCCCTGGTCTCCACATGCTTTAAATCTGTCGCAGCCTTTGAATATCGCAAGGATTTGAATATAGCAGCTTTTTCTTCATAGCCTGCGATAAATAGCATACTTTAATAGCAGGGTATCTATCGCAGCTAGTTAAAGCAGAGGGAACTGTCATCTGCAAATGTTTTTCCACCATTTTGTTACTTCGTTGTTGTGTTTGGTATAAGCAAATATGCTAGAAAACGCCCACAACACAAAATTTGGCAGTTGCTCTGCTTTCTTGTGTCCGTCATGTTTCTGCTCACTGCTACAAATTTAAAGCAAGTGGAGACAAAGCGTAACGTAAGCAGTGCCCACTGTCCGTGCGGCTACAATTCTTTCACGATTAAATGTCAAACTAAATTTAGGATAGATCAAGTGACAGCTGTCAGAAATACATCTCTGGAAAAAGTACTGCCAGACTGTCAACCAGACGTCTAAAAAAGCGGACTTTATTTTCCTTGTCAAACTGTAAGAAAATGAACTGATGCCCGTTTCAAAACGAAGCTACATTTTCATTTGTTTCATTTTGACGCTTTTTTCTTCCAATGTCTTGTCTCACGTGTTGAATATCCAAACACGTCATACTCATGCGGAATCCTGAAGTGGTCGGCTATGCTCCTTATGTGGTATAGATACATGAAATTGAAGTCCTTGATCGACGATTGAGAAAACACATTCGCGCCAAGAAGAAGCGTGAAGAACTTTCAAACATCCTCTCTAAAATGAGGAAGAGTCAAGCTCATGTTAAGTAAATTTTTTTTAAAAATAAAAACGTTAAATTTAAAAAAGATCTCCACCAAATCTTATATTCGTAGAATTGTTTAACACTTTTGAATGGTTATCTAACAAATCTCCTCGCTCAGCTTTGGAGTGACTAAATTCCAGCACACGATTATTCCGAGCCCCTCCTTTTGTGTTCCAGTTTTTTTAAATTTGTTTTTCAATTGATGTTCTTTTTTATAATTTCTACATGTCCGGCATTTTTACAAAATATTCATTTTCCTGCCTCATTTCACACCTGCATAGCTCTGCCATCCTATCAACGATTTATTTTGTCAAGTTCGTTGTATAATAAGAAGACAGATAGTCTGGTTTGTTCAGGAAAATATGTTAAGCAACTTTAACAATACATCATTCTATTCTAAGGGAGCTCCTCAGATCAATCGATCGCATGTGATTAGCTTAGTTTATTGTGCACACGTGCATTAAAAATTGTCGTTCTGCATCAGATTGAGATGTGAATGAAATGCCCGTTTACACATCACCGCGGGCCTTTTTAAGTTGCCTTTATAGACCTTTACTACTTTATTCTATAGAAATATTGAAAAAGTTCTGAATAAGTTAGCCTTAATTGCTTTGACAGAGACGATTAAATGTGAATCGGTGATGTGCTTTGTCTGTGGTTTTTCCAATTCAAATAAATCAGAGCATGAAAAGCTTGTTGGTCGTTTATCAGTTTGATTTGAGGCTGGAAGGCATGAAATGCTAATGAAGTGGTTTCTAATTTTTGACTTCATTTGAGGTCTTGCCTTCGCTAGACTGATTGTCACGTCGATGGAGGATGTGGTTATAGTGGGTAACTAAATAGATATGCGAACTTAGCTAATGGCTCTTTTGTACTCATTTTATCTTAGACTTGTCAATTGCATTACACCCAAGTGGTTTGGCTAGTAAACAGATTTTGTATGAATAACGTCTTTTCAAATAGTCCCATTCACGTTTTGACTTATAGTTTCATTCACTAACGAAGAGACTCCACTGCGCAAAGGCAGCACAGAGTCATAATGAGGTGGCAGTGAGCAAGCAACTTAAAGCAAAAAAATAAACACTTGTCGCTTTCATCTCGAATCCATCAAAGTGACAATGGTCAACATTTTTAAAACTCTGTTGAACTTAGCATGCAAGATGCTCTTGAAGTGTCTCCAACCCTCGTCGTTGAATCGATAAAACGAGGTCAATATTAATGCTTTTGTAATTAACACAGTTTCATCTGACTCGAGTAGGTAACTATTTGCCTCACCGTCTAAATGACTTGAGAAACCATGGAAAGCTTGAAAATATCGAAGTATAAACATTTCAAAAACTCATCGGGTTTCCCCACCGAACTTTGAATACGAAGTGGATTAACACCACACCAATGGTTGCGTCAGTTTTCTTGGTACATCCTTAACTTCGATCGAATTATAATAAAACAAAGTTTCGATCTGACAACCTTCTTTGCAAGAACTTCTAAATTAAGTGACTATCCAGTTACCCTACACTCGCAGAGATGAAAACTGTTAACTATAATCCCACTTACAATCCCAAAGCATTTTTTCATTCCCCAGTGAAACGTTTATAATCACCACAATAAACGAACCTATACACTTCCTCCATTTCTACTTTGTTGATGATGAAGACCTTTTAGCTTTTCCTTACAGGAATCGAACAAGTTCTCCCCAAAGAATAGGTATTACCTTATTGATGGAAAATCCGTAGGCCTGGTGTAGGACGGTAGGACTCGATCGACACGATAGCAATATCACAGTCATCATCATATGTGTTTCTCCACTGCGTCTGCCATTTACAGACTTTTCATGGACTATGCGTCGCGAGACGTCAATAAATCGACTAGACACGCAGAACGCAGACATTCCAAAGGATGAGAACTGCGTGTACTTATGGGTTGCATTTCATCTATACCAAAATGTGTAGGCCCATAACAAGTTGTTCTTCATAGTCGTATGTTGTATGGTCGTCTTGAGTCTACGACTCTACGTCTATCCACCCAACAGCTGCGCGTTGATATACCCGTTTTACTTCATTTTCGCTCATTTCGTGAAACATAAATCCTTGTGGAACGCTCCGCTCATATCCCACATTTGCCTCTTTTCCACCGTGTGGCCGTCAGATTGTGTATATTTTCCACGCGATTTTGTTCTTGTTTTCCCAGGAATTAAAGATCGTGAGGATAAAGTCTACTTAGATCGAATTTTTCACTTGTTTGGTGTGAATAACGATCTGGTTCGGAAGTCAGTTTTTGGTCTATGGCAAGAGAATTGACCGGCTGGAGGTGATGAAATGAGCTGAACATTGAAGAAGGAAGTTTATGGAAATGGATAGATACGTTTTCACAGAGGGTAAGTGGGTATAGGGTTTGCACCTGCAGGTAATTATCCCGAACAAATCATTCTGATTTATGATTATTATTATGGGCAGCGTTAACGACTTGTATGGATAAAGATTGTTTTCGTGATCCGTGATGTACCTACTCGTACCATGGTAATGTGGTGTCTATGCTTTGTAGACTTAAAATGACAGGGCGGTAGGGAATCAAAAGGAGATTGAGTAGCAGGAAAATGCTGTGAAATCACGAAATTTGGTTTGAGTTTTTCTTAATGTTTAAGTTAAATCTCCAGACTTATCACGTTGCCAATAATCGGGAACAAAAAAGTCAAAAGGAAAAAAAAATTATCCAACGATAGAGAGGCAGAGACAGTGAGAGGGGGAAAGAGAGAGAGAGAGGATTAGAAAGAAAAATAAAGAGAGATAGATTGATAGGAAGAAAGAGAGACATAGAAATACATAGAAAGAGAGAGTAGAAGAGTAGAGAGAGAGAGCGAGAGGCTGAGAGAAAATAGAGAGAGAAATAGAGCTGGAGCACTCAGACCTAAATACCGGTCCATTGTACTACCAGTTAGCAACCTTCTATTTTTTATAGCTTTCAAGATGTTCGGAGAAAAGCCAAAACACGCTACCATGATAAGGAGCCTAAGTTACCAGCTCTCACCATGTCTGCGCCGAGTATCTGTAACCTCATGCGAGAAAAAGCAGGACATTCACAGAGGAAGTGCTCTGCGGTGTCCTCATCTTCTCCACAAGATTCACTCAGTGTGGTATCACTTAAGCCTAACATATTTAAATACATGGCAAAAGAGAAGTGCCCGCTGGCAACGCCAATAAGCTTTCTACAGTCTTTTCTGCTGCGAGCTAGCAAAAATATTGCAGTCTTCTTACCAACGTTGGGGAGCATACGTTTGGTTTGTCTGCATCCAATGGAGGCATGCCATTTACGGCTGTGCTCTTCACAGATCCAATCGTTGATTGAAGCCCTCACTGAGGACGCTGGCAGACCTAGCGACGGTTCAGGTCCTGAAAAGCTGTCTGAGATCCCTGCCTAGCAAGTTCATCGGCGATTTCATTTCCAGTTATGCCGTGATGGCCCGGAACCCAAATGAGACTCAAGGAATTTAATCTTCCGATCGCATTCAGAGAGCTCTTGCATTCCTGGATCACTTTCGAAGTGGTTAAAGGGTTGAGAAGGGCCTTAAGCACAGCTTGGCTGTCGCTGCAAACAAAGATACTTCTCCCCGTCTATCCATTGTTCGTTACGTGGCTCAAGGCCATTAAGATAGCATAAGCCTCCGCTTGGAAAACGGATGCGTATGATCCCAAAGATGAGTGCAGTCGTATGTCGTCGTTCTCAACAAAGGCACCAGCACCAGAACCCTCGTCGGTTTTGGAGCCATCTGTAAAGATACGATAACAGTTCTTTCCAGGCTCATATTTTGGAACAAGCCAGTCCTGAACCGAAGAAAAGTTGACTGAGTAATTTTGACACAGTTTGAGCCTTGGGATCATCGTGTCAGACGGCATATCCATTAGATGTGAGACAAAAGATATACTACTTGCGAGTTCCTCAAAGCTCCAGTGCGAATTGTGCCAGAGACCACATCGCTTTAAACGAGAAATGGTTTTGAGAGTACACCCCATGATATGTAGGCCCCAGTAACACCAAGACAAACTGTTCTTTGAAGTTTGGCAAACGAGGCAATAATGTTTTTACGAGAGAGCTTATTCCACCAAACAACTGACGCATAGGAGATGATTGGTCTTATCATAGCCGTATAGATCCAAAGGATCCTTTTCGATGAAAGACCCCATGTCTTGCCAAAGGCTCCTTTACATTGCCAGAAAACTGACCGTGCCTTAAAAGTTTTAAAAAATAGATAACCACAACGATACTCCACGGTGTACGGAGTACGGTGGAATGGGTCAACTACAAAAATTTCGAACGAAATGCAGTAAATTGTAGATAATGCATGGATGGTAGGAGCAGCAAAACAACCCTTATCGGGAGACAGACCTTGCCTCATTACAATTCTCCTCGGAGCTTAGTTCATCAAGATTTGCCTTATATTCATCCATTTTGTTGAAAAGTCGATAGTTCTTAAAATATTTTAACGCAGTCTTTGAAATATTAAGAACGTTCAACTCATGAGATGAAAATCGCACTTGGCAACTTCAACAAGGAGGACATCTTTGGGAATACTGATCGGATAGTTCGGGAATGAAATAAGTCATCAGATAATAAATTTAGTTTATGTATGTAGCATGAGATTCACGATTTATGCGAAAAAATGGGGACTTCCCATCAATCTTCAATTATTATTTTTGTTTCTCTATTCATGCCCAGCTTTAGCTTACAAACGTAGGTTCGTATTTATTTGAAGACCCCAGTGATCTTACTCATATCAACGCCCTGCGTCTCTCCCGCTTCATTGTAAGCTCGAACTAGTTCCATTAGGATAAGGATACATTAAGAGTGTTAGCCGAACTAACAGCTACTTTAACCGTACCTAACCTAACTTTACTCGGGCACTCAGACCTAATTACCGGTCAATTGCACTTGTTGGTTTATTTTCTTCAAGGAGATGTTCTTAGAAAAACCAGAACAGGCTGCCATGATAAGGGTTTTTGGTTACCAGCCCTCATCATGTCTGCGCCGAGTATCTGTAAACTGATTCGAGATAACACAGGAAAGGAAGTGCTGCACGGTCTTATCATCTTTTCCCCAAAATTCACAGAACGTGAAATGAGTATGACTTAAAGTTGGCACATTAAAATGTTTGCTGTAAGAAAAGTGCCTTTATGACGAAACAAACAAGTTTTCGGAATAACAAAAAATTGCAGTTCCTTGATTAACGCTGTGGAGTATACCTACGCATTAATTAAGTAATCGAATTTGAATTTCAACTAATCTCCAATGACCATTTTGAAAGCTCTGCTTTTTTGTTTGCCAAAAAATTTAATTTATCGCTCCTAAGAAGATTCCAGTCTCAGAAGAAGCTAAGACGGAAATTTAAACTCGCTATTAAAAGTCTTCAATTTTTTGCCATACTTGTTACAAAACAAAAATTCAATACAAAACCAAATCCAGTAAAATATACTTCGACTTTCTTTAATAAGGAGGCTTTATCATTTTATGACTCGAATACGCAATTATGATTTTAAATCCTCTTCACTTCTCTAAACCAATGCCATAGGGTACAACATTTTTAAGGGAAACACATTGTACCACAAACGACAACGCCTAAACAACTCTTTTCAGTCGTCAGATTTCTTTGAATTTTTAACGACGTACTTTATTAAAGTTCGTTTTGAAATGATGCTGAAGCTATAACATCTCATGGTTTTAAGTATACTTTAATGTTACTGCAAATCGATGTGTAGGTATAATTATAACTAGAAGCAGGCAATATCACTTCTTGATCTCTTCCGGGAAGTACAAATTCCAACTAAATGCAAATCGATTTTCAGTTTTTATTGCCATAACCACCGTATGAGTGCGAGGAAAGAACAAAATATCAAAATTACCTTGCGGGGGTCTCGGGTAATATAATATTGAGACGCTAAGAAGATAAGCGTGGACTGCACCCATTTAAGCCAGACTCTTCTCAAGTGCCAGGTACTTTGAATGAGTTTTCGAGAGGGCACAGCTTAGAGAGTTTCATTTAATGTAATGGCATCCCTAAGGAGATAATACAACTTATTAAAGCGACTCAATGACTAGCTTGTGTAGTCATAAGCCTGATCTACCATAAAATTCTGTCTACCTTATTTTGCTGTTTCCCATAGTCAAAGGATTAGACAGACAAATCGCAACTACACAACTGTCACAGTGCAGAACTGACCTGTCCTTTATTTTTGAAATTCTTGTTCAAGTCTCAACGTGCAAGAGATAAACGAAAACGCACAACGTAGCCAACACTATTTTTAGTCACCAAGGTAAGACTATAAATTATTTAATTAATTTATCTCCAATCGAATGAAGATTTATTTCCTTTCCAAACTCTTGTAGACGCAGTCACACAATTCCAAAATAAAACAAAAAAAACTAATGGGAGAGTCAAAAATGCTCAGCCCACTCGCAATTGATACGCCAAAAAACGAATTGCTCTGACAATTCACCGTATCCCCACAGTCTACCAATATAATAAACGTGATACCCTTATTTTAATTATAAATCTATTCGCGTCAGCCTTATGATTCGCCCACTGAAGAACGTATAATTTTTGCATGCGCAAATAAAACCATTCCACCTGTTGTAGCTCATATATCCAACATTACCTGCGAATTTGAACCCAACATCCTACGTAGATTTGCCGACGATACACTGCCATACAAATGCAAATAAGACACCAGCGACAAGAGTATTAGCTGCAATGTGGAATTTCAAAAATCAAAACAAATCCGCTAGATTAAAGTGTATCTTAAAAAGGCGACAGATTACTGATCTAACAGTGTATAGTTGCGAAATTTAAAAATATCTTTAACGTCGCTCATTTCATTCATCGTTTATTTACAAGATCGGTGTTTGGTTAGAGTAGTAGAGTGGGGGTTGAGTTAGTTTTTTATTTATTCACACAAGTCGAGGTGTACGATTATTGTTATTGTCAGCCGGTCACCGTCCTACGCGTTTTAGGTGCCAGAAGCTGTGTTTCAGCTTGGGAGTTAATCGGTTTCTTAGTTTTGGTTGATGGTTTTGTGTTAAGGCGAATGATGCCGGTGAGAGGCGATTGAGTGAACTTATTAGGTGTGGTGACTTGAAGTCAATGATTTTATAATTTTCACTAATCAGGGGATATAATTGAACAACATTATACTCAAACTGGAATTTATGGTTTATTTTCCTTTATTCGGTGCATAGTTTTGCATAGGTTAAGTTGGAGGTGTTTTTTTTTGTGCCATGAAATATGAGAATTTTTCTTTATTTCGAAACTGAATGAATTCCATCAATGATTGGATGTAGCACGAGATACGGTTATTTATATGACGCGCCTTCATTAGATGCGAAGAAACTTTACGTATGCTGCACAACGTTAATTAAAGAACTGCATTTTTTTGGTATCTTAGTATTTAAGTATTTAAGTCATACTCATACCACACTCTGTGAATTTTGGGGAAAAGATGATAGGACCGCGGAGCACTCCCTTTACGACTTTCCTGTATTATCTCGAATCAGTTTACAGATTCTCGGCGGAGATATGATGAGGGCTGGTAACCAAAAACCGTTATCATGGCAGCGTCTTCTGGTTTTTCTAAGAACATCTCCTTAAGGAAATCCAAGCAGTACATTTTTTGACTCAATAAAATTTGAGTTAGTTAAATATTTTCAGTAACAAAGCTATTTCTCTTTTCTAACTAAACTTTTGTTTATTTATTTATTTCCAGGGAGATGCTACAACAATTTAACTGCTTCACGAAAGTGACTTAATTTCCCAGGGAAATACACAAGAACAACATGCATTTATACAACAAATACTTAATTTAAGAATAACCAAATTTTCTTACACTTAAAATACAAAACTCGAATGAATATTTTTACTTTCACATTTGAGATTTGTGCGTATTTTTAATTTAAAATATTTAAGTTATCGAATTTATCGAACAGCTTTTTTTTTTTTTTTTTTATAAATATTTTGAAAATGTATTTTTTTACAATTTAAATCGATTTAAGACGAAAATGTAACGTGTTTGCAACAATTTGTGTCAAAAAGAAAGAGCTTAAGAATGTTGAATATTTTTAATACTGAACAGAGTCTTTGCGAAATGAATAAAAAAAATATGTTCAAAGCTTAGCTTTTAGTTTTTAATTTATGTTCAAAAGTACAGTGGAACGGTGAGTAAATAACTTATTTGTTATAGAATTGCTGAGTTCTTTTAATTAACTCAGTTATATGCCCTTTACCACTCACTGAGCACAAAAACAAATAAAAATATTGAACACTCTGGTTTATTAAAAAGTCATAAAGACGTGAAGTATTGTTACCGATTTTAAACGCGAACCGATTACTTTAAACGAATGATTTAAACGTCAGGAATTAATTCCACATACCGCGAGCAAAATCAAAAACGTAAACGATACAAAAATAATATACAGGGTGTCCCGTAATTCGTTTTACATACTTTGGGATATGATTCTTGGTCATATTCTAAGAAAAAAATTGTTATACAGTAAAGTCCGTTTCTCAAGTTTGACATCACTTTTTGACAATTTAAAAAAGGCTCTTGCCCCGCAACAACCATTTGTTTACATTGTTGTTTTTGTAATCACATCCTCTCTCTGTGAATTGACTTTACACAAGATCTCACTACTACCACTTTGAGTACAGCTTCCAACACATTCCCCCATTTTATTTCTATAAATTCCATCTTAAGGCCACGTCTGGCTGCCGTTTTGTATTTTGAAAGCGTTTTACTATCCTAGAAACATTTAGTAAAAACTTTTGTTTTTATTTTCACACTACAATTTTTCTATATTCTTTTCTTTAAGTTTGATAAATTGAAAAACGTTTTTTTGAAAAGAAGAGATTTTGTAACAATATAGGAATTTCTTCTGATGCTCACAGTTTTGGTCTGATGGTGGACCGGGTTTTAGGCATGTGCGTATGCATTTGAAGTCCCCGCGTGGCCAAGCTTTGAATTTCACAATTTTAATATATGGAAAAGTTTTTACTAAATGTTTCTAGGATAATAAAACGCTTTCAAAATACAAAACGGCAGCCAGACGTGGCCTTAAGGTGGAATTTATAGAAATAAAATGGGAAAATGTGTTGGAAGCTGTACTCAAAGTGGTAGTAGTGAGATTTTGTGTAAAGTCAACCGTGGAAGCTGTACTCAAAGTAGTAGTAGTGAAATCAGCTTGTAGGCAGTTTCAATGTGTGTGTGAAGTTTGCCATCTAATTAATTTCTTATCTCTGGTGTTCGGCAACCAACAACACTTCAGTGCTGCCTCCCGTAGCTCAGTCTGATGGGTGGGTTCGATTTGATATTCCTTTTTAATCCGATTCGAATGAAATGGAATTTCAAATAATTATAAAATAATATCACGTACTAATAAAACTCAATTTTATGAGTGAGAGTACAAGGGCGTACTAGCTCACTTCTAATATGGGCGACAGGAAACCTTTTAAAATGGTGGTTTGCCTTAACCAAAGCTGAAATAGTAGTCAAAGACGAAAGAAAAATTTCGATAGGAGAGAAATAAAACAGTATGAAATTTCAGAAGGAAAATTATAGAATTTATTATGTTTAAAGGGTGTCTGGGAAACCGTGGCCGAAACCTGGATTAAAACCCAGAATCTTTTCAATATAAAAGAAAAGGTACAGAGTTGTTTTCGAAAGTTAAGAAAATTAAGAAAGTTAAGCAAAAAAGAACAGGTTAGTGTGTCGTTGAACACAAGATAGAATCACGAAGGAAAGTTTCCGAGAAAAGAAAAGTAATGATAGCAGTAAAGGTCGGTCGGGAGTCCCGCAATCTCGGGAAAGAAACGGTAGGTCAACGAAGGCCTAGCGGATCTGAGTTTTGCCACAAATACGGCGACTTTTAATTCGTTCGAAAAACCCTTGAAAAGGAAGGATCGTTCGAAACGCAAAATATGCAATAAAAGAAAGAAAATATTTGCTATTCTTGTCTTTTATCCACTCCTCCTGTACTCCTTAAGAAAATACTTTCACCAGATTTGTCTCAATTTTTCTCCTCTGAATTCCCAACTGGAATTTTGCAGCTAAATCGATTAAGTCAACGCTGTATCTCAAAAGAGGAAATTTTAATCGCTCCAAAAATATCTCAATAAAACGCAAAATATTCGCAATAATTTTTTGCGCGCTTTTTGCCATTAGGCTAGGATGTGCAAGTGAGATGTCACGAATCAACTACCCGCGGTCCTTTGCGTTCAGGTGATGTGGTCACCAATAGCCGAGTGGACGAGTTCAACCCCTTTCAGAAAGGTTTACTCCGAAAAATTATTTAGGTCGCGCAAAGTCCCCAGCCGAAACCGGCCCAAACTAAAATACAGATAAGATATTTTCCCGGAGAACGAATAACAAAATATGCTAAGTTTGAAGCTATCCCTAGACCTTCGTCCAGATAGTTAGAAAAGAAGAAAGTGGGGATAAAAACGGAAACACGTCTTCGAGTGATTCTTCCTTGATATTGACGACACTGAATTTAATTTTAGTTGGAATTCAATAGAACATTTTGGTTGGTGTGAATATAGTTCACACATTGTTGCACATGGGTCTCGATCTTCATGCCATTAATCCTTTCTCAATTTTCTTTCGAAGGCCACCTGCCGTACGAACTTTTGTGGACCGATCGTCACACAAGAAAAGTGTTGCTAATTGTATCGTCTCCATACCTTGGCACCAAATAACCTGATAGTGGCTTTTCGAAAATTCTAGAAGAACAGGTTTCCGACTGATGGACCAGGTTTCAACTGAACTCTTCTACTACTTTCGAGTAGCTCTGAAAAAAAGTAGATTAGCGGGAGAAGAACGGCAGTTAGAACTTGTTGTGGTAAAATTTACCGCAACAGTATCTAGAGATCCAGTGACCTGGTTTAGTTTTGTACTTAGTAATGCATTGCAATCCTGAGCTATCATAGGATCGCGGGGTTGCGAGAAACGCACGTTATATCAAAAAAATAACTAAATAGAGTGGCGCAACAGAGCGAGGAGGCCGCATTTCTCACAACCATTGCCTTTGTTAGAGAATGGAAGGGGTCTACAATTTTCTGCCGGTCCGAAATGCTGACCGAAGGTGATTCTCGTTGAAAATCTTTTTTGCCTCTGTTGGAATTCGAACCACGAACCTCTGGGTTAACAGGAAGTTATGCTAACCATCACGCAACGGGTACCACAAACGTTATATCATTGATGATTAAAAATGCTCTTCGGAGATTCTTTTCATTTATCCAACAATGTGTGAAATTCTTGATCTGGATGCACCGAGATCTTGCCAACTGCACTGCTTCCATGAGAGAACAGTTCAAAACGCAGTTTCTTAAAGAACTTGACAGCTTATGTCGGTGATGGTGTACTAAATTGTTTCAAAGACAAAAAGCGATTGTTAACTTTTACTATAAGTAAGTAAGTAAGTAGTGGTCATCATACATAAACTTCCAAAAAGTCTTTTTGTAGACTTTTCAATCATTATTTGTTCTACGTTCTTAGTTGCTTTACTAACGAGATATTTTCTTACAAAGTAAATCTAATTTGCACATTTTATCTGAGGCTACATTGTATTAAAATATATCTACATATTTTAACGTGCTCTTTTATGTTAGATAACAAATGAAACGCTTACCATGATCCATAGAAGTTTCTTCCTGCAACAAACTCTGGGTCATTACATCGACAGCACCTGAACCTAACTACAAAAACTTTTCAATTAGTTTTTTCCACAGATAGATGCAAATAAATAATTTTGCGGTCTCACAATGATATTGAGAAAATCCGCGTGTCTTGTACATAAATTTTATTATCACTAATGACGGACTTTGAAGAAATTCACTTAGACGAGGATGTCTTAACGAATTTTCTCTCTACTCAAAATTAATGGTACGTTTTGAGGGAAAATAAGGAAATCACATAAGGAAGAGATGTTTGTGTGTTTGCATCGCAGAGATCGCTCTTTACATTTTTATTGCGGTTTATGAATGCAAAAGTGAACATAGAAATATGGGCATTGTATCTTCTTTTTTTTTTTTTGAATGTTTTATGCAAAGGAAAACATTTGCTTTTCAGTTTGCCGGATTAGAAAATAACCTTTCACTCTGGTAAACAAACAGTCGGCAATAATTTTTGCCATTAATAAACTTTCTTTGAGTTTTATTTGTTTTTTTTTTTTTATTATCTTAGATTTTAATCTTTAGTTTGGTAAGGATGGATCACTAGTTGAAAGTAGATAAGTTGGAGAGTCTGTGATCCCTTCAAGATCACGGTGATCAGTACTAAAAAAAAAGGATAAAGAAGATGGGGTTCTACCCTTAGAATAAAAGTGAAAGAAAGGCGTTCACCCCGAACTGTATAATGGCTACAATTTATTAGGCCTTCATCCGCTCAAAACTGGAGTATAACTCCCATATGTGGTCAGGTGCTCCTCAAACATCTTTACGCCTACTTGATAGGGTACAAAATAGAGCGTTGAAATTGATAGGTGATAGCTCAATCGTAGAATCGATTGATTCTCTTGAACATCGTCGAAACGTTACCTGTCTCTCTCTCTTTTATCGCTTTTTCCACAAACAGTGCTCTAGTGAAGTAGCCAATTGCATTCCTCCCCTGAAACAATTTAGCCGTAACACCCGCCTCGCTAGGAATGCTCATCAGAGCCTAGCGCATTTCTCACAACGATGCCTTGTGAGGAAATGGAAGGGACCTACAATTTTCTGCCGGTTCCGAACGGCTAATTCGAGAAAGCGCTTTTCATGGCAATGAATGCTAACGGAGGACTTGCCAGTTCCTCGCGAAAGGCGATACCCGTGGAAAAAACATTTTTGCCTCTGTTGGGATTCGAACCACGAACCTCGGATTAACAGGCGGATATGCTTTCCATCACACCACGGGTACCACAAAAAAAAAAAGTGAAAGTGTTACTCTTAAGTTCTTAAAACATTTAATACCCATAAACTTGGTTCTTTTCCATTTGGTATCAGGCGAATATATTTCAACTGTCGAGACGTTCTTAGAACTGTGTAAGATGATGCGATTATCACTTTTTAAGTATAAAAAAAACTAGCTAAACGTCGACTTTGAAATTAATCTGCTCCATGCTAATGAACTTTTAATCACTTGCTTTGCAAAGCCTCTTTTATCGCAATTAAATATGAGAAAATTATTATACAAACAATGCCTTGTTAAATCTCGTGTTCTTCCTCGGGCACAGATTTCGCAGAAAAAAAGAAGCTCTTATCTTTTCATCAGGACTCAGTTTAAGCTCATTAAAAAAAATATATGTTTCTATGGGACATTTGATAATTGAGCTAATGAAGCTTCAAATGAATTGATATGACAAGATCGCTAAGTGGATTGGTGATATATTTTCAAAAATCAATAAACGAACTAGATCAGGCTTTTGTCAAAGATCTCAAAAAGACTCTTATTAATTTATACACAAATATCAGATTAACTGAAATTAAGAATACATAATCGTCGATGATCTTTTGAAATGTTTCTTTAAATGTCTAATGCCTCATTAACATCCGATTGATGTTATCTAAACAGTTTCTACAACACATTGGTTCACCTTGAGCTTAAATCTCCTCGAACTTAGTTTTGAAAAAAAAATTATACATTAGACCAAGCGGAACACCCAATTCAAATAGGACTTCGAAGAATTATTTTATAGTCTCCATCGACAATTATTGTCTTTTTTTTTTGTTTTGTTTTTCTGTTTGAAAATTATGTGCCTGCGGCGCCTGCCATGCTGTGAAATTGATCCGCATACGAAAGTTGTCGGGAGTATAATAATAAACAATCAAATATGCAAATTCAATTAAAATTATATCAAACAAGTCGTCGCTTAAGGCCAATTACAAGTCATTTTTTCCTTTAACAAGTTTTCAATTCACTTTTCCTTCTTGATCGTTTGTAAACAAAACGACTACTTATTGAGATTCTTTCTGGAAGGTTGTAGTGGTTCGATCGATTAGAGAGATAAATTTTTGGGATGATGTGAGCGATCAATGTAATAAGGGGTGCAAATAATCGTGAACATGTTCAATGTTTTCACAAACCTATTGCTTCACCTCACTTGCAAGGAAGACATAAATATCGGAACGCAAAGACGTAAAGGAGCGTCTATTATTATTTATTACGTATACTTATTAAAGAACTACAAAAGTGATTGTCACTACAAAAATTACTGAAATGCATTTTCTACATTTGTGTAATGAAAGTAGGGACAAAAATGGTCTAAATGCGAATAAAATATTTGACTTAAGGGCACAAGAAACAAATGTTCTAAATGAATGTGATACAGGGTTTTCCATTGGGGACTATCCATTTAGTTTCTTTAATGTAAACGCGCCCTTAAGGTCTTTTGATATTCTGTAAACGTCAGATTGCTCATATTAAGGTCTACCATTTCATCATGGTGAGTTACACGAATCAACAACGTTTCCAAATTATTAAAGCGTACTATCAAAATTTTGAGTCAGTCGCTGCAACTTTAAGAGCGCTAACTCCGATTTTTGGTCGTTATAACCGTCCCACCCGTGCCGCAATTTTAGTTTAGTGCACAAATTTGAATCCACGTTTTCGCTGCACAATGTTCCCGTGCCAGTGAGACAAAGATTAGGACGGAGTGCTGAAAATATCGCGGCCGTAAGTGCATCCGTTCAGAACGACCCAAATCAGTCAATTCCACGTCGCTCACAGGAATTGGGCATCGCACAAACCACATTGTGGCATTTTTTTTTGGCGTCAGTTGCGTGGAATGGATATTAGTGACATGTGGTTCCAGCAGGATAGAGCTACAGCCCATACAGCTCATGCAACCATCAACATTTTGAAGAGGAAATTTGGTCAACGTGTTATCTCAAGAAATGGACCGATCAATTGGCGGCCGCGCTCGTGTGATTTGACACCTTTGGATTTCTTTCTTTGGGGGCTATGTCAAGTCGTTGGTCTACGCCAACAGGCCAGAGGCTTTGGAGGAGCTTCAAGCCAATATTGAACGCGAAATTGCCGCAATACCGGTCGATATGTGCGAGAGAGTGGTCGAAAATTGGGTTCAACGTATCGATCGCTGCAAGCGCGCCCGTGAAGGACATATGAACGAAAAAGAGATCCATTCGTAATGGTATTGGGTGTACTTTAATATGAAATAAATGTTTTTTTGATATCTCAAATGGCTGGCGTTTCTATTTAAAAAATAAAATGGATAGCTCTTAATGGAAAACCCTGTATAAGCGGCTGACGTTACGTCAACCCTGTCGAAGCTGAGTGACTACTGATTTTGCTTCCGTTTTGGATGATGATTAAAAGTTTGGGCAATAATAAATACTCAGTATTTTTGCTTTGAGTTTGGTACATAGCGATGACGTAACGCAACACAAACTTGGCTTGGCAGGACTTTCGCTTGCTTCAGAAATTCAAAAATTAGAAAAATCAGTACAGCGGAATTTTGGAAAATACAAATTTGTATTTTAACCAGACGACACGGAGACACATTTTCTAGATGCAAGAAGTAAACACATTCCCTAGATGTATGCAGTATGTCATTCATTGTCATTTTTATGAGTCGTTTACCATCGACTAGACATTGCGTGTTAGAATGGTACAAGAGCGTGAACTAACTGATTGCTGTACTTTATCGAAACGCATATAAGAGCGAAAGTCATACTTAATTTTTCAAAAGTCCGTTCAATCCATTACGTTAGTGTTGATATGTGAATTCCATTGCGTTACGTTTGACATGTAATCATTTGGTAGTGCGAATAAAACTTAAAGAAAAAGTTCGAACTGGTAGGTGCTTCCTAGGCTCTTTGCTCAAACAACATATTTTCTTGACTGTGGATAGAACGTGACGCAAGCGTAACCAAAGCACAATATTGTATTAGGATTAGATACGCGTGCTTACAGGAACAGTTTAATAACACCACACTTTTGAACAACTTTGGAGAACTTGATCATAATGCATTTTTGTTATTCGCTTTTCAAAGTTGGATAGTCTTTGACGTTGCGTTACGTTACGATCAAAAATATGCGTATTAAAATTTTCTTTCGCCAACAAAGGTAGTGACCATTGACCCAATGAACAATGGTATATTGTTGCATCTCATAGCTTTAGAGTACGTAAAAAGATAACATCCACTATGACGCAAGTTTGTGTATTACCTAAGACTATAGTTAGTAAGCCCACAACCAGATCTCAATTTGACAGTCTTAAGCATTGGAAGCTCCTCAATCAAACATAATTATTTAAACTATTATTCCAATTTCCAATTGAATGCTTGAATATCTGTCATCATTTACTCTTTATCTTGATGTCGGTTCTTTTGTTCTCATAAACTTCGTAATATCATCCATTGACCGACCGATACCGACCAACAAACAAACACACAATGGCGACTTGAAGTCTGCTATTGGAATTTCTATGCAAATAAAACCAAACATAACCGCATTCAAATGTGCCTTTAGAAATTACCACTAAAATAAGAAAGAAAGAAAAAACACATATCCACTGACATTACAACACAAATAAATTCCTGTAACGGTCTAACAATCTATTGATGTCAATAGGTCGCCGTAACGCGCATAAAGACTGAAAATTATTTTTCACTTTCCATGTGATGATATGCTTGGTTTTTTCTTATAGTCCTGAACACGATACTCTGGTTTGACTATATACGAGAACAAGCGAGTTGGCCTGGCACTGGCCTGGCATGGCAGCGCACACATCGTAACCAACACCGATAAACAACAATTTCTAATTTCGTTGCATTTTGCACACACAACATATCGCACGGATTTGGTGCACGTTACATGGTCTTTGGGCGGTTAATCGAAATCCCTGCAGTTTCACGATTTAACAACACCGGGAATTGTAGAATTTCACCAGAAAAGTGACTAACGCATACGAAATGTAGAAGTAGATAATTTAATTCAACTCCAAAAAATAATGGCAGACTCTTTGGAAAACTTACATGAATCGATGAAGTTTACGTTCAGCTTTGTCGATGAAAAGGAAGGAACTTATTCTTTTGACATCAGTAAGTACTCTACGAGTGTCACTAGTTTATGATCCGGTTAAGCCCTTGAGGTGTTTAAAACAGCGTCCGTTTTTGGAAAACAGAACAATGGTGTCCGTCGTCACCTCGGAGGTTGAAATCCCCGAAATATTCAATTGGTTCTTCACTAGTTACACCTTTTTCGAAGAGTTGGCAAGTCCTCAGATATTAATTTTACTTTCCCTTTCTCGATTAACTGTTCGGAATCGGCAAAAGAATTGTTAGACCCTCCAATTCCCCAGAAAGTACGGTAAAGAGACTTGCGCTAGGCCCTGGGGCTCCTTTCTGTGCCATCCTAATGGATTATTTTTAGAATACTGCTTTCCCCATGAACTCCATTTAGAAAGTTATATTCGTAATCTTGGCTCAGGTCGCGTTCATCTGTCTAGCGTCGAAGACATCGTCAAAACTTTGTCATAAGAACTTTTTCTCAATCGTCTCTTTTTTTTTAGACAAAAAGGAGACCTAAGTGCTGTTAAAATAAAATAAACAGGGCCGCCCAACACACAACGGAACTACAACAAAGAGATTTTCATGGTTTTTTACCTTTATTTAGAAGTCGATATAAGAAAGAGCTCACGTGAGAACTTGAGTGGAAGTTTTATCTGAGAATTTCATTTAAGGACTTGTGTTTTACGGGACCTCGCTTTTTAAAGGATTCCGAAGACAGTTTTCTTTCCTAAAAAGCGGAAAATTGTATTGTGTCCATTTCAAAGCTCTGCAAGAAAATTATCAAGGCTTTTTGGTTTTACGTATAAAAATGGAAGATCTATTGTTACGACGTAAAAAAAATAACTTGTGAAATTTCTCTTTCCAAATAAGTCGGCGGCACACGTTGCAACTTCAAGAGAGATGCACTCCAGCTGCTGCAGGTTAGGATACAATTTTCTGTCATCAACATGGACGACAATGCTGACGGTGTTAGAGTTTAAATATCATTAGAAGGCAAAGATACAGTTGATGTTGCTTCAAGTTTCGGTTATTTATAGAATTTGTCTTCCTTTTTAATTCGAAAAGAAACTCCGTCTTACGTATTGAAGTACTATTTTCTGTCTTCTATGCTCGATGGGGTGCTGCAAGCAGTGAAAACAGTGCTTACAAGTCTTACAGGTTCCGCAGCAATAGGTAGTGTTTGTGTTGTATGTATATGCAGGTACTTCAAGCATACGGAAAAGCACAAAAACATGGTATCTTGTTATCGATCGATTTATCGTTTTCGCTTTTCGGCCAGCAGCACTATAAAGCTGCAACTAAAATGTTACCTCCAAATACATACACTCTGGTACTTGCACACTTGAGCTGACATTAGAGCTCGTAAAATGAGCGGGAAAATGTATTGTTGGCATTATTAATCCAATTCCAATGGATTTTGGTCGTTGTATGTTAATTTGAATCGCAACTGACCTGAATAAAAGTTGATGTGTCTTTACCAGAAAGACAGGCCATTGGGGTTGCACTGAATTGAAAACAAAAGGTGAGCAGGTTTCTTTGCTAGAGTTGTGATGCAGATAGACCTAGTTACTGTGTGCAGAGTTATGAGATCGAATGGATGCATAAATTTTAATTGACCATTTGGCAAACTGTGGGTATATGCGGGGTATCAACATGGGGAAGCAGAAAAAAAAATTGATTTTTCATTCAACAGTAAATTAAATTTTATGTTTATTGTCAAAGTTGGTGTTTCGTTTTATTATTCTAACTCTTTGGGTATAGTTACACTTAATTTTTAATTGTTGGGAACGTAAAGTGTTAAATGACGACTTCTTTCGAGGCAGCAGTTAAAGTAACAAGCTAATTGCATGGCATTAGACCTAACGACGCCAATTAGGAAAAAATCGGTCTTTAAGTTGCCTGGGTTTTTTGAAAGTCTTATTTGAATTTATTAAGGACAAGGAGACGAGAACCAAATCGTTGTTTATGAAGGTGTTGACTGGGCTACGTTTTACAAATTGGGAAAATAAATACTTATGTTAATTCATTTTGAAGCTGCATTGACATTACTCCGAGAACATGGGTTAAAGTAAATAAAAAATCAAAACGATGAAACACTAGTGCTTGAAAAGCCATTGGCAAAACATATTTCTCTCAATCAGATCCTTTTAAGGAATGAAGGGGACCTTCAATTTTGAAATACTGAGAAAGCTCCTTTCATATGGTTGCTATATTATTGGAAGACATGCTTAATGCCAGCGAGAAGCAAAACCCATGGAGAGGGTATTGAATGTTTCTGGAATCCAAACCAAGAACTCTAGCCACATTATTAGTCGAGAATAGCTACCGTTTTTGCAACTAATAAATACAAAACAGTGGCATAATGGTTACCATGTTTGCCTGTTACGTGGGAGTTCGGGGCTCGATTCCCACATCGCTGGAAATTTGTTTGCTGAGTTTTTAGTGCACTTTCTGTACTTAGAGAATATCCATTTTTACAGTTCATGCGCACTTCAAGGGGTTTTTACTACACTTATGTATATATTGGAAAACACAGTGCGGGTGTTAGAAAACAAAGATTTGAAAGCAAATGCCGACGCACAAGCACATTATTCTTGAACTTTCGTGCATTGTAATGCATGGGGAAAATTGATTTGAGTAAACCATTCCACATTTAGGTTGAGCGTTTAAAATATATGAATATCTGTACTTAACTGTACAACAGAAGTTGGTCTGAAGGTAGAATTGATGCGCATTCCTTGCGAGGCAATTATGGAGGGTAAATTGTTCCCGGTATGGAAAGCAACTGGATATTTCACTGGAACACTGTTTTTGCTCTGTAAAAGTAGCGATAATAAGAGAGGAACATGAAACGTTACGACGCGATGCTCAAGAGAGTCAATTGAACCTGTAAGTGATCTGTTTCCTATCAATTAATAATTAATGCTCTATTTTGAACAATATCAAGCTGGCGCATTGATGTTTGAGGAGCACCTGTCCGAGCATGGGAACTGTACTCTTAATAAGGACAAATGTAGGTTTTTAAATTGTACTCAGATCAGAGGGGCTGAAAAAAATTCCTGTATCGTCTTAGGGAACCTATATAAGCAATTTTCGGAATTTTGTGGGGCTTCAAATATGTGGTCATTCCAACGAAAATCGTCGTTTACACGCATACTGAGTACTGACAGCTTTCGGTTTCTTGGATGCAGTGGGTGGTTGAGCTTTAACGACAGAAGACAGCCATTTTATTACGGGCCATTTTTGGTCGTCGCGTCAGGGTCGCGCTGGCATGCTTGTCCGGTTCCTGCTCGTCGATGGGTGTCGAACATGACCCCTAAAACCCGTATCCCAAAATTCGTGCCAGTCTTTGTAACCATCTAGATGTTCTTGTGGCACTTGCGCGAAAAATCCTCAACCCAACCTACCTTGACACTGTACTCGCCTAAGTGACCCTTACATTGCCATCTCTACTTTCCTTCAGTCCATCATTTTCTTCTACCCACCCCTTTAAGCCTGTCACACACTTAGCAACACGTTCTACAAGACAGCATTGGGTTTCCGATGCATTGAATTCTACTTGGTTCTTATTACCCCTTGTAACAATGCTGTCAAGGTCATAATTCAATGAGTTAGCTCAAAATACGCAACCGTTCCAGTTTCTTTACCGAAGAGCAGGGATGTGAAGTTGGAAACATATTTCAGAAACTGAGAGAAGAGTCGTCAGCAAAACAATTACCATTTATTGACTTAGTATCAGACTTAAAAGACTAGCCGATACCAAATGCACGCATCAAGAAGAGTGCCTGATGCCAAACTAAATCAAATGCCTTACAAAAATCAAGCGCAAAAATCTTACTTTCTCCAAAACAATGAAAAGATTGGATCCACTTTTTGGTGAGATATGCCATCAAAGCACCAGTGGACCTTTTGCTACAAAAACCGTACAGTCGATTATTTAAAACCTTTCGTTCTACAGGATATTTTATGAGTTGACGGCTTGTCAACGTTTCCATGAACATAAAAAGAAGGGACGGTAGAGCAATTGCACGGTAATTGTAAAGAGAAGAAGTTACGCTTTTTTTTTGCAACAGATTGGACAAATGCTGTTTTCCATCTTCAGAAGAAAAGCATTGATAGAAAAGCTTTCGCAGTGGTTTTGCCAGAGTAGATGACCCCCTCTACAGAATAATAACTTGCTACTCAAAGAGTACAGAAAAATATCTGATCGCACTCACAAGTAGGTTAGTGTGAACAGATATTTGATATTTCTTTATAATCTTAATAAAAGACCCAAATTACTTCCTTTTGGACACAGTAGCATTTTTTAGTCTACTATATGTATATATCTATATTTCCCTAATCATCTCTGTACAGCTCGAATTGAACCATGAATTTTCTTGGGGATAATGCTCTTTCCTCCTTGATCTATTCGGAATTGAGATCGTCACCCCGTTGAGAATTGCGTTAGATATCAGCTGATGAATCAACGACTCCATCGAGGAAGCACAATGACCAGTTAAAATTCAGATAAAGATTATTGGAGCTGTCCCAACTGACTATCTCATACTGCCACACAGTCCTTTTTAGGACTTTTTCGTTTTTTACTGGGATGTAACACGGAAGATCTACCGACATGTCCAGAGTTGATGGCTCTTCAACCCTATTTTTGACAGCAAAAGTGTGCCGGTGTTTCGAAAGGAACACAATACAGCACACGACCTATGTTACGAACATAGTTTACATTTCCTCCATACTCACTAATTCACGTTGGGAAAAAAACTGTGTCAATTAAAAAGCTTTTTGTTCTAATGCTCCACAACAGCGATAACCTCGTTTTCATGGCTCACCTAAGCCACATAATCACAACTTACCTCCTTCTCATAGCCCATTCCTTTTAGAAAACAAAAATATATGTTTTTGCGTTCTCAGACTGTCGTGCAAAATTTGCTCTACATGTGTTTTATTGCACAACAAAGTCTTTCGCTAACGATTATTCACTCAACAAACATAAATTTGCATAGCGTGTAACATGGAGACTCAAAGAGAGAGAGGAACTGTAGAGAAAGAAACAAAAAGTGAGCTAAAAACAAAATTCAATTACCAAGTGATACTCTGCAACATGGGACTGGACATCAAGTGCATTTTATCTGTAATCCAATTAATTTGTGGCAAGTGTCTCGCCAACACCTGATGGCAGTATATTTTCCTGATTAGCCATAAATGTGAAGCCTTTTTCGTTAGCGCAGCCGCTGATGATGGTAATTTGCTCCTGTTTTTTGATAAAACATTAAAGTGCTAGAGTGTAGTCGTATGTCATTTAAAGATAGCCGGACACAATGATACACTTGTTGGCGAAACATTTTTATGTTTTTCTATTAAACAAGGTGTTGGAGATATTTTATCGAAGGTAAAATTGAAGACGATATCGAGGAGCAGGGACCTTGTGAGTTTCGTGATTTGAAAAAGCACAGGTTTCTTAGCTTTGGCGACTTTTTAGAAACAGTTGAGTTTTGTCCAGTATTTCAAGATGTGAAAGCCATGAAATAAGAACCTCCAGGCAAACACAATCACCCCTCACTTCTTCATTGACCCCATTTTATGATGCATTGTGTGCCTCCACCAAACCATCTACAATAATTGCTCACATTATCGTAATGATTTTCCACACCTCTCAACAAACAATTGTAATGTTTTCAATTAAAATTCCTTTCACGATATACGACGAACATGATGCGCGATGTCATTTGTTACTTACACGAGAGTGCAGTGTGCTGTGCTGTGTGCACTGCGCTAGTTTGACTCGGGCCTATCCGTCCTGTGGAGTGACGCAACTGATAGGATCAACTGTCGGTCTATCTGCAACACAAAGTATAATTCCACGAAGTCACATGGCGTTGTACACACACAATACATGAAACCAAACAACTTGTTGTGTGGAGATGTCATCACTCCTTTGGGGAAACTGCTACGTTTTGTGTTATGTGACAATTTAGCCACACGACCGTACTTTATATACACACTTAAAATCCGACTACAGTTTTAGGGGTGCGGGACGGATGGGACATCTAAACAAGCAACGGAACCATGTTCCGATTTCGAACATGACGTCCGGCATGCGACATCCTTTTGATGTAAATCCGCAAGTGCGTTTTTCACTCGTCTCTGATAAATGGTTTTTCTATTTTTGTTTGCATGTTTGCATGCCCTTAAGCGCATCGTTGGTGGTTGTGGTGATGACCATGGGTTATGTGATGTCTTGGAGTAATTTACCAGCTATTTGGTTGAGAATTTCACGCATTTCTACGACAAGTGACTGCGAGACTCTTAATTCAACTATGGATATGAAAATGTTGCTCAGTATGCAAATCCATTAAGTTTGCGTGTTTTTGTTTAATGTACACTGGAGATGCATTGGGCTTAAAATATTTTTATCGGACAAGTGCACTGCATATTTTTGCTCCCAGAAAGTGTTAAAGAAGTTGGCTTTTATAGGCAAAAGTACCTTCAAAAAGGGGCAGCACAATAGTAGAAATTTACTGAAATAAAAATTCTTTTGCCTTTCATAAATTGTTTCGTGGGGGTATTGCCTGTAAGATTCCTGCTGCTACGGGTATTTGTTGTAATGAAGAAAATTTTCTAATATATGTATAAGTAATCGAAGTTTTAATATTTGAAATTCTCGAGTTAGAGTCTTAGTGAACATACTGAAATGGCTTGACCGATTTTGATGAAATCTTATGCCCTTATTTAGTAGCTTTGAGATTGGGTTTATAGCTAGTTCTTAGCTTCTGAAATACCCTTCAATTACAAAGACTGTATTCTATCTGTATTTTTCCTCGAGAAAGAGAGCGAATATGGGAACTCAAAAACTACTGAAACGATTTCAAAATTTTTTTTTAATATGTATTAGAATATTACATTATTCCTAACATAGACTATAGCTTATCCCCATATCCACACGGAAACTCGAACGCTTAACTAGAAACTATCAGGTAAACTTCAGCTAATCTTAGCAGGTGTTCTTAATTTTTGGTTATTTGAAAATTTTTTGTGAACAACGCCATAGATAAGTTAGATCCGAACAACGCCATGCGGGTCTGCCTGGTTTAGTATGTAGTTTGTCTTAAAAAAAATATATCTCCCAGCAATAAATTTGCAATGACCACGATGGGGTGTATCCGACCATAATGTCAGTACCACAATTTCTGTATTTGCTCAAATATTTGCCTCTAAACCCCTCAAAACACCATGACTCAGAAATAAAACAATTAAAAGCTGTAGATTAGGTAGTTATTAAGATCGTCCGCGATAGTTGGATTCGATTTGGGAGAGCAAGTCAAGAGCATCAATTATAAAAGATGTTGAAGTAATACTAAGTCACTACTAATTCCAAAGTGATTAAAGAGTTAAAAGTCGAATACCAATTGCACGTGTGAACGCCATACTTCGTTATGAGACACACTGTGCAGCGTAGTGCTGCAAATGTAAACACCCTAAATTTAACTTTTACCACCGAATTTGGTAGTTTTTTTTTACTTCTTCAATTTTCAAAAAGTTGTAACATAGAGATAGAGACTTATATCCTTCCCCTGACTCAGTAGAATATATAGTAGAGCAACTGGTAAAATGCGCAGAAGCATTATTTTCAACTTCCAGGAACTTTTATTTTTCTCGACATATTTTATGGGAGGGGTCTGATATCGACTCAAGAATTGGATAAGTTTTGGAACAAACCCCCAACAGCTTTTTCAGTTCACTGTGATTGGAAAATTGTGCAAGCGAAAAGTCTCGCTGGAATTCGAAAACGGAGGTGCTTGTCAGCCATAAGACTGCATGTGCTAGACAGCCGTGACAGAAAATCTCGAGACACGATTGGCTGATGGTATGAACGTGTGTGTGAACTTGTGGGCCGAGAAAGGACAAGTTGACAAGATAAACCACTCCTTGGTTGACCTAGTCTATGACAAGTGTTTTTTTTTTTTGGATTTGAGATTTTAAAAGAGAAAAGTGAAGGTTTACAAAGTTGGGAATAATTTTGAAAATAAGTTTTAAGTTTAGTTTTAAAATCGTTAGAAAAAAATAGAGTCAGTGGGAGAAGGTAATTGAACGAGCTATAATAATCGTCAGACGGACGAAAATTTAGAAAAGAGAAGGGGGAAGGAGTAGCACAAAAGGAAAATATTGTTTTAGTTTTTTGCGAGTAAAAATGCTTTCTTTTTTTAATTAAAAAAAAAAAAGAGGAGGCTTATATGCTAATCTGGAGAACTCAGACTTAATTACCGGTCCATTGTACTACCAGGGTAGCAACCTTCCCTTTTTTCTGTGTTGAAGTAGTGGAAATAAGGTGTTAATTATTTCACATATAACCTCAAGGGCGGCGTCCATACGAAACTGGGAGGCTGAAAGAAAAGTAGATGCCCAGAGCGGGATTCGAACCCACGCATCCGGGCTACCTACTTAACATTCTACCTATATGCACCACGGCCGCCCTTTAGTAAAAATGCTTACCATTACCTAATTTTACTTGAGTCCTGTTTTAATTTAAGAGTTGAACGCACTACCTACAAAAGTGAATGACATGCTAACAAGATTTAAAAAAGGATGGACTTCAACGGAAATTGAAAGGTAGATAACAAAATGGGCGAAAAGTATACCATTCCATAGGCCTTGCAGTTTTTGACTGCACGCACCGATTTAGTTGACTCTAAGCCCCTAAGATTTCCTGATTGATCAAAATCTTTCATTTTCTTCATACACCTTTTATTTTTTTTTTAGCGGCACTAAGCATTACATAGTATTTGTCGCTCACTTTTAGTTTTCACAAAGAGTTGAAATCAGAACACGGAAAATCATTTTCGTTGAAGAGTTACTTACATCTTCTCCGTGTGTCAGAACGAAAATGTTTTTAATCAACGCAAAGTTGACGAGGCTTTGTGAAAAACTGACTATCGTTTTATTTTTCTTTTAATCTGATTACATAGAGTACCTGTTTAATATATGTAATTCAACTTTTACAAAAAAGAAACTATGAATTATTTGCACTATCTCGGCACCCGACATCTTAAGCTCATTAATCATATTGGCACCACCTGCCATTAAACTCATAATCTCATAGACTTCAACTTTTCCAATGCAGGAATTAGTTAGATACTTTACGGCCTGACTACTTATCGATGATGTGAAGCCATATTAATGGCAGTCATTTCGCATCCCATGTGTCGATTGGACACTATATCAACAACTAATGTATCTTATCCTCACAAATAATAATTAAAAAGATAAGAGATCTGAAGTTGTTAATGAATCTATTATGGCATCAGAAGCCACTTGCTTATTTAGTTGTTAAAGTTGTAAAGTGCAATGAAACAGTGTTTCTCATTTATTTAAAATCAGACTTGGCCATTGCCAACGAGTTACATTTATCTATTCTTATTTATTGTTATGACAGTTCAACTGTTCTTAGGTTGGATCTGTTGTTCTTCTTAAAACAACCTGAGAAAATTTTCTTTGTCAAAGGTACGATTTTCATACAAACAATTTTTTTATCTAAAACAAGGCACAAGTCTTTAATCTCCAAGGCCTTATTCAAGGTTCACAAATTAGATGAGCAACGTCTTTAATTTGAAAAAAAAGATCGAGTAAAAAATTACCATAGCAAAGTTTATGATTTCCTTTTCTAGCCAAAAAGAAGAAAAAGAAGTTACTTTTATCACCACTTTCATCAGGCTGATAATGATCGCAATTTCAATTGTGCTCTGCTGATTGCATTTGGTTTTTACTCTCAAACTCTGAACATAAGGACGACTCAAGAAAATTGGGAACACAACTCACCGACAATGCAATTCGAATTCATGAAATGAAAGTAGTAGAACGTGCACATAACCAGTTTACACTGAAAGTGTCTACCATGCAGTTGCAATTCTCAGATGTTTATTTGTACCTTTGTAGGTCAACCTCATTTTTCTGATCTTACTTTGTGCAAGCCATGTTATTATCTGTGAAGATTCAGGTACAGAAATTAAGATTTTTTCACGCAGATAAAAGGTTCATTAAAGCGAGCTGATGGAGGTTTTTGTTTTGGATTTCAGTTTGATTCCAGGAAAAAGTCTTGCAAGGTTTTTCTTCAGCTTGGCTTAAGGTGTTGATGAACAAAACCAAAAACAAAAAGTACTTGGTTGCGGCACTTCGAAAGATTTAATAGGCGCAGTACGCACCATTGACCCAAATTGCTCGTGCCATGTTGGTCTTACTGAATTTAAATTTCTGAAGAGATAATTGCCTGTATCATGCCGGGAAATTGGTCATATTTGGACCGCCTTTGAGTAATTGCGTGTAAAACAATTGTGACAGCTCGCTTCATGGTGAAGCTTAATTTGACTAATTTTGTTGTTCAAAACAAAATTGTGCAATGGATTGTTATTCTCCTGTGAAAGGCAATTGAGTTATCATTTTCACTAAATTATGGCCACTTATATCTCAGATAAGGCACTAGCCTCGTAACTGAATTAGGTAAAGAGCCCTTCACATTTTCTGATTCTGAGGCTGAAGACCTGCTTGAAAAAGAGATCGAATGTTCGATCGACGATTAGAGAAGAGAAAAACCTCTCACATCTATTTATACAAAGTATGATTTAGAATTTCAAGTTCCTTTAAAGACCACCTACCACAATCTCCGAAGTCTTTTTTTTTACTGAAAAGCAAAAAAACCAACAGAATCTGTTTAATTCCACCCGCAATTTGTTTTGAATAATGATTAATGAATTGAGTTTCCTTCAATCGCCTCTGTGAGTTCTCCGTGTCTTCCGTCTGCTTTAATAGCATACTCACAATAATAATTATTATCCTCTTGGAAATATGATATGCTCTGGAGTGCGCTTCTTGATGCCCAAGAGAGATTCCCTGGCACCTAGATTGTCGGTGGCCCCGTTAAAGTCAATGGGAGTCATGTTTCATTTAAAAAGAGGTAAAACCTGATCTTGAAATCCTTGCGGTCGAATCTTACATGACATCGTGAAAATAAATTAAAAAAAAAAAAAGAAAGAAAAACCAAAACACCTAAAACCTTTATAGACATGGAAAAATAATCTTGATCACGGGCATCCTGATGAATAAAAAATTTACAAAAAAAAGCAAACTTGGCTGGCTGCCTGAGAGGAATGCGTGTCCTGATCTCGTGATTAAATTTTACATCATGTTTTATAACTCGTAGAGATCGTTGTTCGAACTAATGCTGTGATTAAGTTGGCCCTTAGATCTTCAAGCATAGCTCCGTTGGGTACATTTGCGTTTTTAATGAGTGTGTGTGTGTATTTGAGTACTTAAGGTACGGCTTTATTGAGGACGTTAATCAATTCATATTAATAAATAAACAAAAAAGTAAGACGACAGAGACACTTTCGATGTTAATTAATCTCTTTAGCGATACATTGGGAGTAATGTTGTTTTATGCTAAGACGTCACGCAAGAAAAAGCTATCATCCGAGTTATTTATTGCTTTTGCCAGGCAAAAGACAAATCCTTTTACTAGCAAACATCAACTTAGTCTTAGCTAGATTTCATATTGTTTTTTGGTTTGGTTCCTAAAATTACTTGGTTCTAATTAAAGCTACTTAAGTCTACCTAAACCAACTAAAAAGTAGAGCAGCCAAAGTAGCATTTAAATTTTTTCTTTATTTTCTTTTTTGTGTATTGACATTTTAACAACGTCAAGACGACAGTAATCAGAGACCGCCCTACTGTACCGCTGTACCGAAGGAGCTCTTCACCGCGGGGACGTCTCTGTTATAAAAAAGCCGTCGTTCCTCGGACTTCGGGTAGATGTGGTGGATCAACGGAAACGCCAATACATTCTGTATCAAACCTTCCGTGTCAAAAAAGAGGAAAGCCTCAAGTTTGAAAAATCCACTGAATCGTGTTTTCTCAATGTATTCTGTGTTGGGGTAGTAAGCCCCAAATATCAGGCCATTGGTCGAGGTCATCCCTCTTGTAGTGTGACCACGATTCAGTTTTGTATTGGAGTTGACGATTCTGTTTATTTGAACCCCATTGTAAAAAGGACACTTTTAGGATAAGACTCTGTCGTTCGTGCAATCCAAGACAGGTACGCAGGTATACTGTCTCTCCAACACCCTGGAATGGAATCTTTTCCATTTGAAACGCTGCGCTGTAACGTTGAACCACACAGGGCACCCATAGACAATTATTGGTCTAATGAGAGCCATGTAACAAAGAACTTTTACCCTGCTGTCAAGTTGTCTGCTGTGAAGCAGTCGCCTTGTCAAAGCAAGAGACCCTTTAGTCCTGGTCAAAGCCGTATTCATATCCATTTTAAAATATTATACTGATCAAGCCAGAGGCCGAGGAGCTTGACTAATAATACCTTATAATACCTTGATGGCCATGTAGATCAACAATCACCAGCTTTCGCCAGTTTTTTCTCGTATGCAATGCGTTTAGAACCCCCAACGTATTTCTTAACACAATTGTTTCCGATTTCTGAAAATTGATTTTCAACATACAGTCATCGCAATATTGCTGAATCTTATCGAAGTCACGCTGCAAGTGAATTCTGATGACTTCGATCTTTGCAATAAAGTCGTCGGCGTACGCTGTAGCATGGTGAAGAAAACCAATTAGATCGCTGGTAAAAATGCTTAACAAAATAAGCGAATTCACCACCCCCTGTTGTAGACCGTTCTGTATCTAGAAAGTTGTGGGAGAAGTGGTTTACTCATGATATACCTGATCAACTAATTGAAATGACTGTCTAACCAAACGGTATCGAATGCCTTCTCTAAGTCAACCAGATATGCACCCGTACACAACATTTAGCTTTGTTCCGTTGAATATCTGATACTAGTTTAGACGCCGCACATCTTGTATGGTATCATGATCCGCCTTAAAGCTGAGCTGACAGTGCTCTATTGAGAACTTTCTCGAAATCCTTGCTATTACTCAGAAAATGACTAATTGACCGAAAATTTGCTGGATTGAACCTTTCCTTTTTTAAGGAGAGCATTGACTACTGCCGTTTTACAACTTCTTCTTCTTCTTCTTTTCCATTTCCGGCGTTACGAGTAGTGATCTTGAAGCGATCACAACTCTCCCACTTTTCTGCTTCACACTAGTGATCCGCCTGTGGGGTACGCCGCGTTGACCTCAGAAAGCGTCGGCAAGCCTCCCGGTTTTGGATTGTTCCATGTCTGAGGCCAACCAAATGCTGCTGTTTTTGCATTTGCTTGTACCAGGAGTGTTTTGGCCTGCCTTTTCTTTTTCGTCGCGAATTTGTTGAAACGTTGTACGATATTGCCTTTTGGACGGGGTTCTGCGGATCTCTCCTTTGAACATGACAATACCAACTGAGTCGGTCGTGCTGACTTTTGTCCAAGATGGTACTTTTGACATGAAGGCTTCCACGGATCTTAGTACTTCTAATTCGATCAAGCTTTGTTACTCCTGCTGTCATCCGAAGCATCTTCATTTTGGCTGCCGTCAATTTGCTCTCATACTTTTTGTACATTGTCCAACATTGTGAATCGTATGTCAGAGCTGGACGGACAACTGCTGTGTAGAGTCTTCCCTTCAGCTTAGGGGGCATTTTTCGATCACAGAAGATAGCGGAGTTTTCTCGCCACTTCATCCACCCTACGCTTACTCGATGATTGATGTCGTCATCACAAGTTGCTTCACTATTGATCATAGATCTCAGATATTTAAACTTTTAACACTTGGGAAGCACATTTCCATTCAAATAAATGTCTGGAATAGGCTTGTCTGGATCAGAAAAAGAGCAGCACAGGTATTCAGTCTTTTCAGCGCTAATACGGTACCCATTTCCTTCCAGAACATCAATCCAAACGTCAAGTGCTCGTTGCTCACTCATCAGACAGCCTTATTATTTTCCGCAGTCGGCTATCTAAAACCCGCTCAACGATCTTCATAGTGTGGGACATCAACTTGATCGAACTGCCGTTTTACAACGCACCGGATAATATGCATTACTCAACACATTCTTAAACAACGTGATGTTTATGTCCACCCCTTCCAAAGAGAAGTTTCGCAGCAGAATGCTGGTTATGCCGCTTACTTCTTTCGGTAAGGTTCGTCTTGGAAACGAACAGGGTAATGGTTATCCCCGTTTCTTTCGGCGATGACTAAATTTGCAAGTCGGTCGTCATTGCGCCTATTGAAACCAGGATTCTCAGATCGATAATGCGAGATATCGTCTTTAAGATAGGAATGGCCGACAAACACTCTTTTCTAAAGCTCGCAATTCGGGTGAATGCACTCATCTTATACTATACAGCACCTATTGTCTCCACCTTCTCTTGAGCGGTAATATTCTTCAACTGCATCCAAAGCATTGGATATATACCGGGTGCGACAAAAGTATGGAAACCCCTGGCAGAATATTCGTTAAAAAAAAAATCAAAGACCCTATATCCGACGTATTTTTCGGCGAGGAATCCAATGGTGACCTTGAATTTGACCTTGGACGTAACCTTGAAAAATTTTGCATTCCGTGATGAGGCTGATAATTTTTCCAGGATTAGAGTGAATTTTAAGGAAACTATGGGTTGCAATTTTAAGTCTTTGCAGCCTCAGTAATAAACTCAGAGTAGATATAACATAACGCTGTGGCCACAACCAACGACCTCCAAAAATTTGATTTGTGGGTATCGTACTTTAAAGAAAATTTCTGTCAAAAAAAAAACTAAAACGACGGATTCTAATAAGTACGCTCTAACTAAAACTGTAAGCTTTAGTTTTTCTAATAGAGAACAACATAAGGAGATATCGATGCAAGAAAAATCTTAATTTTGTCTTAAGTCGACTTAAGCGGTTATTTATTGGGGCCACAGAATTTTGAGGACTGATCATAATAATCTGAAACTTTGGTATAAAATAAATATAGCCAAAACCCTTCTACCTTCAAAAACCTTGAGATACTCGAACTATTTATACAGTCCTATCGCTCAATTTACTATAACATACAATCGGAGTAGTAGATTCTGAGATGTATTCTTTCTTCAAGAAAAAAATTAATTTCCTTCTCAGATCCCTTGTCAAATAGACGTAAAAATGATTGGGTGGTTCCAGCTATGAAACTAGTCACAAATTGGATTGCACACAATCAAAGTAAGTAAATTTGGTGGATATGATAATTTTCAAAATACCCGCATCCCACGTTCAGTTTATTCAATTTAACCTGCCCTTGGTGCACTCAATTAGAAACTTAGCCTCAATCGAAAGTAAATTTCATGTATTTCAGTCTTGCACCATAGTCACAGGAGTAACATAAGATTTTGTAGAATAAATTGTCACTAATTGCAGTAAATTATTATTAAATCACCTGTTGGTGCTTGTTACTAAATTTACGAGAGATTATTCCAAATCACAGCAATTGGCCTGAACCATTGTTTTTGATCGCAATAGAACCTCGAAGACATGTCCCAGTCAATGATAAACTACCGTTCATTGAGCAAGCCACGATTTGTGCATGAATTATTAATTTCACCTGTCATATTGTTACGAGCACAAAATTGGATAATGCTGCATATCGCGGCCATAGTTAAGTTGCAGCTCAATACCCCGTCAACCATAGGTAGAGGTAGTAGAAGACGTTTTTTTTTTGCTCTCCTAGACACGTTATCCTATAAGGAGACGATAAGTCGTACTGTAAAAGACGCATACCCCTCGAATATACTTTTTTTTTAATGAGAGCACTGAGGTGCTGCTCTGCAGATGGTAGGTGGTAGCTAGAGCTACACAGAGGTAAACTCTGTCTTCAGAGTCGCAAGTCTGATATGCGGTCGTTGTCGTGCGCTTTGAATATTTAATCAGCGCACTGGCATCGAAAGTACACGTTGTTAAATTATTATTACCAATGTTATTGTTTTAAACTAGTTTTCTTGTGTGGCGCGCGCAGTTGAAACGAAAACAGATTCATGCGGTCGTCGCGCGTTTGCATGCCACTTGCATTTTGTTTTTATTCAAGTAGCCAGTGGCTTATTATTCAATGTGGATTTGCATAAAAATCTTTGCTTCTTGGTCCAGTATGTGTGCTTTTCTTTTATTGTGACAGAAGAAATATTATAATCCTAACGGACTTTCTATGGCGGGTAAAGTTATGCAATTATCACTCGATGACACCGAGTTAAGAGAGGCCTGCAAGCTACAATGGGATTTACATTTCTTTAGTCTGCTTTCCAAGTCTGCCGTGTGAGTTTATGTAAGTTTATGTCGATTGTAGCAAGGAACTAGGTCCTAGCGGATTTCAGGTATCCATTTTCTTTGTCAACAGTGCAAAGTTGAGGAAATCGGTTAACAGAATATAAAAACCCCCAAAAGCACTGCTTCGAACTCTTTTTCATTTTAGCAGAGTCATTCCACCGTATACAGACAGGAACTTAGACGTTCCCTATGGTATCAACCTTAAAAAATGACTCCCTCCGCATACCTCAACTGCTCACCGCATCATCAATTTGAATATCAAAGACTTCCACTTAGTCTTCTTTATTACCCAATCAGCTTATAAAAACGAATGGGGTTCGTACATCGTACCTCACCCAACGCCCAACGTTCCAACAGAGGGACTTTCCGTTTGGAAAAATTGTTTGCATATTATCCTGCATTAGCTGAATGTGTGGCTATTTAGTTTTATGTAGCCACCTGCCTTTCAATATTGTTTCACAGCATTTACCCATAGAATCGCTTGGTTGAAAAGCAAGTGCGAGGGACTCCGCTGGTTAGTGTGGGGTGCATTCGTGACTAAAGGACCACTTTCAAGGTGTTGGAATTACGATTGGGTCTTTGGATTTGCATTTTTATGAGGCTGAAGACTTTTTAACAGTGACACCAGTACAATAATTGGGAGGCAAATATTTTGTTCATATTCTTAAATACAAAAAAGATCACTTTTTGTGAGGACCCTTCATGTGGACAGTTTACCATCAAACGATTAGTTGTTCCAATGTCTGTAAAATCTATATTCTGCAACTGCAACTTTGTTTTTTGTGGAACAAGCATCTTCACTTGTTTGGTCCATCATTATCATTCATTATTGCAAAAACCACCACCATGACCTTAATGAATTCAACGAGTTTCTCATTAGTATTGCACTCGCTTTGTGATGTACAAACATGGACTTACTGATGTACACAATAGCAAATGTCACCTGTCATTCATTTTGCAGAACGTGTTGCTTTTATTTCATAAGAACAATAATTTGCACGTTTTTCAAAGGAATCTTTTTTATTTGTGTCTTGTGATTAATTATAAGTTTGGTGACAATATGTGCAACGTCTTTTAGCGAAAACCAGACAAACAGAATGCAAGCATGTGTATGTGTAACTCAGTGAGGAGGTTCACACAATCACGATCTATCGATCAATCAATTCTGATAATGTTCACGGACTGTCAAAAGCTTTTAATTTTAGTTGAATTGACTTGAGACTGCACTCAAAGTGAGACCATAACTTCTGCAAATGCTCAATAAATCAACGAAAAGAGATTTGACGATTGCAGCAGCGTCTGTGGAGGAAACGGAAGATGGCTGCGGTTCTTTCCTTTTTTTTTTTTGTAAGAAGAGATATAGATTTTTAAGATTTCGTGTTTCTGATTTATCAACATATTTTCGTTAATTTACACATTGAATGAGTTTTCAAGGCTTCCTCTGATAGTGTCCTTCTACCATTTGATTCAATTTAATACAAAAGAGCTGACACACGAACTCTGAAAGAATTTCTTCTTAACAATTCATGGATCAGTTCCCATGAATTTCTACAACACGGGAATTTTCATTGCACTTAAAGCAGTAGAGTAGTTCCTATTCAACCGAGTCAATAGCAAACACTTACAATTCAAATAAACCTCTGAACTTTGGTACCAATTGCTCTGCCATGATGCAAGTGCCCACACTTGAGCTCAAAGATTGGAACTTATATTTCCACTTGGTGGCACAGCATGAGCAAATTAATATTCCCTCGGATTGCAAAAACTTAAACAACAAGTGCATAGAAGTTTGACGTCAAAGTTAAATATCGCTCCACAAAAGAACAAGACACATATTTATAATTTTTTTTTTCTCTTAGCACAGAACTTGAATAAATGTTCGAGTGTGTCGTGTGCTCTTAGTTTGAATCTGAATGAACAGACAAAAAGTGTTGGCGGTCTGTAAGGAGACCTTGAAATAAATCTTGGGAATCAGACCTGAACGAACTTCTTGGTTGGCATTTCTTTTGCTGTGAAGTGCAATTCACAGGGGAAATATTGTGGGGCACGGTGGGTCTATATGTGTGTGTGCATGTTTTTGTTTTAACACCCAAGTCAACTGCGCAAAAGTTATTATCTATGCATATGAATGAATTTCTGCGTAGAAAAACAATTAAAAAAAACAAATGGGACTACAAAAAATGCAAGTAACCGCCGACAAGTACACACAAGACGTAGACGTTTTGTGGCTGACATTCATTGACAGACCGAAGCTTCGTTTTCAGCGATTGTAATTTGAAATGGGAACGTTTTTGATATCAAAGAGAGAAATATCATGTGTAGCTGGAAATATTTGTGAATGGGTGGCTTGGCGTTTATTCATTCAAGACATAACTGACTAACGACATTCCATGATAACTAGGCGGAACAAACACATAAGACACCAGCGCGTTATGCTATAAATGTCATACTCAAATCTTGTTGCATTTGACTTTAAATTATTCGTAAATGCTGCCGACAAAGACCATTTGGAATAAATAACCATACCCGTCGGAGCTAAGAAAGAAATGCAAACCTGACTAAAACAAAAAAAAAATATTTTCTTTTTGACACCGTTTCGTTGTTAAAAAGCCAAATGTGTACATATTTAGTTTTGTGCAGAAATAATTAGCAAAGCCTGAACTATAAAAAGTTGAAAGGTGTAGTTTAGTTACTTTAAGTCACAGGGAAACTTTTACTTGAAAATAAAATTAAGAATTGGACTACAATGGCAACCTTGAGGAATGCCAGAGTTAATTATTGAACTTTTTGGGAATAAGACTTCTGGTTTGGTAAAAGGAGTTTAAGAAGATCAACGACCTTTATGAATTTAGAGAAGAAGGAAGCATGTACTCAAACAACTAGTCTTACCCTTAGCAAAATCGAGTAGATTGAGCCTGTTTTCGGATGTTTTGTCATGCAGTCTATGCTTAGCGATTGTATTTTCAAAGATGTCTTCCTTCCCTAGTTTTGCGTTAAAATAGCAATGAACGATTTTCACGCCATGTCTAAGGCACTGCTCATAAGTTTTTTCGAGGAGCTCGTCGCTCGCATATTAGGCTTACTAGTTAAGCAGGTCACCTCCGGGTGGAGCATCTCAGTTCCCAGTCTTACTGCGTGTCAAGTTATGAACAATCAGAGCCTTCCCGAATAGTACACTATCAACCATCTAACCATTCGGTGGATATACCTAATGATGGTAAGACCAGGCCTTACCTATGGAGCGGTAGTCTGGAACAAGAGAATTGACCAGGTCACCACTAGAAAAGCATTAGAAAAAGTACAAAGACTTGCGTGCATATGCATATCAGGAGCAATTAGAAGCTGTCGAACTGCGGCTTAGGAAGTATTGCTCAATCTGACACCTTTGCACCTGGTAATAAGAAGCGTCTCAAATGCAACGATAGCTAGATTTGCCAAAGAGACTGAATGTGTCCTGAAATCTAGCAAAAAGAGCATAATATCGAACGAGTTACCACTCATTGACTTTCCTCGGAATAGCAAGACCAAGGAATTCAAATTCGATAAGCTATCCTACATAATCTCCTTAAATATTGACACCGAATGCATTGACAAATGTAAGAAACTGGGCAGTAATAACAGGGTTGCAATCTATTGGGTACCAGGACATGTAGGAATCATAGGCAATGAACAGACAGACGAACTGGCAAAGACAGGAACCGGATCACCACTCATTGGACCGGAACCTTTTTGTGGAATAACGGAAAGCCACATTAAGAAAGAAATCGAAAAGTTGGAGGAAGACAACAGAGCTAAGCACTGGAATGACCTCCCCAAGATGCGCCAAGCCAAACTTCTACTTGTCACTTTTAACACAAAACGTTACAAAGACGTAATAAAACTTAAAAGAAACAATGTAAGAATGCTAGCCGGGTTCCTAACCAGACACTGCAGACTAAGAAAACACCTTAAAGTACTAGGCATAGAGAGCGACGACTAATGCAGATTTTGCAACGAACAGGAAGAATCTCCTGACCACGAAGCTCTAATACGCCAAATGAAAAAGTACCTAGGATACTACTACGTAAAGGAGAGAGAGCTAAAACTCAAAAGCGTAACCCAGATACTAAGTTTCATCAGAGGAACTAATCTGGACGAAGTACTTTCATTAAGGAATACCACTTAAGAAGTAGGGGGCACAATAGATCTAAACAGGTCGTTGGTTTCATTCGTTCATTCATTCATCTAACCAATAATGCTATCAGAACTTAGTTTGATACTTATTGGAGCTCTTTTCGTTCTTTTTTTTCAATGCTTTTATAAAGCGGCCCATACACACCACACAAGTGTGCACACTTGTGTCGGTGTGGATAAATGTGGTGCGTGTGTGGGGTGGTTTGCACACCAATTTTCGGTGTGCCACACGGTGCGAACAAAATGAAATAGTTTTCATTTTAGGTGTCGGTGTGGGTTATGGTGCTCAGGTGTGTGTGCCATTTGGTGTGGTGTGTATGGCGAAATGCCACACCGGTGTGCACACAGTGGTGTGCACACTTGTGTGGTGTGTATGGGCCGCTTAAGGCACAACGACTTTAAAATCAAATTTGGGTAAGCCTCGTGTTGGCACTGCATTCTCAGTATGGTAGAAATTCAAGATCAGATCATACCAAGCAGCTGTAAATATCATCATCATCATAATTTTTTTTTATGACACATTTCAGTGAGGATATGCCTCAATCGGAAAACTGCTCAGTTACATCCGCCTACTTTTTCTTGTTGCTTAGACAATAATTATTCTTGCAGTTATTAATATCTCATCCGGGACAAAGCCAGTGAAGAGGGTTGCTGCCTTATTCCCAACATCAACCACTTATGTGACCTGAATACCTTTCAGGCAGCAATTCAATTATATATTTATTTCCTCTTTTCTTAGATTTTATCCAGAGTATGCAGTACTCTGGCCGCTGTGACAAGTTCAGATAATCACTTCTTTTGTCAGATGTATGATTAATGAAGTACGCAATATCAAATAGCGACACACAAAATAGTTGTTCTGTATTTAATTAGACGTCTAGGTAGGCCTTGCAATGTTTTCTTTTATATTGTGGTAATAATTGCACTTACAGTTATAATTATTGAATTGATAACCATTATAACTGTTCATTGACAATGCAGACTTAATTCATTTCTATTGCGACAGAGAGAACTTTCAAACAATTAATTTAATTAAGACGGAATTTGCACAGAAGTTAAACAACGATTAATGATGTGATTTGTAATCGTTCCAGTTGTGACTTTAAACTTGAATTTGTTATTACTTTGATTGTCAATTGAAAATAGTGTTCATATGTACAAACACACCAATTTGAAATAGAAAACAGGTATCAATCACTTTGCGGTACATCTCGCGGGCGGATCACTATAATGCAAAGCAAAGAAGGAGTTTTAATATTGTTACGTGCGCTTAGTTCGCAAAATAAAACTTCACTTTTCAATTTATTTCAACCACTTTTATTCAGTATCTATACTTTATTCGATCTCAACTCGACTTTTGGACTATCACTTGTAGACAATTTACTCTTCGCTTTATCACTCTATAGTCAAAACTGACTTCTGGTTGCGTCAGCTCCCTCTTTATATAGAAGTGTGAAACATCGAGAGATTTCTGGTAGTTTTTCTATGAACCATGATGTCTAGACAAGTTCCCCTCCCGGTATTTTTCTGCACACACACACACACTCACTCACAAACAACGTCTTCCATTATAGCACTCCATTATAGCGTTGCCAGCACTTGTGTTTTCGGTTTAACGTTTTCAATTAGGAAATTAGCATGAAATGTTGGGTGCACATTACAATATCTTAGAGATCACAACGCACCATTAGAAAGAGAGTTACTTAACTCAAAAATCTTGTGATTTCTGATTTCGCAATTAACTGGCATAATATACCAACTTTTTTTGAAGACTGCTCATAGCAACTTTTTCTAATTTCATTTTCATTCTAAGTGCAGAAAATTTTTCAGCTGGAAAAATTTCATTATAGGGTGCGTCAATCTCGTTACGCCCATTATCAAATGAAGATGGAAAAAAAAATAGTAATGAAGGAGTTGTTTCAAATTTGAACATAATTCAAAGAAATCTGACTTGACAAAAGCAGCCTTTGTAATTAATGGAAGACCCTTGTATAGTTTTTCCCTTCAAAGTTCTTTCCAAATTGAACTCAAAAGAATCTTAGCTTATAGCTTTAGTCCTAAAGTGGATCTGTGATTGTCATTATTGAGTGGTCCATTTGTAACTATTTAGTCATTTATGAAAGATTGGGCCGCCATCTTCAAGTGGAATTTAATGTGGTTTGTGCTATCATTTGAAAAATAAATAAATAAATAAAAAAATAAATTTGTAAAATATTCAACAGAACCTATATATGGGACTAAGTTCCTTACACGGACAATTTGTTTTTATTAATTTATCTTTTCTTCTAAGAGTAACATATGTAGTCGTTTCGATCAGTCTCGTTTTTTACTACTTCTTCTCATAAATTTGACCATTTGCCGTCAATGGTGTGGAAATTGGACTCCAATGTTTCAAAAGATGCTGGTCTATCGGCATAAGAGCCAGTGACGAGGAACTGACATTTCTTTAGCTTGTCAATGGTTTCAAGACGAGAATAGTGAATTAATGCACAAACGATCAATCACACGAATTGCTTGCATTTAAAAAAAAATGAGGTGGCACTCAGGCCTAACCGCGGTTCCATTGAACTAATGGGGTTAACAGCCTTCCCAATAGCTTGCTTGCTATATGCGGATTGTCTTTACCGCAAATTTCGTCAAATAACCGATGTACTCTTTGGCGTTAAATAAGAATTGACACTTCTTGCTGAACAGAAATGGCAACACAGTTCGACGCTCTCAACTGTCATATCAAAGACAAAAACCATCGAAGCTTCTCATACAGCTGAAATACACGCTTTGATTATGACAGTGGCTTTACCGTTGTCTCAACAGTTGATCATATTTTTACCTTGTTGGCAATAGTACAGAAGTCCCTAGTAATGGGTGTTTTTTTTAGAAGTGTGGTTTTCAATTAGGCAATACTTTTTTCGGAAGTGGGTTTCTTAGGCAGGTAAGTATCACTGGGCACTGGATACGTTCCATAAATTGTCTCGAAACGAAATCACTGTTGACGGCGGTTTTTACATAATCTCGAGTCTTAAGCCTGTGAGTTACCCTCAAAATCGGACTACCAAACACTGCTGAACTATTTTTTGTCTGGTTATGTAAAGTCGCTTGTCTACGAAGATTTACTTGAGACGATTGACGCTTTGGAAAAGTATATTCTGTGCGTTGTTGCTGACATACGGCCCCAAACGCTGCAGAAAGTGGACGAAAATTGTACTTCTTGGCTGGAATGTATTTAGAAGAAAAAAACTAAAAAGACGACAATTTCGTACTTTGCTTACTTCTGGTCTGCCTTTGATCTTACTACAATCTACAAACTTTCGAGCTATTTGTCTGTCATATAGAAGTTCATTTAAATCAAAAAGCTTGACTTATTTGGTTAAAGCATGTCATTCATATTCAAAAATTCTGCTTACTTAAACCACATAAAAAATTTCCAAAAACTCTTGGAAAAGTCCTCATATGCCTCTACCCCGACGGAGGTCCTAGTTGATAAGTATTGCACCACTGAAAGTGATTGAACTTCTGACTAACATTTTCCGTGTTGTTTGAGACACCAAAATACTTTATTAGCAAGCTACTGTCAAAATTCCTAGCCAAAATATGTTGCAGTAAAAAATGCACCAGATACACAAAATTGGTAACACACATCAGCAAATGACCCGAGGCTTTATGGACACCAAAAAGAATGTATCCCAACAGTAGCCGTGTGTTGAAAGTGATGTAATTACATTTTCTCGTCTTATAAGGATAATTGCTCGATGTTTGCCCCTTAAAAGAAATGTTAAATTTTTTTTTTCGTCATCATACAAGCACACTTGCATTTAGCCCACGGGCGACCCCATTCTGTCGGACCTGGCCAAACTATAGCCAGCCTTTCTTATCCAAACTAAGATAATGGACCAATTTATCTGCGCGATAGAAACTTAATAGTCAGCACGTAGGTAGCAGAATTGTGCACCAAAAATAGCTCAATACGCAAACTCCTTCTCCCATTGCGGGGCAGTTATTCACCAAACAGAATATGTGTATCTCAACATCAATATGCAAAAAACTAAAACCAAAACAGAGTGTGAGCGCGTATACACTTTACATGGCACACGACTCTGCGGCAGCAATGTGATATTTTGATTCACATGAGGCAACAGATTCATAGCTCAATAGTAGAGCTTGCTGTGGCATACGAAGACTTGACATGCAGCTTCAGACCCAGGACTATATGCAACGATTGAACAATTTACGATCTCAGATCAAGCTAAAGCAGGCAATATACACACATAGAAGATATACTAGAGCTGCGACATGGACGCGGACGGTTGCCGCCTCATCAAAGGCGGTTTCTCTTCGAAAGATTAACGATCAGTTTAAGGTTTCAATGGGTAAATGGTGTGCCTTGCAGTTTATATGACATTGTCCGGAATTATATGCACAGGTAGATTATTTTATTTTCTGGACCAGTGATTTTTGTAGGCTGTAACGCAATCAGCGTAAATCAAGTGCGCGCTTTAAGTCACCCGAATGAAAATCTGATGCCATGCCTGCCGTTGGCAGGTGAGTGCAGTGCAGTGCAAAAGCAGAAAGGAAACCTCTGGCTTAAAATCCATAAGAGATTGCATCGAGGAAAATAGATATTTTATCGTTTGCATGCCCAGTGCCCCCCAGTGCACAGTACACAGTGCACAAGGGGGAAGCATTTGATTTTCCGCCTCATTTTCAAATCTAATGGATTTTTAAATAGATAGTGATTGGCGTTACGGACTGCAGAAGCCATTTCTTTTTTGAAATGAAAAATGCACTTAGTACAAAGAAAGGAGTCGTAGTGGAAGCTGCCTAGCATTTGATTCGTAGATGAAGAAATTCGGTCTAAAAACGTTCCGAATACTCCGTGCGGGGCTATACGTCATCCAAGTCCCAAATATATTCCATTTGACTCTACTTATCGTCTTTCTATCAAATTTTTATTTATGTACACCGCGAATAGAAGCTTTTCTCTACACAAAAACAATACTTCTTCTAGTTGCTTCGTTGTATGACTTCATTGATAAAATCCAGATGTTCATACACGTTGGTAAATACGTCTGGTACACCAGTCCCGCAGGGAATGTTCCACGAAGAAATGCCAACAATTGTGTTACCCACAACCAAAGGCCCGCCACTGTCACCCTAAAGAGATTCACGTCAAAGAAGACAAAAGACAATCAAACTACAAGGCACTTACCTGACATATTCCGACGTCCTTAGCGGCGAAAGCGCATATTTGACTTTGCGAGATGGCGTATTTAATTTTCGGTGAGCATTCTTCAGATGTCATCACTTGTACATTAGCTTTTCGCATAGTTTGAGAGAGGTAAGGACTGTTGGCACTTTGGCGTCCCCATCCACTTACAACACCAGTCAAACCGTTCGATATTGGTTCACGTGGCAAAAGTGCAGGGGCCTGATTTTGGTCGAAACGTATTTCATTGTCCAGCTGTGAAGCAAAGCGAATGGAAGTCATGTTTTAATCTTGGAAATCATGAAATAAAAGAACCTACTGTGATGACAGCTATGTCATGCTTCCATAAGGCTTCGTTGCCATCGACAAAGTCCTTATGGATAGTTATATCGGCAATCGAATGCTGATTTTTGGTTTCTGAAAGCTTCAAACCTCCTGTGACAATAGACAGTTCATCATATGGAGCACAGAAATTAAAACCATCCAGACAATGTGCAGCAGTTAGAATGTGCTTTGGACTGATTATGGTACCACCGCAAACGTGATATCCATCAACTCGTAAGGAAGCTTGATAACGGATTTCATGGGTTGTCAATTCATCTCCTCCCATTATACGAAGTGATCCAGCTTGGCGTGCATTGGAAGCTGTGGGAACACAATCAGACTTTTGTATTCCTTAAATGATTGTTTTCTTACCTGGAAACACCGATAAACACAGGAGTGCTACGACTAAAATTGTGCTGCGCGCACTTGCTGCATTGCGGAAAGACATTTTTGCAAAGGAATTTTTTTAGTGAAAACCTCCAATTTTTATATTTCGTAGCTCTGCTCATGCTTCAGAGCATTATCTTATCACAGACTTGTTGAAGAAGTTCTCTTTGTTGATGAATTTGTTCTTTCTGGGGCTTATCAGCTCAGTTATTTAGTTTAACTTATCAGTTATCCACCAGTTTAATTAAAAACTGAATTGTCGGTTAATGATTTCTGTTTTGATGGAGTTATCTCGAGATTAAGTTTATTTCATAAATCGTTAGACTTTTGATACAATGCAATCGATGAATTCAATTCGAAAAAGCTATTTCCAAGTCCAAACCTAAACATTTCGACTTTAAAGTTTGTAAAACGAAATCACTTTGTTACTTTCTAATTGAGAATCTGTGCTCAATGGAAACGTTTATAAATACGAAGTTGGCATAGTCTTGCATGTTTATTAAGACACCTTGTTGCAAGAAAATTTTATAAAAATAACTGTCAGTATCTTAAGTTCAGCTAAAATAAGGGTAAAATGTTTAAAAATAAAAATTTGGACAGTGTTCTAGCCTTCAAAAAATAGACTTACCTTGGAATAGAATTACAAATATACGGCTGCAAGAATTGCGAGCGGAACGCTTCACTAGTAGCAAACTATTGTGTATGTAGATAACTTGTGATAGGAAATACAAAAAACAAGGATTTTTTTTTAATCAACCCGATTAATCTGAATTTGATGAGGATCTCAGCCATATGACACGAAATGGAGAATACTGTTCTTTTGAAAATTCTCTGAAACTGAGAAAAGACTTGATAACAAACTAGGCAAAGTTAATTATGTGTTACTGCTTGTTGCAGCGCCCTTCCCGTGCAGCTGCGAGACAAAGCTTTGAAGGTTTTTGCTGAACCTTTAAAAAATGAAAAGAAAACATGAACACCCAATTTTCGCACAGAAACGATCAGTTGAAGTTCTTATCAAGTGAGAGAGAATGTGGACAAAACACGGTGCCGATGAGCAATCCATTTCATGTCAAAACAATCAACTAAACTATGTAACTGTTTGTACAATAAGAGTTGGTAGGTATTAAAAAATTGGTAGGACCTTAAAATCAGGATTAAGAAGATTCAGGACAAGAAGAAATTTTATTTGAGTCGCTGCGAAAATTGTTTTTTTGTTTTTTTTTTTTTTGGAGAAGCTATTTGCTGTGCGATAAGACTTAAGATACATTAAAAAAAAAAAAAATAGCATCGCCTAAGACATTATGGCCAATAAAGAGACATGGATACCCTTGATTTGAGAACCAAATGAGGATTTTGCTGTTTCATTTTAAAATGTTGATATAATTACTGATGAATTTGATTACTCGAAATAGAACCGCAAGAATTGTTGAAGGCCTTGTTCGGAGAGTAGTAGTAAATCGAGTTTAATCGATCAACGGCTCCTGAATCGATGGCGCTTATAGTGAAAAGTAAAAAAACAGAAATGCGTTCGTATTCACAGGGAATACATGAAAATTCACAATCAAACGGCCCAGATGACTAATATTTACCTTTTTTTTTCCCCTTTTTTTTCCTGCGGCTTGCATTTTCTTTTAGATAGTTATCTCTGCTCAGTTTTGACTAAAAATTACTTCTTCAGTGGTAGCCTTCTTTAAAACCAAATTAAGAATAACTGCAGCTTTTTAACTCATCCGAATCAGCAATAACTAGTTAAAACAAAAATTCATTGACCTTGATCGGCCTCAACCAATTTTGGTTCTAGATAGATAGAGAGATAGATTATTTCTCTATTTTATGATAATTACAATATTTTTGTCTTAAGAATACAAACAAGGCAATTTTGACGTCAGCCGGAAAGACATTCCATAAAAAAAAGAGGTTAAAGTATAAAATAAAATTATTAACTTGTAAAAATAAATTATATACTAAAAAAATTTGTATTTTAATTGGCGCATGTGGCCAATAACCTGTTCATGATTCTTTTATGAAGACTGGAGCTACTTCTCTTCATCACTCTAGTTTAGTAGTCTGAGTGAATTTTGAGGTTTTGGATGTAAATGGGTGGTAAACCAGACTAGTAGCACAAAGAAAAATCTTTGAACAGTTTCGAATTCTTCTAATGGGTTGACTCCGAAAACCTGCACTCCATAGCACAAGCAGGTGTCAACCGTAGCTTAAAACACTTGGTATTTTGATGAAAGATCAATATTTTGATTTGCGAAGAACTTCGGCCACATCAAATTGAGCGCCAACTTAGCTTCCCTGCTTTCTTCTTTAGGGTGTTTGCCAAAGTTTAAGTTTGATTTCAACAAAGCACCTAAGTACTTGAACTCTCTTACTACATCTATTTGCTGGTTATTAAGTGGCCTCAAGTGGTTTTCTTCTCTGTCGGCTTTCAAAGATCATAACCTTTGTTTTCTGCACATTGATGTGGAGATCCCAAGTTTCGCAGTATGATTGCAATTTATTGATTTGTAATTGAAGAGCATTAGGATTTTCAGCTAAAAGCACTAAGTCGTCAGCGTAGAGTAGAACTTTTATGACACTTTCGGCAAAAGTTACACCACCAGGAAGAACATCACATATACCATCGATGAACAAAGCGAATATGTTGGTTCTATGTTATATGAAATTTTTAGCGGTACAGGAAGTCATTAAACCAAAAAACTAGCATTAAAATCATTAAATTATAAGTAAACAAGAAAGCAATGTCGCAATTTTATAGTCATTTATAATCACCTTAAAATAAGCCTTAGTACGACTAGCTTAGAATGACACTTGCATAATTTTATAATTGAATTTAACTTTACATTTGTTTAGAGTCCAAATTTAATATCATAAAACTCCGATTTTAAATACTTAAAATTTTGTTTAATTCATCAAACGCTTCTCATTTGCTTGGCATTATGTGTGATCTATTTCCGAGCTAATATTTGTTGAGGCACTAAATAAAAAAAATCAATAGAACTGCCAAAATTTGGAATGCATTTATAGTACCAGGAGATAAATGATTTTCGGAAAGTGTGGAGAATTATAAAAGTTTTAATAAAAAATTTGCTACAACTATCAACCCACAGAACCCATTTCGCAAAACCCTACAAAACGAAAATGACAGCGAAATTTTCCGTTTACGATTCGGTCGCATCTTCCGATGGCAACCTCGCCTACTTAAGCATACAACTGAAGAGCAGTAATAAATCGATTTCCCAGGTCATTTGAAGGAGTTTGAATCCTTACTCCCGCCCCAGCTGTAATCACTGATAACCTACTTCAAATTAAACTCTAGCTACGGTCCAGGCTTAAGCCTTCTTATCAACATGTTATCAAAATGCAGATACAGCATACCATAATAAAAACTAAAAAAAAAAAAGATTGATGAGAATGCTTCTCTTTTCATTCTATTGTATTTAATTACCTATTAACTTAACACTAAATTTTAACCGCGATCATTAGAATTTTGACATAAAAGACAAATTTTTCAGTATCATTGCAAACATTCCTATAGCTCCTACTGTTATGTCTAAATAAACCAAATAAATGCTGCTTCCCCCTGTAAATTTATGACTCTGTCTGTCTGCTAATGATTCTGAAAAACATCTGAGAAAATATTAAGGAGCTCTTTTGTTGTCATTACAATTTTACTAATTTTTCAAACAAAGAATTCCAAACAGAACTTGATAACGCTAATGAGACAAGATCGTAGAGATACACAATTTTGTAGTATTTAACGAAAGCTTACCCTTCCCAAAATGAAGCCATCAATTCCCATTGGCTGATTACCTCTTTTCAACAAACTCGTGAATAAAACCATCTCCCAAAAAGTCCCACGTTCTCGCATAAGCTAAAATGGACCATCAAACAAAAAACTCACATTAAAACCTTTTACTAATTGCATGAGAGAGCAAACAAATGGCTACCCAGTGGCGGGACAAGCCCCTCTTTTCTTTAAGCTTCTTATCAACAGCTTTGAATCACTACTAACCAAATGGCTATATCTGCTACTCGTACTCGTACTCGTACCTCAAAAGATCAAGCAGCTGGAACGTGTTATTAGACGGTTTGCCCAACTTCAGAGCTACCAATGCTTGCTTGCTCATGCCGAGAGAGAGCAGACAACAACAATAACAACAACAACAAGAAACAAAATGCAAATGCCAAGATAAATATCTTCGTATAATTAATATGCAATTAGCATAATTAATATCTCGACTTTAGTTGGTTGTTGGCAATGCTGATCACTGCTGATCGCATGAACTCAAATTATTTAGTTTGATGTTTGAACTTTTGAGTAGTTTGACATAATTATATCTCGAAACGGTCTTCGACTGAACACCAAGGTAAATACATAATTTATGTTACCGATGGCGATATAACGCGATGTCCAGACCAATGGATTCTTTAAAAGTTAAAGCTCACAACAAGCTGCTTTAAATACGATCAATGAAATCGTTTTCTTATGTTTAAATTGATTTTAATCAAACAATCGACGGCGACGGATGCATTATAAGGAATGTGGTCTCTTATTGGAGACCCGCCTTGTTATTAAACTCTTAAGCAATAAAACGCTGGCGGTGGTGATCAGATATCATTTGAATAATCGAATCCAATAGAGTGGTTAGCTTAGGAGATTGTCTTGGGCGATTGCATTGTGATTTCTTTCAATATCTTGTTAGACGGTGAGGGAGAGAGATTAGGATTTATGTTATTGGACTTGAAGCAGAAACATGAAATTCTCTTTAAAATATAATCAGTGTCAATCGAATTGGGGAAAAACTACTAATTGGAACATACAGCGCATTCCGAGGCAGTTTACGTACGTTATCGTAATTTTGAACATTTACGGTAACTGATAGAGATAAGCAAATTACAGGGGCGATATGGAACTATCGTTGCAGGCAACCTTGTGTTTACTTTATTGGCTTTAACGTATTATTTTGGAAAACTTCATGTTCCACCGCAACAAGTGTGTTGGAAAGTTGAGAGTTTTGTTGTTATGAAGCAGTCTTAATAATTTATGAAAGTTTTGAAACGCGCAGTCCCTTTATTAAGCCAAGAACTACTTTTTATTGTGCTACTGCCATTGGCATCTGCAAATCTAACTCAATCTGTTCTCGACCTTGTTTAGGTATCAACTTGAAGATTTATTGCACTCTAGAACCAGATGAAGTAGCCATCAGGAACTCCATTTCAATTACATATCTCTACACGTTCCTAATGTACCATTGTTACATGCCAATCCCAAAGGACCGTTGCATTGACGGCGCCTGTCAATCTGTAACAACAACCTGGTTAACAACTTCTCAAGATGACTTCGCAATGCCATGTGGTTGGTGTTATTTGCTTATAAAACAACCATCGCACTGTTACAACAGTCACAGAGGTACCTACTTGCTGACTTAGACTACTTGCATACGAATGTGACGATGTTAATGATTGTCTTGATCATTCTGTTATTTCTTATGACTGTGTATGCTGAGAATGCGCTGAGATTTCCTGTTTCGCCATGTGTCCATCACGATGCACCCATTTTTCCGGTTGATGCTTGGGATTCGAGCTGCACATTGCAACACTCCTTTTCATTTCATTACGAATTACGATGAACGCATCAGACAAGAAGGTAACATAAGAAAAGATAATAATTGTTCAAGCCTTTCTCTGAAGGATGTTCACTAAAGATGCCTTTGAGAGAAGAATCGTCAGGATAAGATCTCCGTTAGCTTGTTCTTAGAATTGTATTTGAATTGCAGGTTATAATCACTGGTCTTTCACCACGATACCTAGGCTCGTTTGATGTGTGATATGCCTCGGAGAATTGCTGAGTAGCTGAGCACAGTAATTATTATTAATTAATGTTTTTCTACAAATCGGTCTTCACACAACAACATAGCTTTGTTGTATAAGAGGGACAGTCACAAGCCTTTGTTGATTTTCAAACTAAGCGCTGAATTCCTCACTCAATTTGTCCTTCAAGACCGAAAAAACTCTCACTGATCTTCATGTCATTCATTTTCGTTCAAAGAGAAACCATTTGAATCCCCAGTTTATTCGACTTCTCAACAAACTATAATTGGATGTTGCTTCATCATCACCACAATGTAAGTTTTACATGTGTGAATTTGTGAATTTGTGAAAGCTGATGGATTCCATAGCCAAAGCAGATTGTGGGAATCGAATTCTCGATTCGAGTTCAACATATGGGCATCAAGTGGCTTTTTGTCTTCTCCCCAAGGACCTAATTACACTTTATAAATCATCACCATAATTGCTTAGGCATTTGACTGATAGACATCCATGCCATTTATGTTGACTGCAATTTGTTCTCGCATAGTTTGTATTTAATATAGGGTGTGCAATAGTTTCCATTTTGTGTGACTTGATGAGCCTTAATATGGCTTAAGTGCGGGTTTCTATTTCAACTTAAGGTATTTTGTGTTTTTTCATAAGAAATTGATCTTAAAATGTCACTTTAATGAAGTGATTTATCTGATATCATGCTGATGTTGATAGATTTGAGTTCGAAAAGAGTATTGACGAGGAGGCAACAATTTATATGCCGACTTTCAACGTTACATGTGTAAGAGTGTTGTTTTTTTTTGTTGATTGGTTAGAGATTAAATCAAATAAGTAGTGCATTTCGATTAGTACAAGTAAAACATGAAAAACTGGCCGAATCAAGAATGCTTCACATATGAACAACATATGATCTGGTTTAGTGCTGGACAAGATGTTAACTTTGAATTTAAACCGATCCATTGTCGGGGAACTCAACACACTGATTGTAAGGTCTTCATAAACAGAAACTACGAAAAATATCATTTAGTGCGGTGGTATTGGAGAAATAGTTTGCAGTCCTGGATGAGCTGTTGACTGAATTTGTGACTGCGAATGGAGTTGTGATTTCACTGTAGGCAGTGGTCTGGAGATATTTCGTAGGCCGATAGAAACTACTTTTTTATAATCGAATCTCACCTCCGAAAAAAAAAGTTTCGAAATATAAGGTAAGGTCTAAAAACAATTAGAACCATCGATGCTGTCGAAAAAGTTGCAAAGGAGTTAGACGACAATGTTGCCTCTGAGCTTTTATCAAGATTGACGTAAGTGGACCAGACCTAATAAAGGTAGCTATAACGTGGATTCAAAGCTGTGTAGGATTCTACAAAATTGCAAAAAAAAACTACGAGAAACTTTGAACAGTTGCGAAAGTTGCACAAGAAATTGCTAATCCGCGCATAGTAACAAATAGTAGCTATAATATTTCGTCGACAAAGTTGCTCGAAGTTGCGAAGATGCGCCGAAGTCACGTGATGTCGTACAGAGCTAAGCTATGATATGTAAAGATGCAGAAAGTAACGCAAAGTTAAGCAAAGCTATTTAGCTTAATAGGTTTCATCTAGATACCCCTCTTTCCAGTGCTGCACAAGCTCAACTCACCATACAACCTAAGCAATGTTTGGTAAGAAAAACCCAAGGCTAGACAACGTTTCGAATAGACACAAAGCTACTGAAAGTTTCACTAAACCTTGGAAAGTTACTCAAATTTGTTCAAAGTTGCACAGAGTTGTGCAGCGATACGCAGATAATGCCAAAAGTCGCATGAAACACTACAAGTTGTAAAAAGATGGGCGAAAGTAATGCGCAAAGTTGCGTTGAGTTGCGAGAACTTGCGTTGCGGTGCGCAAAGTGATGTAGAGTTGCACAAATTCGCGCAAAAGTGTTTAATGCTGAGCAAAGTTACAATAAACTTAGCCAAAATGTAAATTGATTCAAGTCTACTGAAAATTTCGCAAAGATCACGGAAATATGTGCTAATTTGCATAAAAATGCATGAAGTGGCGAGAAGTTGCGTAAAGTTGCACTGAGTTGTGCGGCGATTCGCAGATAATGCGTGTCACAAAATCACGACAGGTTGGGTTAGGATGTGTGAAGTTGCTGGGGGCTCTGTAAGGCTGCTCAGAATTCAGGAAGCGGCATGAAATAACATTGTTAGGACCGGCACTTTTCAGCCCATGTGCTACACTTAGTTGCAGAAAGATGCAGGAAGGTGATGCGAAAAGTTGCGGGAAGTGATGTTGAGTTGCACAAATTTGCGCAGAGGTGTTTAAAGCTGCGCAAGGTTGTAATAAACTTAGCCAAAAAGCAAGTTCTGTCAAATTGCTTACAGTTGCATGAAGTTGCGAGAAGTTTTGTAAAGTTATAGAGAACTGTGCAGCAATACGCTGATAGTGCGCAAAGTTTCACGAAATTGAGTGGATTTGGTTAGGCTTTTTGGAGTTGCTTGGGGTTCTGTGAAGCAGCTGAAAAATTGAAATGAAATGAGTTGCCCGAGTATGCGCAAAAATTCACGAAGTTGTTGAAAAGTTGAGTAGAGCCGCATGAAGGGCTTAAAAGGCTAGATGAGTTCACAAAGCGGAAAGAAAAAAACGTTAAATTGCGAAAATATGCGTGGAGTTGAGGGATGGATGAAGCTGAGTGAAGGTGCGAGTTTGTTGCGTGATGTGGTGTGAAATAGCACAACGTCTGCTCTGCCAGATCTGCATGCAAAATCTCATTGTGTGCCTTACATTAAAGCAAATTGAAGAGTGGTTGCACTTGGAGAGCTGACAATATCAATATCATGTTTAACAACTGTCCTAGATTGGCTCAGTGTTTTCCCACTTTCTTGGCTTTTTTTACTCTTACCAAACTTTCAATATTTTGCGATATAAAAAGCAAAGGAAAGAACGTTTTGGGTAAATTGTCCACACAGTGAGCTGAGTACAGTAAACTACAGTGGAAAGGTTGCAAGTAATTATCTGGCCATGGTCGGAAGTCACTAAACAGCTAATTATTATCTGACTACTTTTGGATGTCACTAAGAATTGAAATTTAAGCCCTGCTGTGGTTCAGGACATTGATCACCAAGTAAGTAGTTTCTCCAAAGTTTGAATCAAACCCCCATTTTTATGAAATGAATGTCTGTTAGACACCATAGCAAATAACATCTCCATCGTAAATCAATTTAACGAAGTAATGTTGCTCCAAATTTCACTATGGATCATAACCTTCCATTCACACTCATATACAGTTTTTAACTCAGAAGGCCACAAAAGACTTGAAGGACTTGCTAATTGATTAAATTTTAGTTAATTATAACAAACTCTACCATCAATAGTTGTTAAATCAAATGTTTTCTCACGCATGATGGCATTTAAACACACATAAGAATTTATTACCTCCGGGCATGTGTGCAGCTTCTTAAATCAAAACCCAAGGTTGGGTAATCTCACAAAAGTTCGGAAGGCACGCATTAAACTGTTAAATAAATTTTATTCACCACTGAAAAGCTGTTAAATTAGTTTTGATTGTTTTTTTCAATGGACATGAATCTTTCACACCGAAGACGCATGTGTCCCGGAGTGGGAAGTGAGAGCTGTGATGGCAGCAGTATCGAAAACCGATAGTCTATGTAAAGATGGCATTTAATATTTTCGATTAAAATTTAATTTATTGCATCATTTGAACTAAATTTCCTGTTCGACCTTGGTGGAGACTCCCACCCAGTCGCGGTTTCAAACTTTCCAATCATCAATGTTCAAGACGTGAAGCATAGCACTTCAAGCAAAAAGTGAACACCATTCAAGTGCATATCAAAACTTGTAAAATACGTACATATACCTGTGAATAATTATTAAAACTCTTAGGATTGCAGACGAGCAACTGGTGCCCCCTTGGAGCAATCGTCAAGTCACGAACTCAGTGGACACGCTTAACGCTTTGAATGAAATATATGCTGAAACTTGTGTGTAGGGAAAGTGAAAAAGAAGTCACAGGATAGCGACTGCTGCGGCTTTAATAGCCCAACATTAATGTGACAAACTATACAAAGGAGACGTATTTTACTGCGCTGTCAAGTGAGGCGTTGCTGATGGCGTGCCTGTGCACTGTGCAGCAGTGCATCTCACTCATGGGTGTTAGTGTTAGGCATTCTGGATATTTTATCGTTTGGATAATGGAATTATGTAACATTTGTTACTTTTTCTTTCATTTAACCATTAGAGTTACTACTTGTGCTGTCAGTGGTAGGATCTTTGAGAAGACAATCACAAGTGATGGAAAAATTTAAATGATGCAAATTACTTGGAAAGTTATAAACTGTTTTGAATGTGCAACTTTGTAAGATGAGAATAACCACTTGTCGACAGTGTTTTCGCATAAGTAGGCTCATATATTTACTCATTCCATGAACAAAGTCTCACTGCATTTCCTCAATTTAATCGTGGTTTGATATACGATTCCTTTCGATTGCATACTCATTTTTTAGCCTTTACAGGTAGCCTTTGAAAAAAAGTTGCAAGTATTGAAATTAATGCCTTCACTGCTAACAATTTGTTTTGAACTTTCGAACACCGTCTGTAGTTGCAACATTGCCTTCTGTAAAAACAAAAACAAAAATTCATCAGCACGTTTTTCCATTTATTTCAGGCTTCTTCACAACCTCAACTTTGGCTGCGAAAAGACAAAAAAAAACCAGGAGCCATGATGCTTAGCCAAATGACAGCTCATTACTGAATTGTATATGCTCCTGAACTCCTCCTATCAGGATCCGGAATCAAACCCAACTCCTGGTTCGTCTCCGTTTAAGTTTCATTTCACAAGTCGTACATTCACCCCTATATGCAATGCACTGTCCAGTGTCCAGTGTCCAGTGCTGGAGAGTGCCTATTTCAGACGTCTCAATTATTTACCAATCTCCTATATATTCATGTGGGTATTAAAATGTGCACTGAATACTGAAAGACAAGATTCCGAACGAATCAATGGATTTTTCCACTCTCCAGTGCGCAATTCACACAAAGTCACGTTCCTCTTGAGAGAGAGGAAGGTAACAACAACAACAACAACGACGACTACGACAAGGTTTCAAAAATCGGGTGTTGACTTTATCTGATGAACAGATCAAAAAGCAGCGCAACGCATATACGCCAGCCGCTGCCGAACTCACAGCCACAGAGAACATACCTGACTTTTCTTAATGCAACTTATAGGATCGTCGAATCAAACATTTGAATCCAAATGCAATCTGGCACACAACCACTCTCAACCAAACACACAAAGGCAACATGACTGGAATACATTTGGTGGAATGTGCTATTGCGTGCGTCATAAATAAGCTGCACTGAGTTGAAGAACTCCATTGGGATATTAGCTCTCCGGTGTACCCGCACGAGTAAGCCAAGTAGCCCCGCTAGAGCTAAGCTGCAATGTGTGATGGTGGTGCCCATGGGAATCGCGAAACCACCACAAAACACATTCACTAAAGTGGCCATATGGAATTTTCAAATTCACACAAAACCCATTACAGCGCTACCTTTACAACAAAACGGACTTTGCATTTCGTTTTGATTAGCTTCTTCCTGTTTGGCCGCACTTCACTTTTAAGACTACAGCCAGCCAGTGCTCTGACAAACTGAGGCGATTGAAGATATGAAGCTGCTTTAGCCCTTTGGACATGAAGATATATCCTACCGCACATGAGATGAGCATATTTTTCTGTCACCCTGAACCTCTCCTTGCAAAATAATTGAATCCCATTTAGTGGGCTACAACTGTAGTCATCCGCGCGAAGCGCAACCGAGTTCTAATGGTAATGGCCGCCATTTGAGTTCTGCTTTAACGAAGTGAGAAAGCTCCCAGCGTGCGATGCACAAGGAAATGCATCTCTCTTCGAGCATTAAGTAGAGGACGTTATTTTTAAAGCGATGACAGCTTAATGGATGCAGTTTAATAATTTCTAAATGGAAGCATTTTAATTGCCATATGCAAAGGTGGTCTGGAGTCCGTGTCGGTCTCATCTCATTGTTGAACGGTTGTATTTAGAATTGGTAGGAATCCTAGCATTATCATGTTCAGTGTCATTCGAATGGAATGAGGGAATCGTGTTCATGTTCATGGCAATTTGTTCAAGAGAAGTTGCCTGCTGATAATAATTGAGGGCAATACGAGGTGAAGATAAGAACTAATAAGAAGTTTTATTTAAAACGACAGACGAACGTGGGGCTGCGGGAGCATTGTACTGGTGTCTGGTTAGCCGGAAGTTTCTTGTTTGAAATTTCCATTAGAATAATCTTCGGATCCGGTTTCACATTCTCTGCTTGCCGCTCTGTCGCCTGTGAAATAAGTGAGGACTCGTAATAAGTTTGGGGATGTATTGTGGTGTTTCAATGCAGCATGTTTGTTTACTGACAAGATGCTAACAAAAGAATAATCTCGATATTAAACAGACGGTATCATCAAGTTTGTGGTACCCATGCCCATGGCGTGTATGTCCGCCTGTTAACCCAGAGGTTCTTGGTTCGAGTCCCAATAGAGGCAGAAATGTTTTCTACGCGTATCGCCTTTAGCGAGGAATTGGCCAGTCCTCCGACAGTAAATTCATTGACATGAAAGCGCTTTCTCAATTAGCCATTCGGAACCGGCAGGAAATTGTTGGTCTCCTACATTCCCTGACAAGTTATGGTTGTGAGAAGGGCCCTGAAGGCTTCTCGCTTGTCCCCATTTCGTGTATTTGACTCACAAATACCTGTCGATATCTCATACATCTGCCACATTTCCAGGATCACCGAACGCATTTATTCAGACCAAAGTCCTCCCAATAGCGAATGGAGAGTTTCCCTGGAATATAGGTGGAAAACTATACGCCTTGATACTTTCTATCCTAGGCCCGGGGACTTTCCCCAGGGTATCGCAAAATTCACAATTCGAAAACTGATCGTTTCGGAGCTACTAGGAGCTCGTTTGTTACCCCGAGAGACAAGCCAAGAAGACACGAACAACACTACCACTCTATAAGTATTCGATTTGTATATGAACAAGCACATTGGCAAAAAAAAATACTGCGAACTGTAAAAGTTAAAAAAAAGCTTATACACTGTAGAGAATGAAATAATCAGTGCGTTGATTGGTCTTTTTATAGCAAGGGAAAGATCGACGAAAAGCCAAAACAAGTGAATGCTGCTTCTGTGGACTATTTAGCTATTCGACGTTGCGATGTTCTTTTTGTTAGTTCCCAGGAGATGATAAAAAAAAAAATGCAAAGACGAACTACTTTGAAACGTAAGCAATAGTAGTTGATCAAAGCCAGGAGTTCTCTGAAATATTTCTCAATGAAACAAGCCTATTGTTCCGATTAGAGTTAATAAAGGAAAAAATAATAATTGTGGTGTTTATTGTTTTTTCATAATTTTTCAACATTTAGTCATGTACGACTTTTCCTAACTCTTTGTTGATCATGGAATTATTTTAATAGGTTCTTTTAAAGGTTGGAATTTGAAGTTAAGGAATCAATTTAAGCCGTGCAAAATTAATGTGTTCTCAATGTTTTGTGGGCACTTTAGTGACAACACTTCATTTTTTACGAAAAAAAGGAAAGAATTAGATTATTAACTTGGTTCCAACAAAGGGAAATCGCAATTAAATTAAAATATGCGACTGAAATTATGGAAACGAAGTTTGTTATCGAATGATTTTCGCTCTTGAGTTTTGAGTTTGAAATTCAAAATATTGAAACAGTCTAACTGTTTGTATTAGTATAGGTTCTTAAAATAACCCTTTTTGTCTGCAGTATAATTTGAAATTTTTCGTATTTGACAAGAGGGCATTAAAACTATCGAATCTTGATTAAAACATCTTCTCAAAATATCACTTGCTTGCTCTAGCCTCATTTTCGAAAAAAGTAAGGACTTTTGTCTTGGCTAAAACATGAAAGACACAATGAAGGGAACAATGGTAGACTAGATTGTAGATTTTCGTCAGAAGTTATTCTAAACAATTACATGGAATAGCTGCTTTGAGGGTATAAACAATTGAACTGTCGAAAGTGATAGCAGTGACTATATACTGATGTTAAAAACAAATTAAAGTAGTTGATAGGTAAACCCCTAATCAAAAACTCAACAGCTTGAGGAATTTTTCTTCATAAGTAATATTTTTAAAAGCCAAAACTATATCACTTAATCGAAACACTGTAGCTTAAATTAGGGCACTTTCGTCCTTAAAGTTATTTATTATTCTTATTCATAATCACATTTTATTTAGATCCTTTTTACTGCAGTTCTTAATAAATGTTCCTTTCTATAAGATGCTTACAAAAGCAAAAAGGCGTGCCGGCAATTAATAAAAATTAATAATTAATAATATTAAACCATGATCAAGTTGCAAGATAAGACACTTTTCTTATATCAGAACTATCTTGATTAGCTGTTACTTGACATTTCTTGCATTGATCTCGCAGTTTATTGATGATAATGCCCTTGAAAATGGGTATGAGCTCGACTGTATATACACTGATTTTTCCAAAGCATTCGATCAACTTTCTCATGATGTAATATTATATAAGCTCAAAGCTTTTGGATTTCCAAAAATATTTATTGCATGGATTTGCTCTTATCTCGAAAATAGAACGTACCAAGTAAAATTTCGTAACAGCTTTTCGAGTCCCTTCAATGCTCTGTCGGGTGTACCCCAAGGCAGTCACCTTGGGCCTTTGCTTTTCATTATCGCAATCAATGACGTTGTTTCATGCATTTCGTATAGTGAAATTCTGATTTTCGCAGATGATATGAAAATTTTTAAATCCATTCAAAATGCTACTGATCGCGTACTTCTTCAAAAAGATATCGATAGCTTTGGAACATGGTGTGAAAAGAATGGTCTTAGTCTTAACCCTTCGAAGTGCCAAACAATGACATTCTCGAAAAAACGTGAACCTAGCAATGCTATATACTTAATGTCTGGTCATTCATTATGTAGTGTCTCAAGTTTTCGTGACCTAGGTGTTTACTTCAATATTAACCTTGAATTTAATGAGCATATAAGCTCAATAGTAAGGAAAGCAAATTCTATGCTAGGTTTCATAAAAAGGTGGTCAAAAGAATTTGATGATCCTTATGTAACATTATCTTTGTATAACTGTTATGTTCGTACTCATCTCGAGTACGCCTCACAAGTTTGGTCTCCCCTATATGAAATTCATAAACATCGTATCGAGGCTGTGCAACATAAATTTATACGTTTTGCTTTGAAGGGTCTTCCTTGGGAAGATCCATTCAATCTACCTCCTTATGAACATCGAATCAAACTTTTGCAATTGCAAACCCTTAGTCAAAGACGTATAAACAACGACCTAGTATTTTTCCATCAGCTTTTGACTGGCTTTATAGATGCTCCTTACTTGCTCTCGTCCTTAGATTTTAACTACCGCGGAGGATCTCACCACTTGCGTAATTTGGAGTTGATTCATTGCCCCCATCATAGAACCAATTACGGCATGAATGAGCCGCTATCGCGCATGAGTAGATTATATAATTCTAACTCCCTACTTTTAGATTTCAACATTAATAAATCTAGTTTAAAACAAAAATTTAAAACCAGTGCTCCACATGCATGATTTTTGTTCAATGTTTCTTAGTTTATTGTTTTTCAAAATATTTGTAGTTTATACTTTGTTTTATTTTTAGTAGTTTTGTTTAATTAATTATTATTGTATTTCATGTTAGGTGTTCTATATTGTATGTCACTATTTGTATTTATTTTTTTTTTCTCATATATATATTTTCTATACGTTCGTTTTGTGCTGGTGTTGGTGTTTTCTAACCTCTAACACTTGCATTTATGATGAAGAGCGTAGATAAGTACGTACAAATGAGCTTGCTCTAAGCTTCGTGCGACTTAGTCTCTGAGATGCAAAAAAAAAAAAAAAAAAAAAATAAGTGAGCCATACAGCTTGCATTTTTAAAAAATAGACGGTCTGTTGCTTGTTGGGACCCATTTTGTTGAAATTTGGAAAGTAAGCGCCACTAAAATATCTTTAAAGGTTGTTGCCTCACCAAAGACATCATTTCAAGTGAGCCAATGTTTTTTTTTTTGGCACGGGCAGAAGTCCACTCAAAAACTTTATTCGAAACCCATTTCTTATTTGGATCACTTTACATTCCTCTGTGGTATATTAAACCTTACTGTAACCCAAATCCCTATCCAGTCCAAACAAACTCACAGTCGTAAGGAAGTATCCCCTCCTCTGTGTTCTGACTACTCATAAAATGAAGCAAGCCAATTTAGCGGTTTCTTTTGAAGTGCCCCACTTTTTATTTGCTTCGCAACTGTAGTTATTCTTACTGACATCGTCACCCACATACGGAAGACAAAACATACACCGACTTGAGTAACAGCGAAGTAAGATTTGTACCATTAAACTCACCAGCGTCTTTGCACAGTCAGTCGTCCCCATCCGACTGATTACAGATTTCAGATAATTTCACTATTCCAAAACTTTCAAATGGCCATTCTTTCCAACGCGCGTCATTTCCTCTTTTTCTCTCCCAGGCGCTGACTCAAAAGTTATTCCTCGGAATTCTCTATGATGCCAGAGTCAAATGGAGTAGAGTTTTATGATCATGATCATGAGCAATCGATGTTTGCCTTATGGTAATTTGGTCATTCAGGCTGCCAGAGTAGTTGTTGCCATCAAAATACAATTCTGTCTGCGAGCAGCTCTGTCGGCAAATACACATAATAACGATTTCCTTCGATCTGGAGCTTGTTGGACATGTGTAGGAAATGCATAGATCTGTTCAAGTCACCATATCCACATCTGAGCCAATAAAAACCACCTCAAGGAACCATAGAGTGCTATAGTTGGCTTAATGGACAACAGGTCAAAGGAGTGACGTATAACGTTTGACGTTGGCGTTGAAGGCGTACCAAATGACTTCTTAATTTGCATAGGCACGAGATACACATTTCTTTTGAAAACTGAGATTCGCCATGGAAGTGGGAAGCAAAGGGGTGTTGATGAGAGTTAGTCGTGAATGATGTGGAGTGTGCAATTAAGGCCAACGTTTGGATACTCAGTTTAAGAATGAGGCTTTCAGGTGGTCTCGATGTATGATATGACGACGATGTCTACTACACTAAAATAACCATTAACATTCCTTAAAAAAAGTTCCTTTTGAAAAATGATCAAAGTACAGTTCAATAACCCGTTTGCCCGATCAATAAACTAAATGCTTAAACATTCTCTGTACACCCCCGAAAAATCAGAGTACAAAGGCATAAAATTAAAAACAATTCCCATCACAACGACCACATCAGCCACATAACATAAAATGTTTCCATAAAATAATGCAGGTCCCATAGCATGAGAGTAATAACTCATGCAAGTACACTACGTGAGCTTATGTCCGATACACACTGTGAGTAAACTACGTTCGATGTTGCTGATGCCAAACCGAATTGGTTTGCCGAGCACGTAATCTTGCCTCAAATAAAAAATCACTTGCAATACACTTTGTGCTCACTCACAAGACGCAATGAAAATGAAAATATGAAAATAAAAGCGCACACTCAAGTCGCGATCAGGTAATTCAAGTGTGGCAGGAATTTGAAGCGCGCAACAATCAGAAATAAATCGGAGAACCACACTAATTCGCGTCGGGTCTTCGGGTGAGTTGGAGTTCTCTATAAATGAAAGCCTTTTTGGCATTTGGTGTGGTCGTCAGACGGGATTGCCTGAAAGATTCAAATCAATCGAAGGAATGTTGTAATAAGCTGATTTATGTAATGCGCGCTTGAACAAGGTTTTGTGGCAGTTGCGAGTTTTTTTTTGGAAAACAAAAGAACTGATGTGCGAACTTTGAATTGAGTTTTCCATTTGAAGGGTTGGTTAGAGCCAAGTGTAATTTAGTTTCATATACGCATGTAGGGTCCTGGATAGTTATTATGGCCAAACGATGCATAGCATCAACTTCGGTGTTGCTACAGAGTCTTAGAGGCGGTTTTAATGAAAGACTCCTCTGCTGGAACTGATGCAAAACCTCATGCATTATTTATGTTTTGTTCTCAGGCTCTATTTTCTGACAGGAAGCTGCCAGTGCCGTAGGTGTGTACTATGCATCTAAGTTCATCCTTGTTAATAACTTGAAAGCGTGAAAAGAGGTGCATTTTGCAATTTTTAATTACACAACTCTGCGATAAGGATCAGGAGGAAGTGATAAAGTTGGTTTGGGGCATAATTTATGCAGATCTCGTTTAATGATTTAATTTTTGCCCAGTACATGTTCCTCTCTTGGGACCACGTCATAGACCAAGACTAAGTTAAGGAAGCTAAGAACCAAAGCTGCTAGGAACATTTCATAAAAACAAAACAAAGGTGGAATTAATCAAGAGATCGGCGTAATTGACTTTGACAACACCTTCTTCTCAAATGTCGCTTTAATTATGTAAAAGAGCTCGTAAACAAAGAAATAGAGGCTTTGGTTGATGGTTGAGTCTTTCTTGAGTATCAATCTCTTAATTAGCCAAAAAATTAACGCTTCATTGTTTGGGCAATGGTTGTGTCAAAGTCAAGGTCTTTCGCCTATATTCTTCTTTTAAGGCCAGCCAATTTATTAAAATATCTACACAAAAATATATTTGAGTCGAAAATATTGTGATCAATGCGATTATAACCTTTGACTGAAATTTTATGAATGATGAATAATTGGTTCGGTGCTTTTGGTTTTATTTTATAACAATTATCTTTGTGATTGGTGTTGAAGAAGAAGAAGAAGAAGTGATTAATCAATCGCAGTGGTCGTGAAAAATAAATTGATAATTGTGCTTCACATTCCCACGAAATTAGGTTTTATATTTTCAGAAGCACTTTCAATTTCGAAAGTAAAGTCAAATGAAACACAGACAACACATTTTCGATGGTCATATTTTATTCCAAAGTTTGAACTTTAACATTCAGTGTGAAAAACAATATAAATGAAATGGCCACTTTTGGAACATTCGCAGCATCTCATTCTCTAGAAGAGTTTTTAACCACTTTTTGGGTGGTATCTTGGTCATAATTTTAGTTATGTCAGTTTTAATGCGTTAAGAATTTAGGATCAGTCGCTTACATACAATTTTTTGCGTAGACCCACAAAACATATTTAGCGATGTTAAATAGTACGAAAACATAAAACTACGCAATCTGCAAATTTGATACGCAAAGAAGCCATAATTAATGTTGTGTTCGCTTGTGTTGTGTGGCTTGTTTCACCGTCTTGTTGAAACCACATATCGTTCTAAGCTAGAGTTTGTATCGTCGCGCCGAACATTTTGATCATAATTCGACTATATTCGTCCAAATTGACTGTGACCGTACATTCGGTTCATTATAGCGGCACATGCACTAGCAGTAGCAGCAATATTTCCGATTGAGAGCGCGTAAGGAAATGCTGCACTTCACTAGAGCTTTCACTCTTTTCAAATTTCTTCAAAATTTTACCGATTGCTTGAGTAGTAAGTCGACTAAGACGATCATAAACATCGCTTCATGCACGAAAAGCGACTACGTCACTGAAATAAGCTCAGCGATTTGGCAACCAGTGGTCGACAAACTTCCAACATCTTTCAAAACTCTTCAAGATGTATAATTAATTCGAAAACAAAAAACTCTTTTCCCTCTTAAAATAATTTTAAGCATATGTTGAAAAATGTATTCACGAAAATTTGATAGGAGGTAATAAGAGTGCCTATAACAGTTTAACATGATAGTTTCAACCGGAATCACGAAAAAGTATAAAAACCATTTTAACAAAGCTGATGAACTATTTGAAGAGTTTTCAAGAAGGGTGAAAAAATTTATATAAAAAACTACAGGCCAATTTCAAAGCTCTCATGCATACCCAAGCTATTTGAACAAGTAGTCTGCGAAAGCCTATCCTTCTTTGCAAGGAATGTTATCTGCCATCATCTGCATGGATTTATGCAAAGAAGATCGACGGCTACCAACCTTCTATCTTTTTATCATAAATGTTCCACACGCCCTTGAATGTGGGAACGAGCTTGACTGCATTTACACTGACTTCTCCAAGGCGTTTGACCAACTGTCTCATAATATTATACTATATAAACTAGAAGCATTTGGATTTCCCACAGTATTTATTGTTTGGATAAGCTCCTACCTAAAAAAATAGGTCTTATGAAGTCAAATTTCGAAATGTTTTATCAAAACCTTTCATTGTTTTGTCTGGGGTGCCACAAGGAAGTCATCTTGGTCCCTTACTTTTCATTGTTGCAATTAATGATGTAATCTCTTGCATTTCCTATAGCGACATTTTAATCTTTGCTGATGATATGAAGATTTTTAAAACCATCAAAAATGCTTCAGATCGAGACTTCTTACAAAAAGATATCGACAGTTTTGTTCCATGGTGTTCTAAAAACGGACTTAGTTTGAACGTTTCCAAGTGCCAAAGTAAGACCTTCTCCCGCAAAAGATCGCCAAGTATTGGAGAGTATTCAATATCGCAACAATCCCTATCTCAAGTTTTTAGTTTCCGTGACCTCGGTGTTCTATTTAGTACCAACCTCGAGTTTAATGAACACATTAACCTTATTATTAACAAATCAAATTCAATTCTTGGTTTTATTAAATGATGGGCAAAAGAATTTAATGACCCTTATGTCACTCTCTCTTTATATAAGTGTTATGTTCGTCCGCATCTAGAATATGCGTCTCAGGTGTGGTCACCATTCCATATATTCATAAATCTCGAATCGAAGCAATAGAACACAGATTCATACGTTTCGCTCTCAAAGGTCTCCCTTGGGAAGATCCTTTCAATCTCCCTCCTTATGAAAATCGTATTCGCCTATTAAATCTTCAAACCCTCTCACAGAGACGAATAAACAATGATTTAGTTTTTTTTTCATCAATTAATAACCGGTTCAACTGATGCCCCCGACTTGCTTTCCCACATTAGTTTCAACTATCGTGGAGGATCTCACCAACTACGTAATTTAGAGTTTTTACATTGCTCCCACCACAGAACTAACTATGGCATGCATGAGCCGTTAGCTCGCATGAGTAGGTTATCTAACTCCTATCCTTTTGTTTCCGATTTCAACCTAAGTAAAAATACTTTACAATTAAAACTAAGAACCAGTGTGCCACCTGCATGACTTATATTTGATATTTTGTTTTTGTTATTTAATTTCTGTTCTTATTTATATATATAGTTTTTTTTTAATATCTTTCCCAAGTTTATTTTGTTCTGTTTATTAATGTACTTTTTTTTATTTTTTTTGTTAAAAATTGTAATGTCTTTTATTTTTTTCCTCGTATACCATCAATTTGTGCTTGTGTTGGCGTTACACAAACACTTGCATTTATGATGAAGAGCGTAGATAAGTGTGTACAAATGAGCTTGCTCTAAGTTCAGTACCGCTTAAGTCTCTGAAATGCAAAAAAAAGAAGAGCTCTCCAAGAGCTTAAGTGGTTCTGCTTGGATATGCTCATTGAAGCGACTCTACAACCCATGCCACGTTTGACCTAAGCTTATAAAGGGTGCTTTTTAGACGTAAATATTTCTAGAGAAAATAATCCGAGAAGCTATCAGAGCTTGGTATGTGTGTAAGCGATAAAGTCGTCGAAAATGTTGCTTAGGTTTTTTAAGACGATGCATGAAATTTTTCGCCCCTGCTGATCTGTCTTCAATTTATAAGGCATATATCCGCCGAGAGCTGGAATATTATTCTCATATCTCGTCAGATTGATAGGCGATAGTTAAATCGTAAAATCAATTGATTCTCTATTTTACCGATCTTTTTATGGACACCAACTACAATTTGGGTACATGAAGACACATCCCTTTTTACAGATAGTACTCTGTTGAAATAGCCAGATCATTCTTCCATCGAAAAAATGTTCCAGCCACACCCGCTTTGCTAGAGACTTCTCAGTTCTAAGTTGAGCCCAACTTCGGACGTACAGTCAGGACTAGACATTCATATCTAAGCCGCACTACCTGTATTTGGAAAACTTTACCCGACTCTGTTTTCCACCGCATTACGATTCACAAAAGTTCAAAAACAACGTTCGTCCGTGCAGTGCCCAGTTATCGTGAAACTTTTTGTACGATAAAATATGGCAACCCAAACTAAGCATTAATCAAGTGACAGCTAGCTGTAAAAACCAACTCCGAGAAAAGAATTGCCAGATTGAAAGTCACAAGTCTTAAAAAAATAGCCTTTGTAAAAAGTTTCAGGATGGATCAGTTAGTATACGCACCCTAATTTTCTTAGTAGCGGTTGAAAAATTTGCTATTAAATTGGACATCGTTTTATGGTGAAAGTTTTTTTTTTGCTATTTTGCTAAGCAATGGTGGTATCCATCATTTGGTTTCTGGGAACCAATTTCAATTCGTCTATAAAAAAAACCACCATTGGACCTACTTTGAATACTGTGGCGTTAACATATTGAAAAAAATGTAAAAAACAGGACGATTATCGTTTGGTGTTCCACATAAAGCAAAGTGAGAATTTAAAATTATTAATCTGAAAACGATAATGAAATGAGTTACTCTCTTTGCGAGTAAGCATTTCCATGTTAACAATTATTTCCTTAATCTTGACCTCTACGAAAACAGCATGAGGCTTGTTTCTATTCTTAACCTCAATTACGAGCACTAAAGCCTTTTGTCTAAGCCAACAGTTTAATTGTAATAAAACATGACAACATTTTCAAGGCGTGCATTTCTTGTCCATGGCTGAAAGAACTCAAATGTATCTCAATAAAGAATAAATACAATTTTCGGATATAAATCTTACCTGCCAGAGTGATTTGTCACAAAACACAGCAATTGGCTCGGTGCCTTATGATATGACTGCACTACGATCTGCGACAAACCGACCAAGGCGTGGCTTTTTTTCAATATAAAACTGCACACCACGTCTTTTGGGGAGTGAATAAGAATGCACTTTGGGTCTCATTGACTCAATTTGTGTGATGTCCATTAATATGCAATAAATAATCTAGATTGATGAATAAATGATGTATGTGCATTGTGCAGTCTACCAAGGTACGTACCGACTCACTTAGAAAAACAAACCGTGCGTCGGTTATGGATTATGTGTGAGATATCAAACAGAAACTTTACTGGAAATGAGGTAATAGCTTAATAGAATCTTATTGCCCTCATATATAAATTGCTGGTGGGTTGAGAGATTCATTTACACAAACGAAGTCTGATCTCAAAGGTTGATAAACCCTATGAGTCTCTTGTTGCTGAATATTTAATTGATATCGTCAAATAAATTCCGTTAATTACACACAACACCAAGTACCAAGTAAAACTACTCCTTATAGAAGAATGAGAAAATCGTGCAAGTTCCCACATCCCACGTTTGAACAAACTTACAACAGAAAAAAAGCCATTCCCAAATGCATTTCAATTAAAACATAAAATTGAATCGATATCGATCATATCGGATCGGAGAGCGTATGATTTGTCATCAGCAGAGAGCCTATTCTAAGAGACATTGGCATAAACTTTTGTGCCTCTTGATGCCAAGTGTATTAACCTTAATTTATTGGGAAATGTGAAGTGAATGGATTGGTGGTCTATCAATGCTATAGATTGGTGCAGTAAATTACATTCTACGCCTATATCTGGAACACGTTCACTATACGGTTACGGTAATGTCTTAATGGGATACGATTTGTGTCTCTTGAGGATAAATCGAAGTCGTAGGAGAGTTTCGTAACACATCGTATCCAGAGCGTAAATAAACGTTTTCGTATGAGTGCGACGTTAGTTATGAATCGATTCGAGTAAACGAAAATCTAACAAGGATATAAATTCTGTTTTTTGTCTAATTTTTGACATGAGTACAAGCCGCCACATCAAGAGTACGATGCGGTGCCACCACAGATCTAACACACTTGAAGTTCTACTTCATTTTTTTCCCGACAACATTCCAGCAAAGTTCGTATTTACCTTTGCTTTCAATGAAAACAACAAGAAATAGTAATCAGCAATCATTCATTTTTCCAATAACTTCCAAGAAAATACTTCAGCAAGCACAAGAGTTCAACAAGACTATGAATCAGAGGTCAAGATTTTCACTTTCACCTGGCTCTGGTGGTGCAATGCCTGCAGACAGACATATGATCACTGCTATGGGGAGGATGAGTTGAGCAAAAAATTATTAAATTGAATAATTTCCTGTTGCATCTGCACCACGATCCACTCTGTTCGATGATTTTATGATCAAGAGGTGGATGATGAAGTGAAAACGAATCTAACTGACTCGATGATGATGTAGCAAGGAAGAGGAGTCTCAATGAAAGATGCGCTTGCAAGAAAATCGGAAATCATTTTTTTTTTTTTTTGTAATTATTGCTGACTGTGGTATCTTTCGTAATATTTTTTTATTTAAAAACAAAAATTTAATTACATGTTTTTGGCATCGCATCATAACTGGTTGGTTAACACAACAGGAAGAAGGTAAATGAGGGACCTTTGTCCAAGGAATTTAGCTTTTCTCTTTGGGATAGACGGTATAAGTCTAATAAAATATTGCAAGCCTTTAATTGAATTTACATTAGTATTACAAAGGATTTGATATTCATAATATAATAAAAAGAAAGAAAAAAGAAAATTAATAATAATAAAAGTGATATTTTATTAAAATTAAAAAAGATAAAAGAAATAAGAAATAAAAAGAAAATTTACAATACAATTACTGTAACCTTGAGTTCTACTATTTGCCAAATATGTGAAAAGCAAACATTTAAATCTTCTGATGCTTCTAGTCCCCCTCATTGCGATTGGCAGGGAATTCCAAATGCGTATAGCATGAATAAAGAATTGACGCTGAGTTGTGAGACATTTAAAACGAGGTGGTATAAGAGCGTGAGACCTTGTAGAATGAAGGAAACTCAGTCTACTATGTAGATAATCTGGTTGTTCGGATTGGATTATTAGATACAGGTAACTTAGTGATCGAAATTGCAATAGTCTATCAAGGCTGCAGCCACAAATTTGTTTCGAAAATGAAGAAACATGATCATATCGGCGTAGGTTGTATACATATCGGGCAATATTGTTTTGAAAAACATTTAGTTTACGGGTAGTCGCGTAGTCTAAGTCACCGAAGACTTCGCATCCATAAAGTAATACGGGAAGTAATAGAGTTTTTGCAAGTACAAGCTTGGTTTTGTTAGGAATGATGCTTTTTGTAACGCGTAGTGTACGGAGGCATCCATAAACCTTCCCTATCGCGCTATCCAGATGGTCATTACATGTCAAGGTGCGATTGAAAACCATGCCCAAATTTGTAGCAGAGCTAACGTAATCGATGGGTGTGTCCTCAAGCTGCAATGAACTTAAACTTAATTCAGCGAGGACTTTACGAGAGATGGGTATAGCTTTTGATTTAACAGGATAAAGGATTGAGGCATTTCTCTAAGACCAACGTGAGATAAGGATAAGTGTGCTCAGCAAAAACTCAATATGAAATGTGAGAGGGTGTTTATTTGATATAAACAAGGTAATTATCAAGGTAGCACAAAGTTTATCCACCTCAGTGCTGCCATCCACATGATAATTCTAAGCCTTGTTTGTTTTGAAATGGGCACTTTCGAGCTCCAAACATACAGGCACATTCTAACTAGTCACCTACCCAACGAAAAATCTTTATCAAAACCTCGTAATCTTATATCCTTATAACTTTACAACCCCATAACTTCCTATCTCCACATTACTAAAATACAAAACCTATAACTTTAAGAGCCTATCCTTCTTCTCTTTTTCTTTTGATAGTACTTTAAAGCTTACGATTATAGTGATTGCTTCTCACTTGTGATCCGTTTTTGTAATGCTTAAAGTCAGCTTTTTGCTGCTGCAGTCGCACTAGTGTATGTGAGTAGTGTTTTTGTCTGCCATTTTTACTTGCGGTTCTAGGAACTATACGGTAAGTTTTGCAAAAGTGCAGAGATAACAATTAAGCATGACAGAGAATCTACAGCCTGGACGATCGGCTGGACTAATTTTCTATGAAATTCGCAGTTAGGTTCTGTGGGACAGCCAACAGAGGGATTTTCGAGTTTGAGTCTCTAGGAAAAAGTCTATAAAGGTACCTCCCATAGTCCCGTTTTTTTTTTTCAAAACCGACCTTCTTACCTTAACTTAACGACCTTAATTTTTAAAAAACTCATTTTTGAATTAAGTGAAAATTGATAAACCGTTTTTTGATTAATTTTTTTAAATTTTATCTGTATAAGTAACTGCCATTACAAATTCCGAGCGCCTATGTCCCTTGTATCTGCGGGTTATCTTATGTGGGGCATCCCAACGAAGTATTGCCAACTGTTCAAAAGAACATATAAGTACTGTCAGCAAAAAAAAAAAAAAAAAAACAGCGGCAGAAGTTGGCAATAGTCGAGCACATTTTAGACTAGACAATACAAATAAATATCAAAGGGTTTACTTCGAACAAGGTCACGAGCCTCACTATATCCCTCCGATGTCCGCTTATATGCGAAGCGATTGGAATCAAATTATAGTGTATGTACTTAGGACCCTATTATCAACATCGATCGGCCTATCCAGATAGTCATAAAACATCCAGCGATATAGTGACATAGTGAGCACTGTTGGCTCCCAATTTTCTACTGTTGCACTTTTTTCCCGACGAACCGAATCCAAACGAATCAAAAACGAATCCACAACTTGGATGATAGTTAACTAATATATTAATTAATCGCATTAATTATTTAAAATGCAAGAATATAAAACATGCACATCGATGTGCCTCGGCGATGTTGACCGAATTTTAACTTTATGATGAACTGTCAAATGACAGCTGGGTGGATTTCGATGGGAAAAGAATGCAACAGGTAGCAAGATAATATGCTACCAACGCCAGCTGCTCAGCAAGGGGTTTTCCGTAGGTAGTTTTATTAGTTATTATAATTATAGAAGGATTGATACGAACAGGAATAAATGATAAATAATGTTCTATCAAAACACAAGTAGGGTGTTTCACAAAATAAAGGGCGCCAGGAAATTTTTGCTTGGAATTTCCAAACCAGCTTCAACGCTGAAAATGGTCTTCAAATAGAATTAAAAGAACGATTTTCCAAAAGGAATAAAATTATATTTTGTTCAGGAAACCTTTACAAATATTGGTATAAAATCTGAAATCTTTTCATTGGGAAGTGGGAGTGTACAAATGTATGTAAAATCTGGCAAAGAGCTGGTTAACAGTTGAAATGGTATGAAGTCAAAGTACGTAGATGGGTTTTTACCCAGGTTAAAATGTAAAAGCAACAAGGTATGTGCACAATGCACCCGCAAAGAAACGACTCTTTGGAAATTTTCCCGAACAGACAATAAGGTCAAAGAAAGGTCGCGCGTCCTGCAATCTCAGGATTAATTACGAAAGCGAAGGGTTACCGATTTGAGCAATATGACTCAATAGTCAAAGCAAAACAAACGCACTACTAACACTTTTCCACTTTTATAGGAAAATAGAAAATACTTAGCTTTTTCTGTTGACAAATCCTGCCTGAGTTTTCTTGCCCGTTCTGGTGCTAACTCTCCTGAATTCCTGCCTATGTGGAGCTTTCCTGCACACAATAAACAATAGTGTTTTTGGCCTTTCTGCCAACACAACCACAATTTCAATTTGCACTTTTTGCAATTAAATGAAACCACTCGATTTTTAAAATTTCCGAACACTTTTTAAATCTTCTAAAACTTTCTGGCACTATGTCCTTTTCAGAGGTCAACCAAGAAGTGCCATCTTCTTGGCGGTCTCTTCGTTCATCGGCGCATTCAGCAAATTCCACTCACTTCAACCAATCAGAGTCGTGGAGGTTCGTCACGGGGTATCTGCAGTATTCTCAGCAAATTCGCTGGAGTCTGCGCCGTAGGCGAAACGCATCCATCGCTCTCTTCTAAACAATTTCTTTGTGAATCTCTTGGTCGTTAGAGATTCGCAACAACTTGCCTGAATGAACGAATCCAGACCTGTTCCATTTCAATCCATTCCAGAATAGAAAATTGAAAAACTATAACTTTTAACAAATTCCTTCGGCCCAACCGACCCAAGTTACACTATGCAAGAAAAGTATTTAAGCTAGAATTCAGTTAACGAGGATTCGTAATTTTTCGCGAAAACTACTAAACTACTTCGGTGAATTTTCGCGCAGATTTGGGGGAATGAGGATAATTCTATAAAGAGTCATTTCCCTGCTATGGTAAAGCACTAAAGACTTCAAATCCCAAAATTCGAAGATCACTGATATATATCAGTGTGTTAAAGGTGGGCAGCTAATCTCTACCTTGTTGTACAAATATTAGGTTGTTAGTAACCTGCTGCTGCTGCTGTTGCGATGGGCTTTCTCCAGAACCTTCCTGGTTCTTATTATCGCTACTGCTTGAGTCTCCAGCCGTCCACTGGCTCAATGAAGGGTTACCAATTTGGGTTGCTTTTCCAAAATGCTTTGAAGTACACCACTAGCTGATGGACTAGGGTAGCTTTCCTTCAGACCAATCAGTCTCACATCCTTCTTTCTAAAGGTCATGGAAAAAGTGATTGATTTACACATTCGCAGTACGGCCTTAATAGCAAATCCTCTCAATGCTAACCAATTCGCTTACCAAACGGGTAAATCCACTGTTACAGCTCTCCATCAGCTGGTAAGCAAAATTGAGACTGCGTTTGCTAAGAAAGACATCATACTCTGCTCTTTTCTTGATATTTCTGGCGCCTTTGACAATACTACGTATTTGTCAATTCAAACCGCTGCAACTGTCAAAGGAATTGACACACCAACCATTAAATGGATTGACTCTATGTTAAGTGGCAGAATCATCTCCACAACACTAGGTCAAACATCAATAACAGTTAATGCTGTTAAAGGCTGTCCCCAAGGGGGTGTTTTATCTCCCCTGCTCTGGTCAATTGTAATAGATCAGCTCTTGGATGACCTCAATAAGCTGGGCCTTCATACACAAGGCTACGCTGATGACTTAGTCATCTCTATTCAAGGCAATCAAGAAGCACAGGTCACAAACCGTATGCAAAGGGCCCTGAACAAAGTTAATGACTGGTGCAACAAGGAAGGGCTTAAGGTCAACCCCACCAAAACAGTCATCATTCCATTCACCAGGAGACGAAAAATCGATCTCCAAACACTATCCCTAAATAGTGTTCAAATTAATTTTTCCAAAGAGGTCAAATATCTAGGAGTAACCCTGGATAATAAACTCAATTGGAAACCACATCTAGACAAAACCATAGCAAAAGCAACAAATGCTTTCTGGGCCTGTTCTAGACTTTTTGGTAAAAAGTGGGGACTTAGGCCAAAAATGATTTACTGGACTTACCTCACTATTATCACACCCATCATAACCTATGCTTCGCTGGTCTGGTGGCAAAAAACAGAACAAGTTTATGCCCGCAAATCTTTGCAAAAGTTACAAAGACTAACCTGTGTAGGTATCACAGGTGCAATGCGCACCTGCCCAACTTTAGCGTTAGAAAGTTTATTAAATTTTCCTCCGCTACATCAAAGAGTAAAGAAGACTGCTGCACTAAGCGGACTAAAGCTTCATCTCACTAATTACTCAAGGAAGGAAAACTTACAAGGACATATGAGTATTCTGCAGGTGCTCCCAATACTGAAATCGCCTGCAGCACACTCCTCGGACTTTATGCCTAAACGCATAATGTTACACCACCCCTTCGAAGTAATCTTTCCAAACCGCTCAGCATGGAAGAACCCTGTAATTCTTACAAATAACTTCCAATACATCTGGTATACTGACGGTTCAAAAACAAACAACGGTGTAGGTGCAGGGATTTACGGTCCCAACTTTAAATCATCTACATCCCTTGGTAACACAACTACTATCTTTCAGGCAGAGGTAATGGCTATAGAATTCTGCATTAGGGAATGCATTAGAAGAAACCTCCGAAGATCAAGCATCCTAATCTGCTCTGACAGTCAGGCAGCACTAAAGGCTCTGTCCTCGACAAAAATCGAATCCAAACTAGTTTGGAACTGCCTGACTTGTTTACTTCAATTAGCTACTCACAATAAAATAACTCTTTCATGGGTGCCTGGTCATGAAGGCGTACCGGGAAACGAAGAGGCTGACCGACTTGCTAGACTTGGCTCTCAGTCTCAATTCAAAGGCCCCGAACCCTACTGTGGTCTCCCAATAAGTAGCCTAAAAAACGAATTAGCTACCTGGGAACGACAGAACATGATCAGCACCTGGAACAACTCAAATGGTCATCGTCAGTCAAAACTATTCATTGACTTATCCCACAAACGTATGAAAGAAATTCTTGACATGAGTAAACGTGACGCAAAGTTACTTACGGACTTCTTCACGGGACACTGCTCTCTCAAGTATCATCTTAAAAACATGGGCATCAGCCAAGATGACACCTGTCGTCTCTGTCTTGAAGACATAGAAACAGCTGAACACATTTTATGTGAATGCCCTGCCGTAGCTAGATCCAGGCTTAAAATATTCAATAAAGGGTTCCCCTGTCCCCTTGATATCAGAAACACCTCTTCCTCGAAGATTCTTAGGTTCTTACATGACCTCAGCTTCGAATGAACAAACCTTTACACTTCGTGTAATTAAACCTAAGGGAACAGCACAAAAGATCTTTCAGGTCGACGTGCTTGTAAAGGTAATTTTCACCTTCACCCTACAAGTTAAAAAAAAAAAAAAAAAAAAAAAGGGTAGCTTTGTACTCTACCAGCACCTTGAAGCCACAACAAAAGGAGGGGTAAAAATGGGAAGAGGAAGAAAAAAATAAAGGTCTAACTTGTTGTGGTAAAATATACAGCAACACTACCCAGCAACAACAACAGCTTCAAATAGTACCGTCTACGGTCTAAACACCGTTATGAATTGCGAAGCCAAAGAAGAGAATAACGCTTCAAAAGCAGTTACCCGGTGACTTGTGTAACTTGTAGCGAAACGTTCGGGGTGAGTACAGTATTGCACTCATTTAATATTTTCAATATTAACACGGCTAGTCCGGAATTTCAAATTTTAAAATGACAGTTCCGAACCGACTGAGCCCAACTAAGATACACACGTTTAGTATTTTCCACACTTCTATTTCTTTAAAACTTAGTACTTTTGGTCATACTTTTTGAGTAGTGTTGAACATTTACAACTAAGTAAGTTGAACGCGTTTCTAAATCATTCAAGAACGGTCCCAAATCCTAATAAACTGTAATCCAATGATGAAAATCATTTACGTAATTTTTTGAAGCAAAAACATTTAATTTATCTATTTGCAATAGCTCCATATACTTGTGACAATTATTTCGGAAGTCTGTAAATCTTCCCGCCGCCGCGCCGTGAGTGTTGCATTCCCCGCCCAGCAAAGTTTCCAAAAGTGCCCATATTATGTGAAACATGCGGCATCCCACTAAAACCCCCGCTACTAAAACAATTACCGGTTCCTTTGAAGAAAATTTCTTACATTCACTCGACATGTGAATGTCGGATCCTACTGTGCTTACAAATATTCAAAGTTACTCCACCGCATGTGTGCAATTTAATTAGATGTGCGCCCCAGTATAGTGATGGTGTTGGTATAGTGAAAACCAACCTATCTCAACATAACATCTAATTCTTTAGGTGCACCACAACCATACAGAAATCTTATCCGCATTTTCAGCTAATTGCTTTCATATACATGAACAAGGTAACTCCTAGCTTCTATCCAATAAAGGTAAAGGAGTATCTGTTGAAATGCGTAGGAACGTACCTACGTGACGTGATGGAATAAGCCACAGTGAGCTGTTGGATGGGCAGCTAAAATGGTTTAAGTCCTGGTGATGAAAGTTTCTCTATTTGATTGGTTTCGGATTTAAAAATCATCACAGAGATTATACGAAACGATTAGGAACGCTGCTATAAGAAGAAGAATTTTAATATCCTGTCCAAGCGATTGAGTTACTTAGATCTGACTTTAGCTAGGCTCGATGTTTTTGATCGTAGCAAGTGCCTTCTATGCAAAATGAAGTCATGGTTTGGTCGGCTATAGAAGAACAGAGGTCAAAATTTGATTATCCGAAGAACGCCTTGCCTTCTAGCGAGTAAATGAAACATATGTGAAAACAAGAGGAGATGGATAGAATATGTTATCCCGTGACCACAACTGGCATCAGCAATCGCAGACATTTAGTCGAGTTCAGCGTGTAATTTTCTCAATCAGCGGGATGTGAAAGTGTCTTCGAATATGCTCCACAGAAACCACATGGGAACAACATCAATGAATCCCGATATTGCATAGGTCATACGCCACGACACGTATAGCCTTACATTGTAGAAGATCCAATACAAAGTATGTGACTATAACAACCAGCTTCAAATTAAGCCTAATTGAATGTGCATCACTTCACATTCAAGCAATATTCTTCCGATTGCTACCTGAGTGATCCCACAGAGTGTACTGTGGCTTTGGCATCATTCTGCCTCCATTCATTATCTAAATCTCGTACATAGCAATCACAGAGAGTCTCAATGGTTTCTCCACGACCTACTCCGCTTCCACAACAAAGGTACCTATGGTAAATTGTAAATACTCTCTCACAATTGATCAAATAAAATCGAATAACTCGCAGTCGTGAGCCATTACACATTACTCAGCCTCACCGCAATGCAATGTTGCAACAAACTACAGCATACACACGTAATTGATGATTCTTGGAATCGCACGAAAGTGTTTCTTCCCTCACATCAAAAAGCCATGTGAGCAATGCGAAGTTTTGGCCAACTAAATTGCTCGTCTAAAGATACAAGATAGCCTCCGTTCGGTGGGTTAATGTGAATGCTTGAAGAATACTCGTATGTAGGTAAATGTCAGAATTTACAAAAGAATTCATGTCTGCTCTGCTCCGGATGGATGATGACTTCCCAAGACGAGACCGAAGTCATTAATGGGAGATAGAATCTTAGGACAAGTGAAATGGATTTGTGAAGCACCACAAAAGCAAACAAAAGATCAACATCGGTATGACGGGTATTGGCATGGGTATTCCCACAAACCTACTCACCTTTGAGCATCCCAAACACTGCGACAGAGTTCCGCTATAAAAAGTTGTTCTTTTTTTTATAAAATTTCATAGAGGGATTGGCAGAGGCTCAGTCAGATTTATCTGAATTTGCATATCCACACTGTGGCGAGAGAGAGATTCATTTATTATGGTAACGTTGTGGAAGAACATTGCCCGACCTATTGTCGGCGGAAAAAGGCTAAAAACTTAGTGATCACGCCAGAACCCATAGAAAAGTTATTATGTACTTTATACAGTTATGCGCGCTGCGCATTACCACCATGTTAGTAAGCCAAATTGCGATAACCGGTATCGTCTGTGGCTAAGGAAGTTGCATGCAACTCAAAATATTTGTTCTGTTAAGGCTTTTAGTGAACATTGATTGCGCGGGGCTGACTTTTGAACGGATCCCCGGTCCCGACTGACTCCCGGAGACCGTGTGATCGTGGGAGGGTGTAAAAATTGAAGTGCTGTCGTCCATGCAATATTCTGACATGGACATTGGTTTCCGCGTCGTCTCCACGTGGGGCATCTTCATTAATCTTTAGTTTGTTTTTTTTTTTTTGCTGACGTTTCCCTGTGTTGTTCATGCACTCAGTAATTGATGTAAGAACATACATCGGCCAATGCACGATGATGGAGTTTTAGTCTGAGAAGAGTGTATGATGCTGATACAGTGGAGCACGACTTGTGTCAAAGTTGCTTCTTGTTGTATAAATTTTGTCGTGTTTGTGGGGTAAATGTGTTGTTTCAAATGTTTTTGACGGATCGTGATTAATAAAGTCATTTTTGATGAAGCAATTGTTTTAGATCACCCGATGAGTCATATACTTGCAAAGTAGTTGAGGCATTGAGGGGGTCGAGGTCGAGAAATATGCAAAACACTGTTGACATCGTGAAAAATTATTAATTATTATTTATGAAACTCATTTTTATAAAGAAGATGTTGCATCATGAATACTCCGGGGGATATTTCATAGGATGGGTTTTGTTTGGGAGTTGTCAATTGAAATTCAATGGAAAAGGTGAAGAGTCAGGAGACGTCTCTTCCTGAAAAATCAATTCAAAATTACAACGACTTTCGAAATTCTGCAAGTCAACAGCTAGTGAAGACCAAGATAGAGAAACGAAACATGGCATGAGGTGCTTAAAAACGTCTCTGTTGCAGCTCACATGCAAATTTTTCAGATTTCAAACAACCGAATGTGTCATTCGAATTGCAACCATTTATCAATCTTTGGACTAAATATTTGGTGAATTTTTGATGTTTCTGAACGGATATTGCCCAGGAGTTCTGCCTACACTTTTTGTTTTGTCTATCAAGAAGTTTTATTTTAATAATCCTAGTTTTGTTTATACTGATTTCCAATTCAATTTGAATTATTTTTGCATTGCTTACTTTGGCCTAGTAAATAAATAAATAGGGTACCGCAACAGAGTTAGGAGCTCTGGGTCCTAGCGCATTTCTTACGACCACTGTCTTTGGAGGGGACCTACAATTTTCTGTCGGTTCCGAACGGCTATTCGAAAAAGCACTTTTCATGGCAATGAATTTACTATTGGGGGACTTGCCAATTCCTCGCGAAAGCAGATACCAGTTGGTAAACATTTTTGCCTCTATTGTGACTCGAACAACGAACTTCTGCGTTAACTGCAGACATGCTTACCATCACGCCGGTACCACTACGGCCCAACTACCGTACAAGCATTCCCTTCAGTCGCAGCCATGTTACGTAACGTTATTTTTGCGTAACGCCTGTGCTTGAGTGGCACCGTACGCAAAACACCCTACACAATAACTAGAAGTGTTCTCTACGCAAAGCATCAGGTTCTTTGAGCTAAATTTTTGTAAATACCTGGCAACCCACACCAACCATTAAAACACACCCTCAAATCAAAATCAAAAGATCAAAGAACCGAATGTTTGAAAAACTGAAAGATGGAAAAATTTAAAGATCGCTGAGAGATCAAAAGAGCGAAAGATTGAGGGATTGAATGATCGAATGATCGATGGAAAGTATGAAAAATCGAGGAATCGAGAGATCGAGAGATCGAAATAGCGAAAGTTCAAAAGATTGAAAGATAGGGGGATCGGAAGACCGAAAGATAGAAATATCGACGGATTGAAAATCGATGGGTTAAAAAATCAAGGTATTGAAAGATCGAGCAATGGAGGGATTAAAAGACCGATGGATCAAGTGATCGACAGCTTGAAAGAATAAGAGATTGAGTGAGAGAAAGATTGAATTGGGAGATCCAAAGATCGAGATCATGATACAGATAAGTTAGTAAAAAGAAAAGAAAATATTATTATTCCTTAGTTTCTTTGTTAAGCTTAAAGTTAAATACATTCTGGATAAAATATTTCGGTTTTAAGTGGTAAGATCTCCAAATAAAGTTAGATTCAAAATTATTGTGAATTAAAGCTAATTAAGACGCTTTAAAGTTGTTTTTTTAGATGTATGTGAAATACAAGAGAAAAAAAGACTAGGAAAAAGGTAGTGGTCTTAAGTAATACTTTCCTTACATATAAACAACTTTTACTTGTTTGGTATAGGCAAAAATTAGATCACGATGCTGGCTTAGTACCGCTGTCCCATCCAATGAATTTCCACAAAATGTGGTTGTTTGTGAGCCAGTGTGTGTGCACACAAATATCATTGAGTAGTGTACCAGAAAAAGGCAGTGTTGCTGCGAATAAGGGTTGTTTGGTAAAGGACCCACATAAAATAATTGGGGAGGAGAACACAAACTGTTCGAAATTTTTACTCACGCTTCTTGTCTTATCTAGAAAATTCGATAATGGTGATATGTTTTTCTATATAATGAGGCCGCTGGCGCAGGCAGAGGTGAGTTTTTATTGTAAAGTAACGATTGTGGTACCCGTGGCGCGATGGTTAGCATATCCACCTGCTAACCCAGAGGTTCGAGGTTCGAATCCCAGCAGAGGCTGTTTTTTGGAATTGGCAAGTCCTCCGTTAGTAAATTCACTGCCATGAAAAGCGCTTTCTCAATTAGCCGTTGGGAACCGGCAGAAAATTGTAGGTCTCCTCTTTTCCCTCACAAGGTATAGTTGTGAGAAATGCCCAGGGGCTTCTCGCTCTGTTGCGCCACCCTATTTATTTTTAATGATGAAAAGATTTGATAAGACGAATTTTGGTTATTAATATGACAAAGTTTGGTTGTGAATTAAATTGTATAACGAATAAAAATGGTTTTGTAGTTAAAGTACAAATAAGAATTCGAAAGTAAATCTTTAATTTTTGATCTAAGTGAATTCCAAAATAAGTATCTGTTTCAAATTTTGCTCGCAACAAAGAATTAAGCCTTTTGGCTCTCCTGAGTAGCTGTGTTAACATGAGTCTTTAAGAAAATGCGTTATAACGTTGTAACTCCTCAAACAAATAATAACTGGAGACAAGTCAGTCGAATTCGACAAAAAGTCATTTCAAGTTGTGTGAGTGGTCATTATGTCACTTTTGGGTTATGGCTGGCAAATAGTAAGTAAGTTCGAAAATTGTGTTTGTTATAATTACTTTCACACGTTGTCATTTATTTTACTTTATTTTTCCGAAGACACCGTTTAAATTCTGTCTATCTCATACTTTTATTGTTTTATTTTAAGTTTTGACTTGTTTCAATATTCTATTTAGTATAAATATTTGTAAATCCATTTACTTTTTTTATAACTAACACGCACATCAAGGGGTTATGACTACCTTTATAATGTTATAGAACACAGTGCGAGTATTTCGGAAAATAGGAGAGGATTTAGTAGGAGACACCGATACACGTTGCTTTTGAATCTATGTGAATCTTAATACAGGAGAAATACAGAGTCAGGAAAAGCATTCCACATTCGGGTGGTGCAACTGAAATACTCTATACTTGACTGTACGTCCGAAGTTGGGCTCAAGGTAAAACTGATGAGCATTCCTAGCGAGGCGGGTGTTGCGGCTAAATTGTTTCAAGGGAGGAATGCAGCTGGCTATTTCACTAGATCACTACTTTACTTTAAAGTGTTGTAATTAAGAACAATAAAATAAAAAACCTTAGCTGTCCTTTTTTAAAGTGAGTACAGACCCATGACATAATATGATATTTACTACTGTGACAATTTACGAAAGCAGAGCCGTGATTGCATTCGCAGGGCAGGCAGTTCTGTTTTTAATAACCGCCAATTTTTCACCTCCGATGTCTTGTATCTTCGGTTCGGTTTGTAAGTTCATCACGCTGTAATAAAAGCCGACGGGCAAGGTGTACATTCATTGAATGTTCTCGAAACGAGATTGCTGTTGGTCCCCATTCCACATAATTTTGCTTTTTGAACTTGCGAGTTGGAATCCAAAATCGTGTAAATTAACACCACTTTAGAATTATTTTCTCTTCATGAACAAGTCAGAGAGAATTGACAACTTGGAAAATAACATTCGCCACTCTATTGCCGACAATGGCTTCAAATACTGCAAAGACCGATTGAAAATCTTTCTAAGCTTAAATGGTGTGGATGACAAAGTAACTTCGCCAATAATATTCTATTGGATCTACTGCCTATAGACATAGACATTTAATTAACTTCCAACAATTGCTTACAGCGATTACTTTTCCAAGCAAATGGGTTCTTATGTCGACAAACCTTGAATGTAGCACCTGCACAAGAGACATAACTGTTTTGTGTTCACATATTATTAAACTGCTTTATGTTTCTGATAAATGTGTGAACTGTGAACTATGTTTAGGTATATCCTATCGTTATATCTTAATTAACACCTTAACACAGTAAATATTCTCTTTACAAAACAGCTCAGGGTACAGGAAATAAATGCTATAAAATAAAACGATTGCTGCCTTTCCACTTTTAATTGCACACAATATTTGAAGAGTTCCCACGTTTCAAACAAACAAACACTGTCCCAAACTCTAACTCGCTTTGTACTGTTAAAAAAGAAGTATACCACTCATATGATTGTCCCAGAAGGCTTTTCTGTCTTGCCAATTGCAAGAGTCATAAAACACTTGTTGCTTCTGTGTCGCCAAAGTTGCTCATTAAGCTTGAAAACAAAACTATTTTTGTGTCTACACTGATTAATGATATCTATCAGCAGTAGTTTCTCCATCTTACATTATCAAACGGTATATAAGTTTATTTTTCGTCATACCGTATTGTGAAACCACCAAGTACAGAGTATGAAAATGTTGATCTATGAAAGAGACTACATTACAAGACTCATATTGATGTTCATTTAATAAATTTTTCAAAGGCTTGAAGTACACACCTTCCATTAAAATTTTCGGCATTTTTATTTGAAGTTAAAGTCGAATGAGTGGTATCAGAGATGCAGAGTATGTACATTAAACCAATAAACCGAACTATCATCCATTCACTCATAGAGAAAGGTTATTTGGTAAAAAATTTTATGGCAGCAGTTCAATTAAAGCCATCTTGCTGTGGCACTAGCACTGCGCTGGTGGTTTTAATTTCCCACGAGTAATGCCACATTAAGTGGTACATACCACATTAGTTGCGGCTGTAAGCATTGCATCACAGTCATAGTCCTCAGTATGACTCAAGGCTTGCTGGCTTGATCGTTTTTTTTGGGATTTATTTAATGAAAATATTTTTCTACTCAAACATTTGTTTAACCTGTGATGAACTCTTGGAGTGCAATACCAGCATAAGTGTAAAACACTGAATGGTGATTATTGTTAATGTGTTTTTATCAGACATGGCGACGACGGTACCGTTTGACCTATGGGCTAAGTTGTGTTCATAAAATAATAACAAGCGAAAAGTGAATTGGTTTTTGCTGACGTAGCTGTGATAGATGCTGTCATGTGTGTTTCTTTGCCAACTCTTAATTTGAATAGAAAATTCGAGTTGAATGAGAAACGTTGGCTTCTTCTTTCTCTTCATCTTCAGGAAACACTTCAAAGATTTGTTTCTTTTCTATCTTTATGAGGCGAAGGTATCGCCTTACATTACAATACAGTATCATGATCTTGGAATGAGTAAAGAATAATTATTTCAAAAATCCTGTTTCATAAAAAAAAGACAGACAAATAATTTTTTTTTATTGTCTGGGCTGTGGTAGCCTCGCAAAAATGTTTTTTTCCTCGTCTTTTGGCCAAATAAGACAAAGAACATTGAGATCATCAGAATATCATTGGTTGTTGAGCTTGAAATTTAGCATACTATCTTTTGATTTGAAGGTTGCGAAAACGTACAGCAGATATGGTTCCGATCGATTTCTTATTTCTTTTTATTGATGTCTGGGATATAAATCCAAAATGGAATGTATTGTGTTATTTTTAGCGCCAAAATTCGCATGGTTTTTATGCAAATGCGATTAATGATCAATAAGATTCTACTGTGTTAAATCTATTTTGGTTTGACTTTGAACATCCGGTTATATACCATGGATCTTAGGTAAGAACTTTGGGCCTTGGACATCTCCAATAAACATGCCGATCCCTGTAAAGAGAAACATCACTGCCACATAATGTGAAGATGACTTTTGAATCGAAGAGCGATCATTTAAGAACGTAAACGAGCGACAGTATTTTTGAAATTTGACTGTTGACACAAAGTGGAATCAAACCAAATTAGTTAAAATTCAGTGAGGAAACTAATTAAATAGTGAGAGTTTACGAGCTCGGTGAAAAAAAAAAAAAAAAAAAAAAATAAGTACCTATATAAATAGGGTGGCGCAAGGCGAAACAGAGCGAGGATCCCCAGAGCCTTGTGCATTTTCCACAACCATGCCTTGTGAGCTGTGACGGAATGCTGGAGGGGACCTATACTATTTGTTACCGCCTACCGGCTCCGAAAGACTTATCGATTAAGCACTTTTCATGGCAATTTAGTTGACTAACGAAGGACGTGCCAATTCCTCGCGAAAGAGATACCCGGGAAAGACTTTTTGTCCCTGTTGGGAATCGAACCACGAACCTCTTGGCTAACAGTCAGATATGTAACCATCACGGCGCGGGTACCACTTGAGCTCGGTCAAAACGGTACACAAATGCAAAAATATTTCATTGAACGAGTCTGGGTACAGTTTTCCCTCGGTTTAGTGACTATTCACACGATTTTGTTGGTAGAAGCAAAAAAAAGTCACTATTGCAGCAAAAACGAGAATTGAAGCTTAAGATAATTAAGGTTCTATATGCAAATTACTCGAATTATATGGAAGCCAAATATTTAAAAGAAAAGTAAAAAAAAACAAAACCATTAAAGTGCAGTAAAAATGTAAAGTATAAGTTCTTGGTAAGTAAGTAAGTCCCTCTTAAGTATTATTGAGTCCATTATTTTCAGCTGCAAAAATTCCTTTGCGGCAGAGAAATCCAACGAACTATTACTATTAACGAAGAACACACAAACTCATATTTTTAAGTATCAAGCTCAACATATTCTTACAGAAATAATTCCCCCATACTCTCCGGAAATTGCTTCAAGATCACACATCGAACATGGTGTGAGGCTACAAAAGGAAAACTGATGTGATGCTGTGATATTTGGAAATAAATATGACATTTTATTGTCATCCCAGTGGAGACTCGCCATGCTGGATTAACTATTTCCATGTAACTGTAATGGATTTTATGGTTCACATGCTGTCAGGTGATGATCGCTAGTCGTGTGTGGTATAAAAATGTTAACTTTGTTGAGGACTATTGAAAGCAATCAATTGGGATGACCATGGACATTGCATTGGTAAATTGGAATATTATGTTTGAGTTTGCTTTCACATGGTTTTCTGATAAGAAATTTATTGACATTGGTTTTGTTAATAAGCAAGTAATGGGCTGTTGTAGGTGTGATTAGATGCGGCGCGATGGGCTTTTTTACTGACGAAGAAAACTGTGGGACAGAACTAATGATCAACAAAAGCTAATTAAAAAGAGTCTACCTATGCTCTGAGTTGTGGAATTATTTTGAATGTTGTTCACCTGTCATCACCAATTGTAGTGATCATTACTCGGTTTCAAAAATAAGTTTTTTTTGGAAGTAAGTGGGAACAGTTCTTTAATGAACTGCTAGTTCGAGATCCTTTTTCTTTGCCTGATGCAATGAGTGGAATAAACTTCGAGCACTTTTGGGATCTCACAGGACTCCTAAAGCTGCCATGACAAACTAAACTTTGATATAGGTACTTGGAGAAAATCCAGCTCACGCTTTGTGCTTCTGGTTTTAGCACGTATTTATTGCTAGCCCACAGAATACGGAGTTAATGACCAATAATTTGCGGATACAGCTGTTTTTCAAAATTAGAGTGTGGAACACACTAATGACAATGACAAGTCCTTCTCCTCATTTTGAGATATTTGTTTTCTAAACGCACAGATAACTGTGTAAATTTGTTCCCAAGTAGTACTACTAACAATACTACTTCAATATGTTTATTGTCAATACACACACCGAATGAGTGAAGTTAGAAAGAAGCACATCAGTATTCCCTCCTCTGCCATGTTGTGTGTAAATAGTTCAAATTTTATAGAGATTATATTACTAAAATCTAATGTATTCTTTATGTTTGAGTGTCCATCTCCGTAAGCTATTACATAAAAAAGTGATAACATTAGCTATAACCGCGTGGATAGCCGCCATTTCTTTCCTTAACATCTTCCTTGTTCACAGTTTGGAAAATAAAATCATTGGAGATTACTGCAAATTAAAATAGGTCTTGAAATATCGGTAACTACCATACAACCTATATGATGATACATATTTTTTTTTTCGAAAATGGCTCCAACGATTTCGATTAAATCTTATCGTCTTTCTTTTGATCTAAATTTTTTTTAGAAAATGTCTTGAAGCGGTGTCTAGGTGACCAGTGTGAACTGCGCTAGTAAAAAAATATTTTATCGTCAAATGAAAATAAACTCACCTCACAGAAACATTCATAAATTATTGACGCCATTTTTTTCAGCTCTCACGTATTCACAGACAGAGGATGGATTACAAAAACAACAATGTAAGCAAATCGTTGTTGCGGCGCAAGAGAAGTAAAGGTTTGCCATCTAGTTAATATCTCATCTGTGGCCATGATCTGTCATTTGTTTTATTGCATTCAGGAATGTTTACAATCTCACCATTGGACCACCGTAAACGTCGTGAAGTTTCTGATTTTGCCTTGGAACAACTTGAAATCGATAACGATTTTTTTTAAGAAAGTCATCTTTTCCGATGAGGCTTACTTTCATTTGACTGGTGCGGTAAATAAACAAACCAGCAGGGCATCTTTTAAGTAACACGAACGTGGCCAAATGGCCACGTAGTAGTCCGCCGTGGCCACGTAGTAATTATAATCTGGCCACAACCAATTTTCGAAAATGCGTGAACAACACATAACTGAAATAATGTCAGAAATTTTCTGAACATACATGATTTCTCAAAAATGTCAAAAAATATAACTTTCTAATTCTAATGAAGTTTGTAGGTGCTAATCGAAGAATTTTGTCAACGAATGAATGTCAGTTCATCAAATATACTGTCAATGAGGATTTATATATGGAAAAAAACATACTCACGACTTCCGTTAGATATATAAATTCGGCACGTGCTCGAGGATTTTTCTCAGCATATAATTAAAAATTTATGGGCAAGTATATAATAAGTTGGATATGAAAAATAACAACAAATTTCGGGGACTACTTTTTTTATTGCAAATGTTTTGGTATGAGTGAGTCACAACCCGTCGATCACAATTCGTCTATTAAATAGATATGATTATAAGATCACAAACCGCCATCTTTACGAAAAAACTTCCGAACGAAATCTCTGTCGGAGTCCAAGGTCAGATCAGGTTCGCGGTAACGCCTCTCTTTCTTGCGAAGGAACTCTGCTACAGCTGGCCTCGGATCATATAAAGCTGTACCTACTCCATTCAGGGCCACAAACAATCTCGAGTTCATGGTCTCATCTGAAGCTGACAGTCGGTGGTTTGATTTAATTTGATTATAATGAGAAATCACTTTCTCAACAATCATGGAGGGAGGTGAAGTGACCAGTAAAGAGCACAACAGTTTCTGCAAAATCCCACATGTCACTGGTATCAGTCGAAGCAGCTTATGCGACATTTTTGCAGAAGTGTCGAGATCTCTGATTTCTTGAATTGCTGGCCAACAATCGCAAACATTTGATGAAAAGTCGGAAACGTTTTCTTCGCCAAAAATGGTTTCAACCAAGAATCGACCCTCTCGAATCATTTCGGCTGTGGTTTTCGCCATTAGAAATGTTGAAAATCTTTTGATCAGCTTATTTTCTTCAATGTTGAGCCGGATGTCAAGAAAATTGATGAACGCTGATATCATTTCGATTCGGAGTGCCGTCCATGATCGGGTGCCTGTTGTGACGAGAGAATGCGATACTTTGCGTCTTTTCCTATCGTCTTCTTTATTGTCAGTGCTGTCTTGAACATTTTTTTGGTGTAAAGGAAACTTCTCTTCCTGTCCGCCTGGGTATGGACCCTGGAGCATGAGTTTCAACTTTCTGAGAGCGTTTTGTTTCAAAGTTAAAACATCAAGCAGAATCAAACGCCCTTTCTGGAGATTTTTTTGCAAATCTCTTATGATCAATAAAACATCTGCCATCAAGCATGTTTGGAGAAGTTGTTGAAATTCCGATTTGCTCCAAGTATTAAGCATCCCAACTGCTACATTCTTGTCTATCAGTGAACCTGGAGTTTTTGAGACATGTCGCCAGTATTTAAAACAGTGTAAAACTGCAGTGATCAAATTATGGACATATTCAGCAAATCTTACTTCAAAGTAACCTGGGAATAAACGATATTCTATGCAAAATTTTTGCAATTCCTTATTTTTCGAAGGTAATGTACGAAAATATTTGGCCACAACTGTGGTATTTCGTCGTTATTCTCCTTTATAGCGTTTTTGGAATCGTCCTAAACACATACGAACAAACAATTAGCTTTATCGGTGAATTACTGGTGTCGAAAAAAGTTATCAGTGAAATATGTACTTACTCTCTTCAGGTCTTTATTTCCATTGTTTTGATATTGATTTGTCGAGGTCTTTAAAATCAACTTTTTTCAACCACTTATCAAGAGTAGACATCTTTATTTATATTTCATTAAATTTTGTTTCATACTTCAAAAAAAATAAATACATACTTCACTTAATAGAATAAAAAAACTGACTAATCTTCATTTACCCTGCAGATATTGTAAGCCATCAGCCTACATATATACACTATGTCAAATTCCTGTTCGTGTTTCGGCTGTGACGTAGGCGACTTACAACTAGCCAGACAAATGGCTTTCAATCGACATGTCATTATATTGTAACGTGCGCTTAGTTCGCAAAATAAAACTTCACTTTTCTATTTATTTCTACCATTTTTATTCAGTATCTATACTTTATTCGATCTCAATTCAACTTTTGGACTATCACTTGCAAACAATTTACTCTTCACTTTATCACTCTATAATCAAAACCTCGGGCGGGCTATTTATATCGAATGACATTTCATCTAGAACTCTCCAGTATTTTCAACATAGTCTCCACTCTCCACTATTTTGGCTGTCAAACATTTTCTCTCCTAGAATATTTCTACACTTACACTAGTGTTGCCGCTTGTGTTTTCGGTTGAACGTTTTCGATTAGGAAATTGGTATTAAATGTTGGGTTCACGTTACAATATATTTTCAAAATGGCACCCACAAGAAATTTGAAATTCAAAGTTTTATTCCAGGCACTCTTTTCTCTTTTTGAGGGTATTTGACGAAGCTGTCAATTTCATGGCTACTGAAAGCTGAAACTGCTTCTCGGTTGGCTTTCAATATTCCATACCAGTTGGGTTTCAATTTCGAAAAGTTTGGGTGTGTATGTAAGAAAGTTCGTATGTATTGTAAATGGCTTACCATATCTTGATCGTGTAGCCCCGGGGTTACATATAACGAAACATTTAAGATTTAGACTTACTAGTTTTTTTTTTTTTTTAAATTGTGTACAATAGTACAAACAAATATTTGTAAATTTAAGAAACCAAATCGTTAATATGCATTTGTTTTTTGGGCGTTGAATGTAATATAATTGTTGAATGGCTATTCTCGTAAACTTCTTAGAACTATGACTTTAGAGTTTTCAATGCCATTTTGTCTAAAATTCGTTATTTGTTATATAGAATTCCTAATGAACTTGAAAAAAAGCGCTCGTAATATCGAACATTCGTTATATCGGTGTTCGTTATACTCGACCACCGCTGTATTTTTCTTTTGGCCACCTAGTAAAAAATCCTTAAAAGATGCCCTGCAAACCAGCGATGAAAATACACAAAATATTCAAGAAAAACCATTGCATTGGTCATTGGTCTTTCAAAATAAACCAGACTCTCTTGAAACCTTACAAGTCAATATTGAATGTGCCATTCATGATATAAACTTGATTTAAAAGAAAAAGTGCTCGAAAATTGGGTTCATCGAATTTGTTGCTGCAGAAGAAGTGGTGGCCATTTGAATGAACTTTTATTTAAAACTTAATTGTATTGATTGAACTGCACATTAAATAAAAAATATTTGAATTTCCTTTACAAAAAATGTGTTTTTTTCAAAAATTTTTCAAAAAAAGAAATCATATCACTCTTATTGGAAAACCCTTTATGTATAGTATAATAAAATATAGGATCAAATTCAACCAAACTATGATGTTTTTGTCAAATAGTTTTAGTAAACTTTTTTCAGTGTATTGAGTCTGCGAATGCGTCGCCAAGGCTGTCTCACAACATTCCAATATTTTTGATAAGAATACCGCATTAGCTCTTTAAACTAAGTCATGGTCGGAAAACGTACAGCTAAAAACGAGGCTGGCGAATATTTTCGGTGAATTGAGTTTGGTATTATTTTTGAACATTGACTGCATGAGCTCAGTCCTAGTAGAAAATTTGCACCCGAAAGGGCCCGTTGTAGACGCCTTGTCCACGGACCCAGATAGGCACTCCGGATGCGTTGTCTTTGTCTCGAGAATCTCTATTAGTTAAGTGTCACTTCAGCCATTGACAGGATGAGCTAAGTGATCCGACAGCCCCCTCTTGACTATAATCTAAAGATTCATGACGAAATGGAATACACTTTTCTGCCATGCCAAATAGCAAGTGGATGATCGAAACTCTTGGTTTCATATGTCACTTATGTATATTTGGTCGTTCAGTCATTAATTTTTTATTGAAGTTGACAAATTAACCTACAACTTTTTAAGCATACAAAATTACTAATTTCGTAAGCAAATTAAAAAGCTACGAATGTAAATGTATCGGAACTCCTCATCAAAGTGTAGGCTTATACTAGATTCAAGCTTCTAGCTTTGAATTTTACTACTGTGCACTAAAAAAAGGCAGGTTTGCGGAGTAGATGATGAGCTCATTTAACTCAAATAACTTGAATAAATTGGCATTCAAAAAACATGCAGCTAAAGATATTCCAGTTTTTCTTTAATCGATTCAGCTTGAAATTATTTCATACTCACCCGCTATCAAAACACAAACAGACACGACTACGATTTTATCGTCATTTTGTTGTTTCAAGCAACCCCAAAATATTTTATTGGGAAGACATGACGTGATTTGAATTTTTTCAAACTTAAATCATTTTTATTTTGTTTTAAATCTGTTCCAAGTTTAAAATGGCTTTAGATTATCACAAATGCCTTTTCCAAACGACGGAGAAAAGGATTGACACACAAAGAACTTCTTGGGGGAAAAAAATTCCTTATCGACTGACAGATAACTAAAATTAAGGGAAACACTTGAAATAAAAAAAAAAATCTATCGCCAGCGCCGCTCTTCCAAATTAGATTGTTTCAAACTAAAATTAGTTGCTAAGGTAAATTAAATTTGGAAGAGAGAACCTTCTTCTACCTGTTGTAGGTATTCTGTCTGACATGCATCTCCAAACAAGACATAATTACGCAACCGTATCCTCCTCTGATTTACCAAGCAGAGGCAGGAGTGGCTCATTAGGTCATGGGATGGCAAATATTTGTGTGAGCTGTGAGAATTGTATTTCGTATCCCTTTTGATATTTTCCATTCCATCGAGTTGTTATTTCGAAACAAGTTGTTAATTATCCAAAAGTCGCCACGCTTATTATAGGGACTGTTCTTATAAGGGATCTAAGTATATGGCCATAGTCGAATGGCTTCTATAATTGGAGGATCGAACAGGAAGTAGCTTGTTGTACCGAAAATAATTAACAAAGATACCCGTGAGAATACAATTTAGTTCCATAAAACAACTTAAGCTCGAAAATAAATCAAACACCACCTTAAGAGACACATGACACCATTCGTCTGTCAAAAAGTTTATAATCGATTTTAGATAAAAAAAACGACTGAAACGATTGTAGTTTTTTTTTCTTTGTTGTTCCAACCTTTGCCGATCAAAAGATTTAAATTTTGTTTGATGATACCATTAAACTGAAGTGGCCCTGCTGTGACAAACGAAAAGTTATGAAAGGGTGTGCATTATTAATTTCTCTGTTGGATTTCAATTGTCTAGCAGTAAATCATCGCGTGTGTCTTTTGCAACTCATTGGTCGTTTTACTTTTCAAATTAATATACGACCATTAAGCTTAATTAGGAAAAGATAAGAAGTGTGTCTCTGAGACGGAAGAGGTTTTGTTACGCATTTCGAAAAGAAGAGCATTCAAAGTGCTGATTCATTGCAACACTCGTCGTTTGTGATAAGAAACGTGTTCGGCGACACCTGAGCAACTGCTCTGCTATAGATCACAAATTCCACGCCTACATTTCTTAAAAGTGACGAGTCACACCTTGCTTTTCACATGCCGAGCATAATTTATTCAAGGTGCCTACCATGACACTTTGTTTCTGTGGTAAGATAATCGCTGGCGGCAAATCCCTCGCTCCATGATGAATGTTTCACTAAGAAAAATCAAGATCCTGTTTCAATTCAAAGTTGGAGATGACAGAACTCGTTTACATTCCGTAGGAACAACTTCTAAATTCTTATCACATCATCCGACACGTCAAACAGACATTGCTGAACAAAGAAGTCCTGTCTCCTTTGAACCAACTAGTGCAACATTGTTGCGTCCTTAACACACAATTCAAAGACTTCAGAGTCGATGAATTTGCTTATCAAACATCAAACAAAAAACTGCATTTAAAACTGCTTCTTTCATCTGCACTGCAGTTAAACTGACCCCGCCAAACACACAAAAATGCTCCAACAACGTATCTAGATAAAAATCACAACGCTTCAGCCGCTCCCAACTTACTACACAACGAAGCAAGTGGATGGCATGCAAGTTTACAACAACAACCGGCAAGTTAGATAATTGAATGGACACGAAACCAGCGATCAAAGAGGAGACCAAACAAAAACAAACCAAAAGACCCGCTTAACAGAGCTCTAACAGAGCTGTTTCAATGCCACATGGAATGGCGATCGTGTTTGCATTTTTCTGTACAAGTAGAATAAACCTGTCTTGTGCTGATTCAATGAAAACACCTGGAATCGAAACAATATCAGGTTTTTAGCTCTCTCAGCTGCTGTGCTGTTCTCCAAGCCGAGCTCGAACTGCACAACTCCAATCAGTTTCAAACGAACCTTTGTCACGGTCAAACGAACCTGCGCGTCGCGACGGTACCGTGGTAACAGGCCTTTCAGCACAACAGGTGGATCTTTATTTACGAATTATTGAAGTGTGTTATTTATTGGAATTGATTTGAATTTTATCAAAGGATTCGAGACAAAGTTAAAGTGTTTTTGTTGTTCTCACATCAAATAAATCAACAATAGTATCTCAAAGATACGAAATTACATCGCACACATAAATTTTAGTGGCTAACTGAAAGATAACTTTTCTCGTTTCGAAAGCAAACCGCAATACAGCTTCGACTTGTTTAAGTACCTGACCTGGATCGATCACAGATCGGGTGTTCATTGCAAGAATTAAAAAAAGCACGTCCGATCGAGGTCAACAACGCTTTCCGTGATCGCTGTCCGCTTCGTCGTGGCCATCGTCTACTAAGCCGTGTGTTTGTGGTGCGTGGTAAACTAACCCTCCATCATTCCTGGGGAAGTGTGGTTGTTGATTTTATTTTTTGGTTTCTTTTGAAAAAAAGAGATCACATTCCCTTTTGTGTGTGTACCAGCCATTAGTGATACCAGAAAATGGTCAATATTTGACAACAACTGAAAAAAGGAAAGATATCTACCTGAGTGATTGATTCCGTATGTCCATCGAAAACACACCAACAAGTGGATAAAAGGGTGTCGTGGCTGCCTTAAGATTTTTTTTCCTGTCTTATGTTACGTTTGCTTCACTCCCTTTTCAAAGGCTTAAAGATTCGTGTAACCTGATTTAACAATAAGAGCTGTAGTGAAACAAGAAGTGAACCGACCGACCATTTTGTCTTCAGGTGGTTGTTTTGTGTATTTACCTCCTTTCAGAGGAAACCTTAAAAATAAAAGAGAAAGGATTTCAGTGTGTGTCGTGTATCTGACAAATAAATTTTTCGAGAATAACCAAAAATCCCTTTTTTGTCGTCGTACGTGTTGCAGGCATTTGTCATGCTCCCGAAATAGTTAGATCTCAATCTTTTGGATACGAAAACCTTTTTTTTTTCTCTTGGATAATATTCAATTCACCCGCATAAGTGATTCATCGGTCAAATAGTCTGGATTACTATCTTCAAAGAATTTATATTGAGTACGCTTTTAAAGCACAAAAATAGCGGAATACACTTAAATGGTGAGTCTTTTTAGTTTTATTATTTTCGTTTAATGGCGTTCGAGTGCCAAAAATGGTGAAACAATAGAATGACGGGTTATGAACTCTCTGTGGTTAGAAGATCTTACGATATCTTGGAATGGCGGTTTTGATTTATATACGCACAGAGGTTTCCAGTTGATCTTATTTCGTTTAATGGTAGCTTGTTAAAAATAGGCGCGTAGGCACTTAAAGCGTGCGAGTTTCTTTTGTTTATTGTTTGGGGAGGGCACCAGATTCTAAATACAGAAGCTGGGCAACCTTTTGTTGGAAGGCAATCATTATTTGGAAAGGAAGTCATGGAATATTTTGGTTCTTTAATAAATGTCAAAGTAATTTATATGTTTTTTTCCGTTTTTTATGAAAATTGCTCAAGTTTGTTTTTTATAATTCTCTTTAACAATCTCTTAGAATTGTTCTCGTTTTGCGTGTTGGTGATACGTAATTTGAAATTTGAAAAAGTGGGTTGCGAGTTTTGAGATGATTGCAAGGCAGTTAGAGGTTAATCTTTTGTGGTACAAAGGTAAAGTAAGTACAAATTGTGTACGTACACACATATATTAGAACATATCGCTGTTTTTTACTTTTGGATTATGCATGTAGTACATGTACATACGTACATATGTACATACGATTGCCTGAAAACTGTACTCGAGAACAAAAGAGCTGAGTAGCATACTTCTCTGTGAGCAAATGGTATAAGCGCACAGATCTTAGGCACATATTTCGAATCAATTTGTGCATTACAGCACTCTGCTGGTAAGGAAGGATTCAACAGGGGCCGGATTCTGTAACGTTCTAGACAACTATCGTCTAGGTAGTGAAAAAGGTTTTTAAAACACTGAAAAAGTAGCCCAAATTTGTAAGACGATAATAAAATAGCTTTCCACCAACCACTGAAAGTTAAATTATATGAAACAATCTTTTGACGACGCAATCTACGACAGACGATTGAACGATTATCGTCTAAAAAGTTACGAAATCTGGGCCCAGGCAACTTTCGGATAAATTGTAACTTTTTGTATTTGAGCCTGTTTGCCTCATTTTTACAGGATCTCAATATGCATTGTGAATTGCGGTTTCAAATGCTAAAGCAATAAGTAGTATTTCTCTTCATAAAAGATTCATGTTGATTTTTTTATCAGTTCAAACAATTTTTCAAAAACGAAATTTTGTCATACAGATTAGCTTATTCATTCTTTGAGTGAGCTCTGTAAAGTTTTTTGCACTTTTTAATTTTGATTGTTAGACGGAAAACTCAGAATCACCGTCGGGGTCGATAAATATAGCCGTTAGAGTCGTTCGTTTGAGTTAAGAAACCACGTGAAATCCTTAACTGCATCAGAAAATCAAAAGATACCGATGATTTTTAATGAAAAAATTCGAAACGCGATGTTGGTTGATACATACGGGGTTGGGAGCCAGCTTTCACTAAAAAGAAAAAGCCTTCCTGTTTATTACTTAAGAATTTTATTGAATGTAAGGTAGTTCAAGGGTAACCTTCTGCTTTTCTTTTAGCATAAGGAATAAAGGGGAGCCACAATTTTTTAACAATTTCGAAAGCTGATTGAGCAGCGCTTTTTATGAAAGTGTGATTACTCCCAGATCTCGTCAATTTCGCATGAAAGGCAACATCAGAAAAGAAGCAGTTAAATTGGTTGTTTCTAGGATTCGAACTTCGAATTACCAGTTACCACATAACAGTTAGACATGCTGTCCTTTACCCCACGGGCCCGGTTGAGTAGTATGGTCGAAGACAATATTTAAAGGTTTTGCTCTCAGAGAGCTTCTTTTTCTATAGAATTTGTTTTTTCTTAATTTTAAATAGTAAACCGTATTCGAACCAACTAAAGGTACATTTATGGAAAAGCTGTTGAGATTTGTATCATTCTTTTTCGATAGATTATGAAAGATTTCATGGCAATAGGGCAATCCACATTTTAAAGTTATAATAAGAATTAAAATACCGAAGTTCGGCATTAAACTTAGACAATCAATTGTTTCGTTAATCTTTCAAGTCGTATATATCTCAACGCTTCCGGTGGCCAGCGATTTAGTGCATTTTCCGTTTATTGGATGCGTTGAAACCATTTCTTTTTCCACATTTTGTTTTTAGTATGTTGTGACAGAACAAGTAATTTTTAATTGTATTTTAAAATTAAATGCTACATATATAAGCCTTAAGATTTTCCCAAATCAAAGCTTTTTTTGCAGTTGCGGTGGCAAAAACGCTGCTGTCAGCATTTTCATAGTCGCGACAGTATAATTGTATGAAAATGTTGCGTATTTTTTCGCGTCGGTTTGGGAACTCTCATTATGTCACGTTATAACTTAATTTTGACAACTGCATTTGTCGCTGCCGCAACTCTAAGGATGCTTTGGTTTGGGAGGTTCTTTAGAGATGGTGCAAAATATGTTTTAAGTCAATTGTCAGTCATTTTTTTTTTTTTACTTTTTATTACGTTTGCTACGGGTATCGCCTATCAGGAGGTATCGGTCAATAGACAAACAGATTGTATGGTGGGTTCAGCATATGTGTCTCTATGCTATGTACAGCTGTGTCTAGTTGAAACCTATTATGGCAACAAATGAGTGGTTTCAAAGCAGTTCTTTTGCTCCTGAATTAAACCAGAGAGTTTGAGTTTATCTATAGGGGCGATACAGTAATCGAGTTTCAATTTCATGAGCCGCAGAAGAGCCGGAAATTCTGTATGATATGCAAAGTTTTTCTTAAAGGCTAAGTCTGCATATAGGGTCTGCTACAGCATCATTTACTGTAGATGTTCTATTTTTTCAATGAAGGTTAATAGTCTGGTCCAAGTTTTGCGAATTTATTTGTTAAAATTCGATTAAAATTTGGATGTTTTTTGAGTATATTGTGGTATAAAAAATTTTGAACAGGTTTCGAGCTGAGGTGTTACTCTAAGCTTTGTGAAATAACAACCACTTTATTTTCATCTTCTGCACCACAAAAAAAGGGAAGGCTGCTACTTAGGTTGTACAATGGGCCGGCAATTACGTCTGAGTGCTCCAAATAAACATGAGCCTCCTCATTTCAAAAAATAAAAAAACTCCAAGCTTTACTTCATTCACTCGATCTCTACTGTGGAAGGATGTTCCTGGCTGAATATTTGAATTTTAGTTTTTATTTACACCACAGAATAATTCGGGGTCAACATACTTTTAGAGACACCGTCTTTTGATAAGATGTCTTCATTCTTGTAAAAAGTCACAGCTCTTCTTTGCTGAGATCCAGTACATTTCGTCCTTGGAAGATCTAATTGTTGGTCTTTTCCCAAGGTGTCTAATATTGAACACAAATAATTGAATCTGACCACTCTGTAGAAATCTTCGTCCACTCAATCTGTGGACGGTGCAGAGCAATCAGCCTCCCTGCAAAAAGACCCGTGGGTCGTATTGCCCAAAAATAGGAAATAACACTCACGGCTCACGGGCTTTGTTTCCACTTTGAAGAGAAAATAAAATCCAGAATAAAGGCCCATCGCTTTTGTTGCCGTTTGAAGCACATGGGATCTTAAAATTCATAATAATCTTAGAAAGGATTAAGTACATAATGGATGGGCTAGATGTATGTATTCTAGTTTCTTTTTATTTGAAGGAAAAACATTTTGAGGGACCGAAAAACAGAGCTCTAAGATTTTATAAATTTTACTTAAATAAGAATAATACCGCTCACGTTATCGAGTAATAGGTTAGGTTAGGTTAGGTGGAAGTGGCTGTCAGTCAATGAGTACATTGCCTAACACACTTAGGCCGCAAGGGCCCATTGTGATACCACAGAGATCAGCAACTTAATCACCTACTGATCTCAGAAACCCGATGTAAGATTAACGAGTTAATCACTTATTAATCTTCCATTACGGTACTAGCCGGTTAATCACCTGCTGGTCGAACCACGTGGAACTATGTATTTTGAAAGACTTTTAGGGTCTATGTACGCTAGGTCGCTAGTGTCATCGAAGAAGAATTCACCGAGATGAGCCTTCCTCCTATGAAGCAGTGCAGGGTAATCGAGTAATAAGTGACTGTACCATTTTGACATTCTCTCATCAGTAATCGAACAGAATTTGATTTCAGAGGTGAACAGCAGACTGATTTGGTGTAATTCATCTAGAATTTAAAAGACAATTGCGCTTCACTCATTCAATTACTAGTGTGGTAACTCGGTCCCAATTTCAACTGGTAAAACGATTTGAGAGGACATGTGTAACTCTTTAACTAGGGTAGAAAAAAATAGTCTACTTACTCATATCCATTAACAAAATAACAGACCGAAATATTGAAAAATTTCATGGTTTCACTTTTTTTTTTGCTGCCTGATTCAATTCGAATGCGCCAGGTTACTACCCTTATCTTTAAGTACCCACTGCTCAAATGTACTTACATATTCTCATTAGTACTCATTCTCTAGTTTTAAATATATTTTATCTTCTTCATAAATTTATTCAATTAAGACAAATTGAGCTTAAATTTATCACTTCCATACACAGCGCCACCGCGAGCTACTCACGTCATTTCCTTTACTTTATTTGTCATAAATCACTCCAGACAATACTTTCCCACAGTCGCTTCTTAGTATTCAAACTATCTGAAAATCTTAACAGATTTGTCTTTTCGAAGAAACATTGCCCAAAAATGAAGGCGTGGGCTGGAATTACACTTCTGATGGACTAAACTGCATTAGTAGGTTTATGGTAATGTTACAATCTGCGTTGGAGTTATTGCGTAATGAGCTATGATTCAGCTGCGGCTTACACAAAACTGAAGCTTATGTCCAAACAAAATATGTTTTATACTAAGCCTTACATCGATCCCATCATGGGTCACTCACTTACTTATTCATTCCGAGTCGAGGGACCAGGTACTTAGTTATTCATTGTGAACTTGTCTTCATTTTCTGCTTCGAGTCAAATCAATTAACATTTTGGTCTTTACATGCTTCAATCAGACCACACAAACTTATTCAACGTGTGTAGGTTTTAATAATAACCAATCCGCCAAACAAAACATCATGAATTTATTATTTTGCACAGACTAAAAAAAAACACTCTTTGACCTGGAGCAGGTTTATTCAATAAAAAGAAAAAAAAACGTAGTATAGATTTGCTTCGAGAATGAAAATCTAAAATCACGCAACGAGGAGTCTTTTGTATTTTGCTTCAATTGTTTTCTAAAGATCTTTTGAGATGACAACAAAAAAAGAAGGCATATAGAGAAGAATACAAAGAAGAAACCGCAGCTGTAAAAATAAGGAGAATTCTGTGAGATCACGTTAGGAAAAAAGCACAGAACACTCACTAGAACTGTGAATCATTTCTGATGTTTCACCCCCTCCGAAGACCATTTTATCAATAAATATACCTGAGAACTTTTGACAAACTTTGAACCTGAATTGCAATCAGCCACTAATTAATTATTTAGTGGTTTCACCTTGAGACCATGTGCAGCTTTTTAAGGAACTTGTTCTCAAGCAGGTTAATAGTGTTTATTCCCCTCATTAGCTCTCGATATAATTCTTTTTTTTTTAGAAAGTTGGTAAAATCAACACTTGAACGAGCAAGCCCAAGGCCTTAAGCAAACATGGATGGATTTAAAGACTTGATGAGAAACTCTCATCATTCCCCATTCGAAATCACATTGAAAAATGTTTATTTCAATTCTGCAGGCGATTTCTTGTTCATTAGTTAAGGGAAATCAAACGCAATCATCAATTTCTTTCAATAATTAATTACGTCAAATTTATGATCCACGTGCATAAATTAGAGGAATTCGTTAACGAACACGGAAAAACAAAGCACAACATTTCCTAACGAGAAACAAAAGAGCTCAGCTACAAACGTGTTTGCTGTTTGAATTTTCGGTTGTAGATTAATTGAAACGAATTCGCTAAGTGGCCGTAAAATGGTGAAGTAAAAAAATTATTTAATCGTTTTGAAGTTTTGTTCTTCGTTTTGGTTTTTTGGTAAGTACAGTGATATATGGCGGGAAACCTGTTTTGTTTGACCGACCGGATTTTTAATTGATACGATATTTAAGTCACACTGTTGAAGGTCAGTATGGATGTTGGTCGGAGTCAGGTAGAGTTGTTAAGATGTTCATGTTCACTGGCACTGATTTTCGATAAAGATCATTGCAGAGAGACTCGAGCTGTTTTCCACACTTGTGCCACAAATCAGTCTTTTGATTACATTAACTTGGAATTCATATTCATTATTTTCATAGACGAGATCTTTTTGATCTTTTTATGTATGCTGATGAACGAAACGAGTTTCTCTTTTTTTATTAACACTCTTTGATTGCAACATCACGGCTTGTGGTTTGTTTTCATCAAAAGTCTTCTTGTCATAAGCAGCATTCCATTATTTCATGTCTAATTTTAAATGGTGGCGACCGTATGTCTGTGTCTTCCATGGCTGATAAATATTTATACCCATGCCGAGATTGCACAATGCCCCCATCACATCCGTTGAGAGATTACGAAAAAGTAAAATCATAGTCGACCGCGCGGATAGCCACTATTACCAGCCCAGCACCATCAGCATTCACATCAGGCAATCGATGCCAATGCTTTGTAATCCGATGGAAGGAAAACGAATAATTATTTTTCAATACTACGAGTATACGGGTTTTATAGTGAATGCATCAGTGAAGCACATGATAAAAATCGATTTATTTTCGTTTATTTTGCGAATTAGATTTGTGATATAGTTGGCATTAACATTCCGATGCTTTGCAGTGGAACTAACTACATGAGAGTTGAGGCAACATTTTTCGGGCTTAGCTTTCAGGTGCGGGTTGGATGGATGAAAAAACTAATTTAAATAAAAAGAAGTCGGACAATGCATTCGGCATTTGCCGTCGTAGCTTTAACTGATTTGAGGAATGAACACAAATTTACAAGAGTCATAAAAATACCAAATCAGCTTAACAAAATGATGGAGAAGTGGAGTTTCAATTGGACCTTCTCTGATTTTTTTTCTTATGAAAAGTTTCTAAATAGCTCGAAAGAAACGTGTTAAAAGTAGAAAAATAGATAATTCCTAGAACAGGACAGGAGGTATTAAATTACGGTGTAGAAGACTCCATAACTAGAAGACGGTAGTAGGTGTACATGAAAGTTTTAAGGAACTCGAATTTAAACTTACAGGGCTTCAAAATGCATCCATCTGATCACTTAAGGTTGCAAGTTCTGCCTTGTTTTCAATTTCACGGCAAATTGAAAAGCATCGAAACTAACTGCGTTCTGGGTTCTTATTTTGACGCAATGATTGTTTTGATTCATTCGAGATCACCATTAATTTAATTTAGATAGATACAGATACAGTATATTTTCTTAATCAACCAAAATTAAGTGCACTGATTGCTTCTTCTTGGTTCTAATTTTTGACGCTATGAGTATTTCGATTCATTCGAGATCACCACTTGCCTTCTTAACACTATAGTGACCTCAAAAAGCGTCGGCATCCCTTTCGGGTTGGGATGGTCACATGTCAGAGGTCAACCGAGTGCTTATGTCGTTGCTTCTTTTCTTTTTTAAAAAGGGATATGGTTCGCAATTCTTCATTAATGATGGCGATCGTGTCAGAGCATCGTAAATTGTTGCAAGTGTGAAAGAGTTCCTTGGATCTCGCCTTTGAATATGACAATTACAACTCTGCTGCTCATGCTCGATTTTCTCTAGAATGATTTTCAAGTCTTCACGGACCTTGATACGATCAGGTTTTGTTACTCCTGCCGTGATACGAAGCATCTTCCTAGCTGCCTTAAAACTACTTTCACACTTTTTGTACAATGTCTTAAATTGTGAACCGATGCACAGCCGAATCTTCCTTTGAACTTATGGGGCACTCTACGATTTCAGAAAATTGCAGAGTTATTCCACTAATGGATCCTTCCAACCCTTATCTGATGATGGATGTCGTCATCCTAAGTTTTTTTTCACTTTTGATCATAGATGCATACTGTTCAAATTTTCACACTTTGAAAGCATATGTCTTTTAAAATAAATTTCGGAAACAGCCGGGTATGTCGCAGAACAGGCAGCCCCATTATTCTGTCTTTTTGACTTGTTACGGGGATCTAAGATCCATATTGTACGTGCATGTAAACTAAAAGTCGTGTGGTAATAAATTCAACAACGAAATGCATTGACATTCCCATCATTGTCACATTTTCTAGACACACACGCACGCATTGATTATTCGTCAATAAGCTAAGTTGTTCATTGAAGCCCATCGAACATAAGCCGATAGCTTTAAAAATTCCCACATCATAATGTCTTCTTCTTTATTATATCACCGTAATGTCACATTTCCTGTGCCCATTCTAATTTATCGATAACAACTATCCACCACCACCACGCATCCAAATGGAAAATTCTTTCAAATCTAAAGTGTATACCGATTGCATTTTAAATTATTGTTATTTCACTATTAGGAGTAAACAATTAGTATTCTCATCGTTTATTTTTCAACCGGTAAACACAATGGCCACGAGCATAAATTAACACTTATGCTCTGAGCCGAGTTTACATTATAAATAATGTAAATCGCTTAAGCATTGAGTAGTTCTTCTATTGAAACACACAAATATTGTATGTAAATTTGTTCTCTATTACTTTTAAGGTAGAGAAGATATTTTGTATCTTTTCCTTTTTTTTTTTCTTGGTTTTTGATATGCACAGGCCATGAGGGAAGCCTATTTTAAATGGAGTCACATCAGGTGGAAGGAATTTGGTTGTGTCGAACATTTTGGGAGAAGGCTTTTGTTGAGTGTATAAAGCGAATGAAAAAAGGAAAATTTGTTGATTGTCATAAATTTGAGGATTATAATATCAACTATTTGTTTAGAATAATTAATTCAATTTGAATCATATGTAGAGACCCTCATGGATAATTTTATTTGTAAAGCCTTCATAAACTAGAAATGGTTGAGCTTCGTGTCAGGTTATGTGGTGGTAAAATAAAGCTTCTGTGCTTAGCTTTCTTGAATTTGAAATTATTATTACGACGTCTCGATGGGGGCGTAATGATGTCAAATATTTTATTTTATTACACAGTAAAACGACGTTTAGAACCACAATCAGCGTTAATTTATTCATATTACCTGGGAAAATGTATAGCAGAGGCTGTATTACGGACGAATTTATCTCTTTTGTCTGCTCTCTTTAAATAAAAAAAAAAAGTTTTACGAGCTATTGGCGTTCAACTTTTATTGGTCGTGGTATTTTCGGAGTTTAATGATCTTTCGGTTTTACAATAATGAGAATGTTATAGTAACGTTAAAGTATTAAAATGTCCCACGACGTCATTGAGGTCAACGTAACTTTTAATGAAAATTATTTTAATATATTTTATTTAATAAAAAAATTTATATCAGCCTATAAGAAAACCAATCTGCAACTTTGTTCATACTCATGAACTGCTGTCGTAAGAAATCAGGCACACACTTTTTTAGGAGACATTGGTCAAGAAAGTGTTAAGTAGCCTGGCAACGTAACTTAAAGCCTTTGGTTTCTCGGTATAAATTCTAAATTGATTTCTAGTTTAGGCAACATATACCAATAAAAACATTTTGGCTTTTTATGTTGGAAGTAGCTAAAAATTTATTGGTTTCTATTATTGGTTTTTAATGATTCTTTTGAAAGTAGTTTGGGAATAGAAACAACCAATAAAAATCAAATCAGTTCCACCTTGGAGATTTGCATAAAAATCAAAAAAGAAAAGGAATTAGTTTCATAGATTAAGAGAAACCATTTTCAAACTTGGTGTACTCTAGAGAGAAAAAATTCTGTAGAGCTCTGCTGAAAGAATTGTTTTTAGAAAGATTTTTATACGTAGAGCAATTGAAAAGAAAATTATGGCAGAGTTCTACCGACTACCGTGCTTACATGGATGCTTACATAGGCCATCAGTAGAGATATTTTGCGGAATGACCGATGACGTTTTCATATAACTTCACACGTTTATGTGAGGAAATTAAAAGAGTTAGATAAAAAAATGGTTTTGTTGGTAAGAAACAAAAAAAAAAAAAAAGGGTCGCAATTGTTGAGTAGTTATGTAAAAAATAAAAATAAATAGGGTGGCGCAACAGAGCAAGGAGCCCCTGGGCCTAGCACATTTCTCACAACCATGCCTTGTCAGGGAATGGAGGGGACCTACAATCTTTCGCCGGTTCCGAACGGCTAATTGAGAATGCGCTTTTCATGGCAATGAATTTATTAACGGAGGACTTGCCAATTCCTCGCGAAACGCGATACCCGTGGAAAAACATTTTTGCATTTTTCCTCTGCTGGGATTCGAACCTCGAACCTCTGGGTTAGCAGGTGGACATGCTAACCATTACGTCACGGGTACCACGAGTAGTTATGTAGGAGTAGTTATGTAGGCCGATCCAAATGTCTACCTGGTAACTGCTAGCCCAAAGGTTCGAGGTTCGAATCCCAGCAGAGGCAAAAATGTTTTTTCACGGGTATCGTCTTTCGCTAGGAATTGGCAAGTCCTCCGTTAGCAAATTCATTGCCATGAAAAGCGCTTTATTAATTAGCCGTTCGGAACCGGCAGAAAATTGTAGGTCTCCTCCATTCCCTCACAAGGTATAGTTGTGAGAAATGCGCTAGGCCCAGGGGCTCCTCGCTCTGTGGCGCCACCCTATTTATTTATTTATTTATTTATTTTACTAACTCTTATTGCAACAAAGATCAAAGACTATTCAGACCAACGAAACAATATTTTAACATCAATGGTTCGCCGTGGAAAGCTTTGTATTCAACACGAAAAGCCTGCTACATAATTGCTCTACAGCAGCCTTGGATGCAGACAGATTAAGCGTTTGCACCTCACAGTTAATAGGAAGACTGGAACATTTTTCCTCGCCCGTAGCAGAATAGCCTGTTGGCGTTTCATGGAAAATTTTTTTTTGTCAAGCACTTAAACCTTCTAGACTTTAGTGATCCCACGATTCGTGACTCCTGAGTAGACGAAGGAGACACCACGGAACAACTCCTCAGTGAATGTCTTGCATTTTCTCGAATCAGTTTAAGATATTTGGTAGCCGTGGCGTGATGGTTAGCTTGTCTGCCTGTTAACCCAAAGTTTGGTGGTTTGAATCCCAACAGAAGCAAAAATGTTTTTTAGCGGGGATCGCCATTTGCGAGCAATTGGCAAGTCTTCAGTAAATTCAGTGCCATGAAAAGCGCTATATTAATTAGCTGTTAATAACCGTCGGAAAATTGTAGGTCCCTTCCATTCTCTCACAAGTCACAAGGCATGGTGGTGAGAAATGCGCTAGGCCCTGCAGCTCTTCGCTCAACTTATTCATTTATTTATTTAGTTCAAGATACTCGGTGCAGACACATGAAACCTGCTCCTAAGCGCTTAATTTTGTATTTTCAAAACTTCACACAGAAAAAAATCCTTAGAGTTTTAAGTCTAAGTAGTAAGTCTGAATAGATAATATTAGCCTGGCGATCCACAGCATTGCTTTCAATGTTGTGCTTTCCCCATCAGAATTTTCGTATTTACGGAGAAAAAGTGACTTAAAGAAAATTGCCAGAGTAATCACACTAAGTAAGGACTTTTGCTTGAGTGCTCATCACCTTAATAAGGGAAGTTTTCTTCATTTCTTTGGATTTTTTTTTTTTTTTGTGAATGCACAATGTTTCAAGAATATCGTGTTGAAATTTCAAGTTGATTAGACGACGCTATCAATACTTTCGTACCTGCTCGACTCAAGAACGCTGTTGTCACCTGGTAGTTTTAAGGCGTTTTTCCCACACCTGACGTTATCAAAGTTGGTGCCCTTTGGAACTTTAAAACTACTTCGCCTATTATGCTTTTGAAATTTTTTGCGGCGTACCCCACAGGCGGATCACTAGTGTGAAGCAGAAAAGTGGGCGAGTTGTGATAGCTTCAAGATCACTACTCGTAACGCCGAAAATGAAAAAGAAGATGCTTTAAAGATAATATGATTTACGAGTCAACGCTCGAGTTGTTTTTTTGTTTCAAACCCGAACTTTTCCTCAAAAATCACATTTTTCTCTTTAAAAGGCTCCCATGAAATGCAAAAACTGGGGAAAAGAATTATCTAACGAAATAATTTTGGATATCTGATTTCGAATGAAACAGTTTCAAGCTATGGGGGGCACCACAACTCTTCTTTTTTTTGAATGTAACCTTAGTTATTGAATTCTCAAACTTTAAAGACGAAAAGGTAATCTCTTTTCAAAAAGCCTTGCAAGTAGGGATTGCAATCCTGGGATTCGGGATCCCGGGATCCCGAGTCTTTTTTCGGTCCCGAAAATCCCGGGATTAGAATTGTAGAATCCCGGGATTTTCGGGATTGATTTTTTGATTATTTTGGCAAACTTTTCCGATAAAAAAATTTTAATTTGGATTCAATTTGGTTTTGAATTAATAATAATAATAATAATTGGTTTTGAATTAATAAATGTAATATATAGTAACAATTTTTTTCACTGTAAATCACTGTTTGGGTGTATTCCAAAACAAAGTTAAAAAGTTTGCCGTTCCTGTGTGCATAACTCTTTATATGAATAAATGAATAGAACACATGAAGAAAGTATTCAAATATTCAAAATGAAAATAATAATAATTTAAAGGAAAAGAGAAACACACAATCAGTTAAGGAGAAGTATTCAAAATGAGTAGATTAATTAAAAAATAAGCGAAAGGTGGCAATTCTTTCAAAAATCGACTCAACATTCACTTTTCTGTGGAGATCTAGGGTTGTACCAAGTGAGATTTAGCATTTTTTTTTTTTTTTTTTTTCAAAACTTTATTTTGTGATAATTGTAATTTCTTTTTATTCCAAAAAGCTATTTTAGCCCGTATTGGACATCCATATTGCATAAAAATAGCTTTGTGAATAAATATTTTGTTTTCATTTGTGAGAGCAAGAACATATTTTGAGTATCTACAAGACCTTTATCAATGGCTTAAAAATGGTTGAAAACAAGATTGTGTTTTGAGAACTTTAGAACTAGTTCGTATGTTTCGTCGTATGTTTTTCGAGACTTCCATTCTTTTCATTGTTTTTGATCTATTTGACTATTCTTAAAAGAAAAAAATAGTATACTTGTTTTTGGGTATCGTTTTCTAAACCCCTTGGTACATGTTTTTTCTTTTGTATTTTTGAGAGCTAATATCGCTGTTTTCAATAATGGTGTAAAATTAAACTTAATTTCAAAACAAGAAACCACTTAGTTTATGTGCATTTCCTTCATAATGTTTTACGTTTCTTAGTTATAAGAAGACCTCATAAAATGACGAGATAAAAACAGTTTGAAACTAGTTAAATAACTACAAAAACTGTATGCAAGCTCTGCACAAAAGAGTTAAAATCATTAGATCAAAGAAGCAAAAGGTTTTCACACCAATTTGTCATCGAAACACCACAAAAAATAGATTTAAATATAAATCAGCCATCAACCAAGTAATTTTTTAACTGTCCAAAATATAAATACTAAGCCAATCCCGGGACTAGTCCCGGGATCCCGGGATTGACATATCTGAATCCCGAAATCCCGGGATTGAAAAAACCTCCCGGAATTGCAATCCCTACTTGCAAGTTAATCGAACCTACCCACGTGAAAGAAAAAGTGAACAAAATATGCCCTGAGTCTTACTCTAGTGGATAAGTTACCACCTTGCACTGTTTTTACCAAAACACCAGCGATTATGGAGTTGAAGGACGAACAATCGCACATTATGAAAACTATTTGAAGGTTTAATGTTGGATACCTTTATGTCGCTTCAACATTTGTTTCTATAAAGAGAAAATATTTACATTAATTGGCTCGTTAAAATAGTGTTTCTTCTTCAATATCACCCCAGATTGCTTTTTATTGGATTTTGATGGCGTTTTTTCATTTAGGCCGTTTTATGTTTTTCATTGGCTTAAGTGAGACATATTAACGATCAATAAATCGATTTGTTGCTATAAAACTAACTCCCAGTTTGTATTTGTCACATAAATTTCCTATAAAATGCATCCCAACAAGATTTTATAAGCCACTGTTTTATAGTTCGTTCACCCAATTTCACAAAAGCTTTATTGTATAATTTGAAATCTTTTTGAACAATCAAACTCTAAAAAACGAGCCTAGTCAAAGGCCTTAATGGTCAGAATTTATGATGATTTTTATCAACCACATGCATGACACAATTTGGATTCCTCATAACACAAACATTAAGGAAAATACATCTTAAAAAAATGATGCATATCTCTGTACTAATAAGGGAAACAGATATAGCTAATAAATATTTGATGACTACATTCCCAAACACCATGCATTTCCTCCTATGACATAAGACTCAAGTTTTTTTGTTCTTCGTTTTTCGGTTAACGATCGCGATGGTGGTTTTTAACGAAAAACTCCAACAACCATCTTAAACGGAGCGTGGCTTTCTAATTCGTTAATCATTTTTCTATGGTTGTATAGTCTCGGTCGTCTAAGAAATGTTTGATGAGTTTCCACAAAAAAGAAAAGAAACCAAAACAAAAACCAAAAATATTTAAAGAAATTTTATTGTGGCGCCGTTGTCAGTACCTTAGATTGAAATCATGATCGAATCTTATGCGAGTTATTTTCTCACAGCTCGTAATTGAAATTTAAATTTGAATGATGCATTTTTGGTTTGGTGTTTTAATGGATGCTCAATGCGCCGTATGTATGCTTGGGGAAGCACTGAAGACTAATGGAGTCATATATCTCTTCTGACTGAATATGAGACTTTCGTGTATTTTTTATGGGTCATCAATACTCTTACTCCTCCAGCCAACACAGGTTCAAACGATGTAAGATAGGCGAATTCATATGAGCACCTGAGCCTCAAATCATGTTCAAAATTATAGAAAAATTAACATACGTTCTGGGCTTAAACCAAATAATAAATTCTAACGACGCTAATGCTCTCTAAATCAATGCCAAATCAATAAACCTTATGAATGTCGATTCCTTTAGTTTTAAATCATTTAACACAAATTTATTCCGTGCGTGCCTCGTTCTTTATGTCTTACAACTGTGCTGACCTTTGGGTTTTATTTATTGAAACGCTTCTTCGAACGCCTGCCTTCAGGTTTGATAGATAGTTCGAGTTTGGATGGGAGAACAAATCACCATCTTTTGTTTGATTTGGTGAACACCTCATCGATCACCGTATACATGTTAGTTTTTATATTTGTGAGAAGAAATATGGTTCTTTGAACTCCTTTAACGTTTTGTCTTTTTGTTTTTCTTTGTGTTAAATGTAAACATGACATGAGCTTTTTCGTCACCGTGTTTTTGCTTAACTAAGAAGTTCCGGGGTGTCTTTCGAAGACAAATGGGTTGTCTCCATGTTTGAAGTTTTTTTTACATAAAAGAAAAGTGCTTCTCATAAACTTATTCGTATACTTACGCGATTAATAAGTTTTCAACAAGATTTTTTTATGCTCAACGAAATCTCAAATGCTAACCATGGGTCTCAGATTAAAAGAATTAAAAACCGATCATTAAACACGATTCTCTTCGTTTATTTTAATTTCAAGGTTAAGCACGAAGATCAATGAAAAAATCTGTTAATTCAGAGTTTCTTGAGCTTCCACTCATTTTTTTTATCAATTAACTACTCAAAAGCATCCACTTCTTCAGTTAGCAAGCATAGCAAACCTAGTAATTTAATTTGAGAGTAGAAACCTTGAGGGAATCTTTAAAAACCGCTGGAAGTAACTCGCGTTGAAACGAAACAGAAACACTTCTACACACCTTTTGAGATAATTTTTTTTGCATGATCCATGCGACTGAAAATGATTTGAACAGCGTAAGAGATAAGACCTTCAGTGAAGATCTCATAATTTAATAAATTTACATGAATATATTTTTTGCTCATTGGAGCAACAAATTTCGAATTAGAATGGGAGACTTGGTCATACAAATTGTACATAGGAGTACACTGTAGCATGTATACAATGGACAGCAAAGACTTAGACTTGGGAACTTAATTCATGCTGCTTTCAAAATCAGGAAGGAAGTTTATAAGATTATTTAAGGTTGATTGATGAACGCAAAGCGGCGAGATAAGCAAAATTGTTTGATTGCTGAGGAAAGCATCGCAAAAAGTGAAATACATATAAGTGAAAAAGTTGCAAATGTCTGAATGGCATCAAAAGTCTGGAGTAAAATAGTTTTCGCCGCCATTTAATCCATATATATCGAGTCATGAAAATATGGAAAACACATAGCCGATGAGCTCGATAATAGAGAAAATTTAGTAGCTTCTATCCGAACGCAGCCCCCTAAAATATTTTCTGTTCCATTATTTTAATAAAATGATTTAAAAACGACTTCTGCAGAAATTGCATGAACAGGGTATAGGACGAACGTATCCCTTATTCCCACATATCCACGACACTCCTGGCCTTCGCACTCTAATGGAGACCGGTGGATATGGTGCAGTTAAGGGGTGTGCACTCTCAAATTACTTTTTTTTTTAATAAATTTGGTAATTTTCTTTACACCTGCAGCGTCTTTCATGAGTGATCGCGGATGTTCAACTTTAAGGACGAAGCCTTATCTCATTACGATCGCAACAATGAGTGCAAATTGCGCATGGCCTCTTTTTAGAATCGGTTCTACTAATCCAGATTGTGAAAGACACAGTTGGGCTCTTTTAGATGGGACTCTGTGGGCCTGGTTTAGTCCATGGAATCTGATACAAACTCAATCAACATATTTTAAGGCCCATAGAAGTCTGTAAAGCGGCAAAATGTTTCGCTATGCAAAAAGTTAACAGCAAAAATATCGACATCTTCTTATATAGATAAAGTCAGGCGCCATTAAAGCCTTAGCATCCATAATCACAAAATCCGAATTGGAAGAAAACTGTCATATTTAGCTTAAGACTGCTCAATTCAGTGAACAACGTAATTTGGGTTCCAGGATATCGTGACATAACTAGTAATGAAGTATCGGATGAGCTGGCCACGATCGGTTAGTTACTCGAATCCAGCGAAATCAGTACCTGTGTACCCAAGCCATTAGAGCAAGTAAAAAACAGAATGCAAGGAATCCTTCTAAAAACTGACTATGACAAGTCAGCTTTTAAAGTTTGTCGTGCTCCAAGAAACCTATGGATATGGGCATTTCTAAGAAAAAAGACTGAGTTTCTACTCTAGCTTAGCACTCCTCGGTTCTCTACGTTGATTGGTATTCCCACTAGTCACAACTAATTGGGCTAACATTGTGGCTAGCATGATGAGAATGGACATTAGCACACCCAACTTATGTAGAGGATGTGGCAGTCTCTACGATGACCCAAGCTTGGCCCAGGAAAAAAGGCCTTGGAGAACATTCCCTTTATGAACTGTGGCGACATCTCTAACCTCCCACTAAACAGCATCGTAAAGTTCATTTTGGGTTTCAAATGGTTAAGTGAGGTTCCTCAAGTCGTTTAATGGCTTACATGGTTTTTTGGTCGCTTTCTATTGAATTGTCTTTAAACGGCTCAACGGCTTCTTAACACACCTTTGAAATGAGACATGACCCAAAATCTGAACGTGTTACAAAATTTATTATTCCTGAAATTGCAACCACAGGTACTTTTCGCATGACCTTAATTGAGGGCTTGCAAAAAATCGCAACAGCATGAGAATGAAATTCATTTCGTTGGCCCTGCTTCACAAGTAGAGCTCTATTGTACGTCATATGGTCTGCAAGCCAGCTAACTCTGATAGACTATTCTCTTTTCTTCATGTAAAAAATTTAAAATAAGTCTGTGGTTTTGTCCTGTTTGATAGGCAAAACTTATAGCCTCACAATTTCATTTGGAAGAGGCCCTTGAGGATATAGGTATGTGAAATTACAACAACCTCATTTGCATCAAATGCATCACAAAAAAAGGAATACTTTTGGAAGTACAATAAATCAGCAATTAGGTCTAAGTGCTTCAGATTAGCATAAGCCTTCTTCCTTTTTTAAGAATAAAAAAAAAAGAAATGGAGTAGAAAGGAATACATCAAAAGCTCAGATGTTTCAACACCTTAAGTTAATTGAAACAGAAATAACCAGTTCTCTACCTTCCAAATATTTTTCCTCTCTGGGCAAGTTTTTTTTTTCTCACATAATAATGACCGTGACTTAAATCTTAAACTATGCAAAATATTTCTCCTTAAGACAAAAAAATAAATGGAAAACCTCCGAACAAACTGTCAACTTATCATAAAGTGTTGTACCTATCACCAAACAGTCCCTTATGATTGTTTGTACATCACTTAGTATTCCATCAGCGCGATCAGTATTCAAAGCAGGCTTTTTACGGATTTAGTTTATTTTTATAAACTATCCGCGACATTAACTCACTCGCATCATGACGTCGCACAACAGAGAATACACAACATTCAAAAACCTTAGGGCAGCACACCAAACAAACCGAAACCGAAGCACACAGAGAAACCATTTGTTTAGTCAGATTTTTATTCTGCCGGCGTAAAAGGTGCGTTCCTTCTGTAGCCATATTGTCCAAGTGCACACAAGTTCAATGCCTTCTCCCCGTGGATAAAGAGTCAGAGTCAGCCAATTGATATCAAATATTTGCACACAGACATTTTAATAGCTGCGAATGCAAATGATCACGTTCAGGTGTAAGGTCTGAATAAAGTTTAGTGTTTCGTTTTTTTATATTTCTGTGCTTATTTACGACCAATAAAGATTATATTCGCTGATTTTAGATAATGACATAAGTGGGTATTGTGCGCTCTAAAAAGGAGTGCCGCCGCGCCGCGCAGCCACGCCAAAGTCGAACAGACAAGAACGATCATATATCATATTTTTTGTGTTTGGTATAAGTTCTTGTTTGCAGTTTTTCTTTTCATTTTTTGTCCATGAACTTATCTCGTTGGTCGAATTTCAAAAAGGAACTAGGACAGAGTCAATACAGATGTGTGTAGAGATACCAAGCGACGGAAATTTGATCCGGAATGGGGGTGTATCACCGAGATACGTTTCTGTGTGTGGATAGATTGCGAAACTTTCACTTTTGCCAAAATCAAAGAAAAATTTATCGATACATTTGTGTTCGAATGGAAAAGTAATTTATGAATTGAATATGACGTATGCTCTGTCGTATAGGCCGCGTGCCAAACAAAGTGGTGTTGGTGGCGGTGGCGGCGAGGCGGTCGGTGGTATGATAGAGCATCAATCATCGACATATATCTGATTGAATGCGATGAAAGTGCTTTTGGACAGGCACCTTTGTCAAATAAACGTACCGATCGATAGTAGAGATGAATGAAGGCGTAGGGGATTAGATAAGACTGATGGTATAAGTGGTTGCATCAGGCCTAAGCGAAAGCTAACAAAGAATTTGCTTAATATCCTGTTGCGATTAGGAGAGGCATTTGGTTTTGAAAGCTTCAAAGCGGTTCTGCGCACTTTGAAACTAAAAGTCATCAAAAAGATTCCTTATCGCCTTGAGCTTAGGAACTATCTTAACCATTTAGTAACAAAAAATGCATTACTCAACAATTTCGAATTTCATTGATTCTTCTCAACCAATAATTTTAGGCACTTTAGTCTTAGGTGAAAGGATCCAATCAATATACGAGAACCTATCGCCACCAAGTTAGTTAGTTAGTTAGTTAGTAAGTTATTTTATTTTTCAATTATTTCTACATAACAATTCAAGTTAATTACAATGTTTGTTCATTGAAAAGAATAGAGAAATAATAGTGACATAAGTATTTCTTTAAAGAACTAGAGGTAATGCCACATCAATAAATAGTAAAATCATATACCAAAATGGAATGAAATGGGTGGAGTGACCCTTAAAATTAAATTATTGAATTTGAAAAAGTTGCAAATAAAAGTTTTGTATTAATTAATTCAAGTTCGTTAGAGTTACAAAAAAAAAAAAAATTACTTTTTAAAATATAAATACCAAAATATCATTGAAGAATGTTGAGAAGCGACTCAATACTTTTTAGATCATGACTAAAGAGCCAATTTTTCATGCTTTTGCTAAATTAATTAATATTTGTTAGTGATCTAAAGTCATATGAAAGTAAGTTAAACAATCGACAAGACGTAATACTAAAGAAGTTGCGGAAAGCAGCTGTACGAAACCTGGGAATAGATACTGTATTAAGAGAATTTGCGCGAAAACCATAGTTGTTGATGAGTCTGAAATTAAGATATCCTGACCTTCTAAAAAATTTTTTATAGCAGTATAAATGACGGACTGGAAGAATTTTTAAGTCTTTAAACAATTTAAAACTGGGGTATAGAATGGGTTTTCTACAAATCACTTTTAATATACGCTTTTGAAGAGTTAAAAGAGACTGAATTCTGTTAGAATAGGCTCCTCCCCAACAAGTTATACCGTATTGTAGCCTAGAATGAAAAATGCCATAGTAAATTTTTAACAACAGCTTAGAAGAGCAAGTAGTACGCAGAAAATAGAAGTTACGCAATGTACTACGAAAATATTTTCTCAAATTTTCCATATGAATAAGAAAACTCATGTTAGAATCAAGCGTAAGCCCTAAGTATTTAAAATTATCAACTATTTCAATTTGGAAACATTTTTCGGTGCAATTGAGATAATTACGATAAGAACAATTGTTAATACTAGCACTGCAACTGCAGTGAAATAATTCGACCTTGGGCAGTCAGTAGCATGAAAAAACACCTCACTGGCAAAACTGTTTTGACCTGCCAATTTGAAAAACATCAACTTAGTTTTTGAACTAATCAATAGTTTATTTTCAGCGAACCTGATTCTTAATAAGTAAACATCATAATTAATATCAGAGGTGAAATCCACAACACTATCAGATCCAAAGGCAAATCCCACATCATCTGCAAATGAAGTCAACTTACTTTTGAAAGGCAATCTGAACAGTGAGTTGATAAAGATCAAGAAAAGTATTGGGCCCAATACTGAGCCCTGAGGGACTCCAATATTAATAATCTTTTCTTCACTTTGCTGTAGCCAAATTTGACTTTTTGAGACCTATTTTTAAGGTAAGACCTAAACCACTCCAATACAAACCCACGAAAACCCGCTTTTTAAATTTTTCAAATCAATAGTTCGTGGTTAACCATATCGAAGGATTTAGTAATGTCCACAAACAGTCCAGCTGTAAACTTTTTTTTATCCAAGTTAATGAAAATTTGAGAACAGAAATGCAATAACGCATCTTCTGTAGATTTATGTTTCTGAAAACCGAATTGTACAGAACTAAAATAATTCTATTTTTTATAGCTTTTTTGAAAATCTTACTTATTGAAGGTAAAAGGGATATGGGTCTATAATTATTCAACTCATTGGGAGAACCTTTTTTAAATAATGGAATAATATCGGCACATTTCAGTGCATCGGGAAAAACACCGTCGAAAATGCTCTTATTAACAATATACGCTAAAATGTCAACTAAAAAGCAACCAATATTTTTCAATAGTTGATTTGAAAGACCGTCAAAGCCATATGAGCCAGAATTTTTCAGTGTTTCAATTATTGTTAAAAGTTCTAATCCTGTAATGGGCTGGAATAGGAAACTTTGACTCTGTGCAGGATTGCCATAGCTGATAATGGAACTACACGCAGTGCAAGACGAATAAGAACCGTTCGATAAAACGTTATCTGCTATCGTGGGAAAATAGGCATTAAAAGCGTTATCCATAGCTAAATCATAAGAAATTGTGGTTTCGTTGTAAAATAGAGCTGATGGTCTATTTTCATTTGTGGTTTGCTTGAGAATGTTGTTAAATTGCTGCCATTCAAGTCTTATATTACCTTCAGCTGCATTAAATCTACTACTGAAATAGTTCTCTCTACATGTAAAGATTTCAGATTTTAGTTCAGAACACATAGACTTACACCTTTGAGTTAGTTGAAAATTTATTGGATTTTTGCGACATCTTAAACGAAGTTTGTTTTTTTTCTTAATTTTATTCAGTAAATTTGGGGTAATCCAAGGCTTAAGCCTTTTATCCGATTTTTTCGGTAATAATAAGCGACTACAAGAAGATAAATGTCGAGATAAATAAATAAATAATAAATAAGAGACTTCGAAAACAGATCATAAGCTTTGGAAACATCAACTTCAGCTAAAACACCTTCCCAAAATTCAAAGGATAGAATAGATTTAACTTTCGATAGTTCAATTTCTGACGAGTTGTCTTCAGCTTTAGCAGCAGTCAAATCATGTACAGGACCTTTCCTCTCATGTAAAGGTCGAAGTAGATGATTCAACTACTTTTCTCTCTGGTGTGTATATCAAAGCTCGTGGTACCGCTTTTTACGTTGTCTGGCTTTTTACAAACGTCTAGCTAGGACCATGTCTTACAGTTTCTTGATTCTTGATTCTGCTCATTTTCTGAAGCATTTTCACAAACGAACTCTTCCTCCTCCTTCCTCCTTTTTCGACGTTACCAGCATCGGGATCATAAAGCTCTTTCACATATTTGCTTTGCAATAGTTATCCGGTCGTAGTGTACGTACGCAGTAATCGAACGCAGCATTTTGGCTTCGAACCAAACAAGATGCCTTCATCCATTTAATGCCAAGCTCATACTTCTGTCGTAGCTGCTGCTTCTATCATCACCAGTTCATCTGCTCTGCGAAAACGAGTATTTGCGTTCTCAAAGGCACATATTTTCCCAATTTTGTAGAAAATATGAGAGCCTTTGGGTCATGAAATTGACTGTAGCCCTTTTTAAAGGGCAGTCTTGAGTTATGATGTCTCCAGATCTGCAGTATAAACTGAAAACTATGTTCTGTTGGCCTTGCAGAGTTCTCTTAAAAGAGTGCAAGATTTGTTTAGGTAAGATAAGGTTGAAATGGCTGCCAGAAAAACAACTGAAACACTTCGACCAATATAAGGGTGAGGGATTAACCTCAACTAACTATACCATTTTGAGCTTTGAATAAGGTGGTAGATGTAAAGGATATCTGTGATTACCTCATCGCATGGATCATCGAGGAAGTAGTCTTCTAGTGCAGTCTTCTTTTAAGGTAGAGTGCAGGACATGAACAGAGGAACTGTGGGATTATCCCTTCGACTTCCCCCTCGTCTAAGTAGCTTCTGCCGAAGTCGTTTGAAGCAATTTGTTAAAAATTTGAAACAAACCTCCGCTTTTCATGGTCTTGCTCCTGTCTACTGATGGGAATAAGATCACAAATTCATCCAGAACACCAAAAACAAAAGAGCTGAGCTATAAAAAAATTATTTGCGACATCATCGCCAGGAATTTGGCACAAGGATATATCGTTTTCATATTTCGTTTGCAGAATCGAGTACTTTTGCTATATTAAAAAAAAAACTGCCTGTAAGTCCTTCCAATTCATGTTTCCTAACAAACCAACTATTTGTTAAAGTTAAGTTTTCAGCGTCCCGACATCATTTCTACTCTCATCCCTTTTATTGATGCTACAACACAATGAAGTGCGCAACTAACGGGCTCTTCTTAAGTCCTCACAAACAAACATTCCCTCATAAATACCTGATTGATTTTCTATTACCACAATTTTAACTACCAATATTAGTACTTCAGTTTTACGACACTATTACGCCCGTCCGTCAATTCGCATCTCTATCTAAAGACACAAGCATACAAATTGTTGTGAAGAACTTTTCAGGAAGTAACATTTTGCGCTAACAAGCTACAAAATATGTTTAAGTTTCACTTATCTTCACTTCAAATTCATTAAAATTTATCTTTACTGCCCACCTGCCGTATACTTAGAGACCATCCCATCAGCTCCATACGATCTAATTTTCTTCTCAACTCTCGGGGATAACTCTTCGCCATTAGTTAAAATGTTGCACGCGTTGTTAGATGCATTAGCTTTGGCTTGAATATTTGCCAACAGCTGTCCTTTTGCAAATATATTTATTCCTTTAAACAAATTTCATTCTTCCCCCCCCCCCCCCCCCCCTCTAATCACTGTACATAAAAATAATTTCAACGTTCCTCCCATCTCACAAGAGAAGAGCTCATACTTTCAACTTCAACATCATCTTCAGTTCTTTTCGCATTCTCATTTAGCCACAGGTAGACTTTAGACATTTTTAGTAGTTTTATGTATGCACTTATATCAGCAACAAAACGTTCGTCTTGCCATCCAATGACGACGGCAATGGCCAACGACCACCTCTAATGCATTCTAGTGTAATCTTTTGCTTGATGGCAGAACAATTTTTGCTACAACTCTTTTCGCTAAAAGTGGTGATTGCGCGAAAAAGGAGCTCTCCAGTGTAGAGTACTGCTGCTGTTGCTGATGCTGCCTACTTCAGTTGCAGTCCTTTTCGTGTAGTAGGAACGATAAACCCATTAAGAGATGAATGAATAGACGACCAACGATCTGGTCGCCGTCGTTTTATTTTCTTGTTTATTTCTTATTTCTGACATTCTTCTAGTGGTATAATCTCTGCCGCGGCTGTCACAACTGCCTTGACAAATAGATAGAACCGCACTCCATGCGAGAGGAATCTCTGTTTCTTCTCCATAAACGACGAACTCGCCAGCCAGCGCAGACACAAGGGATAGAGAAATTCCGTGTGCCGTACCCGGAGATGGTTTTCTTTTTTTAATTAATCGTAAATATTAAGCCAAATCGCGAAGATGATGCTGCGTCGAAGCAGCAAAAAAATGCCGTTAGGATAAGACAAGTCATTAGCGAAAGTTTTTTTTTTTGTTTTTTGATGCCACGTACTTCATAGGAGTGAGAGTGACTAATAATCAACTTTATTACTCAGCTCTTTCCTTTTTGCTTTCAAACTCGTATTCAAATCACCACTCACATTAGATTATTGACTAAAATGTCGAAGCAATATTCCCATCAAAGTTTGCAACTCAGCTCTTTTGTTTTTTTTTGCTTTTGCTCATTCTGTGTTAAGCTGAAAGAACAATAAAACAAAAAACATGAGACACAGAAGGAGCTTGCTTATACTGCTTCTCACATTTCTACAACTTCTTTTGGAATCTGATTTATTGCCCGGTTTCTTCACCCAATTAACTGTTTATTGTTGCTTAAAATGGAGTTTTTGTTTAAGTATATCCCTCGCTTATGTTGTGTACGAAAGGAAGTTGATATTGATTTCACATGCCGCTACCACCATACTCATTGATCAGAGTGTTACCTGACGTCTCGTTTGGCCGCAATTTTTCTTCCCACTAGCCAGCCCCAGACCGGATTGATATTTTTTCTTATTTTAAGTTTGTTTCTCTTTTTTTTTAATAAATGAAATTCAAAACCATCACCGGCCTCGTAGGTAGATACAATTACTCGTTCTTATTACAGATATATTTTTTCGCTCTGCTTTATTCTCGTCTTCGGGATTCTGGTGAGTTGTTGCATTCAACACCTTCCATCGTATTTTTACGGGGAAATTAAGAATAAAGCTATTAGAAAACCAATTTAAAATTTGTCTTTTAGACTTCAAGGCTGGAATCCAATTTGACTTTGTGGCATATTTCAATAGAACAAGCAGTTAATAGATCTAATCAAGGAAATAAAACATCTTTGAGTTGGTTATCATGAAAAAACAGTTGGATACCGAATCCACTATTGAGTTCTATCTTTGGTCTACGGTTGAAAGAAGCAACCAACCCTTCGATATGGACCATGATGTTGAATTTTTGAGAGGAAATAATTAACAGACATAAAAGAGGTAAGAAAGTTGTTTATCTATGTAATAAAGATGTAACGAGAGGTTAATGGAATTTTAATGACGAAGCAAAAGAAACAAAGAAGGCAGACGCCCCGTCAATCAGCAAGAACTAAATATAATTATGCTTTTGGGAGATAAAACTTAAAATACAATCTTCAATAAAAGTACATTTTTCAATAAACACCGCACTGGTTCATGAAATTAGTTCAAAGTAAGAAAAAAAATATGCTATTAAAACTGTTTGGTTAAACCAACATGTTGTTTGAAGAAAATTCCATGCTATGGGGGCAAAACCGTTAGCTGCGAGGGCAAGATCCGCTTTAAGGAGGAATTTAATTACTTCCCATTACATAAGATAGGACCACCACCTCTGAATAGAAAGATAAAGATTAAGTATAAAATTTCTGGCTATGGATTGGATTACCAAAACAAGTGATTTATGTTGGGCACCTTTCGCTTCAACAGCTAAAACCCTTATTATAAATAGTTGCCATTGTCATATAACAGCGTTTGATAAGAAATCAATTGATAAAGCTCTGGTGGCAACCTGTAGGTTGACACCCACTGCAGATTATGTAGGAGAGACTTAGGTTGTATTTCAAAAGAAAAGTGGGTATTATGAGCAAACATTTATTTCAAAATATTTATCAATTCATCTCGCACTAACAACAAGATTCAGATATTTGAATGTAATCCAAAGCTCTGAGCCAAATTGGAAAGCCCAAGCCTTTCCATAAAAAAATGTGGCTCATTTTAATTCCAGGATCAATAAAAAAATAAGAGAAGAACTATTTGAAGATATTATGGATGGGCAAGAGCTTAGTGCATTTCTAAGACAAATTTATCCGCCCTACAATTCTCTTCCAGCTTCATACGACTAATTTTAAAGGCGCTTTTATGATAGAATTACTCTCTGAGGTCTTGCCTGTTCCTTGTGATTGAGATTGATATTGGTATTATACTTGAAATATATTTTGGTATTTCATTTTCACTACATGATTTTTGGTGAATTTTTAAAGCACAAAACGCCAAAGTACATCTACTATCCCTTGCTGACGATGGAGCCATCATAAGTGAGGATCATTCATCCCTACAGGAAGCACTTGATGTATGGTTCGAAGTCCTTGAAGGTTTTCGGTACCGTATCAGTACAAAAAGGACCAGGTACATGTGCTGCCTGTTTTCTTATCTAGACATGGCCATTTCAGGCATTTATTTGAATGGAAACATACGTTGCAGTTGTGAAAAATTCAATTATCTGAGATCAATGGTCAAGAATGAAGCAACTTATGATAACGACATCAATCATTAAGTAAGGTGGATGAAGTGGCGAGAAAACTCCGCCATCTTCTGTGATTGAAAAATGGCTCCTTAGTTGAAAAAACAACTCTACACCGCGATTGTGCGTCCAGCACTCACATAAGGTTCACAATGTTGGACAATTTACAAAATTAATGAGAGTAAGTTGACGTCAAATGAGATGAAAATGCTCCGTATGACAGCAGCAGTTACAAAACTTTTATTAGAAGTACAAAGATCAGGCCAGTTGGTATGGTCATGTTTAAAGGAGAGCTCCAGAGAACCCCGCCGACAATGCCATGCAACAATTAGAAACGATCACGAAAAAAGAAAAGAAAGGCAGACTAGAACACTCTTGGTACAGATAATTGAACAAAATCTGCATTTGGTTGGCCTCAGACATGGAACAATCAAAAAATGGGAGGTTTGCCGGTGAATTCTGACGTTAACACGATGTACCTATCGAGCGGATCACCAGTGTGAAGGAATAAATTGGGAGATCTGTGAAACTTTCGAAATCCCGATGCTCACACGCAACGCCGGATAAGGAAATAGAAGAAGAAAAATTTCTTTTTTGTTTTATCGCTCGTTCTTTTGATGTAGAAATGTAGAATAGTGCCTAGCCACTGTAGTTGACTGACCTTAATTTTGAAAATTACAGCTTTTCGTGACAACCCTTTGAGTTGTCAAAAAAGCCTGAGTTTTTCAGTTCCTAAAAATCACTCAACCACAAAATCGCCATACATCCCTGTCATTTGAAGAAAAATACATGTGATTTTAAAGCCCTGTTCATCACCTCAACTCGCCCCACCAGAAACCTAGGACGAATTGAGGGAAGCCCATGGCAATATAGGGATCAAAAAACATTCAGTTTGACATTCAGGGCGAGTTTAGGTTTTACATAAAATGACCCCAGGGCTTCAACGAACGAACCTAATGTCTTTGCTCTAAACTTTCAAAACATTTTTGGTTGTTTATGGTGGCTTTCAATTCATCTGATCAGTTTCTATGTAGCTCCCAATACTTGTCTAAGAGAACGACCGAAATGATGTACATCTGCTCGTTTTTGAATTGTTTTGTCTTTGACGATTGCAGTGAAGAACATTGAAAATCGAATAAAACTAGTTTTACTACTGCCTTTGGAATAGGACTTCAGTCTAAGGATGAAGCCTAGTCCTTGTTCTTTTCCTAGAAGAGTCATCAGAAAGAAAAAACCTTCTTGAAGACCAATCTTTGAGCTTAATTTTATTAACTCATTTTCTTAGATTATAACTGAGGTACTCATAGTTTCCATTTATAGGAAGTTCTGGTCCCGTTGGAAAAGCTAAGGAAACTGCAATTACCTTCTGCTTTTCCATAGCACGCTTACTAAAAATTATGCAAGAATACGGAAGGGGACTCGTGCTGTTTAATTTGAAGAGTTAAATGATGATGGGATTATTTTGGGGTTTTTGATTAGGCTAATGACAGGGCTGTTTCTATTGAATGTGAGATAAAAAGTCTGTAGATAGAATGACGCAAAAGAGCGGGGTCCCAGGGCCTAGCACATTGGCCACAAATATGGTTTGCGAGCAATGGAGGGGACCTACAATTGTTTGCCCATTCCGAATTGTTAATCGAGCGCATTTCATGAAATCGCCCTTCGAAAACTTACAAATTAATCGTGAAAAGTGATACCTGTGAATAAACATTATTTGCGTTTTTTTGGGAATCGTTACTCGATTCTTCCAAGTAGCGGACAGACATGCTAACCATAACTGCACATACTCCACAACACAGTATGTCAAATAGTTATGTGCAAATTAGGGTTTTCACATTTGTCTTATGTTGGTTGGTTGGAGGATACTATGCAAAATGGCACTGTTGCAATCTTTACGTGCCGATTAACCCCACCTTTAATAGATAGTCTATTCTGTTCATTTGCAGTTTATCAACTGTGCATAGAAGATTTTAGAAAAGAAAAAAAATGGAATAATTTTGTTAAGTAGTTAACCGAACACCTTGAAGACTACAACAAAATAAATTTTCCAATTTAAAAAAATTATAAGACGATCAACATGCACCGCTCTGCAACAACATCTCTTGCCAAACACTAAAAGAAAAAAAAAACCATTCCCGTAGACTTCAAGAGCGTGGTTTGAAAAGAGAAAAAAATCATGAATCCCCAGTTTTCATTAATTCCTCACTTTTATTGTAATTCGTTCTATTTTCTGCTTCTGTTTTTCACAATTAAACTAAAGATTTTTCCCCCTCAACAACAATTTTTCTCGCTCCGTTACCAACTTTATAATCCCACTACCGTTTTTCCCACACAATTCATTTTTCCACCTTGCTTATATTTTCCGATTCATTTTTTATTACCACTAAGCGAAGCAGATTAGAATAGTGTCTGTACGTAGTAATTAATTCAACCTATTCTTTAGAGCTTGCCACTGAGTTTCAATTAACCAAGCTTTTCTTATAAAAAAAAACATCATGTTTACTGAAAAACACTTGCTGATCTGCTCTGAATTGTAATAGAGTAATATGGCACAGTATCAGAGGCTTTGCTTTCGGTGTTTCTTGAAAAGCATTTCATTTTAATGCTATCCATTTTCAAATAAGGACTTCAAATACTTATGAGAAGGCAGCGCAACTAAATAACCTTCTTGATTTTTATAAGTTTTGTACCATTTTTTGCTGCTACATTCATCACAGGCTTTGTGGTTTTTCTCACATCAATTTTCTATAAAAAGCAAAAGAATCTCATGCCTCCATTGACTTAGCTGTTAGAAAATTACGCTTTGTTAGAACTGCCCAATTGAACTGAATTTTTTTCACACTATAACAAATCAAAATAGCGATAGCTTTTTTCAGAGCAACGTGCGGTGTTAGCACAACATACCACCGATCATGCTGAGAATACGAAAACAACTCATATCCCACCTTATTGTCTTCCCATCAAAGACTCTTAACTCTCTCTCTCTCTCCACCAATCTGTATCTTTTTCTTACGCCATTACATCCGTACACATTGGAATTTCTTTTGTTGTCTCTCAGCTCCAAACTATTTGCACGTACAAAGTTCATAAAAGTTACATCAAAAGTTCAAGGAAGCAAGAAAACCAAAGTTGTTGTTACCCGCCAGCCGCCACAATCCACAAATGGAATAATAAGAAAATTGTTCAGAGAGCACAGACTCAAATGCGTGAAAAATTACACTCGTTTCGAATTTTTCCACTTCAATTACAAACATAATTTTAGAAACAACTCGCCACTCCACTTGCACCTCTTTTTTTCTCTCTCTCAATAAAAACGAAATAAAAATTACCTACGCAGCCGCATACAGTGGAACATAATCAGATACTTTTATAAATTTGAAATGGGCGGCATGCAAACGACGCGACCGACGGCGCACCGCACCGCGCCGACCGTTTCGATAGGTTATACGAGATGGAAATGCAACGGCGGCAACGCGGCGCGGCGGACGTTGGCCGACCACGGATGGATGCATAATGATGATATTGCATTTTGACGTGGGAAATTATATTTCCTCATGCATCGGAAGGAACGTATAGCGAAGTGATTCGGCGATAATTTGATTACAAAACAAAAAAACAGATCCCGGTGAGCGTGAAGTGTCTCTGTACCTTACATTGGTTAACATAAACCACCCTTCTAACTTAAAATCGATTGAACAGTAACAACAACGCTTTTACCTTCACAAAGAGTGACGTAATTTGAAAGTTGTTTTACCACAGTTGACCAAAAGTCTCTCCAGTCTACCACAACGGAATGAAATTCTTGTTCTTTTATCTTTGGAATAACAGACTCAGAACTACATAACATGCTGCGCAATCTCAGCTCTGTGTTTGTCCGCGTGCGCACCTGTGAACGCAAATAACTAATACTAATGTGATCGAAATCGAAAAAAGAAACAACGTATATCTTAATCGATCGGTGGCAACAAATGTTTCTTAGAATTAGTAACTAGTTTGTAACCAAACCATTGGTGGCTGACAACACAGCAGCTGTATTAACATAATTCCAGAGCACGAGTTTATCTCGGAATACGACAAAATAAAACGCCTACGACCATGAAAATGGTCCCAAGCTGCTGCAATTATGTCGTTTAGTATTATCTGGGCTTTTAAAAGAACTTAAGAAAGAAATATAGTTATTGAATTCAATGAATATGAGTTGTATCAGCTCCCCCATCAGGTGTTGTTCTGTCAACGAAATTGGATCACATGGCTTCAATGAAATTCCAATTAGAGTTGATACAGTTGCCTCCGTATGAGGCATTTACTTAAGACTTATCTGTCACTTGGAGGCATGCTTTTTATTAAGCAATGCAGAGGCAGTTTACTGACTTTATATGTAAATCGATATGATTTATTTATGGGAATTCAACTAATTTACATGGTTTTGAAGTTTAGTTTGCTGTGGGGGACTTAATCAGAAAATACGTCGGCTTTAAATTTTGTCATAAGTTCAATGCAAATTTTGACTTCCTTTGCATTGTAGCGTTTTGTTCCGGTTCATGAAACTTAACTTATGCTTCTACCAACAACATAGTAAATTTTAAGCAAACAGCTCTCTTTTTTATCGCTTTTTTCACAAACAGTGCTCTAGTCAAATAGACAGTTGCATTCCTCCCCTGAAACAATCTAGCCGCAACACCCGCCTCGCTAGGAATGCTCATCAGTTTTACCTTGAGCCCAACTTCGGACGTACAGTCAAGTATAGAGATTCGTATTTCAGTCGCACCACCCGAATGTAAAATGCTTTACCTGACTCTGTATTTCTCCTGCATTACGATTCACAAAGATTCAAAAGCAACGTGCTTCGGTGTCTCCTTTCAAATCCTCTCCTATTTTCGTAAATACCCCTTCGTCATAACCCCTTGAGGTTCGCGTTATTTATAAATTATTTATAAAAAAAGAGCTGACTCTCTGGTTCCATATTTTACTTTAATATGAGTAACTGCCCGAACACAATGGTGTAGCTGTAGCTGCAGTACGTCGCGCTGTCAAAGTCGAAAGTAGGCAAATGCCATAAGAGTGAACACAATGCGTAGTAGTAGCTGTAGCGGTAGCTGAAGCTGTAGTACAAGTTGACTCAACTTCAACTTTGAGCGCGCTGCAGCGCTACATTTTGACGTTTCACAAAGAAAAAAAAAACAAAACAAAGCAAAATGGCTGGCTAAGAGCAATTTGTTCAAAAAGGAAAAAATCCTCACCGCTGGTGGGGGAAGCTTTAAAAACAATTATATCAATGAAGAAAAGACTGAATGTATTTTAATATTTTACTATAAAAGTATTCAAGAACTCGCTTTATGCTTCACTAGAGTTATGAACGTGGATTTTTTAAAGAGGTACACGCCATACCATTCGTTATTTGTGTTAATATGACTCGTGTGAGCGTATTCAGTGACCATCACCGGTTGCCTTTTCTTTGCATTCCCACCTCATTGGAACATGGTTTCCAATTCTTTTACTTTATTCATGAATGCGCACACATTTTTGGAGCAAATACTTTTCATTTTTACAAAAAAGAGCTTACCATTTGCATAAATGTTTGGAAATGTGAATTTGGATGTCCTTTGTTGATTGTAACACCATAAACAAAAACAAAAAATAATAAGTGACCGCCATCAGTTGCTATTTGCACTGAGAGAAACACTTGCACGAAACAAGTTCTTGTCTGTCTGCCTACGTATTCATGTTGTGCTCAGACACTGGTTCCATAATTCAATGTCAGAATAACACATGAGACTAAAACGCTATGTAAATTAACATGGTCTAGAGTAAAAGGGAATAGAGTGGCTATTGAATCAATGCCTTTGTTTACTCATAGCAACAATTCAACTGCCGCACAGCAATTGATTTGTTTTATTCTCCAAACCAAGCTTAGAGGTCCTTTTAGAGATTTGAATTGGCACCACTTAGTCGATATTTTTCTATTCACAAATCAAATTCAACTTTCTTTCTTTCTCAGCGTGGGAAGTGTTGTGTCTTACCAACGACACTTAAGACAAGCTATGGTAGCAGACATCATGGCCAAGTTCAAACATTCCTCCCCATTGACCATATTGATGGATCCCCTTTGAGTTAGGAAGAGTTTGTAAAACAACTAGTCACATATCACCTTACACACGCAGCCATTACTTTAACCACAAACCACTTTCCTATGCCAAATGGATGCCGACAGAGAGCGTTAAAACTCAAATCCCTTTTACCTAGAGTATTCCATCCTCCTTGTACTTACAACAGGCAATCAATCACGTTCAACATTTGCATAAATCAAAACACTCACTGAAGCCCTGTTCAGAATAATTATTTGCAGGTGCATACACGATTCAGCGTTGAAACGTGTGTATGTGTGTCTCCTCGATGGCAAAGCAGATCCTCCTCGCGAAGCGCATTAAACCATATCCAGCGTGTTGTGCACCTTTCATCACCTCATTCGTTCAATATAGGTGCTCTCTCGCCCAGCTACCGAACAACGACCAACACACAACATCCTTATTCTCACCATAAAATTGAAATCTTCCCAAGTCACCCCTCAATGCCCATCATTGTTTCTCTAGCTATACGACCGCGACGAGCGTGGCTTTTTGTGAAAACCAAAATGGAAACAGAGCAGGAAATGCACTGTGCTGTATAGGAAGAAGATAGCCCTCACTTCAGAGTGCGCGGTGCATGATGTGAGTGTGTGTGGGATGTGATTGGCACTACAAGGAGCTGCAGCGGAGTGGTAAATGGTAACTCAATAGAAATGGAATCAGTGGAAAACCACACTGGCAGACCATTCTTTAGCGGCTGCTGCCGGTTGAGATGACGATGCATCATGGCTGCTGCAGCCCGATGATAGTGCAAAACAAGTTGTTGAGCCCACACACTTACCATGGGGCCAGTTACACCAATCTCAGCCGTCTGTCTATGTCCATGTTTGCTCTTTTGCTGCCTGACATCTAGTGGTGGAGTGCGGAGTTTGTTACAGGAAACCGTGCTGCGTGAGTGTGTGGCGGTAACATGGCCCTATCCTCCGGTCATGAAAATCGACTCTCAGTGCACACATATCGTCCTACGACGGGGGTTTCTTTTTTGGTTATGGTTACCATCATTCTAAGAGCGATAGCTTTGGAAACGGGAACCGTCCGTCGTCGTTTGAAAAATTCTTCTTCTCCCCAAATTGCGATCATGGGACTTCTCATTTTGCCTCCACCAAACACCAAACAACCACGGCTCATAAATTCTACGGTTCAGTGATTTATTTTGGAGCAGCACAACAACACAACTGATCACAGATCAGAATCAGGAATCGGAAATGTTAAGTTGATTAGATTATGATCTTCATATATGTGAAAAAGGAAAGGAAGTCGCCTCTACCCACATACAAGGACAGGCCGGCCGGGCCAGTTGAATGCGAAATGTGTCTTGTTCGGGGAAAATCATGTGTCTGTTGCAAGGGACTGCGAGAGTTGTACTTTGTAGGGCGTAAAACATATAAATGTCGTGCAGTTAAATTTAGATCGTGGCTCAAGAAATAAAAAAGAAATGCTAACAAAACTCCTTTTCGATGTCATTAGTTACGGATACATGAGCACAATCTGAGCAATGTGTTGCGCTATGTGGCTGCAACAATGAAAGGCTTTTTCTGAGGAATTTCTCACCAAAGTCTAACAATTTAGATGTAGGAACTATCATTGGATGGTAAAAGTTATTATACTCTGGTGCTATAATCGTTAATTGCCTGTTCTCAAGATGCCACTGTCATTACAGAGAATTTCTTTGTTCTGTGTCTTCATTTGGTGCAGATCCCAATTTGAGCTGGAAGTGAAGGAACAGAGTAATGACGAGAAAAGCAATTTGACACTTGTGTAAATTACAGGAAGTTTCTGTAGTTCTTACAGAAAGATGCCAAAATGGAACAAATTACTTTCTGTTCTAATGAGCATGAGGTTGTGAGCCAAGACACATAGCCTGTTGGAAATGAACTCTGCATTCCCGCTTCTCAGACAAATTTGATGGGAAGATTGTTGGAATGCCATAAGTGGTATCTGATGTGGTTAATGGCGTGGATAATTTGGACCCATAGTTAAAAATGTACCGATAAGAAAAAACCTTTCGCAAATCAACTATAAGGCCTAACATGCCCATTACTACAGCAGCAGTTTTAAAAAACGGAAATTCAAAGGGTCCTGGATATGTGATAGACAGAAAACTCCTTTTGTTCCGTAAATTTTTTGAAAAGAGGTCAAATTATTATACTTTACAAGTTGATGGTTTTCCAATTAGATTCACTTGTTGAATGGACATAGATTAAGCGTCTGAGTTTGATACTTTGTTTTGTGTGTTTTTGTGGATCGTAATGTCAGGTAAGTTTGGAGTCGATTTTAGCAACATTAGGGGGTTGCGATCAGATTTCTTTTCGGTGTACGCTCACGCTGCAAAATGCAGCCCAGCTGCAGTAGGAAACGAAATTTGTTCAAACGGGCCAGAAATATATGTAATGCTCATTTACAAAAGGCCAAGTTTTTGTATGACCAAAAAGTAAGACAAAAAATGCTATTGTGCCCAAAAGGAAGCAAAAACTTTTAGTCTTTTGTTAAAAACGTTAAGAACTCGACCACGTCATCGGCCCCGACGCTCGTTTTCAATGACTCTCCGTATGTCAGCTCCATCGATAAAGCCAATTTGCTGCTAATTCGACACTTCCTTGTAGCACATTGACCCCAACTGAGCTTGAGACAGTAAATTCTGCTATGAAGCAGATATTTTTTCGAACTCGCTCGGTAGCGAGAGTCCTCAAAGATCTCAATATACATAAATCAGCTGGTCCAGATGGTATCCCCGCCGTTATTCTGAAGAGGTGTTCTTCTACGCTGGCAAAACCACTGCGTAAACTTTTCCATCTTTCTTATTGTGTTGGGATTTTTATGAGCAGATGGAAAACTGCTTTTGTTCAGCCGGTTCCTAAAAAAGGCGAATCTTCCTCCCCTTCCAATTACCGTCCAATTGCACTAACGTCCCTTCTTTCCAAGGTCATGGAAACGTTGATAAACCGTCAACTCATGAAATATCTTGAAGAACGAAAGCCTCTTAATTACCAACAGTACGGCTTTCGTAGCAAACCGTCCACTGGTGATTTGATGGCTTATCTCACCGAAAAGTGGAACCAATCTTTACATTGTTTTGGAGAAATTAAGATTATTGCGCTTGATATTTCTAAAGCATTTGATAGAGTTTGGCATTAGGCTCTTTTATCGAAAATGCGTGCTTTTGGTATCGATGAGTCTCTTCTTCGTTGGATTAGAAACTACCTTTCCTACCGTACAATACAAATTGTGTTGGATGGCTTCAAGTCTGATACCCACTTCATAAATGCTGGTGTGCCCCAGGGATCCGTTTTGTCTCCAACTCTCTTCCTCATTTTCATAAATGATCTCCTGTCTGAAACTTCTAATCCGCTTAACTGTTTTGCTGACGACTCGACCCTCAGCTTTTCATATTCGTTTCCAATTTCACGTCCCTGCTCATCGGATGTGGAACTGGAACGGTTGCGTATGATAAGCTCATCTCATTGAATTTTGACTTTGACAGCACTGTTACATGGGGTAATAAAAACTGAGAAGAATCCAATGCTTCTAAAACTCAATGCTGTCTCTTGTCGTTGAAGCTTAACATACCCCCATTGCCATTATCCATGAATGGTACCTGCATCGAAGAAACCGAAGATCTGTCAGTACTTGGTATGTGTGTAAACGATGATCTTCGTTGGAATGACCACATATTTGAAGTCGCCAAAAACGCTGCTAAATGCTTAGGTTTCTTGAGACGATGCAGGAAGTTCTTCACCCCTTCTGATCTGGCTACAATTTATAAGGCCTTCATCCGCCCAAAACTGGAGTATAACTCCCATATCTGGTCAGGTGCTTCTCAAACATCTTTGCGCCTACTTGATAGGGTACAAATTAGAGCGTTAAAATTGATAGGTGATAGTTCAATCGTAAAACCGATTGATTCTACTGAACATCGTCGAAACGTTGCCTGTCTCAGTCTCTTTTATCGCTTTTTTCACAAGCAGTGCTCTAGTGAAGTAGCCAGCTGCATTCCTCTCCTGAAACAATTTAGCCGCATCACCCGCCTCGCTAAGAATGCTCATCAGTTTTACCTTAAACCCAACTTCGGGCGTACAGTCAAGTATAGAGATTATTTTTTTAGTCGCACCATCTGTATGTGGAATACTTTACCTGGCTCTGAATTTCAGCTGCATTACGATTCACAAAAGTTCAAAAGCAACGGGCATCGGTGTCTCCTTTCAAATCCTCTCTTATTTTCCTAAATGCTCGCACTGTGTTTTTATAACATTATAAGGGTAGTCATAACCCCTTGATGTGCGCGTTAATTATAAAAAAAAAAACAAAAAAAGGAGCGCTTTGAGTTGAAAGTGGTTCTACTGCACTGCTCTCTCAACCATTCCTTTGAGAGTGTGAGTGAGTTTCGGGCTTGGGTGGGAGTGGGACGTGGGAACAAAAATTTTAGCAATAAAACTCAGAATTGAACGTCATTCTAGCTTACTGTTCTCCCTCAACCATTCATTTGAGCTTGTGCTTTGCATAGCCACATGCCTGTGCGGCACTTTCAGAATTTTTTTTTTTGCTTGATCGATAGTTTATACTTTCATAAATATCCTGTGAAAGCGGCCAGGTCGTATCTTAAATAGATTTTGAATGGGAGCGTTCTAAAGAGCGACTGCTCGCAGTCATAAGCCGCGATAGTCGAAATTTTAATCGAGATTTTCTCGAAACGGCATCGTTCAAAATTACGGACATCATAACTCAACGAGAAATTAGCCGATCAACTTAAAATTTGAACTGAGTATTCTTGAATTGTGGTACCCGTGGCTGTATAGCATGTCTTCCTGTTAACCCAGAGGTTCGTGGTTTGAATCCTGACAGAGGCAATAATGCTTTTCCACGGTGTCTTCTCTCGCGAGGAATCGGCAAGTCATTCGATAGTAAATTCACTGAAATGAAAAGTGCTTTCTCGATTAGCCGTTTGGAACCAGCAGAAAATTGCATCTCTTTTGCATCTATTTTATTCTTAAATTGTCAATTGCTTCGCCTTAAGGGCTGCTGTTCATTCGATAGTAAAAAACTGTGGAACTCAAACGTCAAACTCCATTCGAGATCGAAATAAGTCTAATAAGCTTTAACCGAAACCACTGCTGAACCAATTCCTAAAATCACTTTTTTCTCTCTTTTCAGGTAAACAAAAAAGACTCCAAATTATCTCTGGCCAATTGAGATCACAGTTAAACTGGAAGAGTTGTCCCCAGTAACAATCAGGCCACTATCAACTCCGATCTGAATTACACCGACACCGATATCACCACCGTCACCGACCATCACCGCCGCCGCCATCACATCGTGGTCATAGCCATCGTCTCGGATGTTTATCGTAAATACAATTAACTGCTCCAAGTCTCCGCGCGGCGCTCTTAGTTTACGATTATTACATTATTAATAGATTTTGTCATAAATAATTATGTTTGAGTGCCTAGTGCTAGCCACAACAACAATCGTGCTGCGACAATTGTGACGCGAATTTTTGTTGTTCTTTTTCTAAAAAAAAACCCCAAAAGGCGATATAATTTAGTTTTTATTTGCTGCGTATAAAATTTATTGTTATTTTACATCTTTTTACGATTTGAATGCATTCGGATGTGCAATATGAGTTTTTTGTAAAAGTATTTGAGTGCAGTTTATCGGGGAATTTTACCGGTTTTCTTGGTTTTATTTGAGAGCGCGCAGTTGGATAGATTTTCAGTCGATTGCTGCTGCAGAACGTTGACACAAAGGAAAAACAAGGTGAGTGATAAAATTTTATGCCTCAGGTGGAGGGTGTTAATTGAGTTAAATATTATATTATAAGTCTGTCACAATTTTGCAGTAAGTACTCGATAAAAACCCATAAAAGCTGACCATAAGCTTGAGTGGATGCGATTATTACTTTGCCTATTCGATTCAACTTACAGGGTGTTTCAAAATGATTTCGTAATTCATTTTCAACATTTTATTCGTTTATTTGAATGACTCGCCGGTGACATTATATGTATTACGCCTCATGCACTCGTGACCTGCTCATAAGACAAGACCTGAGGTGCGCCATTATCGCAGGACAAAAACTGCACATCCACCACACAGGCGAGCGCAATGTATGACATAATCTATCCGCAACAGGCCTCTAGCATTATTATTGCACTTAAAAGGTAACTTAAGAATTACAAATTATCCTCTACGTCTTTTCAAAGAGTCTCTTTCGTTTGAGTCGATTCTCTTTTTTGTTTCTCCTTTTTATTGCTCAACAGTGAGACAATGGCTAAAATTACAACTAATAAACTCAATGACTACTGCCATCTGGTCGGTGTATTGCAAAATGAAAGCCTAATCTTACATGGTCTTGAGACCTTGGTTTGATCACCGCACCTCCATCTCAATGGCGCACAACCAAAATATTTGTTTTTTTGCGAATAGAGTGCACTTTGTAGTGCATAACCGTGGCAAATGGATTATGAGATTTTAAGTTTTTGGTTTTTGTTTGAACAATTTTATTTGCTTGTGATTTGTCGTATGGAAAAAAAAGGCAAATCAAATATTCTTTAAGCCCCTTTTTTGGTTTTGAAAATTATACACACACCCTCCTCTGATCACTCATGCGCTTTCAATGAATGTATTCGACGAAAGGTTAACAAAGAGTAGTGGGTAATTTATGTTAAATGGACTTCGTGCGCAGACAAATTGTCAAGACAGCGAAAAACTGGAATTGTGTTTTGTGTGAGTTACTAGACCATGGCAATAGGTCATTACCACGAGAAGGCGGATACAACGGTCTAACCTTTTGTTCTATTTAGGGCTCTTATGTGCAGAATGCCTATGCACTTTAGGAGAAAAGGTATAAAATATTCATGTCTGGGTGACTTTGAATTTTAGTTTTTTTTTTGGAAACTTGATGGGGATCTACTATTTTATTCGGACTACGAATGGCTAAGTGGGAAAATGCTTTCCATGGCTGTGGGAATATTCCCGGAGGAGGTGCTATAATCATTATGCTGCAGGGACCAAGGGTCGCTTTACATTAAGTTTGGGCCAAATTACCGCACACGTGATCAACTAATACGTGACTGAACAATGTGTTTTAGGTATTACTTCTCGCATTTTTGCACACTTAAGTACCACAACTTGACATTCTTTCACCAGAACGAATCGAAGTCGATAAATGAATAGCAAACTGACGTTTTGTAATATAAATCGAATTTTGAAGGGAAAATAGTACTCACTCACTCGATCACTGATTCAGTATTCGACCCCTGTTCTTATGTCAGTACTGTTGCTGTTCTCTTAAACAGCGGCAGCGATTTTTTTTTTTTTTTTTGTAAAACTTTAAACCTTGAAGCAGGTGCTCGACGTCGAATAGACCGCTATAAATACATTTTCGTTTGTAGTACTGTTTTGATCCTTTAGTATGTCCCATACGTCTTTTCGATTACGCCTGATCGCTACCGTTACAAACACACCAGCGTCTTCTTAAAGGTTGCATAGCGTCTCTTATTTCTCTCCAGCGAATAAATCATGCCCATACTTATTTTTAAAGAAGTGAATGCTGCTCTTTTCATTTAATCTCCATTAGTTCGTCTCATTTCGTCCATTTTTCCGACTTTTCGTTTCCATTCCGGCTTGAAAAAAGGAAAAGGAGTCGATGTTATTAAAAAGTCTTTGATACAATTTCCCACAGACTAATGCTTTTTAACAGCAAACCCATTTTCTTGAAATTGATTACCTTTTGGGTTTCCAAATACCAATTATTGTAGTGTTCGTTTAAAATCCTCCTTATCAACTACTTTCTTACCTGTCTCCGTCCGGCGTCCCCCAGGGAAGACATTTAGGTCCTCTTCTTTTCATTCTATATCAACGACTTTGAATCTGTCTTTTCCCATATTCTCTTATTTCACTGCACGCAGATGATACTCATTTTCTAAAGCATTTCGCCAAGTTTTCTGTCTGGTGCTCTAAAAAGTGTTTGACATTAAACATTTCGAAGTATCAAAACAATACCATCTCTAGTAAGCCTTTCAAATTTCCATTTCGTTTTTATTTTTATTTTCTTCACAATCAAACCATCTCACCTGTTGAGGCGATTCGTGATCTCGGGATCATTTGCGACCAGGAACTCAATTTCATCTCACTCTTTATTGAAAAAGCCAACTCAACTAACTTGGTTGCATGAAGCGATGATACAAAGAATTCTCCGACCCATACGTAATCCGATCTCCTTACATTACCTCTGTTGTTCGCTCGCTCCTTGAAAACGCTTGCTAAGTGTGGTCGCCTAGTCCATAAGTTCACTTTTCTAGAATTGAAAATATTCAGCCCGATTTTTTTATAGATCTGGGAGTTTTTCTATAGAAATCACTTCATTCTTCCTCGTAACCAAGATCGTATCAAGTATCTTGGCATGAATATCTTGAAAGATATTCGAGCCTTTCCTAGAACCGTTGACTGCACAGCACCTTACAACTCTAACTTCTTAAACACTATACCTGGCAGCATACGGATTCCTTGCCTCTTTTACATATCCCCTCATAGAACGCCGTGTGGCTCAAGTAAATCTATCTCCCGAATGCTGAGTAATGTTAATTCGAGTTAAAATTGTATTGATTGCAAAATCAGTACGCCTTGTCTAAGACTCCATCTTTTGAATTATTCTCCTCATTATTGTTAGGTACAATCTCCTAGTTTAGTAGACTTATACATACTTTAAAACTTAGATTAAGACTTAGCTTGTATTTAGCCAAATGGGGGTTTTGACACCATCAAAATTAGATTAGAAATTGAATTTCTAGCTTTCAGCCCCTTTTCTTTTTCGCTTTTCTGCACTGCTTGGTGTGCACTCTGTGTGAAACTATAGACTTCGTTACGACATTTCAGTGATGTTGATGGAATTTTATGAAATGCTGACATTATCGGTCCTGATCTTTCGCGGGAGGGTTGATTCAATAACAATCCGAAACTACAACAGCCTTCTCTTGAGACCTTAGGTATAGCTTTTCGGCTTCGATTTGCTTCTTGACAGAGTATACTCATTTGTAACAACGAAGCACTTCACATAGTGCCTTGAGTATTATCGTGTCTCGATCGCATTAGTTGATATGTTTAGGCACAATTAAGTGCCCTTAAGCCCTTAACAATCTTCATAATATGCCGAAAAGTATAGCAACTGGCCATTTCAGTGGCGTCCGTGGAAGAATGGCTAGCGTTTATCCGCCTGTTACATTAGAGTTCGAGTCCCATATTCGTTAAAACGTTTCACAGGTATCTTCCTTTTTGATAAATCAACAAAACCATGAAAAGAGCTTGCCCACTTTGTTCTTCGGAATCATTACAAAACTTGTAGGTATCCTCCATTTGTAACAGGGTATCGTTGAGATAAATGGATTAGACCTCAGGGCTCTTCCAGCTCCGCCGTGCCAGCCAACCTATTTATTTATTCACTTCTGATCCTTTCATTGTTTTTGTTCATGCTTTTTTTTAAAAGCAATCGTTGGAACGACCATCTCTTTTTTTCTGGGCTATGCAACCAAATACTTACGATGGTTTTAAAGGTGGATTGCAATAATACGATTGGTATTCAGCCGGCATGGATGTTGATTTTTTTCTAAAAGCTGCGTCAAACGACAACTTTGCATCCAGTCTCTTCTGTTTGCAACTATGGCCAAATTAGTTAATACCGTTACTTAACTTCTTCCGTATTTCGACAGTTTTGAGATAGATTATCATCGTTTGGTCTAAGATATGCAACTTCTACGAGCTCAAAAGACAGAAAACCACATCAACTCTCAGATTGATTCAAACTGTCGACTTAACTAAGCAGCTGCTGATAAAATCATTTATTCGACATAAACCAAATGGATTTCGCCCCCAACTCTCAAGTGGAATCCTTTAAACTGCTTACTACACGAAATCTCAAGTCATAAAATAAAAAAATTATGAAGCCCACCCAACCCACGATTAAAAACATTTATGTTTACAGATTAGTTACCAACGAATTGCCATGAAACCGAAAGTAAGTACCACCGACACAAACATTACATGTTCGTAGCTCCCAATAACCGAACACTCACATCAATCAATTCAAAATGCATGTTCCATCTGAAGCACATCGACACGCCATTCACTTCATAACTCTCCCTCAATGTTGTACCACAAAAAAAAAGGCAAAAAAGTAACCATATTGCTGCATGCACGACAATATAAACCTACCTACTGTCGAAAGTTGAAAGTGACCAACTTTTTACAAGAAAAAAAAACCCTGTCCATTGCATGTTGGAAACTTGCACTCCACAAATCCATCCATTGATTGCATCTGAAGCGGAAATTTCATGACTATACGAATCAACCACTCCAACATTCACCGCCAGTGTGTCAACATAAAAAAAACCATAAATAAAAAAACTTGGAATCAAAAACCAAATACTGGGTACCCACACCGCGCACTGGTGAGTGAGCCTCCAGCAATAAGCCCACTGATTTAAATCAAATAAATCACAGTAAGGCAGGAAGGCCTACTCCCTTCTACCAATCGAAAGTGTCGCATTGTCAGTTGAAACGAACTTCCATTCAACTTTCCAATTCATAGCATGCGGTGCTACCGATGGACCTACTACCAACCTAGGCCACCTTTTCGGCCCGCATTTCTCAATCAAAAGCAAAACATAATGTTCAACAGAAATAAATTGGCTAAGTCCATCGCTTCCTTTCAAGAGGAGTGCGCGCAGTACGACAAGTATATGACTGTTGGCTTAGCTCATTAGATGTTCCTATCCTAACCTCAAGAGGATTTCACCCAGTTCTGTGGGCCATTGCTGCGTCTCCACTTATATTGTGGCGGTAGCTCGTAAAGTACCGTAACCTACGATAATTGAGTAGAGAAAGAGTATAAATCCCGTTACTGATAATAAGTGGTACCCACAGCAGCCGCTGCTTACCGACAACAGTGCTGCACAATGTGGCTGCAGCATACCTAATGGCCAAACATAGTGAGAGCACTGTCCATAGTACGTGACCTCAATTCCATCCAGGCTAGACTGTGCTCAACTGAAGCCTGGTTGCCGGCTTCCTCCCGCTTGTGCTTGACAACAAGAAAAATATTCTTCCGTTTTTGATTTATCGCCATTTGGCAGCTTTACACAGAGAAGGGGAGAATTTGGTTCCAAGCCATGGCATCTGGTTGGTCATAACCAGCTTGCAGCAGCAGCAGCAGCAGCATCAGCATCAGCAGAACCACAGCAGTTGTTCAAAGTCAAACTGCAGTTGTTTGGCTTTAATGTCCGCTGTGTGCACGTTTAATGTACTTTTTAATGGCTTCATTCAATTTTCGTTAGGATTGGGAATGGAATATCTACGACCGGCACACAATCGATTGATTAGAATTGTTGACCATTCCAAAGAGAGAGAAAAAAAGTTTGCTTTACGTTCTTCTATTTTTGGTTGTCGTGGTTGTTGTAGATTGGGAGCTTAATCAATGACTACGAAGTGCCAATTTGGCGACGACCATCGATGCTATTTTAGTTGATTGAGACGCTTTGGGATGGCAAAAGATACTAAAGGCTGTTTGTGAGTCGCGTCTATGCACATTCCATTGCAGTCTCTTGGGATGGTCGATTACAGTGAACTAACATCGAGGAGGAGTCTGACATTGTTTTTCATTTCGTAGCTCGTCTTGCAACAATCCCAATTAGGCAGCTCTTTCAACCAACTCAATACAACGGTTGGTAGCTAACAATAGAAATGTTTATGAATTTCATTTAATCATGCAAGTTAGCTGTCATGGAGGCTTGTCCATGCAAGTTTGATCGGATGAGTTGTTTTTAATGAGAACTAAATTCCTTGAGTGCATTTTGAGCCCGCCCGTTAGATTTCTAAAGGCAAAGTATGATTCTTTTATGTAACACTGTAAAACGTGTAAATTTACGCAGTGTTTTAAATTTACGTACTGTCGTTAATTGAAGAGGCATGTGCAGTTGGAAATTTCTCAATTGCATATTTCACCTCGACAGATATTCAAATACACCTGTATTCTCAATTTGTTGAGGCACTACGCAAGTCTTCGTCAGTCAGTGAAATTTCGAAGTAGTGAGTAAACTGCCAGTACAACAGGAGCTAAAATAAGCCTTTAAACTGAAGAGTTTCGGTGATTGAGTCATAGAGTAAATGAGAAGTGTGTGAAAAAGCTCATCACCTTGACTCATTTGGTTAAAAAAAGTGTTTGAGCTTTACCCACTCAAAATACTTGGCTTGTAGTACTTGACGAATCATCAAAACTTGAAAAGTGCTTCAAGCTGGGACATAAAGACTTTAATGATTGAAGCCCAAAAGAAAGCGTTTCTTATTGGATTTTACAGAGAGGTGTGTAAATTTACACACTGAATTTTTAAAGTGCTTTTGAAAACTGAAAGAACTTAAAAAGTCTATGCAATACTTCTCACTCAAGTGCTCTGATAAATGCCATCATTTGAGTTATTAAGAAGGCATCTGGAAGCATCGTTTTCACTGATGTTTATATTTTGTGGTATAATAAATATTAATAATAAATAATAAAATAATAAAGCGACTTAAAGAATTACTGGAAAGCCACAGCTAACAAATTTCTACCACTAAAATGTTCCGATTGCTGAAACCAAGGTCCAGATCCTTAACTAAAAGGCATCTGAAATCATCTTCTTCAGTAAAAAAAAGTGTGTAAATTCACGCATTGAAACAGGATTGGATTGGGATCAGATCAATAAAGGGTAATAGTTTGCCCTTTCCAAGTGTTAAAAACTCCTGCTATCACTCAATAGAGTTCATAGGTAAGAAACGAATCGTGTTTCCACCCTCCCAACTGAGTAAAAAAGAAAAAAACCAATTTTAATGAGTTAATCAACCGCAAGTTCACAGTCAATTGACTTACCAAGTCAATTACTTGGTTTTTTCTTCACTTCATCACCATTTCCAATCCAAATGTCAAAGCAAATTTGCATGCGAATGACCCCTGCGAAGTGGACGCCAAGCCCACTTATGATGCAGAAAAGCGTGGAATTGTTCCATCAGCATTAAAATCACGCACATTCCAACGACCATCACCACTTCCCAATACAAACTCATGAAACCGTGTCCAAATTGAATATTTTGTCAACTTACAACCGAGTTGACATACTCTTAAGTGTTAACGCCACACCATGTGTTGACGTCCGTTATTTTGCCTCTAACAGATTGTCATAGAGCATTTTCAAAACGATTCGCTCAACTGGCAATAGTACGAGTACACAAAATGTCATTATAATTCACTCACTTATCCGGTGATATTTATTCAAAAAATGTCCAAGTTGCGTGTGAGTTCACAAAATATGTGCGCGACTACTTCAACTCGATTCGCTTGGGTCAAACTCGCCTTAAGAAGCGTCAATTGAAAACCACTAAACGTGACATTTTGCCTCTGGCTATGGAAACAGTTATTTTTTTCTCTCTTTTTTGCAGGGATGCAGAGAGAAGAACTCGTTACTAGTATGCAGACAAACTAGTCATAGCTACATGAGCGATTAGCGATTCAGGTGGTCATGTCGGTGCCATCGGGTTCATGTTGATGTTAAAAAATTATCCTATACTTGCTATACACAAGCAAAGCTTATTATCCCAAGAGATTAGAATGGTAATGCTAATCATATGAAAACAACATGGTACTCTAGCGCGTGCAAACAAAAGTCACTTGCGTCGAAGTCAATAAACTTTGTAAAGACGAGTCAAGTTTGTTAAAGTTGGAATTAACATCTTCGAAAAGCTTTGCCCTTTTCACGTGTTTGGATATGTTTCTGGGACATGGTACGGTTAATGGATTTGTGTTGAAGATTTGTCTATAGAAAATTGCAAAGAGCAAAGCTGCCAGAGATGGCTATGGCTAGTCTGCCTGTAATTTTGCCGTGTTGTGAAAGGCAATGGTTGGGGTCCATGTTGTTAGCCAACCGTTGCGTTGGGTATTTACAAAGTGTTCCATGTTTGATTTTGGGAGTGTGTTTTAATTGGAAAAGTTTAGATGATGGTAAGCCCCTGAGACTATAATTCAATGTTTACAGAAGTCATTTACATTGTATGTGACAATTATTTTTTTAAGGTTTTCTTTAACACACAAATCACAAACTTTCAAGAGATATCACAAAATAAGATGTGGAAAACAAATGCTTCTAAGAAAACAACGAGCAATAGAAAATCCGACTTCCAAAAAAGTTTAGTAAAAGAGACATTTATGACACTCCAATGCAGGACAGTGAATAAATAGGGTGGTACAAAAGAGGATCACTTGGTGTCCTTGCACGTTTCTTTCAACCATACCTTGAAAGAGCATGGATGGAACTTACAATATTTGGACAAATGCGAACGGCTAATTGAGAAAGCTCTACTCATATCGGAAAAGTTGTTGAATTTTTGGCTAGAAACCATACCCATGAAAAACATTTTCTTCCTTGATATTTCTGGGGTTCGAACGGGCACCACTCCAATGCAGTTAATTATCAAGATCTTCCTTTCGTTGAGATGGATGTTTGTGATATAGTAGCCCAAATGAATAGTCTAAGGGTCTTCACTTGCCGTTTTCTTGCTTTGCATTTTCCATGTTCGCTTACGCATGCGCACATCATCCTATTAAGAAAATTGCTGGTACTATTTGTTATCCCTATAGCAATAATATTCGAGTTGCCTGCCTGAAATTGATCGGCGATCCTTCTCTGTATTTTGTTTTAGTTCCCGCTGTAGGTCTAAGACAATCAAGTTGTTTTTAGTAGCACAGCACCCAGCGCGACAGCACCCAGTCAATCACTTTTTTTTAAATTCCCCAAATTTATAGCCTTGAAAATTTCTTCTAAAGAGAAAATATAATACCAATATCTCAATGCATTCAAAAGTTATGATGTTTGCCACGGGAAAAGTCAATTGGGACCACCGTGCTCTTCATTTCTGATATGTTTACTAATCGATCAACGTCGAAAATAAAAGACGCAACTGGTCCTAGCTTCGATCCCTGAGGTACCCTTGTCGTAATTGATGTCTTTACAAGTTCTCTTTTCATTGTATAGGTAAGGTACAGAGGAGCTGCTCTCGACGCACTGCTGAATCATCCTTCCATTGATAACTACATCATTGGGTGTATTCTCAAGACCATTTCTCTTTTAAAGAGATGTGGTCACTGACACAATTCTCCTTGGAGCTCTGAGGAACTCGCAAGCAGCATCTTTTGACTCACTTCTAATGGATATGCCGTCTGACACGATGATCCCAAGGCTCAAACCGCGTCAAAAATACTCTGTCAACCTTCCTTCAGTTCAGGACTGGTCCAACTTTAGATTCTGAGTCTGGAAAAAACTATTATCAAATCTTCACTGATGGTTGCAAAACCAACGAGGGATCTGGTGCTGCTGCCTTTGTGGAGAATGACGACATACGACTGCAGGCCTCTTTTTGGCTTTGGGGTCATACGTATCCATTTTCCAAGCGGAGGTGATGCTATTCAAATGGCTTTAATCCACGTTAAGTTGATAAAAAAAATTTCGTCCAAGTTAGTCATCGCACTGAGGTATATCGGATCGGTATATCAGATGATTCGGATGGTAGGCGATGTTTCCAGCCATTTTTCTTATCGTCAAGAGTACGTATACTGGTCCGACGGTGTTATTTGTACAGCCTTTGACACTGGTGGTCGAAAGTGAGCCCAAGCATTATTTTCCTTTCGAAGATTAGAAGCTTCTTCATCATAGACTTTGGAATGGGGAACCAGACATGCCGTAGTTGATGACGGATCTAAACTGGTACTTGTAAACATATCAGGAGCTTTGTTACCTGATTTAGTCTTATTCTTTTTCTCAACAAAGGTGAAAACCGATTGAAGGTGAAATCAGCTACCATAATAACAGTCCTCGAGTCCGAGTTGAATTTCTGCACTTCGCTGAAGTTGAAGGCTTAATACTTGGCACTTATTTCAGCTGGCAGTGTAAGTTTATCATGGACTTGATGGCAGCACCTGTTAATTCCAATACTTCTCAAGCAGACGAACTCTCATTTAGGACTCTGACTTCTTCTATTTTCCAGTAAGCCTTGTAGAACTATGTTTTAAGGCTTGTGAGTTCTATGAGGATGAATATGGAAATATCGTGACATCAGAACGCATATTTGATGACGGTATCGAATTGTTGCTGATGTCTGATGTAGAGTGCTGTTGCTTGACTGGTAGCTGGAACCATGTGTGGGCTTGTAACATTGTTACATAATTTACACATTGTTCCGATAAACTCATCAAACTGATCGTGGCTCAATTGAAAAGAAATCAGATCTAAAGATTTCTGGTCCTTTTTGTGAATATGACAAGCAGCAACTATATGAAAAGACAGAGGAGACTTGCAACCATATACTTTTTTTTACTTTTATTAGTGCCAGTTTTTCTTCTCATATCATTACCCTCAAACGAAATTCGTTGCATTCATTCACCTTGGTTCTTTGCGGCTCAGCCCATAAACAAGACGAGTTTTTTCTCATCAAAAACACACTAAAAACTCTACAGCCTTCCATCGCTCCTACTTCATGGTGAACCTTCAAAATCCCTTGCAAGGCAAGATTTGTTTCATGTCTCAATAATCCTCTCATGTTCCCAATTCGGGCATCCAGAAGGCCACCCACCACCACCACCACCAACTGCCATTATCATTTTCATCAGCATGAACATGAACACAACATGAGCAAACCAATGACTTTATTCATATCTCGTTCAACTTCTTCTCTTCTGACGATGCACAGTCGGTATGTAGTACTTTCAAAATAATAAGCAATTCATTCGATTCTGCTGACTTCACTTCGAGGTCCCCCACAAAAAATACGTGTGTGTATGGATATCGTATTCATATTCAAGTCCAAAATCAATTCAATAAAAACAGAATGAAAAAAAACACCAACCAACAACCAGTTTTCGAATGAAAGTGTCTGCGCGGCAGTAAAACGCTCACAGAAATAATGTGGGTCAACCTTTTTCATATTCAGCCAAATTTGGCACAGCAGCTTTTTTTATGTTGCGAATATGGGCTGACGGACGCGATGGACGTCTCAAAAAGTAATACAGTAAGGTGCAGATTCAGGGAGAAAATCATCGTAAAATTAATTCTTCTTTTATTTTATCACAAATTAACTGACTCCGAGAGTGAAGAGGCCATGTTAACTAACTGTTTGTTGTCATTGTATGATCTGCGATGTGACGAGAAGATGAGACCCAGAAACATGGAAGCTGGTTGAATAACTTAGACTATAACTGGGTCGATTTCGGATTGCAGCTTCCACGGGAGGTGTGACTTTGTGCTGATTTCTTTTTATAATTTGTGGTTTTATGGTGATTCTCCATGATTAGAGTTGAAAGCGTGCTTTGGAAATGAGGAATAACTGTTTGATTAAACATGTGCCAAACGATAGAATCTGTTGCTTCCCATTTGGTTTGTATTCTGAGGCAGGAAAAAAAACTTTATTCAATTTCATGCTTTTTAGGTCTCAAATCACAACTAGAAATTTAAAATTTAATTGATCACAATTCACACGGAGTCGTTCTACTGAAGGCACACGACATAATGGACAGGAACGTGCTCAGTTAATGGAATTCAATACCGAGGTGACCATGGTTACGTTATCAAACCGAACCGCGATAACATGTTATGTTCTTAGAACGGCGCCCACCTCCGGACCCACATACTCATAACATTCAACATCAACATGTTTGTTGAGTACTTTTTCCCCATACACCATGTCGATTCTATTTGCAAAGTTGTCTTTCACCTCCTTTCGAGTTCTCAATTGCAGTTAAGTCGCCATAATTCAGTCGAACAAATTGGAACCACTCCTTAACCACGCAGAGTCCGCTAGTGCTCAGCTTAGATAGAGTCATTTGAATAAATATTTACTGTGCCTTTTGGCTTACAGAGCCTCCCTCTCATATCGTCTTACCCCAGCAGTACAAGCAAAATTAACACCTCAAAGTCGTCTTCGATACACTTTATATTAACTGCATCTATAAATACAACATCTGCTTCATCTATGAAGATATTAGAGAGAATCATACACCGCAGCGCAGGTATGTCTGAATCTGAAGGCGTATATTTATTCCGCCCACGTCGTCGCGCGCGTATTCACCAGCAAAGTGCAACATTATTCAAGTGCAGTATGATATTGTTCATACATAATCGGGAACACGTTCTGCATGTTAATGTTTTATCTATGAATGGCGCATTATTCCGTGGAATTGAAAATTTGCATATAATTTGTATGGAATAGTATTTTTGTTTATTTATTTTTTGTTTGTGTTTTTTGTGACAGATAATCTGTTCCTTTTTTTACTGGTTTTTGTGTCAACTGTGGAATTCGAAATAAGCTGTGAGACAATAGAAAAGTCTATGTCCAGATGCTATCGCGGGTGGTGTACTACACTGTACAACACTAGTAATTCTTGGAAATTGGATATAGTCAAACATGGTTTACATGGGGGTAAGAGATAGTGATTAGGATTTGAAAAACAAATACACATTCGATTTGTAGTCAGTGGGCGTCACGGTCAGGAGAGATGTCTGACGTAATTTCTATTGTTTTACAAAGAACAATCAAGCGCCTCGAAATCATCTTTGAAATTTCAATCGGAATAGTAATTTAGTTGGAAACGCCATCTGAGATGTAATGCAAACAACTACTTATCATTATCATTGTTATCCCAGTTCGTGGTTCGAATCCCAACAGTGGCAAAAATGTTTTTCACGTTTATCGCCTTTCGTGAGGAATTGGCAAGTCCTAAAGTAAATTCATTTCCGTGAAAAGAGCTTTCTCGATTTAGCCGTTCGGAACCGGCAGAAAACTGTAGGTCCCCTTCAGTCACTCATGGAGGGTCGGTTGTGAGAAATACCCAGGGGCTCCTCACTCTGTTTCGCCACCCTATTTGTTTATTTATTTCTTTATTTATCGTTTTGATTGTAGCTAAAGCAGATTTAGATCCTAGACCAAAGTGGCTTCTTCAGCTTTCGATGAAACATTCATATATATGAATTCAATTTCCCAGTATCACTGGTTTGGTTAGATGTGACTTTCCAATATACATAAGTCTTAGTCCACACTTTATTCAACTTCACAGGGCTGAATGATCTAATACCTCTTCGTTGCAATTAAGTTCTGTTCATGGAAGTACTCGTTACGATAGCAAAATTGCCATTAAAATTGTGAGCAGCTTTTTAACGAAAAGTACAGTGGCCTAAGATTTGTGAGTAAGTAATAATTGCAACAAAGGAATATATTAGAAGTCCTTAAAAGAAGCGCTGAGGAGCCCAGTCAATTATTTCTTGAGACTATGACATAAATCGTCAACAACTGTTCACCATCGTTATTGCTCTGCGAAATCAATTCATGTACTTCTCCGCGAGTCTGCTTTAGCTTCAAATGACGGTCTCGTAGTTCTTTTTCTTTGCACTGTGTAATCTGCAGACTGATTGGCTTATCCCTCTGTATATGACTTTTCTATCGAAAACTTTGCTTCCTAATGTCAAAATTCTGTCGTGCAATTTCCTCAAGACGTTTTCTGAGACTTTAAACATTTCAGAAGCCTTAGGAAGCACAGCTCTAGCAAAGTTCAGCTCAATTCTCAGCTAAAAAATTCGATTTCTAAATTGAAGATGGAGTTCCAAGGACAGGGCTGCTCTTATGATCTTCATTAACTGCAGTTCAACTTGTCTTTCGTTTGGTACCCGCATCCAAGAAACCGAAAAGCTGATATGACGATGATCTTCGTTGGAATGACCACATATTTAAAGTCGCCAAAAACGCTGCTAAATGCTTAGGCTTCTTGTGACAATGCAGGAAGTTCTTCACCCCTTCTGATCCGGCTAAAATTTATAACGCATTCATTCACCCAAAACTGGAGTATAACTCCCATATCCAGGTGCTTCTCAAACATCTTTGCGCCTACTTGATAGGGTACAAAATAGAGCGTTGAAATTGATAGGTGATCGTTCATTCGTAGAATCGATTGATTCTCTTGAACATCGTCGAAACTTTACCTGTCTCTCTCTTTTTTAACGCTTTTTTCACAAACATTGCTCTAGTGGAGCAGCCAGTTGCATTCCTCCCCTGAAACAAGTTAGCCGCAACACCCGCCTCGCAAGGAATGCTCATCAGTCTTACCTTGAGCCCAACTTCGGAGGTATAGAGATTCGTATTTCAGTCGCACCACCCGAATGTGGAATGCTTTACCTGGCACTGTATTTCCCCTACATTACGATTCAAAAAGATGCAAAAGCAACGTGCATCGGTGTCTCCTACTAAATCCGCTCCTATTTTCCTAAATGCTCGCGCTGAGCTCAATCCTACTAATCTTATTAACGTGAAAGTTTGTATGTGTGGATGTATGTTTGTTACTCTTTCACGCAAAAACGGCTGAATGGATTTCAATTAAACTTTCCAATAACATAGCTTATACATCAGAATAACACATAGGCTACAATTTATCCCTAAATTCCCTCGGGAACGGGAACGTATACGGGAACTTAGAAACTACAACACCGATTTCAAAAATGTTTCCACTGTTAGAATGCTTCATTATCCCCGAGTAACATAAAAACTATTTCATCCCCATATTCCTACGGTTCCCTATATTCCCACAGGATCAGGAACGTATACGGGAACTTTGACACTACAGCACCGATTTCAAAAATTCTTCCACCGTTGGAATGCTCCATAATCCCGGAGTAACATTAACTTTAACTCATCCACATATTCCCACGAAAACGGTCACCATATTCCCACGGAACGGGAGTCTTAACTAATATTGAAAATGCGAATGTAGCTATGTCGGTATGTTTTTCGTATGTCTCCCGTTCAAACTGCTTAACAGATTTTATTAAATTAGCTACAGAGATGGTCTAGAAGATGCGGAAGGATAAAGGCTATACATATATCTATCCTTATATTCCCACGGGAACGGAAATGGGAATTCAAAAACTACGGTCTCAAAAGTATGTTGAAAAAGGTGTTGAAATAGGGTTTGAATGTTTTTTTTTTTTTAAATATGTACCGCCATTTTTAAGGCTAGAAGTTTTGTTTCCTAAAAAGTTAAAAATGCTGCTGAAAGTCACTATTCCACGCGGACGAAGTTGCGGGCACAGCTAGTAACATTATAAGGGTAATCATAACCCCTTGAAGTGTGCGTTAATTATAAAAAAAAAACTAAGGAATTGTTTAGAGTTAGGAAATAATCTGTGAAGTGTCTTCAGAGATATTCAGAAAACGGATCAAAGAGTTTGTCGTATGATATTTTTGGATGGTCAACCGATTTGTTTGAAATATGCAGGATTTGAAAAAATTTTTCAAAATTGTTTAAGTTTTCGTTAAATGTGTTAGAATTATGTTGCCGGCTAAACAATAGCTAAACTATTTTAAATTTAAATATTGTCGGTTATTTAGTTCCAAATTTACACTGAAGTCTGCACTGAACAAATATTTGTGGCATCCAGTACATTCGAGAACATAGTAGTTTATTATTTTTACAAGCTGCAATTTAGGCTTAAGTTCCTTAGGCAACTGATTATGTTATTTTTAAGGTAGGAACTCGAAAAACGATGGATTTTCATTGCAGAAACCAATTAAAATGCTAATTAAAAAGAAAAAACTACAGAGTGCCATTCAATTGGGGAAGCAAAGCGGATAGGAGGGTGAAAAATCTCCCAAATCGGTATTTTCAATAAATTTGTGCGTAATTTCGACAAATTTTAAAAAGCCTTTGGTGAAGAAAACAAAATTTTTCATTGCTGTAGCTTCTTGTATAAAAAAAAGTCTAAATTTTCCACAATTTGCGTTTTCGTTTTCTCCCACTTTTTGGTGCTCTCTGTTGATTTGCATCATATACTCATTGTTCGAAACTCATTAGGTAGGTACCTACATGATGAGAATGGGCAATTGTACATCCGAACTATGTAGAGGATGCTAAAACCTCGAAGCTTGGCTCACACAAGGAACGAGGAACAAACAGGGCGACATCTCTAACTTTCCACTGAACAGAATCACTAAGTTCATTAAGAGCTATAAATGATTAAGACTCTCACTGAACCATTTTGAAGAGTCTGAACCATTTGGAGATCAGTTCTATTAGATCCAATTGCTTTCTTGTATTTTTGAAAATTGATCGCAGTTTAGACTGTTGAAGCTTTCGGTGGACCTTCGTCTATAGTTTTTGCTCATTTAATTAGGGCCGCAATATGTTTCGTTATAAAATCAAGAAGCAAAATACTTGTATAGAATCAAAACTTAACACTTGTGGTGGAGCACATTTTAGAGCTCTTGCCGTAATGGTTAGCACATCTGATTGCTATAAGGGAGGTTTGTGATTCGAGTTCCAACAGGAACCCTTCGATAATTAATTCCATGAAAATCTCTTTACCGATTAGGCGTTCAAAACCGGCAGAAAATTGCATGTTCCTTCCATTCATGGTTGTGAGAAATGTTCTAGGCACAGGGTCTGCTCGCTCTGTTGCTTTTTTGTTTTTAATAACTTGAATACTTACCTTTTCTCAACGTCAAGATTATGGTATTGTATTAAGCACACATTCGCAAGTTTGTGCGACCCAGTCGAGGCCATTTTGTTTTCTTTTTGATATTTTTTATATAAGTGGAATACAGAGCTAATTTCTCTTAGTGATGGAATCGAAGTCCGTTTACTCTGCTATACACGGCCAAACTTTGTTTTATTGAACACAGAATTGTACTTCACTCTGATTTCAACGCACATCGTTTAAAAACAATTTTTTATTTCCTTCAAAAACTATCACATATGAATTTGTGTATGTATAAAATACAAACTTCTTTTAATTGCATAAAAAGTAGTTTTGCATTTCTTTCGACACCAAAATGTATACATAATATTGTCTTAAGCATTTGGTAAGTCAGGTGCGGTATGAGAGTCATTAAGACGCTTCTTTTATTTTAATTCAACACGACACTCCTTTTTTCTGCGCATAATAATTCTTGTTATTTATTCATTATTTTCAATTTCTCTTTCAGGTATGTACCAACCAAACAGCTTTTGGGTTTCTACGCACGAGTGAAAAGAGTGACTTATGTTTTGGCAACATTGGTCCAAGTAAGCCCTTAGGCTCGCGATAAAAGACAAAAAAGAGATAAAGCAGCACTTAAGTAAGCATTTCATTCAATAACCATAAATTTTGTTTTAATTAATTACACCCTTGAGTGATCGTAATAATTTCATATGTTGCTTTGCAACAACGGGTCTCAATTTTATTTCTACACCAAACTACATTTCAATCATGCGACCGAATTGAGGCATGTCGATAATGTAATTGACCTTTACCATCCAATCAGTGGTGTTACTCAATTTTAATCCAATTCGCTACCGCCTGCCGCATATGCACTGCATTTATCATCACCGTATTATTACCACACCTCCAAAATTGCAATTACAATGTGTTTTATATGGTGCAAGCTGGCACTCCATGAAATTCCCCCAGCAAGGCTAAAAAGGTCAGCAATTGGCCACTTACTTGTCACACAAACTGGAAACACTAAAGCCATAGACCACATGTTATTATTATGCTCGTATTTTTTGCATAGAAAGCAATTTTTTGCGAACAACCTCAGCTTACATAAAAAAACGTCCAACTTTCTCTTTACTTTGTAAAACTTTTTTTAAGAAAAAGAATTCATTTTGCCATCTCTCTCTGTCTGCGGCTCATTCAATTTGTACCGGAGATAAGTTCGAAAGGCTAGGAGTACCAAAATCTTAATTGAAATGCTTCTGCCACTGATTTTGCGCGAAGTACTTTTGGGGTCATTTGATATTATATTTTACTTATTTTTATAGTCAGCTATTGAGGCAGAGCTTTGTTGCTATAAAACTAATTGAAATTGATTTGAGGGCGTTCGGTTCAACGCTTTAGATATTTACGATCAGGTGCTGGCGATGGTGATTATGTTGTCTTCTACACTGATTGAGTAGGTAATTAGTAACCAAGGCCTTCATGGGTGGGGTATGTTCATTGAATGTGCGAGCATTCTATACAATTATTTACATTACAATGTGGCGGCTCGACACAAAGTAAATTCTATGAATATTTTTTTCCTTCTGAGGTAGTTTTACAGTGAATTGCGAAGACAGGGAATTGTTATTAACTAATAGGAACTCTTGCTTCATCGATAAACTTAACACCCAAAGTGTGGCTAAACACTGCGCCTTTATTGTGTTTTCTATGACTGGTTTTTATCTGCGCGGTAGACTGAAGTCTTACTTAAACGAAAAGCATTGCTTGAATTAGGATAAAAAAATTTTGGAGTTTTTGAAATAGTGCAAATTTTTATGCCAAATTATCGGCAGTCGAAAATCACTGACACTAGAAGTCCTCTCACTGCCACTTTCTGGTTTCTGTATTTCTTTAAGACTCTGAGAGAGGATAAAGAATTTTGTACCAGAAGAAATCAATCTTAGAATTTCCTGGCCGTAGGACCTTCATCGGCCTACGAAGCGGTCAGCGCCATTTATGCTGACCTTTTTTTAGTTAATTCAGTCTGGGCAGATTCTTCAGCTTTTGACTTGGATAAGGTTTTATTTAACTTTTGCCAGACATTAATGAAGTAAGTGAAATTAAATTTAATTCCAGTAACACTATAAGAATCCTGTAGCTCAGTTGTTAATAACACATTTAAATTGTGTCTGTTAACCAATAACCATTGTGGTACCCGTGCCGTGATGGTTAGCATGTCCGCTTGTTAACCAAGAGGATCTTGGTTCGAATCTCAACAGAAGCAAACATGTTTTTCCATGGGTTTCGCCTTTTGCGAGGCATTGGTCCTCCGCTAGTAAATTAATTGGCATGAAAAGCACTTTCTCGATTAGCCGTTCGGAACCAGCAGAAAGTTTTAGTTCCCCTCCATATTCCCTTACAAGATATGGTTGTGAGAAATGCGCTAGGCCCTCGGGCTCCTCGCTCTGTTGTGCCACGCTTTTTATTTTATTTATTTAAACCATTAACCAGCTGGAGTATTTAGTAAATAGATCACGAAAAGTTAAATATTTCTTCTGCAAAACAACTTTTTTAGGGCCTGTCCGTATCCAGCCTCTAGATATGAGTATCTTGACGAAAATCACTGCTTTGACCGCAAGTCTCCTGATGATCCTGAGGAATTCTTTTCGTATGGAAGAACTTTAATCGAGAATTTTTGAAGATTTTCTTATGGAAAATATTATGAGAGTAAAACTTGCTAAACAGCTAAAGGCGACATGATGGAGGACTACTTACTTACTTAGGTGGGAATTACAGTTCGGGGTGAACTTGAGCTTCAACCATAACATCTTTCGCCAATAATTTTGGTTTCAGGCGAGCTCTCTCGAGTTTGGGCTCTTAGTCGGTTGAAATCTTTTTCCACTTGATTACGCCACCTAAGAAGAGGTCTTCCCTTTCCGCATTTTGTGCTTTCGAAAACCCGTCGAGCCGGAGCGTTGATGCCCATCCTCTCTATATGGCCCTCCTATCGTAGCATCGCTATGCGTACTCTTGTAGCTAAGCCCATGTGACGGTACAGCTCATACAGCTCGTTAATATATCTTCTTCTTCAGACATTGTTTTCACATACGGAACCAAAGATTATTCGGGATATTTTTCCTTCAAAAGCACCAAGGGTTTTCTCATCCGCTTTCGATAAGGTCCATGCTTCCGCGCCGTAAAGCAGGACTGGGATGATTAAGGTCCTATGAGGGTTACTGACTATGAGGGTTACTGACAGTGATAAAGAAACGTGATGAATTCACAATGAAGCCTAAAAGCGTCCTGTTGGTGGCATACTGACAGTCAAAAATCAACATGAAGAATGAACATCGACAGCCAGAAATCGACATGACAAAGACACACCCACAGTCAAAAAGCAATATTGTGAAGGCACACCGAAGGCCAAGGAGCGAAATTATGAAAGCTCAACAACACCCAAAAAGTCATGTCATAATGAAGAACCTGTGATCTTTATAATTCACGAGCACTTCAAGGAGTTGTGACTGTTCTTATAATGCTGGAAAAAGCAGTACGGGTAAACGATGACATGGTGAAGTCAGCTTTGATTTTATTTTTGTAAGCTCATCGAACAAAAAATTTTACAAAATTTAGGAAGCGGAACAAAGCCTGTCCAAAAGTTTACACAGCTCTGCACTGTAGAGGATGAGATTGTGCCAGTTATATGATTTCAAGAGCTCAACTTTCATCGGCGGGACCATTTTATGAGGCTGGTATTAAGAAAACTAACTGATTTTTGGGTTTCAAATTGAAGGTGGCAATTCTCACACACGTTACCATTTTGATTTTGTATGCAGGATGAAATCTACCGACATTGCTACGCCAAAGAAGTACAACTTCTTACGTGCTTACAAGTACACAAGTTAAATGTGTTCCAAAAAACCTTGAAAAGTTCTGCTCTGTGCCAAAAATAAAGGTTGTCTGAAAAAATGCTGTTACTTGATATTTAAATTCTTTTTTTTTTTTTAAGTAGAAGCCATTAGTACGTTTGCATATACACAATCAGGTACATAAATTATTTTTTTTTAACCAGATTAAAGTTCACCACAATATTTTCGTTTCTTTACTTCCCCCGTGGCCGGGAGCACCTCAGGCATTGCGACGAACATACGACATAAAACAACACAAACCTGATTTGCTGATATTTTATTTCCCACTGAACTCACAAGAAGGGATATACGTTATTGTCTCTCCTTTTCAGAGCATCTTCTTTATTTCTTCTGACTACAAATCACTTTCACTCTATTCGAACAGAGGTCATTGGGGTCTCACAAATCTCGTTTGAGCCCTGATTTATCCTCTTCTCAAGAGTCAACAATTTTTCCCAGATGTTGTCTTCTTTACGAACGGGGGATACACCAATCCACCATCCACGTGTGCTTCTCTTATTTTTATCAATTCAAAAAGAATTCTATTAATAATGACATTTACATTCGTGGCTTGTTAGCAAGACCTTTATATCAAAAAAAGAAAAAAAATCCTGCTGGTTGTTGTAACTCGTACTCGCTGCACTCGTGATTATCTGACCCAAATGATTCAATGAAGTAAAATGGTTAAGCGTAAAGGTCGTGATTGAAATGTACAGCAAACATGCAACATCCTCTATCATAAGTCTTCTTTGTATATCGACTTCAAACAGGTTCGTCATAAATTCACCTAAGTGTCTCTTTAAACACGAACTAATGCCCACCATCATCATACTTTGAACGACAATTTTGGATAAAGAGGTCGCATCATTCATGATTGCTTACTTCATTCCTGTCTGACTTCCTGCTTGAAGCACAGAAAATACTCTGTTCTGTGTACATTTCTCTTTGATGTGAGAGTTCTTCATCAGAAATGTTCCTTCTTTTTGGTGTCAGGCAACAGCAACAGGTACCACTAATGCATCTTCAAGCTTCAGCCAATGACTATACGATGAAGTTGATGATCAACAGTATTGACCTCGATTGGCAATTTGCCACAAGCAACGGTGTAAAAGACTCTTGTCCCACATACAATTTTTTTTTTTCTCTTCTTTTTTTATATTCAATTGCTTTGCAAATCAATGAGTGAAATTGATCCCTTGTGTGACTTTCTTTTCTTTAAATCCCCTAAAGCCACAAACGAAACACTAATCTGCAAATAGACCGCTTTCCAGTTCGCAAATTAACAAATGCAAATAACTTCAATGGTTTTATGGACGGATGACACGATCATGCCGCCGCCGACACACACGTTAGATACCATTTTTGATGTTATTCCCCCACGAGTTTTATGAATTCGAGTTCGTGTTTTCAAAGCTGGGGAAGTCATTTGATCTTTTATTTTTTATTTATTCATCGATATTCGGAGTGTGTACAAACATTTGTTTAGTAATTCCGTCTTTAAGTTGACTTTTATCTTTGGGTTACCGTTATTTCTCTTGTGACAGGGACAGGGTTTTACGAAATTTGTCTTGGGAATTATGTTTTTGTTTTGTGAAGAGTTATGTTTATCGCATTAAGTTTGAGTGTGTGCTTAAAATAGCATAATTTTTATTATTTTTTAAGTTAGATCTGTTTTGTGAAAGAAGGAAGCTCGTAAGCTTGAGACTTAAATTTGAATAAATGTTTTTTGACTAAGCTTCTGTAGGCCACCATTGAAACAGAAAAGAAAAGATGTTTTTCTAAGCCGATTCAATCGCCATTCGCTTTGACTTTTCCAACAGAATATGCATAAACATCACATAGGTGGAAGCATAACAGATGGCTCTAAAGTTTACCAATATGGTGAAGAAGATGTTTAAATAGATGATTGATTGGCAATCAGAAAAGAGATTTTATTCCTCGAGAAATTATCTCTTGGAAGTGCAACTTCCTAATTCAGTAGACTCTTCCAAAATGAGCCACACCAGCAAGTTGCCGTTGCTTGTTTTTATGCAAAAACACTCTAAAAGGCATTCAAATTTGTCAGACCAATTGAGTCAACAACTAACGATACACTTTATACTCGGCTTGACCTCGGTTCGAAGCTTACATTCAATAAATCTCATAGTTGGATTAAGCACTTAGTGTTGATAAAGCTCGGTACTCACATCACATCTCGAGCAAACAGAACACAAGTCTTGGCCCAACCAAATCACCCACTCATTCCAAATACCAATATGGGTGGTGTTTCAGTAAAGTTAGACAGGTGAAATACTAGAAACATTTCGGTAGTTCTTTTGCAATCTGACACACCTCTAGCTCTATCCAATTCCTGCAGAGTATTTCGACAGACAAATTATTTGACTTTGGGAATTTTATTCTTAGCAATCCCATTCAACCAGAAGCATTTGTATAACCTTTTGACTAATGAGCCGCATTATTGAATTTGAAAAGAAAATTGCTTACTAATTATGGTGAAGCGTTCTTTTCCTGTGACTAGCCGCCAGCCAGCCGCTGCACAACGTGGTTTGCTAATTGTCAGCGGCACAAATCTCTCAAGACACAAGTAGGTGCTGCAACTCCGGTAGATAGGTATCTATAATTGCATCAATCAGTTATTGGATATATTATACGAGTAGGTACATGAGATCAGTTTCAATATTTGTTTAACAATTGAAGTGTATCCGTTGAGTTTATGGGCTTGATGTCGTGTGGACACAGCTCACTAGAAAGTAGTCAACCATATAAGTGCGGATAATTTGTAAATATTAAAATAATGTGAGGGAAAAAAAATTAAATTTGCAATTCAATATTTAGAGTAATTGCTGATTAAAATCGCTTAAACGTGATTGTTTACATAGGTGCTGAAGTGACAATTTGCGTATAGGGTGTAGATGGTGTTCAATGACGAGTGAAAGGCGAAATGTGGTTAGCCTTATTGACGGAAAAGTTATTATTAGAAGAACTTAGCTAACGTGAGAGATCAGATAACAGTTTTAGTCTGGGGATTGTAGTGTTTCGTCTTTTTAATGGAGTACCAAAAGGTTCCTTAATTTATTCTGTTTTTTTTTTTTCGTTTAAAGTGGAATTCAAAACCTTAAGAAAAGTTCATTCGCCTTATTGACGGAAAAGTTATTATTAGAACAATTTATCTGACGTGACCAAGCAGATAACAATTTCCGTCAGGTAAAGGTAGTGTTTCATCTTTTTTAATGGAGTACCACAAGGTTCCACTCTTTGCTTGGTATTTGTTTATTTGTTTTTTTTTTTTTTAATATAGAGTGAAATTCAAGACCTTTTGCTTTTAGAACTGCAAAGCACAAAAAGATTCCTGATTTTAAAAAAAACCTAACAATAAGTAAGGAACCAATTAGCCACTGTATTGTGCTTAGACAACAGCGCTACCAAAAGCTTTAAGAATTTGAAGACAAGTAAGCTACTGTGTGATAAATTGATCTGAAGAGCCTTATCGTGTGGTGGAGATTTTATGGCATGACCCATACAGCATAGTTTTCTGACTTCGGGAAGAATATAAATCAGGCTAGATTAGGTTAGGTTAGATGTGGCTGTCAGTAATACGGATACCGAAACACTTAGACCACATAGGATCCATTGTGGAACCACTGAGACCAGAATTGATCATCCTCTGGTTCCCATCTAGGGGATAACATAGTTAAAACTCCCTCTAATCAAACCTGGACTAACGATCACCAGTTAGTCAAACCAGCCAGAACTTCGTACGCGAAATGAAGAGACTTTAAGGGTTTTTTTTTTGAATTTTGTCGTTGAAAAAGTAATGAACTAGCAAGTGCAGGGCATGAGCAAAGGAGATGTTGGACTGTCTCTTCTTTCTCCTCGTCCATACAGCTTCCACAGAAGTCATTTGAGTAGACACCAGATCATTTGGAGTGTCTACCTATTGGGCAGTGTCCTGTAAGGACACCTATTATAGAACAAATATGCAGACGACTTAGATTCAATAAGCTCTTTGAACGTTTCGAGTTCACACATGGCTTCGAGTTCACACATGGCCAAATTCGTTTAGTCAAAAGACATGTATTACTCTGCGTCCATCCAGTGCTCATCTTCTCAGAGGCGTCCTGCCTTAGTAAAAGCTTACATGTAGCAATAGGTATACCTATATTGATCCTTCAGGTTGAAGATGAGAAGTCGTACCTTTTCGGCGAGGTGAAGAATAAGACTTTGTTCTGATTTCTGTTATATGCCTGAGCAGTCATACATGCTTAAGAGTTGTGGTTCTAGATATGAAGTATGATACTTAAGGTATTCCTTTCTTTTGTGTCCTTTGTTGTTGGCTGTCTGCAGCAGACTTAAGCCACCTTTTCTAAGCATATAACTCCCATCTTTAATATGGAGGTGGTTGCCTATTCTAATGTCTAGAAGCGAATTCGGCAGCCAGTTTTACAAATTACGTTGCTTGTAAGCCGTTTCAAACTAGCTGTCTAGTCGTTAGTGTGTTGGTAATCTAAGTCTAAGTCTAAGTTAACTACCGAGACCAACATGAAGCTTGTTACTTTTTACACCAAATGCAGAATGTGAATGTCCTCACCTATTTGTCTCTCGCTTGCTTTATTTCATCTCCCTTTCTGTCTCTCTATCTCTCTCTTTCTTTCTTTCTGTCTCCATCTCTCTCTCTCCTTCTCTACCCATCTGTTTGTCCTTTTTTCTCCTTCTCTATCTCTCTCTCCTGTTCTAGTTCTCTTAATGTCTTTTTTGAAACCTCTCTTTCTCTGTCTGTCTTTCCCTTGGCTATTCTCTCCATCCTTCCTGTTCTGCTAGTCTCTCTCTCTCTCTCTCTCTCTCTCTCTCTCTCTCTCTTCTCTCTTCCTATATCTACATATATCTATCACTATCTCTAGCTATTAATGTAATTATAAACGAGGCTCGAGATTCAGCATTGTCCTTACCTTGTCTGCTTCTTAATTTGATGAGTCGAATGTCCCAATAAAAGTTAAAAGATTATGGCAAACTAAGCCTTGGGTCAGAACTTGTACCAATATTCAATACAGAGTCAATTGCACTTCGCCTTTTCGCAAAATAAATGATTAGCCGTTTCTCATATTCATGTTCAATAGTTTCTTCTTATATTTTTGCAAAACCCTTCATCTCTTTACAACAAGACTTTGAAATCCGTGTAATGATTATTCAAACAAGTAAATATATCTGTCAAGGTCTTGAGTGTGAAAATGAGCTTGGGGCATCATTTGAAAATGTGCAAATCATTGTGCGCAAATCACCTACCTTCCAATTCCAACCTACCATATAACTGCTTCTTAACATACACTCACAAAAACTAAACTTATATAAGCATACATCCATGACCATCATTACTCAATCCCATTCATTGCATCCATCAATCAAACAACAAGCTCACCAGCTGCGCCAACAGTTGCACAAAGCCAAAGTCAATACAAAAAGATATATGTTTTCAATATGATTCTCTCTCTCCCTCTTCTGCTTTTTGCGTGAAGCTGGAAATTATAATTGCAATTCAACTTCTGTTCACAATTTCTCGATTGTTTCTCGATTTGGATTTGATGTTGGAGGGCATCCCACTCCGTATGAACAACAAGTCGTTAATAACATTCCGATGGTACATTGAGCCGGAGGAGGTCAGACAGCCATAAAAGCGAAGATTTTATTTTTGTCTCGAATGTTCTTTGTATCACAATACACAAGACACTCAGTGACAATCGAAAGCAAATCACCTAAAGATAGCACAAGAGAGGCCCGCATCATCTGTTGCTTAAGACCTATGAAGACCCTTGGGACATGTCAGTCCTTGTTGCAGATTGCAATAAACTTTGTTTCCCCCTTTGTGGATGCATCTCCTTTTCACTGTCTTTATGATTGCACTTTAACAGTTTGAATGAATGATTTGCTTTGCGGGAGATGGTTGCCAGGTTATTTAAAAGCGGTTATCTTTTTTGACAAGTAATTCCTTTGACATCATTGAATTCCTCTTATTGATAATTGAGTTAACAAAAAAACTGGGCTTTCCATACTTCAAAAAACGCTGAACCACAAAACCACCACACATCTCTGTCATCTGAATAAAAAAAAAATGCCATTTGACAGCCCTAAACTTGCAAAAACCTAGAGCGAGTTGATGGTAAGCCCAGGGCAACCACAAGCTTTACCTGTGGCGTGCATGCATTTTGCATACACAATTCCTTAAGGTAGTTCTTCTCCGATTATCGTTTTAAGATTCACTTGGTTGAAGCATTGATTCGAAGTAATTTTGTTTACGTTTTACGAGGCTCTGATAATAGAAAGCTTGACAATGGAGCCGGACGGGTGGCACCTTGCTGATGTGTTTAATATGCCCAACACCAGTTTTTGTAGAATAGACTGCATAGAACGAGACTCCTTCTGTTTGTTTAAGCTCATTCTTTGTTCACAGCGCTACGCATTTATTTAGTATTTCCAATCACGTTAAAGTAGAAGTTGGTGGGCTTTGAATTTTGATGTCGGTTTTTGAATAGCAAGGCAGTGGAAACCAGCAAGCAAACTGACTGATGATAAGAATAAACTTTTATTTATTTTTAACGATCAATTAGCTTCGATGGGTGGTAAGAACCTATTCGCAGTATAATTGATGGTGGAACAAAGTTCAGGATCAATAAGTAAATAGAGTGGCACAACAGGGCGCGAAGGCAATGGGTCCATTTACTTTTCTTTCAACTACAACCATACCTTATTGAAGAACGGAGTGGACCTACGATCCAGAACGGCTAAAAGCGAATTCGCTTTTCATGGCAGTGTAATTACTTTTGGAGGACGTCGCTTTCACATAAATTAAGTACTTAGCTTAAAACAAGAACTTGAACGTGGTAGACAAAATAAAATTCGGTTTCAGTCACATTTTCAAGGATTCAAACATTTGAAAAGAATATTTGATGTCTCACTCCATCTAAAGACATATTAACTAATTTTAAACAAGAAAAATATTAAATCGGTCTTTAAGTATCATTGACTAGACAAGTTGTTTAGAAATTAACATTTTCAAACAAATAATCAAACATTTCACTTTCTCTTTATTCAAAGGTCAAAGCTTCCCACTTAAATTCTTCTACACTGTCCTTGACAGCGAACTTTAAAAATATTCAATGAAACTCAAGAATAAGAAATAAATGTCAAAGTGATCTTACAGAAAACATGCCTTCCCATGTAATTTAAGCTTTAAATATGTATTTATGTGTTAGCTACCACCATTTAAACTCATCAACACCGACAGTGCTTCCAAGATGCTGATTTAACAAATGTTTCAGAAATATCAAGTGTCACATTTACAATTTCTTGCGCTGTCAAGGTAGCTGTTGTTTTTGTTTAATTTGTGTATACATGTGCATATGTGAATATATGTATTATTTAAATAAAAATTGTAAAAGCAAACAAAAAACGCTGACTGACAGCTTGAGAGTATCCGGTCGGGTTTTGAAGAACGATTGTATGACTCTGCACTTGAGTAGTTGCATCTTTCTATATTTTGCTTATGTCGCGTCGGTGGTTAATTGCAAAAGTGTGGTTCAAATGGAAGTCTTGTTCATTAAGAAGCATTCAATACTGCGTTTGGATATCATTTGACTTTAAACATAGTGAAAAGAGAATCTGCAAAAAATCTAGCCGTGAGACAAAAATCCGACGAAATCTGAGTTTAGCTGAGCTTTCGTTGTTTTTACTGCGTGAACACAATGCATACGCCTACGCATACGGAGCCGGAGCCGCAAGAGTTAAAATCAAGTTAACTTGCCCAGCTCCGTCCTGCGTTGTTGTTGTATTCGCTTGTATTTAGTGTTTTGACATCTCTTGCGGCTGCGTCTCTGCAGCCATTGTGTTCACGCAGTTACTTGACTAAGAGTAAGTATTGGTTTCGTTGGACAAAAATTTTATGTGTACCGATGTACGCAGTACGCACGTAAAAAATGATACTTCTTTGGGGCAACAGAATAAACATAGTGAAAGACTTCATTCCGTATGACATAACTTTTATTGGTAAAGTGAAAAATAAATGACGCTGGTTGATTGACGAAAGAGAGCTGTTGATTTTTAAAAAGAAGGGAAGGGCTGGAATTTAATGTCAAGTGTCATCATTTTGTTCATTTTCAGATATAAATTTTAGGTGAAAAATTACAACTCTCCTCAATTTGTAAGTGAGAAGAGCCGATTTCGAGAAAGAAGAGGAGGGATGCACAGAGTAAATTTCCACACTTATTTTATGTGTGTATCCCGGAAACTGAAAACTTTTTCACGAATATAAAGTATGCTATACACTTTAACACTTCTAATGGTGAAAAGAACTTGAAGTCGTACTTTTTACTTTTTACATAGTACTTTGTCAGTTCCTGTTTCAGTGGAAGGGTGGATTTGGAATAAATCTTATGTGTATATGGAGCATTGTAGCATTCTACTGGTGAAAGAAGTTCGGATATTGGTCTATTAGCCTTTAAATGCCCAGATAACTTCACCATGTCGCTCTTCAGCTGTCGGGGAATGTCGCAATGTATAAATGTTGCTCTCAAAGACGACAAAAGATGTGTAACCTCGAAAACGAATATAATTATCGATGATTGTGCAACTCAAATTCACTGCTTACTGTCTACTGCATGAGCCTTACGGTTTTTTTCTTTTGCTAAAAGCTCAGTAAACACTGGCTCATGGCTTAAGCAAACTTGGTTCTATGAAGACGCTAAGCCGACAGTGAAAGAAAGTCACACTGAAGTACTCAAACAAAGTTATTTGTCATTCAAATCAATCGCTCTTTTTATTATAAAACTCAAACTAAAAGCCATTCCAGAGTTCACCCCAAATTTTGTTAAAATTATTCTGCCTTTCATTTCACCTTCATAGCACACATCTTCAATACAATTTTAACCTGTTCTCGTTTCCTTAATTCTTGGAAAGTAGCAAAAATTATTCCAGTTACTAAAAATTCAAACTCCGGCACTACAGAGTATCGATCAATTTCAATACTGTCGTTCTTGTCGAAGGCATTTGGTAAACTGGTAGTTCAACAAATTACCAATTTTTTAGATACCAACTACCTGGTAACACCTTCTCAATAAGGTTTCAGACCTCATCACAGTTGTACGGGAGCGCTGCTTAAAATTGTGGATGACATCCGAGTGCAAATTGATAAAAACCTGGTAACAACGTTAGTCCTTTTAGACTTCTCTAAAGCGTTTGACTCGGTCAGTCATAGAATACTATTAAGTTAGGTTCAGTATTTGTTTGGCTTTGAAAGCTCGGCCATAACACTTATTAAGGAATATCTGACTGGTAGATCTCAGGCAGTTTTTGCAAACAATGAAATATCTGAGTTTCTTTTCGCTCGCGCTGGTGTGCCTCAGGGACCAATATTGGGACCTCTTCTCTTCTCGATATTCATCAACGACTTGCCTTTAGTGCTCAGTAATTGCGAAATACATACATATGTATGCTGACGATGTGCAGATTTATACGAGCTATGATCTTGGATGGTCGAAGACGCTACTGCTCGTATTAATGACGATTTGATGTCTATAGTTAACTGGTCACGTAAAAACCTACTAAATCTAAACTGAAAAAAATGTCAGGCTATAATTTTAAGTAATACTGTTGTTGACACAACTTGTTTTCCTAGTGTTGAGTTAGATGGAACAGTGTTGAGATATGAAAGCATAGTTAAGAACTTAGGTATAACTTTCAATCGAACTTTGACTTGGGACTCTCACGTCACAAGAGCAATTGGTAAAACATATGCTACTCTGTATATGTCTTGTGAATGTTTTCCAACTGCAACCAAAATGATGCTAGCTAAAACTCTAGTCATTCCCGCTTTGTTTTACGGTAGTCTCATTTTCTGCTGCTTAGATTATGTAAGTAAAAGGAAACTTCAAGTCTTTGGTTTGCCCTTAAACAGATATCTGGATTTTCTCGTCCTTACTTTTCATTATAAGCTTATGCGTAGTAAAAACCCTGAATATTTATTTGAAAAACTTAATTTTTCTGTTTCCCAAAGAAGTAATGTTCTATCTCACCAACTTTTAAATACAGAATAACCAAAAGCCAATTCTTGGTATACGAGTATGCCGCTCGCCTGTGGATCTCCCTACCAGCCGATCTTAGAAGATTGAACAACTTAAATTCTTTTGAAGCTTCTCTGAGAATCCACTACAGTTGCTAAAACTTTTCTTAAAACTTTACTTAACACTTTTGTAAAAAATTTTCTGGTGCTGTTTATGTTTTATCTGCCAGTATATGTTTTCCTGTACTTTTATAATTTACATCATAGTATATTTTACATATTGATAAAAAGATACATTGTCTTAATATGCTTATAGTTGAAATCAATAAATTTAATATAATTTATATCAAAAAAAAAAAGTCGGAAAGCATTCAAAACTACTGTGAAACCACATAGCCCCCTCTGAAGCTCGATCACCGATATAATCACATGAGTGATGATTTTGGTGAAGCAAAGTGTTTTTATGTGACATCAAAAAGTTGGTAATCGAAAAAAATAATAAATAGGGTGGCGCAACAGAGCGAGGAGCCCCTGGGCCTAAGGCTTTTCTCACAACCACGCCTTGTGAGGGAATGGAAGGGACCTACAATTTTCTGCCGGTTCCGAACGGCTATTCGAGAAAGCACTTTTCAAGGCAATGAATACTAACGGAGGACCTGCCAATTCCTCGCGAAAGGCGATACCCGTGGAAAAAACATTTTTGCCTCTGTTGGGATTCGAACTTGAACCTCTGGATTAACAGGCGGACATGGATAGCATCACACCACGGCACGGGTACCACAAGATAATTAAAAGCACCCCGCAGAAAAAAAAGAATGGTTTTTGAACCTAGTCTAGTCGCTCTGTGCTCAATTGTTTTAAGAGTCCTTAAAGCTGAATAGTGAACACGAAATAGGGAAAAGGTTATGGAGCTATACTCTGCTCAGCAAAAATTTGCAGTACAGAGAGGATAGGGATGTTTATACTTCTCACCCGCACTCCTGTTATAAGTACCTATAAGTACTTTTCAAATAAAAGCTCTGACAGGATTGTCGCACTTTGGGATAAAGCTTTTGAACTACCTAATAACTTTGCCACGTCAAATTTGTTTGTTTCATAAGCAAAGACTGCTGCTGATCTACTAAGTTACCTTTTTGGTATTGGGATTGCTTCACATATTTGTCTCCAATGTTTTGAGTTGAGATTTACGTCCTGTGTTTATGATGTGAAGTCATGATTTACCAAAGTGAATCCATTGCACTGTCTACAGCTTAAGCGACTGTCACCAAGTTCCCTTAACTTTTCAACAGCGTCAATTTCAAAAAAAAAGACAAAAAATATATTAGATAACAAATGTCATTAGGAACTATAAATTAAACGTTAAACAAACTTAGAAAATCTATACTAACTGCAGCATTCGAACTGAGTCAATTAAACAACGTCAACGTCAGACTTAGTCACGATGTGGCCAACATCCAATCCCACTCGAGAGTACTCTATGCACAGTGGCGTAACATGAACTTTACCAAAAATCATTCTGTCTTACTCCATATTTTCCCAATCGAAAAGGATCTATTTAATTGGACACCATGTTCCAGTTGACACTTAATCAGCAAAAATTAAATGTAAAATAGACACAAAGACACAAAATGACGAAACAAACCCCCCAAAAAGCCCCGACAGCGGCATCGTAACGTCAGCATTGATGTTACATTTTGCTAAGTGATTCGGTGAACCACAATTACTCCACACGACACAGTAGAGTAGAGCTTTGTCGTCTGTCGTTCACTGGAAAACAAAAAAAAGCCAAGAGGAAAATTAGCATGTGAAGGCATCTCTCTTGCACCTGCCATTTAACATGATCAGTTCCTGCCAAGTGGTTACCAAAGTGGTAACCAAAACAAAAAAAAAAGACTAAAATGAAAAGAGAAGAAAAAAAAAATAAATAACAAAACCAAATACAAAGACAAACATGAAATTTACGGGCTGTAAATTGTCTTCCCACCAAATGTGCTCTATGTGCAAGTACACTGCAAGTGTGGATCTCTATAGTTGAAATTGTTGTGCACATCTCAGCACTCTTAGATTCCGTTAACGATGACACAATTTACCTTAGCTGTGCCACAAGAGTCAGCATTACGGTTTGAACTAAGTATTAGACGTTGCCGGTGTAGGTAACTCTTTTGTGGACACGTTGCACTGCCATGGCATGACTTGTGGTGCCAGACAGCAGTTGTTGTGGGTGGTGGTGGAGGTACCTTTGCTAAATAGCAAACAGTTGGTGATGCTAAGTGAGTTTTAACGGAATTGCCCGAAGATACTCCAACATGACCTATTCCCAGAAGCAGGAGCGGATTTTTAGTCGAACGAAGCGATGAAGAGGCAGGATGCTACTCGGGGTGTGTTAGAGTAGAACATATCCACCAATTCTGAGAACCATTTGAGTTTTCTTATTTTTTATAGAAAGACCACTACCCAAGCGGTGCCCGTGGCGTAATGGTTAGCATGTCTGCCTGTTAACCCAGAAGTTCGTGGTTCGAATCCCAACAGAAGCAAAAATATTTTTCATGAATATCGCCTTTCGCGAGGAATTGGCAAGCCCTTCCGTTAGTAAATTCATTGCCACTAAGAACTCTTTTTCGATCAGCCGTTCTGAATTGGCAAAAATTGTAGGTCCCTCCATTCCCTCACAAAGACATGGTTGAGAGAAATGCGCTAGGTCCCTCGCCCTGTTGCGCCACCCTATTTATTTTTTTTATACATAGCTACCCATAAACAAGGCACACTGCTACAAGAACAAATGTAACTTCTCTTCGGGATACACTTACCGAAAAAGCTCCATTCAAGTCAATAGATGCTCACCAAACCTAAGTAAGCCTTACCGGTCTTTGAACGAGAACAGTAATGTAGAAAAAACCTTCATTTTAAAATAGTTCGATCCAAGGACTTCGTCTTGAACATGAGACTGGCCTCAAAGGCGAAGCTTACAAGTTAAAACAGTGCCAAGTCCCACAGCAAAAAGCCAAACACGGCCCATGCATCCTCAAATGCGCTCCTGGCAAGAAGCACATCATCTAGTTGTTTTATATACCCCCATAAGCACCTACGCCATGCAAATGCCATGTTTGTTTGCAAAGTCGTGTTGACGCCACTGTCCTCATCCCAGACACATGTGTCTCATGTTGTGAACTGAATAACTGGCCTGCAGGGTCCAAACTTTGATCCGATATAAATAATTCATATTCACACCTAAAAAAAAAAACAGTTTCGCGTGTTGTTACTCCAAACACAAAACAAGAGAGGGCACAGATTTCGTTCTGTCATACAACAACATCAGGCAATCTTTCAAGCACCGTTGCTTAAGTAGGGACAAAACATTTCTATCATAAGGTTCCCATAATTTCAAGCTCGATCATGGACATAACCGAATGGCGAACATATAAATATATTTATTTCCCCCGCGCGCATATTGCATGTTTCCGTCTTTTTCTGCTCGCTGCTCGCTGATGGTGGTTTTTTGTTTGATTGTCAATGTGGCCAGAAGTGAAAGGTTACAATTACTTTTCCAACCAGCCAACAACAATAACAAGAAACGGAATAAAAATCCTTTTATTACCTAGCGAGGCTTTTGTTAGGTTAAATGTGCGCGCGAAACCATGAGTTTCAATGTTGCAGTGACGCCATTACAACATCTTGGCTAAGGAGAGAAGCAAGGAGTTGTTGTATTTGGCGCGCGCGTTTCTTTGGGAAGATGTTCCCTGTGTGAAAATAGCTTCGCAAGATATAACTGCAAACTTAACATTTTGACTTTTAAACTAAAAATGAAAAAAAAAAAATAAAAAGTAACAATCCTAGCTTAGAAAGATAAATGATGGGAAGTGAAAATATAAACGGGATTTTGGTCCATCGTCATACGGTTGGTGGGGCATTCGGTGCGAGGTCAGACGTTGTGTTTATAAAACGGATTATTGCTCATCATTAAGGCTTCTTGAGTTTGGTTTTTTGTTTTTTTGGTTTTGTATTCAGGTTATAACCGAAAGATCCCAGAGGGCATTCGATTGGCGTCATGTTTTCCATATTTGGAACTTTCGTTATGGAAAAATGGATGATCACCGTGTGCTATTTGATCTGATTGTTGGCTTTTCTCATGGGTCTTTTGTTTTGATGTTGTGGTAGTAAGGATCACATGGGGTAGTGATTCCGTAGTGAATTTGAGAAAAAGTGGAAGATTGCTTCATAAAACGTTTTTAGAAGAAGAAGTTTAGAAATTATATAAAGGGTGTTTCTTAGAGGCATAGAACTTTTAAATGTAATAAAACAAAGAAGATTTTTTTTTATTGATATGAAATTTACTTTATTCGGAAGACAATCTCCTGGCATTACAATTTAAATATGATTTCTGGCATATGACCGCCCCTGCTGGCTCGAACGTAGTCTTATCTGGAGGTCCAATTTTCGATGACTTTTACCAACATTTGTGGCCGTATTTCGGCAATAACACGCCGAATATTGTCCTCTAAGTGGTCAATCGTTTCGGGCTTATAGACGTAGACTAGCGACTTTACATACCCCCACAGAAAATAGTCAAGCGACGTTAAATCGCACGATATTGGAGGCCAATTCACGGGTCCGAAACGTGAAACTATGCGGTCACCAAACGTTTCAAATCAATTGTGGCACGAGCTGTGTTACATGTTGCGCCGTATTGTTAAAACCACAACTCCTGTACATCATGGCTGTTCAATTGATGAAAGAAAAAGTCTGTAATCATCGCTCTATAGCGGTCACCATTGACAGTAACGTTCTGGCCACCATCGTTTTTAAAGAAGTACGGAGCAATTATTCCATCAGGTCATAAAGCACACAACACATTCAATTTTTTCTGGACGTAACGGTGTCTCACCATACACTTGAAGATTATCATTACACCAAATACGGCAGTTTTGTTTATTCACGTATCCATTCAACCAAAAGTGAGCTGCATCGCTAAACAAAATTCGCTTATGAAAATCGGGATCGACGGACTATGATTTTCAAAATAGATTTGCACAATTTGGAAGCGTTGTTCAAGCGTCAGCCTATTCATGTTGAAATGCCAAACCAAACTAAAACTAAGCATAAATCACTTGACAGCAGACAAAATGGCCGCCAGCTAAAAAAGTGTTGCCAAATTAAAGTTCTATACCTATACCCGTGGTGTGATGGATAGCATGTCCGCCTGTTAATCCAGAGGTTCGAGTTCGAATCCCAACAGAGGCAAAAATGTTTTTTCCACGGGTATCGCCTTTCGCGAGGAATTGGCAAGTCCTCCGTTAGTATTCATTGCCATGAAAAGCGCTTTCTCGAATAGCCGTTCGGAACCGGCAGAAAAATTGTAGGTCCCTTCCATTCCCTCACAAGGCATGGTTGTGAGAAATACGCTAGGCCCAGGGGCTTCTCGCTCTGTTGCGCCACCCAATTTATTTTTATTTATTTTACCTATAGTTTCTCGTTTGTTTTCTACGAACTTTAAATATTTTTTTAAAGGACAAACTATCGAAATAGAAATAAATATATAAAAACAAATAAATACGACTTACAAACTTTTGGAATTCAAAATATATGATAGAATATAAGTACTGGATGACAGGAAGACACTTTGAAAATTACTTTATTCCTAAAAGAAAACTGTCGAAGTACGCATGGAATCACAGTTTAATAGCTGGTTTATAGCATATTAAAGATGCTGCGTAAGTTTGAGCAAGATTGGTGCAGTAGTTCTTGAAATATTGGGTCATCCTTTCGACAAATGATGTTTCGAGAAAAACGAGTTTGAAAGTTCATGCTTGTGTATGTTCGCTCCGTAAATCAATTCAATTCAATTCAATTCAATTTATTACATTAAGTGGAAAGTACAATAAGACTTTGTCTTTTATAGTACAATTTGTTTGGCGAGAAGTTAAAAAAGGAATACAATAAAAAATAAAAATATTAAATATAAAATGAAATGCAGTAGAAGATAGAGATAGAAAAGAAATCAGAAAATAGAATATGACAGTAAAAGGCGGAAAAAGGTAGGACAGAATAAAGGAAATGAGATAAGCGAAAAAATAAGAATACAAAATTTTGTTGTTGATTTACAAGTACTGAAGTGCTGAAAGCTTAAATTTTTTGGGTTCAGTTATTTGTTTAGTAGTAAGGAGAAGTGAGTTCCAAAGTCTGGTAGCGTGAACGAAGAAGTGGCGCGAAGAGTTAAGATAATTATAAGTAGGCAAAATAAGGTCCTGGCTTCTAAGAGATTGTGTGAATTGTATTTTATTAAAAATACGTATACTATTGTATACATCTGCTCCGTTTCAAGGCCGTAACCTGTTAAGCACTTCTAATATATTGGCACACAGTTTCTAAACATTTTGTAGATGTAATTTTTGAATTTTCAATGAATTTTATCGACCCGGGGAACTGGACTATCTATTGTTTTGATTTTCCATATAAAAAAGAACGCACGACGAAGAGCAGATGACGGATGCTTACCTGGATTTGAAAAAAGCTTGAAACACAACAAATCATAAGAATTTGATTCAATATGCGGACTAATACTTTTGAGTGTTTTTTCGAGCACTCGATTTTTAATCAACTTTCCCTGAAGTATTACTAGGCTTCTGCCGAGTGCTGAATTGAGTTCAGTGTCAAGATAAAGCTGATTTCATTTTCCAGGGAGTGAGTGAGTAGTGTCATTGCTGAAATGCTAAATGAGTAATTTGACAGCCAATTGAACTAACTCGTTCACTGAATTCCTTTAGCTAAATCGATTTTCAATGAAAAATGACTTACTTCACTCACACTCGGGAAAGTGAAATTAGCTAAATTTCGTTACAGGTAACAAGTAACGGTGTCAAACGACACGTATTTTCGGCATGTGTGGTGATTCCGTGGGTATAACCAAATTTCTTTGACCACACTGGGTCAACTCTGGGTGGGTAAAAATATGCGATCGAAAATTGTTGAAAAAAGTTTCTGCTAGTTTTTAACCAACCCTGACTTACGGAGCAAAAGTGAATTCTCCAAAGTCGTTCTACGAGGTCATGCGAGTTTTACTGGGATGCTGGAACTAGACATGGGTCTCTACAATTCACCTCTGTAAATGTTGTTCAACCTCCAACGCTGTCTTGAATTTGGGAAAAGGATCGTGTGTCCCCGAGTTCTTTATATGACCTGAAGTACTTTCAAAACATGTTGACTCGTATGGTTTTCAGACGTTCTCATATTTTAGCAGACAAGACAAAAAGTGCGACATTAAAGTGGCTTATTCGTTTATTATTGGCTCAATTGCTCCTCTATAAGAATCGGACAAATGATACTGATGGAGCTTCTTTTTGCAGATCAGCTGGTGCATTCTTTTTCCAACTGATCTTCAGCTGCCTTAAAAATCGGCGTCGAAGCCGTCCGCACCTGCAGTCTTATTTGATTTAAGTTTGCATATAGCAAGCTAAACTTCTTCTAATTTTGAAGGATGACATTCTTTAATACATATCGTTCAAATTCGAGCCTGCTGAAGTGGTCTTTCTTCAATTCCAGGACGATAGTTGATTGATAATCTTTATGGGCTTGGTTCTAGTTTTGACACCCTGACATGATCTTTCGAAGCTCATTTCAATCATGACAGGTCTCAATTTCCCAAACCAAGCGCTTCTCATGCTGCTATTTCTCTGTTTGAGAGCTTGGTGTTGGTCATTTTCTTTCTCTTAATCGAAACTAACCATTATTTGGTTTCGAACTATCCCACTACTTCATCAGCTGATGTTTAGGGAATCAAATGCGGCTGTGTACAGACGAAAACTTGATCCTTACTTGCAGGCGCACAACTTGCTGTAACATCGATATTTAAATAAAAACTTCTTACGCACTATTGACCATTCCGTAATGGAGAACATATGTTTCTGTTACGCGGAAGGTTCGTGGTTCAAACAGAAACCAAAAAACAATGTTTTTCACCCGTATCACCTTTCGCGAGGAAGTTCTTCGATAATAAACCGCTATTAAACTCATTTTCCAATTTTGGATGGCAAAAAGTTTTTACAAAGTTTGGGTATCTGTTTTTTTAGGAAAGTAACAACCTTAAAGAAAATATGTAAGCACAAGAGGAAAAGGTATTTTGTGAAAAACGGAGGAGACCTTCATTTTCTCCAGACTTCGAGTTTTCAATCGGTAAAGAAGTTTCATACAGGTTTACTATCGCAGGAGTTGCCATCTCCTCGTGAGTGAAAAAATCATTTGGATGTTTCTAGTAGGCTTGAACTCGATTACTTTTATAATATTAATGTTGTTCATCATTCCTAGCAGGTCTTCATTTGGTGAAAAAGATCTTTAAAATTAATATTTCGGTCTCAATCCCATAAAAGTTCCCTCAAAACTTTTCTCTTCCTTTCTTTTAATTTAACACGTTTTTACTTAGCCCAATGGAAGACCAAAAGCACTTTTAGAAGCAAATTTCATTTAAAGATCAAGGAACTACCTTGTCCCAGAATTGATTACGCTTTATTTACCATTGTCATGTTTTCCCAAATAATAGCTTAATTTGTATAGGGTCCAATGCCTAAATTAGACAAGCTATAGCTTCCACAGTACCGCCTAAAAGCCATAAAGTCTTAATCAAGACATACTTCTGTGTATATATGTCCTTCCAAGCCCCGAGTCAATTCAGTTTTCAAAATCACTCGTCCCCTTATTATTATAAAATCTATTCATTTCAAATGTCATCGCATTTGTTTACCCAGCACTAATTTGTGTTATGCAAACAACACATAATTTGTCCTCCTCTATATTTCCAAGTAAGTAAGCGCTAAGACAGCCTTTCAAGCACCCATTGCATCAATATTGACACTTACTCAGCACAAGATAATAACATCTTTGCAATTTGAGCTCTATTCAAATAAATATCCTCCATGTCAACGTTTTTGTATATCTCCTCGTTGCCGCCAATAGCCTCCAAGCCCAAGTGTCATTACATTTGGATCTTGCCACAAAAAAACACACGAGATGTAAGCATTCTCTCGATGCCACCCATTGACTTTCCATGAATTGCCACACTTCCATCCTCCTGTGAATCCGATCAAGCGAAACAGCACATTAAAAAAGTTACAATACAAAATACAAAAAAGATATACAACAATCCATTCCAAAGTGAACGTTCGGCAAAGGTTTTATACCAATCTAGTTCCATGGCACACGAGTGCGCCATACATGTGTGTGGAGTGTGCTCTTGTTAAAAGGTCAAGAACTTCAATGAAATTCAATTCGATGCACACAATCGCGAATAAAGTGAGAGAAGCGCAAAGGAGCATTAAAATAATAAACAAAATCGATCGTAAAATGAAAGAAAACAACGGGAAACTATAACACACATCTTCTTACTTTGCAGAAAAACTATCTTACGGATCGCACAACACGCCATTACAATAGTGATCTAATTTCTTCCTGGAATAGAGTCATCGCTTATGATAATTCCCTCGATAGCTCTGTGGCAGGGCTGTCTTCTTTTTTTTCTCTCCTAACTCTAGCCTACTGTCTTCATCGTGGCAAATATGAAATTATAACCCAAGGGAAAGCACAAACCTCGTTTGCGCGCTTGAAGAAAACTCTCGACGATCACACAATGAAGTCAAGTAGAGGTAAGACCATGACCACAAAATTGCGACACGATCGTATACATGATGACGAAGTGGCTTTGGTACCATACTATCCTCTGAAACCTCAGAATGTATCTATCGTTTGGACAGACAGACCCAATCGTTGCTTCTCGGATTACAAATTCCAACTTTTAATCATGGATTCAATGGGGTAGGCGTCATTGCCACAAAACAGAGTTGCCAATCTTACTGCAAAAGATGAGAAGGAGAAGGATATCGACTCAAATCAAGGTTCTATTTGATGACGTCTTGCTCGAATATGTGCTGAAAGAGTGGAGTGTTGTAAGTTAAACTCCTTTTTCAGGGTGTAAAACTATTTCCTACAAAAAGTGTTACAAAACTGGCATCTGGCAGCACTGCATAGGACTATCAATGCCCCTGACGCTTTGATTTAAGTCTTCTATGCACTCTCCACACCATCAACCGACATTGGAATGAGGAAACCGAAAACCACCTCAACCGCGACATAGAGATTTTGTGTGCGCGACGAGCGGTTTTATGTATTGGCTCCTGTCAAAGTTGCTGACCACGTTCTATTGGGCCAAATCGAACATGATGCTGCTGCTGCTGCTGCCGCTGCGACGGGCACATGTATACGTGCAGGAACACCCTTTAAGTAGATCGTGAGCTTTGAGTATCCACACCAACGACGAGATGCTAGCATCTAATCATTTTGTTCTTCTCTCGGACGATGTCAGTCAGGTGTACGTTCGTGGACTTTTTTTTTGTCGATATTTTTCTGTTTTTTCCTCTACCTCTCTCTATACTCGCCATGTTCATTGGTAGGTACTTCTTTTCATTCTACCACGGGTATGAGGCAAGAAAAAACAGTTAGATGTTGGCCATGTTTTAGCCGGGGAACCCATTGGTAATTGGTTGTGCCTGCTGCTGCTATTACACCTGAATACAGCAAGAGGTTAAAGATTTCTTAAGACTTTTTAGAAAGGTGATCGCTTATTGTAGTTTTTTATTTTCCTATTTGGGTTCTTATTTTTAGTCCTCCAAGTCAGTGAAATATAGAAAAAGAATCAGGAAAATGTGTGTACGTGTTACAGTTGTTATAAATAATGAAGTGCAGTGAAAACGGGCTGAAAGAATGAACCCCCCATGCGTTTGAAGGTAATTCGAGGAGATAATGAGATGGAATGTTGGCTGTGTGGTAAACTTCACAAGAACATCTCCAAGAAGTGTTTATGGTTTTTGTTTAGAGTTCGAGGAGCTTTAATTAAGGTCTTCTGAAATGCTTCGAGACACTCCTACAATGGAATTTGTTACTATTCATTGAGTGGTTCACATGATTGCTTTGAAGCGTAAATGAAGGAAACTCAGCTCTGGTATTTTTTGTATCACCAGCATGAGATTTTATAGAGCTATAAGCTATAAGCTCTATAACGGCGATGATGAACCCAATTCCGCTGTTAGAGAGATAGAACCATTCGATTTAGGCGACGTAGACCAACAGTTCCGCCAACCCGACCAGAACGAAGTGAAGACAGCAGTATCCAAGTTAAAGTCCAACAAAGCTGCTGGAGCTTATAGCCTCACTGCCGAATTGTTTAAAGCGTGGAAAGGAAAGTCCACCATAGACCAGATCTTCACACTACGGCAGATCTTGGAAAAACCCATTAGCTTCAAATCGATACCTACCACCTTTTTATCGATTTCAAGGCCGCGTATGACAGCATCTATAGAGAGGAGTTATATAGAGCCATGTCTAGTTTTGGCATCCCTACCAAACTTTTCCGATTGTGTAGGATGACGATGGAGAACGCACGCTGCTCCATCAGGGTCAGAAAAGATCTTACCGATACATTCGATGTCAAAAAAGGCTTTAGGCAAGGCGATGCATTGTCATGCGACTTCTTCAACATCGTTCTTAAAAGAATAGTGCAAAACTCCCACGTCAACACAAGAGGCACAACCTTTCAAAGATCCGTTCAATTGATCGGATATGCTGACGATATTGACATAATTGGAAGAACGCAGCGTGATGTCAATGGCGCGTTTATGAGCATTGAGTCGGAAGCGAAGAAGATGGGTTCAGTGGTAATTGAAGGCAAGACCAAGCATATGCTGTCATCAAGAAAGGACACCCAACACCGACGTCTTGGACAGAACGTCACGATTGACAGCTATAACTTTGAGGTAGTTAAGGACTTTGTCTACCTAGGAGCCGCTATTAATTCAGACAACGATACCAGCGCTGAAATCAAACGAAGAACAACTCTTGCAAATCGCTGTTTCTTCGGACTAAGAAAGCAATTGAGTAGTAAAGTCCTCTCTCGAGCAACTAAGGTGTCCCTGTATAAGACACATATCATCCCGGTTCTTATATATGGGGCAGAGGCATGGACCTTGTCATTGGTAGACGAGAACGTTTTAGGATGCTTCGAGAGAAAAATTCTTCGGGTGATTTTTGGTCCCGTCTGCATAGATGGAGAGTGGATAAGAAGATTCAACGGCGAACTGTGCTGTTCAGCGACGCTGACCTTGTCAAACGAGTCAAGGTCCAGCGGCTTAGATGGCTAGGTCATGTAGAGCGAATGGACACCAACGCTCCGGCCCGAAAAGTCTTCGAATCCAATCCCGAGGGAAGGCGCAGTAGAGGAAGACCGCGACTCAGGTGGCGCACGCAAGTAGGAGAGGACCTCAACCAACTTGGTATGCAAAACTGGAGGCAACTAGCTAGGGACCGAGCTGGCTGGAGAAGCATGTTGGTTGAGGCCCTAGTCCGACCCCGACTGTAGCGCCACTTTTAGTAAGTAAGTATGTATAAGTAAGCATGAGATTTTGAAAGGAATTTGGTTCTCTGAGCTGAGGTAAAAAGCTTATTTGGCAAAGGTTCTCACAGCCCAACGCTTTGCTTGTCTTTATTTGTAGATTACTTGCGTGATCTCAGTCAAAGCTTAAGCCTTTGGTTAGAAGTCTATTCGTCCTAGCAACGTTTTCTGATTCAAAGTTTGATACGTAACTTGTTGCCATTCGTCATTACCGTTATATCTTTTTCATTTCAAAAACTCCGTCAAACCACAGTCGTAAACAAACTTCATTGCACTCAACAAGCTACTGGGCTGAAAGTAATTGAAATCCAATATAAATTTGTCCACTATATTGCTGTCATTCAAAAGATAACTTGCGACTCACAAGCACCTAATTGGCCAAAAACTTTTATGTCGGCCTCGCCTCATTTCAAAGATAAACTTTACATTCTACTGCAGCGCACCAAAGTCTGTGTTGTTGAATGGAAAACCCATAAGAGGGTGCCTTATGGATTCCAAGTGCAACTGACATTTACCATATCCATCCAAAAGTAAACGTCTGCTATAAAATTGCCACATAAAGACCACAACATCGCTGCGCATGTAAAAAAAAAAAAAAAATACTCACCAAGAGCAAATCGTTTACCCAAACTATTTATCCGCGATAATATTGCAACTCAGATGCTATGAAATTCAAATGGAAAAATTTAATAAGAAATAAAAAATTCTGCACGCGAATTAAAATTACAAAAAGTCCGTATGCCACTGTTGCTTATGTGCACTGGATGCGGCTGCTGTGCCACCAATGTGCCTCAGTTCCATTTCAGTGAGGTGCGTGCTCTGATTTCACGGCACTGTACCATTTTGCTATGGATCGATGTTGATAATTAAAGTGCCTCTGTGCTGTGTAGCACCACGGACAGCGCAGCAAAGAAGTCGCGTACACGTCCCGCGACTGCCATAGTCGACCATCCAGCCAGCCAACTTTTCCATTTATAGACAATGAATTTACGGCAATGTTATTGCAATTAATATTGCACCTGATTAAGTGCGGAATTTTCACGAGAGAAACATTTTTCTTCTTTAAAGTAAAGCTTGGATTCGTTTTACTTGTGCACAAGGGGGTTTCTCCTTCGGCTGGACCTAAGTCGATGATGTATGGGGATTATCGGATCTTTTGGGAAATAAACCGTGTTTTGCTTTGTGAGTTACCAATTGGAAAGGATTTGTTTTGGACCCGGTTTGCGAGAGTAAATTTAAATTTAATATTATACTCTGTGTGCTGCGCTGGTATAATGTACTTATCGGTGGTGCAATTTTCCATGAGCAAACTAATTGTGTGCTTTTCTATATGGAAAGCTGGGGATAAGTTTAGGTGCTGTGGCATGTGGGTTAATTTGATTAAAAAGCGTTTAAGATTTCAATTGAGTTTGAAGTTGCGTGCTTAAACCGTTTTGGAAAACCGCAAATTCCCTAACAAGCGTTTGCAAATAAAACGCAAAATAGGTTGTCATAAATCAGTTCATAAGCGAGAGAAAAGTGGTTTCTTGTGTTTGTGTCAGTTAAGAGTACTTTTACTTTCAGAAGTGCGTTAGATTGAAATTGCGACCAAAATAAAGGATTTACGGGGCCTTAAAAATTAAGAGGGTGGCGCAGTACAGCAGGTTTCCCGGAGCCATGTGCGTTTCTCACAACCATGCCTTGTGAGGGAATGGAGGGGACCTACAATTTCTTGCCGATTCTGAACGGCTAGTCGAGAAAACGCCTTTCATGGCAATGAATCTACTATAGGAGGACTTGCCAATGACAGTATTTAATGAAACAATTTTGCATCCCTGCAAAACTCGTACGACTATGCAGGATGACGTTGGATAATTCACGCTGCTTCGTTAATTTCGGTACAGAACTCACCTTTGTTGTTGAAAAAGGCTTCCGACAAGGCGATGAACTGTCACGCGATTTCTTCAACATCGTACTTGAAAAGACTGCACAAAACTCAAACGTCAACACCAGAGGAACAATCTTTCAAAAGTCTGTGGAATTAATCAATAACGCAGAAGATATTGATGTAATGGGAAGAAAAAGCGTAATGTCATAGGTGCTTTTGCGAGTATTGAAACAGAATCGACAAGGGTCTGATGGTTAATGAGGGTAAAACGAAGTATATGTTGTCATCAAACAAGGACACAGAACATCGACGAATAGGACAAAACGTCACAATAGACAGACATAACTTCGAGGTAGTACAGGACTTCATTTACCAAGAATATAGAGACGGAAAACAACATCAGTGTGGAGATCAAACGGAGAATAACTCTTGCCAACCGTTGCTTCTTTGGGTTAAGAAGGTAATGCGACATGGGCATAGCCAGAATAGTACGCATCGTCAGGCTGAGATGGTTAGGCCATGTAGAGCGGATGGATCCAAACTCTCTGACTCGACGGGTTTTCGAAAGCACATTTCAGGGAAGTCGTAAAAGGGTAAGGTCTCGTCTTAAGTGGCGCAATCAAATGGAAGAAGACCTCAACCGGTTTAATAAGTAAAACTTGGGAGGTCTCGCATGAAATCGAAATTGTTGGCGTAAGATTTTGGTTGAGGCACAGGTTCACCTTGAAATGTAATGCCAACCTAAGTATGTAAACATTTTTTGTATTCTGTTTGAATTCGAACCACGTGGTCCGAAGCCCTGCCGATGCATATGCACTCTATTTTTTCTACTTACAGACTGTGATGTGCTTTTTTCTCTAGAGCTGGGGTATGCTCGTCGGGTCCAGGGTCGACCAAAGAAAACACGTAAAACTTCGGTTATGAAGAAGGTCCAATCCTTTTATTGGTCTTAAAGCTAATCTAATACAATATTCATTAATTCTTATCACTAATTCTGATGGTGGTTCCAACGCTGGTAGATCCTTACTCCTATGCTGGCAACACGGTCATCAAGTCTTTAATCGCTGGCATCAACAGGAAAATTCTGGTATCAACAGCAAACGCTGGCATCAACAGGAAGATCCTGGCATCAACAGTAAAAATACTGGCATCAACAAACAAACGCTGGCATCAACAGGAGACCTGGCATCAACAGTAAAAACACTGGCCACGGTTGCCAGTTTGGTCATTTATGTCCAAATCTGGTCATTATTTTTTCACTTGGTAACATGGTCACTTTTTATTGCATTTGGTCATTTTTTCAACGAAATGAAATAAAAGAAACACTTCAGTTTATAGGCTTAAAATTTAAATGAATACGAAAGGCAGTTTTCAATAAGATTATTCTTTCAATCCCAAAGATTGCTCTGAGGTAGCCGCAATGAGTTCTCTTGAAAAACCTTAGTTTTCTCTTAATACCGAGCTAGGTGTTTTTTGAGTTCTGCGGTCGCCCTGAAGTAGAACTAGGATTTTGTTGCGGGAGAATTCAAGTAGCAAACACTGATTTCAAATGACACATGCTTTTCTTCAAATGACTGGCATGTGTGGTGACTTCGTAATTGAATCTGTCTTACAAACTGAAAACCTAGGTTTTTGCCAATTGGACATGATGCTGCACAATTTGTTTCTGTCAATACTGTCTACGCAAGATATCCCTGTGCTGAACAAATTTGTTGATGTGGGGGGTTTTCAGACTTTCACAAAGACAAGACATCGCATCTGAAGTTAAGGAGTAGTATTCCAATTGTTAGATTTTCCATTCATTGAACAGCTTTCTCCCGACTAAATCATGCAGCTGGTGTACTCTCCTACCAAGCAAATCACTAGCTTCCTTGAAATTCGCGGCGTCGAGACCGTGTGGAAATACAGATTTATTTGATTCTAGCTAACATACGAGTTTGCAACCCTAATTTCTTCTGATCTAGAGTATGGCATTCTTGATGATCGTCTAAGTTGAGTCTGCACAGTTATCTTTTTTAAGATCATCAGAGATGAATGCGGTTCTACAGCTGTGTTTGCTTGGTGGTCTTTACGGGCTGGTTCTTAGTTTTCCAACCTGGTATAATTATTTAACTTTTGGTGCAAACTTTGAAGCTCATACTTTCATGAAATTTCTATATTTTCTCAAACAAGCGCTTCTCATGCTACTTTTTTCATTTGAGAACTTGGTGTTCTTCCCTTCCTTCTTCATCGGAATCAATCATAGTTTTGGTCATTTCAAGCTAAGTTTGGTCATTTTTATTTTCATTTTTGGAATTTGGACACATATTTTTTTGGCAAGTGGCAACCGTGATACTGGCATCAACAGCAAACGTTGGCGTCAACAGGAAACCTGGCATCAACGGCTTATAGCCGGCAGAATAAAACCCAAAAGTCCTTAAGAGGCTAGTGGGGGATTTTTGCTAGGAATTCCAAGGAGACCTTGCTTAAAATTGGGAATCTCTGGGCACACTACGTACCCCTGGTTTTCCTCTAGTGGAAGTAGCCTGTACACGAGATTGGTACTTTTCAACACGGGCTGGCTTCGGTCTTCTCGTATTTTTCAGGGTGCCTTATAAAGTTATCTAAAACTAGTGAGCGTGAGCTCTATGGCGTGAGTGAAAAATATCATGTGAAAACAATGGTATGTGTATTGGCTGGCGGTAGGGTGTGTATTTGTTACAAGACACCAGGTAGTTCTGAACCAAGTAGTTCTGAAGACTCATAAGCTTGATCTGAAGTAAGTTTACCCTTTTTCTTTTTCAAACACAGCCCAGCTTTGGAACCAGTGGTATAGGGACGTAAGGCTGACGAAAGTAGGTATTTTGAATCTTGACACAAAAGTTTTCGCCTTGCCAAAAGCATACAAAATCTCTAAAAAATATTTTGCATATTCCATGTTATGGCTGAACTCGCAAATGCCTAATGATTGGTGTTCGATCTTTAGCATGCTTTTTGCTTAAAAAACCAATATAGACTTTACTTTCACAAAAATGCATCAAAAGGCAAACTGTGATTTTAAGTAAGAAAGAAAATCCCTTTCTGAATTATTCATTTTATTTCAAACGAATACGAAACTATTTTACGGCCATCAACATTTACCATTACCACAATAAGACGCTCCAAAAGGACATTACGCATAAAACCACTGCCATTACCAATTGTGGTACATATCTTACCATAATATTCAAATGCACCATACGTATAACAACCAACGCAAAGAAATTGCTTCTGGATGACTGGCATTGTGCTGTGTTCACCGCCACGCCGCCGCGACACACAAATAGTCTCCCCATTTCTGTTAGATTCCATTGCGACAACACACATTCCCCACTGTGATCTGCAAAAGCCAAGCAGCACTTCTATGTATAGATTTCCAAGAAACGCAGATTTTTATTTGAACATATGCAGAGCGAGAGCTCCCTTTAAGATATTCCAACAATGGTTTCAAATCGAAAAGGTCCCAATGTCAAGCCATATGCAAAAGCCATTCCAAATAGAGTTAGTATTAGATGTATGCTATGTGCGTCGTCCAGGGTCCAGAGCATTTTTTGCCTGTCTGATTTCCATTATTATCCGCGTATCTCCTCCAGTCCTTTGGATTAATCTCAATTTGACCTTTTATTGAGGCTCAAGTAATAAAAATTTATATAACTAACTTATCAAGTGAAACTGTGTGTCCGTCCGCTTCTGCAGAGTGACTATATCCAAGTTGGGACTTAATTTATTGTTTCCTCCATTGCCCGTGAAATGTATTCCGCACTCATTGTATTCCAATTTTGAATTGCTTTGTTATGGAGACTTTTCTCGATTTAATACCAACTCACCATCACCAATAAATTACCATACCAGCTAAATTGTATATTCGAAATCATTAAGTGGTTACTATACTTGAAGTAAACAAAAATAAATAGGAAATTCAAATTTTGCTTTGCTTTGGTGTCTTTGGGTTTTGAAGTGGACCCAAATCAATTTGGTCAATGGCCTTGAAAAGTTTTCGTGTTGTCGGAATATTAGTCATTAATCATTGTGTCGGCAGTTGAAATAGTCACATTTGAGTGTGGGTTGCACTTAAAATCATAATGACACACAACTTTCGGACATAGAAAATTGATTTTTTTTATGGTTTTCAGCAATCACTAGTGGGTGGTTAAACAAAATTAATCAAAGAATTTTTGTCTTTTTTTTATTTCCCTTTCAGAACATGACGTGGAAGATTGGATTGATTGGTGTGGTGCTGCTGATAGTGACGCGGAGAGCGCAAGGGATTTTGGGCAAGTCACAAATGTGTGAAGTCGAAACCGGACAGACGAATATCATTTTGGATATCGAGGAGAGCAGGGGAAATTGTAAGTCATTGTAATTACTATACTTTAACTTAAATATATGTAGTTCCTTATATGTATTAAATCTAAAGGCACTAAGGCCTGTTTCTGTTTCCGCCTTTCTTAGACAGCAATGCTTAGCAAACCAAAATTTTAATAGACTGGGACTCCTACAAGGAAACCCTCAAAACTTATAAATATGAACTGAGGAAAAATAAAAGAACTTCGTGGAGAAACTTCTGGAGAAGCTTCTGAATAAGAAAAAGTCTGAAAACAGCTGACGGCTGGACAGAATCCTGCGAAGAAACGCTCAATCTGCTTCTGGACACTCACTTTCCAGGCAGCTCTAAGAACATATGTAACTATGATTCCATAGAATCAGGTAGCATAATAACTACCAACCCCGATCTGATTACAAGGGAAAAACTAGTTTGAGTCATTAACAGCTTTGACCCATACAAATCCCCTGGACCAGCCGAACTTCAAAAGGTCGCGGTTTTTATCATCCCTGTCCTTGAAGTAATTCTCACCGGCTGTAACACCTTAAACTATATCCCCACTCAGTGGAGAGAGAACAAGGTTGTATTTATACCTAAGGCTGGGAAATCATCCCGCGTAAACTCAAAAGATCTCCGACCAATAAGTCTATCATCTTTCCTTCTTAAAACTTTAGAACGACCGATTTATATCCACCTGCGTACAGCTATAGATCCAAAATTGTTATCTACAGCACAACACGCCTACTGTAAGGGAAAATCTGTAGAAACGGCCCTACACACCTTGGTTCGTACTATAGAATATTCCCTCCATCACAAAGAATTCACTCTGGCCGCTTTCCTCGACGTAGAGGGTGCCTTCAATAACGTCAGCAACTCTGCAATTACAAAGGCATTGACTAAGCTCAAAGTAGATGTTTCCATAGTCGAGTTGATAAATCTAATGCTAAAAAGCAGGAAAATCAACTCTGTGGGTAGAAGAACACCGCAAGGCGGAGTCCTATCCCCTCTTCTATGGAATCTAGTCGACAATGAACTTCTAATTGACTTAGAAGCTTAGGGATTCAAAGTGATTGCATATGCAGATGACGTCACCATTGCGGTGTCTGGCAAAAATGCTCACGTCCTTACGGATCTGATGCAGACCGCTCTATATAAACTTGTAAAATGGGCGGGAAAATGTGATCTAGGGGTCAAGCCTCAGAAAACTGAACTCGTTCTCTTCACCAGGTAATATAAAAATCCTCAACTAATAACTCCATCAATAAATGGAATCTCACTTGTGCTTTCAAACGAAGCCAAATATCTAGGTATAATCCTAGACAAAAAGCTAAATTGGAAAGCCAATATACAGGAAAGAATCAGGAAATCCACCGTAGCTTTATTTTCCTGTAAGAAAGCCATTATAGCCATAAGCAAAGCCCAACAGACTGTCTGTGTATTAGCGGAGCACTGAGATCAACACCCTCAGCTGCCCTAAATACACTCCTTAACCTCACACCACTAGATATCTTCAGCAAACAAATGGCCGCCAGTGCAGACATTCGTATGAGAGCTATCTCCCAATGGACCGTAAATAACATCGGTCACGCTACAACCTTGAATTCATTCGGATCAAACCCTTGCCACTCCGACTACACCATCCCCCAATTGGTTTTTGATGTTAAGTTCCAAGTCTCAATCCCACAAAGAACGACCTGGGAAGACGAAGAATTTTTGAGAGATGATTCAATTCATTTCTATGGTTCAATAACCGAAGAAGGGGTAGGCTGCGGAATGTACTCAAACCGACTTAACGTAAGTCTCTCGTTCCGCCTTCCAAACCATTGTAGCGTGTTCCAAGCGGAAATTCTGGCGATCAAAGAGGTCCTATCATGGCTAAAAGAAAACGTGATATCCTTCAACGAATATCCGAATTTTCTCAGATAGTCAAGCAGCCCTCAAATCACTCGACGCTGCTTCTACGAACTCAGTAACCGACCTTCACTGCCGCCTATCTCCTAAGGAGATGGCTGAACAGTTCAATATTCACCTTATTTGGGTGCCGGGGCACAGAGATATCGTGGGTAACTGCAAAGCCGATGAACTCGCCAGAGAAGGAACCGTTCTACCGATCTCAACCAACAGGTTGAATATTGGTATACCAATCGCTACATGTAAACTCATCCTAAAGCAAGAGGCAATGGATAAAACAAATTATAGGTGGAACAATATCACCATGTGCGTGATAACAAAACGGATATGGCCAGGACCAGATCCAAAGCTCACTAAACATTTGCTATCCATTACCAGATTGCAAGTTAGCTCCGTAATCAATGTCATCACCGGACATTGTCTGATAGGAAGACACGCCGTAAGACTCGGCGTTCCCTCTAATGACTTCTGCAGAAGTTATTTAGATGAGGAGGAGGAGGAGAAGACAATCACACAGCTCCTCTACTAATGTCCTGCACTCTCTTTTAAAGAAAGCGAATTCTGGGGAAGTATTTTCTCTATGATCCAAGCGATCTGACGAACACAGATCCCCTGCATCTCCTTTGCTTTATGAAAAGCTCTCCGAATGGTTTTGTTAAGTGAGGTACTCCCTCGCATAATTTCTATGGTATCACAATGGACCTAATATTGGTCTAAGTGTGTCAGTTTGTTTTCCTGACAGCCAAAACATAACCTAAATTAGACAGCAATGTGGTTTCACGTAGGCCAAGTGAGTTAGAGTATGAAAAAGATTTCGAATCGTTATGATACTCTTAATCCTCCAGTAACATTCTTGAAAATAGAAAAATAATCAGCATTTTGAAAAATACAAAAATTGAATTGAAAAAAATAAAAATGAATTTCCTAACAGAAATAGTTTTTGAGTTCGCAGTACAGCTCTTTCGTTTAAGATTTTAATTCTCAGTTCAGCTCTTCGGCTTTTGATTGAAAAGTGCACAACGAAGCAACTAATTTTTTGTTTAAAGTTGGAAAAAGAAATAAAATCAAATAACCATTGTAAGCTTTCTAATGATATCAAGCAATACAACCAACTTGGCAGCCATCTCGTTCTTTGATCTCAACACACGTTTAATGGAATCACTACACGATAGCATCTCCTCTAAATTCCTTGCATCTAATTCAGTAAAAAATTGTATACCAACCAATTTCGATAGTCCATCTTCTTCTCGGTGTAAAAATTCTTAGCAAGTCATAAATCGCATTTTCAACGTTTGCTGGCTACCTTAGCATTTTCCATTCAATACCTCCAAGCTCTGCACATTAAAACTACACTAAAACACGATCACTTCCACTTCCCGTTGTTAAGTTGTTGTCGTCGTCCTACTGTTGTTGATTGCGCAAAAAACGTTTCACAAATAATAAGCGCAGTGGCCTAGCCCTCCCTTTACAAGCTCTCATAGTCACCTTCGAGCTATATAATCAAAATCATGACACCAATAATCCAACCAATTGCACGAGTCCGGCAACTTTGATACACCATACAGCTCCTGCAGCTAGTCAGCACATTATGATGCAGTGATTTGATTTATTTCCATTAGAGGTGTTTATTTGCATGGCAGGAAAAAATTGGCACGAATATAACAAAAAAAATATCCTCAAACATTCGCTGATCTACTCGATACAATTGCGCACCCATCTAATGCAAAGAGTTTTCAGTTTTTTTTATTTTCCTCATTTTTCTTAGTTGTTAATTCAAGCGAGGAAAATGCAAGTTTTAGATGCAAGCTGATTACATCACCTTGCCTTGCCACACTCATTTCGAGTCCGATATTTTGTTTTTAGTTAGCTGCTGCTGCGTTCGTCATTTGGACAAAATGCCTAAGTCTCTAGCGTGCAATATCTAGATCACCATCAACAAGAGAGGTTGGTTTTTGCCTTTTTTTATGGATTCTTGCTGAAAGGCGGTAAATTTATTGAACTACTCTAGAATTCTACGATGTTTGCATGCACATCAGTAAGCCGCTGATGCATAGCATAGTCACTGCATGGAGAAAAGAATAACTCCTATTGGATGCGCACTTGAGATAGTACTAATGATTCTGGCGAGGTAAGGGCGTTGCAAATCTCCTGCACACGCGGACACAAAGCAGAGAGGGAACACATCACCGTCATGGACGACACAACGAGCGGGCTATAATAAAAACGAACGACTCCCGTAATGCCAATAACTTAAATGCGTTCCAAGTAATTGGATAAACTTCTAGTGCAGATGGCTGATTGTACAGCGAACTTGCTGGGACAGACATGCAATATATACCAGACAGCACAATGTAAGGATCAGCCTGTGTGTGTTTGTGTGTGTGTGAGCTGTGACGTGATTACCAATTAATGGTAATTATTTTTTATTGGCACTTTTATAGGACATAAAGGATTTCGAAGGATGCAAAAACAAAGAGGCCAGACTCGCGTATTTGAATTGGTAGAAGGCCAATACTCACAATTTTTTTAAAAAGAGTGTTTAGCTCTCCACAAGGGTTCTCCACACTGATATTCGTAAAGAGATTCCACTGAAACTCGATTTATTGTGTTTCTGCTCAAAGATTTGGCTTTTGAAAAATATTGGTCCTTTTTAGACTTTACTTACCTTAACACTGACAGCCTCATTTTGTTGTACAACATAGATAAGCTCCTTAAGTCCTAAGGCAAAGTTTTCGTCTAAACACTTCATTTCTCCTTTAATTCATCGTAATTACTATTCAATGACCTGCTCTCTCTATGCACAGTGCGTCATTAATTTTTGATAGCTGATCAAATGTAAAGAAGTAAATCATACTGCTTAAGCACATGGCATGCGAGTAATTTCCCGCAGAGGGTGTGTCAGTCTTTAGCAAGCGTTAGTGTAATACATCACACAATATGGAGTGCATTCCATCAACACACAATCTTGCAAAAAATAATTTGCACATAAATTCGCATCTATATACGGAGGAGAGTGTGTATGCTGCGCGACGAATCAGTGGCGATTTCATCACAATCTGAATTACTTTGAGGCTCCTCAATTCATGCCACTTAGACGGTCATCGTCAGTCGTTTCATAGATTCTTCTACTCCTTGCAGCCTATTCTGAGTAGAGTCGAGGGTAGACGAAGACCTATGATTATAATCCACACGGTACATTGCTGTGCACTTTGTATAAAAGATATTATCCTCATTCTCCTTAAGGGTCCTGCTTCATAAATATCCTGAGGCTATCCTCAAAAGGAGTTGTGTTGAAAAATGAGCTCATTGACTGGGGCTCCTCCGTTGTGTATGGAAAGGTGTGGCAACGTTGAACAATGCAAATCCATGCTTATAATCGGACCTGCTATAGGGGGCCAGCATTACATGATTTTGCCATCGGAGAGTCTGAAGAGGTGCGAGCGGAGCCAATCTCATCAAACTCACAAGACACAAACATGAAAAACTGCTAAGGATATACTACTTGGGTATACAGCCACAACAGAGAATGGTCATCATTAACGTGCGATCATTTTGATTTGAGAACGAAGTGACTCGTACCTGTGCAAAATGCAAACACACAACCTGGTCCATGGCAAAGAAGATCAAATGCCAAGATAACAAGATTATAAAGGATTCCCTCCTCACCGCCACAATACTGCCAGTGATCGGATGAAAAGGGAGAGGAAGAGGGAGAGAGAGAGAAAGAGAGCTGCTTGATGACTACAGGGCTGACAAGATGCGGCACTGCCATTGAAGCTCCGCATACAATGATCGACAGGAAACCAGGGGCTTAGTTTTGTGTTTGAGGAAAAGGAGAATTAAAATAGAGTACTTAATAACAGGTATTTCCATGGTATGCAATAAATCTTCAATTGAATGAACTAGATTACTTCTGGGGCATTATTTCACAAATCCAACAAGGCCAACAAAACTATGCGAAATAATAATCCCTTTAGAGAAATTGGCCAGCCAAAGCCAAGGAGACGACTGACGACGACTTGAAATGGTAATTGTTGAACGGACAGGCCATTAAAGATGAGCGCAGTTGGATGGCAGGACTGCCATTCAAGTAGTCGCATCATGCGAATCTCAAATTGGTTTTGAGTGGAATTTTATTCTTTTCAAATAAAATGTTGATGGATTGTCCATACTTTGTTGCAAACAATAGGCGCTTCTTGCCAGGTGCATAAGAGATGCACGAAATCAAAGAATGAATTCATAATTACAGTTATTGTCTTAAATTATTTTACGGACTGGGTTCATGGGTTTTCGTTTCGGTTTCGAATTGTGGTCCTCTACTTTGTATGGTATGTTCAAGGACACCTATGTATTTATGTGTAAATAAAGAAATCATACATAATATGTCAAAGCATGTGATTTTAAAGATAGTCTGTTTTGAAAAAAATTGGAAGGACATTTCTTTTATCGAGCAAACAGCCCATAACTGTTGTTTAAAAACATGATTGCCACGCACGCTTACTTTTGTACCGGTTAAGAGTGACATGGACATCCATCACCCTTCAAACATTGCTTTAAGTGGAAACAATTGTTGAATCTTTGAAAATATATTTAAAACATTAAAATATACTCCAATTCAACTATTTTCATTTATTGCTAAGAACGAAACAATTTTCTAACTTGTATATGATAAATGTACTAGCTATTCATTTTCTCCCAACCAACTAAGCACAAGTGATTCCTCACTTGAATCGCATTTGATCTTGCGATTGTTATGCCGAACCGAAAGCCATATGTCAGTGAAATTTATATTAATATTCTGTATCTAATCCTAGTGACATCTATTTACATATCAAAGCCATTATGGTGTCACAAATCTAATGAGATTAGATAAGAATCAGATCAATCGCACATTTCTGCATAAGTTAAGTCGAAAGTGTTTAATTAATTCTTGTGTTAGGTGAAGCCGACATCGGAATAAAATTAATTTTATTTAATTGATGTGGAATATTACAATGTTGTGAGTGAGCATCTTTTGTTGGAAAATATTTCTTGAACGCAATTGAAAGCTATAAGACAATGCAGGACTCTGCAATGTTAGCATAATAATATTGTGACGAAGTAATTTGTCTGTAAAGTTTGTTTTGATAATTTGACGAGTAAGTCTTCTTGTTTTCTGTTTTAAAACGGCAAATGAAGAAGCGGTTTTCATAACAATGAATCTACTAACGGAGGACTTGCCAATTCGTCGCTAAAGGCGATACCCTTGGAAAAACATTTTTGCCTCTCTGTTCTCTGTTCCCGTTTCAATATGGGTATCAAACTTTGACAGGAACCGTCGCCGTCGCTGGAGTAAACTATACTGATCCTAAACACCACATTAAAATCTGTTGGGTGGTTTAGGAGCCTAGATCGGACAAACAAAGAAACAGACATACATGCATTTTCGTATACATACATAAATGTTTTAGATCAAAATCACATACAAAAAACCAAAAAATTTGCGCTACTTTACAAATAACATGAAAGGCAACATGATAACGAAACAAGAACATGAGCAGAAAGAAACGTCAATTCGGATCCCTTGAAGCCGGTTTAATTATCTTTCTCATCTCTTCAGATAACGTGAAATCAAAAGCGTCAACAGGCAAAAGCAGACTTAAACCGCGAAAGAAAATACAAAGTGCACTTGCTTTTTTGTTCCTTAACTTTTTTTACTGTTTGTCCTCTGAAGTGTTTTTCGAGAATCGAGGTAAATCATTCTTTACTAATTTGTATAAGTTGAAAGCATGAGAAATAAAGGGTTTTCCAGTAGGTATGATATGATTTTGCTGTGGTGTTTCGGCCATTTGAAGTATGTCATGATCTCTCATTTATTTTTTATTGCATTCAAAAGTGTTTACAATTTCACAATTGGACCAGCGTAAACGTCGTGAGCTTTCTGATTTTGCCTTGGAACAACTTGAAATCGATAACGATTTTTTTAAGAAAATCATCTTTTCCGATGAGGTTTACTTTCAATTTGACTTGTGAGGTAAATAAACAAAACTGGCGATGAAAATCTACAAAATCATGAAAAACCATTACATTCACCTAAATTGACAGTTTGGTGTGGTTCTTGGGCTGGTGGAATCATCGGTCCGTACTTCCTTCAAAATGAAGCTGGTAACACCATTACAGTCAATGGAGAGCGGTATAGATCGATGATAACCAACTTTTCATGGCCGAAATTGGAAGAACTTGGTCTTGACAACATTTGTTTTCAACAAAACTGGGCTAGGTGTCACAAAGTAAATGCATCAATTGAATTATTGCCAAGAACAGAGAGATTCGATTACTTCAAGAAATGGTGATATTGAATGGCCTCCAAGAAGTTGTGATTTAACGACATTAGACTATTTCTTGGGGGGTCAATTGAAGTCATTGGTCTATCAAAATAAACCACATTCTCTTCAAGCTTTGCAAGTCAATATTGAGCGTGCCATTCGTGATATACGACTTGATTTAGTGGAAAGAGTACTCCAAAATTAGTTTTATCTAATTTGTTGCTGCAGAAGAAGTCGTGGTGGCCATTTGAATGACGTTTTGATTTAAAACTTAAAGGTCGTGATTGAATTGCACATTAAATGAAAAGGGTTGGTAACGTTTGCCCCAAAACAAAAGCCCCAAACGAAAATCCCATAACGCAAAATCCCCAAACGAAAATCCCCAACTCCCAAAATCCCCAAAGAGAGAATCTACAAACCCAATATCCCCAAAACAAATATATTCAAGTAGTGAATCATGCGATCAAATCGCGCGCGTTAGGTTTATGTATTACAGCAAATGTAATGATAACCATATCCATTTATGAATAACTTTCTTCCACCTTTATTGGATTTGCAAACAGTAATGTTATTATCCATTTCAACTTTTATTCTCAAAAAAAAAAAAAAAAACAAAAAAAAAACGCTGCACTACGAAACTAAGACAGATCACTGCGTGTGCGTACCATGAATACGTAAGCAAGACTAAAAAGAGGATACAATCATGCATTTATAGTAATTTTTTGTTAAGAAACTGTTAATCGTTATCATTTATTAATTACAAAAACAACGAAAGAGAGAGATTTTTCTGAAAACTAAATGCACATAATTTATATGTACACAGTCTCTGGGGATTTGGAGATTTCGTGGGGATTTTGACAAAAAAGATTGTTTAGGTGTGGATTTCATCAATGTGCATTATCTCAATGGGGATATTAGCTAGGTGGATAAAAATTTTTGGGGATTTTGATCGATGGGGATTTTTTTTTTTTTTTGAGATTCTGTACGACACCCAAATGAAAAATATTCGAATTTCCTTTACAAAAAGTGTGTTTTTTTCAAAAAAGAAATCATATCACTCTTATTGGAAAACCCCTTAGTTGTTCGAAGTTTTCATTTTTTAAACAAAGCGATAACCTGCATGGCATTGGGTTCCATTCTATTGTAGGAATTTTTCGCCATTTTAGTTTATCACATCTCAGATATGACACCTGCGGCGAGGAACAGGTGGTATCAATTTCTAGTATTCCCTCTTTTAAGGACTCCATTTTTATTGCAAAAACTTAAAAATGTTCAAATTTCCATTTCCGCAATGCATCCAGCAATGCATCCGGCATGCATCTTTGTTTCTTTTTCCATCAAAAGCGAAAATAATACAGAAAAAAAATGTTTTTTTTCTTCCGTGATTAAATTCAAAATTTTTGAAAAGAAAATGTGTGTCAACCAACAAACATAAATTATGTCGTTGGCTTAAATTTTTTTGTCAAGAATATCCTTCCAAAAGTGCAGTTCACACTGTGCAATTTGTTTGACAGACTTTGGTCTGAACGACCAATGTTGGATAATGTGAACCCTCAGTCGACAGCTTGTCCAACTAGTTTAATGGTTTTCAAATATTTTTGAAAATTTTGTTTTAGAATGAAGTCCGAGCACAAGTCTGACGAGTCTGAGCTCAAACTTCATCCGACAATCCAACATCCAAAATTCATCTAACTATGCAGTGTGAACTGCCTTAATCTCAAATTTATAGAAAGCTGTGTCAAATTGTTCAATGTTCAGCTGTCACCTCAATTTCATTGATAGACGCCTGTGAGTGTTTTCGGTAGAATAGAAAAAAATTAGTTTCGAGGTTTTATTCAACTTTGTTTTTGCGAGAAAACACAAAACTAAGTAGAACAAGATAAACAAATATAATGGGGACTCTTCGCCATCGCATCGTTTGGAACCATTCACCGCAGTCATAATGATTAGCATGTCTGGCTCAGAAAACTCGAATCCCACCAGAGACATTAAATTGTCTGGTCGCCCCATTGAGGTCGCCATACCAAAAATGTCCGACAAAATCCATGCTTTGGTATTGGACAATCGACAAGTGAGAGCTCCAAAGTTTGAAGAGGCAACATTTTTATCACAATCCTCAGTGATATCTATTTCACATAGGTCGAAAGAAGAGATCATCGCTGAAACACGCAATTCTTTTGAGGAGCTGGAAAAGTGGTATTATTTAGAGGGCATCAAAAAATATAAAAATCCTTGGATGAAGGAAAAAGAGACTATGTTAAAAAACAAAATTTATAATGCCGCAAAATTGTTCCTTTACTCATTTTTTCAAAAGCTTATTGACCCACTCACTGTGTTTTTTCAATTGTGTGTACAGAAAAAGAAAATCAATATCAATTTATGTTGTTGGGCTTTCAACTCTCAACTTTTTCTTTAATATCTGGGCAGACATGAAATCAACATGGCCGTTGAGGTGCATCCTCGATGAGTTGTAATCGGATTCATTTCATTCGGCTTGAGCTCGGTATGGCTTCTGGTACGGAGAGAGGCCAGTCGGAGCGTCCACACTAATTTGGTATTGCCGATCGACATGTGCCCGTTGGTGCCGTTTTTCATCGTATGGACGCAACTTCGGAAAACTGGTGTGTTGTTTTAGAGAAAATCTCAAGTTTTTTAAAAAAGCAAATTCTCAACCTGCATTGTAAGTAGGTAAAGGAATGTAAGTAGTAAAGGAATCGTTCTTAATGAATAAAACTGAAATTCTTAAGAAAGCTTCGTTCACATTCATCCGTTAACTTCGTTGTGGTTATGTAACAGACAGAAAGATAAACGCGCGTCCGCGGACACGGCCCACTTACAATTTTACTGATTTTTATTATTTATTGTTTTTCATATATAAATGCAACTAACTACCTCTTTAAAACTCAAGTGAGACAAACCTCACTCTTCTATTGAACTTCTTCAATAATTATCCTATTTCTTCACGTATGACCCGGAAGCTTCATAATGGCAATCAAAAAATGCCTTTCATAAAAAGTCCATTAAATTACAAAAGAAAAAACTACAATAAACGATAATCTGATTTCAAAGAAATACATAGCTTCCGGCGAAGGTAGGTGAGTACTTAGCTTTGTTTGTGTTACTGAATAAACTTTATTGCCAATCATTTCATTTAGCCATTAGTACGAATTGATTTTTTTTTTTTTTTTTGCTCAAACCCAAAACGAGCAAACACGCACAAATTTGTTTTCACGTGGGAATAACGCCAGCAGCGGTGGTGTTAACTTTTCTTTCCTCTACAAATGAAAGCCCACCACACAAAAAATTATTTCATAACTTGTTTCTTCTCATCTAATGAATAATTTTGTTTTTATTTAATTTACAGATGTTGGCCAACAAACAAATCCACCAGAGCTACCAATCTTTGGTGATCCGTATACGGAAATCGCGCTCGATCTAGTCTTCCCAAAGGGTAATCCAACATTTCTACTCAATGGCAAGAAGCTGCAGCTGCTGCAACCACTCGACCGAGATGAGGAAAATCTCAGTCATATAGTCTTCCAGGTGAGAAGAGATGTCATTTAAATTAAACTAAACACGACACTAGGTTGGTCTAATAAATATATTGCAATGGACGCCATTGCCATTTGGAATATTTTACACATTCATGTATATTTTCTTATGGTGTTTGAATATAATTGTAAAAGTCACACATCTGAGGTAGTTTATGTGGCCTTTTGAGACCAATATGCGGTTGGTTTTGTTTCTTATACAAGCGTTCGTCGGTGCCGAAGGCAAAAAGCTGGTTTTCTGATCGAATTTGAATTAGCTTAAGCATTGAAAAGTGTCAAGATTTAAATGGTTGAAGTATTTTATTGAAATGTCGAACTCTTTTTTTTAGAGGTAGGTATTTGAGACTATTATTGGTTCATTCAAATTGTTAAAGGCATCGCTTGCGCTAATGACTTAATAAATTAAGCGTGGCACTTTTGATTCGTGTTGGAATTGACGTAATTTATTGGAGTCCTAATGGGGGGCTTTAATTGAAAATCGATCGAGATTTATTGTATCATAGGAAACATTTTGAATGCTGGAGTCATATGGGAATGTTTGGCCTAGCTGCGTGAAGCTATAGTGCTGTAACGTGATTGAGTACGGAAATTTTCATTTTTATTCCACAAATTTTGTTTAAGTTAATTCAGTGAGTTTTACTAAAATATGTAAAGAGATGAGCATATTTTAACAACAGGGGAAAGATTTAGCAGGAAATATAAAAAATTACTATAAGAAGCATTGAATAACTAAACTCCATGAAGGAGTACAAAAAGTAGGGGACTAAAATGGCTTCCTTGTGGAACTACTGAAGTGATGACTTAAGAAATAAATGTAAGAGCCCTTGATCTTGTTTTTTGCATGTCTCGGAGTCACTTCTAAGAAATCTAATTTATCACCTTACTTGTCCCGTTCGGAACCTATTTGACAAATCTTCAACTTGGTCGATCAAAGAGAACCTCTAAGAAGCTTTAAATTTCTGCAAGTCAAATTTTAAGTCTTTGTTTAAGTACATCGAAGAAGGCGTTTAAACAAAAGAAGCGCCTAGTAGGTACTAACAATAAAATTAAAACAACAGCTCCAAAAATGGCAACTTTACAAGTGGAATTAAACAATAAGTAGCATTCCAACCCAAACATCAATTTCAAAAGACAAAGTTCGAACGAGTTTACCCGCACAAGTCATTAATGTTACACATTTTCCGTTTCAGGTGTCATGCACGATACGATCGTCGAACAAGAAACGTAACATTCCGATCATTGTGCGTGTATCAGATGTCAACGACAATGCACCGAGATTTATGGACACACCCTACGAGGTTACAGTAGCCGAGGTAAGTGATATTAAATTAATAATATTTTATTCAGCACCAAAGTGTGGAGAACAATCAATCTCTCGGTAACTTTGTCTAACTAAAAACGAACCAAAAAAAAAAAAAAAAAAAACTACAACGATTTACACGAGAAACTTGTTGGCCCATTTTTAAACAAAATGTTTAGCATGGAACCCCAGACAATTGCATTTAGCCCACGGGCGCCCGCATTCTGTAACACCACACAACGATACCTCTATACCCAAAATAAGATTATCAACCAATTTATCTTCGCGATAGTTATTTAATAGTCAGCACGTAGGTTGAGTTGATCCGAATTGAAAATTCCTTTTGGCAACAACGAGAAAATGGATCAACTTGTCCCTCGAATCACGAGCGCATGTAAATTGAAGGCAAGTAAGTGTGCGCGCACGGCACACGATCTTGTGGTCTTTTGTATTTTATTTTTTGGATGGCAATATTGTGTAGTGCACACAGTGCAAAGTTTGGGATTTGCGATTGAACCACATTACAACGATCTAGGATCAAGCAGCTCGTGGCTCAAACGTACAGAGATTGCAGAGATTATGGTGCGAGGCCGCTTCGTCAAAGGCGGTCTCTTCGCGAGATTAACGATCGGTTTTACATTTCAACAGAGGCTGTGTGTGCGGCAATTGACGTGACATCGGCGTTTTTTTTTATTTTATTTGTCCAAGGGAAGGCATATCCTTGTTGGTAGATTATCTGTTTGTTTTTTGGGTAAATATTCGTAGGCCTGGAACGTAATCAGTGTAAATCATATGCAGACTCAAAGTCGGCATAAAACCAAACTGACACCGAAAGTGACAGCAGGCATACGACTTTGGCATTGGCATGTACTCTGCGTATATTTTATTGGCTTGCTTTTGGTGTTATTCAAACAAAAGTGAGGAAAATGGAAAAGCAATTTCATTGTGAAGCATTTGCATTAAAAGAGGACTGCATCTCATGAATTTTATTCAAAGTAGTTGTTTGCCAACACCCACTTGAACCTTGATATTGAAGGTTCGGCGAATGTTTAAAAGTCGTTCCAAGGCCTTCATATCGGTAGGGTTGTCTTATTGTGAGCTCTTTTTCTTACAACTCCTTCCGTTTCAAAACTGTTTTTGCCTTTTTTAAAATTGAGTGCTCGGTTTCTGACTTCGAGATCGAAAGTTTTGTTGATTAGAGTTGACGTTCAAAGATTCAACCTTCGAACAAACCCCTGTAGAAATATATTTGCCATTGTTTGCCACAAAAGAGTGTTTTTGACATCGAAGATTGAGTTTTAACTTCGTAAAATATTTGAACTATGAACAAGAGATAGAAAAACGGCCATTAAATTTGAACTTTAAAGCCTTATTTCGTTCTTAGCTATAGTTTTGTCAACAACCGATGGTTTTTCAAATATATGCGATAAACAAAGCAAATAAACTTGTTACACTTAGTTTTTTTGGAGCTGCTCTCCAATGTTTTCAGGGAATTTCTATTACGAATACCTAATGGCTTTGTATCACTGGAATCCTACACAACAATGCTGGTACGATCAAACAGAGTTTTCTAAAGCCTCTGGAATAAGTATATCCAAATGTTAGCCCTATTCTCCACAATCACTTCTTACTTCCATAAACAGGGCCGTTTTGACAACCGAGCCAAACGAAGAAAGCTTCAAGGCTCTAATTGGAAGGACCTCTTCACTTATCATTGGCGTCTTCGAAGACACTCAACAAATTTGGGAAATTGTAATATGTCATCTAGGTTCTTAGTATACCCATATTACCTCCCAGAGATGACCTATCTAAGCCTTTTGCTTTCATTTTATCCACAAAACGAAGTACAATATGCCCTTCCCACTAAATCAATCTCTAGCCAGCCTTTACCAATTTCGAATTTAAAACACACAGAGATCAACCTCTTCCTGGATATTCTTCCACCGAACATGAAGTTTCCCTTCGATTGTGTCTCCTGATTTCGTGTGCTAAAAAGTCTTCGTCGATTCGTCTACATTTGCCAATCCATTTTATTTCTTGACTTATTTCGCTATTTAGAACGTATAAGTCCTTGTTATATCTTCTTTACCATTCCTTCATTCGTTTTCGTTAGTTGGGTTGATCGTCTAAGCAAACAGGAGCGAAGGATTTTATCTGAAAACCCCTAAGGGCTCCTGCTTTTAACAGAACCGAAATGACGTTTGAAACAAAGATCTCCTAAGTTACTTCGGTGGAGCCTTATTCTCACGCAGCCTTAAAAAAAATTATAAGAGAAAGTTATTCTTCAACTAACTTATGTGCAGATGTTATTAACTGCCCTTACAGCAGAGCACAAGCATAGACAAAAGACAACGATTCGTGGAACCACTCCAAAGTTTTAGTTATCAATCGGCACGTTTTGTCCAAGTCTATATTGATTTTCGACTTTTATAGATAAAAGCATATACGTCGTTGCGTCCACTTTGTTTACCAGTGCGATTATATTAAAGAAGCAAGGAACTGCTGGCTTCGTATTTCCAATCACGTTGATGTCCCTACCAAGCCCAAGAATAATTGTATCGTTGACAGTCGCCGATGAAATGGCTTATGTGTTGAATACAATACATTTGCATTATCGAAACACCAGTGTTAGTTTGCACCACTTTGTCTCAGCCTTCTCGATGTTTCAGCAGCATTCTCTTACGTTATCCAATGGATATGACGTATCGGTTAACCAAGAAACCTAACATTAGGCAAAGGTCTTAGATGTTTGAGATGCCATTATAGATGCTTTGAAATTTATGAATGGGGTCAGAGTTGTAGTGTTGCTGAGTTCTCTTCGCAAACAGATTTCTTTATGTTTTTTATATCTTTTAGAAGTGGCGCACTTATTTTCTGCGGAAGTTTTTTTTAAAATAACTGAGTTTCGCGTTAAGGGTGGTTTTTCTTTCCTTTCAAGGCAAGCGCTACTGATATTTCCCTCGCTTTGTGCTTGGTTGCAGGTTTGATCAGCTGGTGACTGCTATTCACACTTGTGGATATCGATAGAAGGGAGCAAAGTACAATAACGAGGACACAAGAGGTGTCGATTTGGTATTTTCCCAACTTCGGCTTCAAAGCCTATCTACTGAATGTTATAGTTTTTTTTACTTCCGCACAAGTATTGGAAAGAAATTCTCGTAAGCATTCACTAAGAGCGTTGTCCTTCTCTTCTTTTCGGGCTTGGTGACATATAAGGGATTAGCAGGCTAAAATTTGAACTTGATACGGTCTGTAGTTATTCTTTCAGTAAATTTACGAAAGCTTAAGACAACGTGTAGTAAATCTAAGTACGTAATTTTTCTGCTGACAGCAATCCTCATCGAAAAAGTATTATAAAGGGTCTGCCAAATTTTTTTTTTTTTAGAAAATGCTATAAAAAAAAAACTTGTGAGTTTTTCTCAAATTTCTTTTTTAATTGAAAGTACAATCCTTCAGGTTAATAATGGATAATAATTTCATTCGGATGGCTGCCTCGGCTGGCCATGCAGTAGCCAACACGATTGGTCCAATTTTTAAGCACATTATCGATTGTGTGCAGCTGTATTTCTTGTGTGGCACGTAGCGCGTGTTAAAACCAAATGAAGCCAATATCCTCCTCTTCAATTTTTGTGAACAAAAATTTGTTCAACATGGCCGCTCTTTGCTCATTTTCGAAGAAAAATGCGCCAATTATGAAATTTTCGCACACATTCTGCAGCATTACCATAATTTTCGAAGTAACGTCGCAATATTTCCCGGCGTTGTTCAAGCGTATACAATACACATATTCACTTGGCGGAATAATAAAACTAAATATCTGTCAAATCAGACATGAGCTAAGTGCTACCATTCACGAAATAAGCTCTAGTTGAAAAAAAAACGTTAGATGGCTGACCCTTTAGAAATGAAACCCTTTTAGGGAATAGAGGGCACCTACAATTTCATGCCAACTCCGAACGACTAATCGAGAAGGCTTTTCTTGGCAAGAAGTTTACTATCGGAAGACTTTGCCAATTCCTGGCAAAAGGCGATACCCATGCCAAACATTTTTTGTTTTCTATTGGGAATCGAACCACGAACCTCCCGCGTAACAGGCCGTCATACTAGTCATTACGCCAAAATGTAGTCGAACAATGTCTTCGTGTGGATAATAAGGTTTTTTGTTTGACTTTTGAGGGTTCCGAAAATCTAAAGCCTTTTTTCATGAAATATTTTCAACTTCCTATATACATATTTTCAATATATCGCAGAGGCAATAACAATCAGGCTGTCTTCATCTGGATTGATTTGAAAACTTCTTCAATCTTTTTTAAACATACGCGTTAATGCGAACAAATATGTATGAATGATATTGCTTTCCCTTGATTTGGAATGTTTTGTAGAAGTCACTGTGGCGTATGTGAAACATTTCCTCTATTTGAAGAAACTCTTACGTAACAAATAATTTCTTTAATTGTTATCCAACAATCAAAGCACTTGCAGTTTAAACTTTTAAACTGTCTTTTTCCTCCCTAAGTTCTCAGCAAAATCAACCAAACATTTCATTTCCAAACTTCATTCGTGATTTACTAATAAAAAAACGTTCCCATAACACATTTCACTTAAGAATAGCAGGGCCCGACACCTATGATTTTTTTGTCTTGTTTCTGCTACATGGTATCCAAATACCACAGGTGTACCAAACGAGCTAGAAAAATCCAACTTAACACTGTCAAAGCAACACCATTGCTATTTCTATTGTTATTTGCAGTTCAGAGGCAAATACTCATGTCCCCATACAGAGAAGAAAAACAAAGTGCAATATGTGAAGCCCGACCGTCATGGTCTATGGAACACAAAGACAAATGCTGCCTTAATTGTTTCAACCCGCCACCACACTACAAACGTGTGACAAGACACACAGGAAGGATGGAGAGCACTTTGCAAAGGATATAAAGAATGCTGATCATGCCGACATGACCAAAGTATTTTTGCCAAAGTTATGTGGTCGTGTTTAAAGCTGATAATAGTGACGGTGGCGACGGCTTGGAGGCGTGATATGTTTATTGTTATCACTCAACTTCAACTAAGAACTAGAACTTGATCAAAATTTTTTTATCTCACGATCGACTGTGTGTGTTTGTAACTTGGTCTTGGAATTCACCTGAAATAGAAGCAAAAAACTCCGGAACCTGCCAATCTTACATCTAATCAAACGATTGAATTCATTCCTTTTTTTGTCTCCCAGCTCGATTACATTTCATGCTGACAGTTGGAAGAAAAATCGGTGCCATTCCACAGAGGCATGTGCCTTTATAAGTCGCAAATTAAAAACCAAATAAAATCAATCCAACGGGAAATCGAATCGAGGTAAAGAGAGAGAAAAAAAAACAAACAAACATTAAAAGAAAAACCACACATAACTGTACTTGGACTCTATAAGAGCTAAAGCAAACAAACATCCTCGTTTGAGGTAAAAACAAAAATGCATCTACAATGCAGCAGCACACGTACAAGCTAGCGTTAGAAACATCGTTCAATTGCACGTCCACGTAGTCGTCGTCGTCGCCCAACGGACTGTTTAGACGGCAGGAGAAAAAAAAATAACGTTAAACTGGTTAATGCCGTGCATCCAAAATGCTGTCATGTGCGCTATTTAAGCTCTGGATGCAGGGGAGAGAATATGGCAAATGTTTTTGCTCACGCTGTTTTGTAGACATTGCTTCGATGTTTAACGAGAGGAGATTTTTCCTGATGCAATTGTTGCCAGAATATCCAGCCCACATTGGGCTTTGGTCACTTTCACTTAACATGACATCAAAGATGACTTATGTCATACTTCGATTCGACACATCATTTTTGCTTGTACACTGACATTTAACATGAAACGGATGTGTAGAATGCTTTTTGCAGACATTAGATGGCTGATGGGTGAAAGAAGATTTTCTACTTTACCGACTTGATGTTTTCGAAAAGGATTCTAATGTTAGTGTAGAACGTAATCAAAGACACTGCTTTAGAAAAAAGCGTCTTCGTTTTAATGCAGAGAAAATAATGCTCAGAAAAGCAGAGCAGTCCGAATGACGCAAAAGAAATTTAATTAGAGCCACAAAATTTGGGTTTTTGGCATTTTTCTGAACCATACTTTGGTGGGTGCCTACAAATATTTGTCTCCTTCGAACGGCTCAGTAAGAAAACACTTTTCACGGCAATGTACTTACTCTCGGAGAACTTGCCAAACCCTCACGAAAGGCGATACTTACTTACTTACTTCAGGTGGCGCTACAGTCCGGGTTGGACTAGGGCCTCAACCAACATGCTTCTCCAGCCAGCTCGGTCCCTAGCTAGCTGCCTCCAGTCTTGCACGCCAAGTTGGTTGAGGTCCTCTCCTACTTGCGTGCGCCACCTGAGTCGCGGTCTTCCTCTACTGCGCCGTCCCTCGGGATTGGATTCGAAGAGTTTCCGGGCCGGAGCGTTGGTGTCCATTCGCTCTACATGACCCAGCCATCTAAGTCACTAGACCTTGACTCGTTTGACAAGGTCAGTGTTGCTGTACAGCCCGTACAATTCGTCGTTGAATATTCTTCTCCACTCTCCATCTATGCAGACGGGACCAAAAATCACCTGAAGAATTTTTCTCTCGAAGGGATGATAAGTGTCTTATACAGGGACCTTTCAGTTGCTCGAGAGAGGACTTTACTACTCAATTGCCTTCTTTGTCCGAAGAAACGGCGATTGGCAAGAGTTGTTCTTCGTTTGATTTCAGCGCTGGTATCGTTGTTTGAATTAATAGCGGTGCCTAGGTAGACAAAGTCCTTAACTACCTCAAAGTTATAGCTGTCAATCGTGACGTTCTGTCCAAGACGTCGGTGTTGGGTGTCCTTTCTTGATGACAGCATATACTTGGTCTTGCCCTCATTTACCACTAAACCAATCTTCTTCGCTTCCGTCTCAATGCTCATAAACGCGCCATCGACATCACGCTGCGTTCTTCCAATTATGTCAATGTCGGCATATCCGAGCAATTGAACGGATCTTTGAAAGATTGTGCCTCTTGTGTTGACTTGGGAGCTTTGCACTATTTTTTCAAGAACGATGTTGAAGAAGTCGCATGACAGTGCATCGCCTTGCCTAAAACTTTTTTTGACATCGAATGTATCGGTGAGATCTCTTCCGACCCTGAAGGGGCAGCGTCATCCTTCACAATCGGACAAGTTTGGTAGGGATGCCAAAACTATACATGGCTCTATATAACTCCTCTCTATAGATGCTGTCATATGCGGCCTTAAAATCGATAAAAAGGTGGTAGGTATCGATATGAAGCTCTTGGGTTTTTGCAAGATCTGCCGTAGTGTGAAGATTTGGTCTATGGTGGTCTAAGGCCGCACTGATAAGGACCTATAAGGTTGTTGACGAATGGCTTCAGACGCTCACACAATACGGAAGAGAGGATCTTGTATGCGATATTAAGAAGACTGATACCTCTGTAGTTGGCGCAGTTCAGAGGGTCTCCGTTTTTGAGGACCAGGCAAACGATGCTGAGGTTCCATTCATCGGGCATGCTTTCTTCCGACCATAGTTTGCAAATGAGCTGGTGCATACTCCTGACCAGGTCATCGCCGCCGCCGGCCTATTTAAACAATTCGGCAGTGAGGCCATCAGCTCCAGCAGCTTTGTTGGACTTTAGCTTGGATACTGCTGTCTTCACTTCGTTCAGGTCGGGTTGGCGGAATTGTTGGTCTACGTCGCCTAAATCGAATGGTTTTATCTCTCTAACAGCGGAATTGGGTTCATCATCGCCGTTATAGAGCTTGGAGAAGTGGTCTTTCCATATCCTCAGCATTGACTGCGGTTCCACCACGATGTTCCCTTGGTCGTCTTTCATTTCATTTCATTTCATTTATTTATTTTAATTTTGGCTAACAATATACTTCAAGATATAAAATCTTATGATAAGTATCAGAATATAATTCAAGTAGGAAGTTTACAAATAAATATTTATTTACAAAGGATTTTCGACTCGAAACTTCAAACAGTTGCAAGCAGACATGTAAACAACAACGCCACGGGAACCAAAGTTCACCATCTATGCAGCTCCTTTCTGTTTTTCTATTTTTTACACTTTTCCTTATTTTATGGACAACGTTCTCGCATAATCAGACATCACCCCAATCGAAAATCGATCAAATCTAACAAAACTGAGTTACCAAAACTGCCACCATTCAACATATGTTCTGAACGTTTTTGTAAGCTGTGTTCGTCGCCAACACAATTCCCATGAAAAACAATTTCCCACCTGCACATAGAGATCTCAATCATTATTTGCCAAAATTCCACCTATGGTTAATTGCGCCTTGTCATAATTGTCCATTCAATCTGATCCCAACCTGATGATAAATGCAACCATTTATAACTCATGATACACATTTATTGGATTTGTTGGCCAAAGCCAAATAGGTTGATAATTGCAATGAGATATGCATCAGTAGTTAATTACTCCACCTTCTTAATAAATCTTAAGTATAAGTGCACCATAATGCCACCAATATATGGGACTGGGGCCAGGCCTTTCTCAATTGACTTCGTGTGTCTAATGAAAATTCATGAATTTCGCTAAGGAAAAAACATGACAAATTACACGACACCCATGATTGTGTGCAGGTGCTGGGACTATACCATATCGGTGACACGTTAGTTTTCCACAAAAATACGATCTCCTCCTAGCACTCATCAGTTGATTATCTGTCACTTATGGATGTCAAAGAAAAAGTCAAACGAAAATTGAAACATTTTCACACAGTCGGCTCTGTGTTTAGTGCACATAGACTGCCTCCCATCTAGGACCATATTCGTCAAAGAGCGTCTTGCGCTCGTGTACCCCATCAACAGTCTCACACATCATGCATTTGGGTGTCTGTTACTTGATATTGTAGTGTCGCAACCAACGTGTAGCTCATCATTGGCTAGCGACCATGTTTTGTCCGGATACAGTGCAAAAGAAATGAGGACAAACATGACAGATAACATCGGTGCCATATGACATTTGATTCATATGGTGGTGGTGAGTGTCGAGCATGTTTTTTGTTCTCACATGTGAATTATGAATGAGACTTTGGCTTGGGTATGAATTCATTTGTTTTTTCACTTGTTCTCCAGGCTCTGTTCTGCGGGTTACATCTGAATTAGGTGAGGAATGGTAAAATGTGTGAACACCGGCACCGGCAATGTGGGAGATAGTGCCTCCTCCGCAACGCAGATACAAAAACATCCTGATCGTAGTTCTCATTAAATTGATTCATGTAACAGATTACATCGCCTGGTACAAAACATGTTTGTTTTGGCAAAGTGAAGCAATCAAGTAGATAGATATGAAGCAACAAAAAAAACTATGTCATGTAACAACTGCTGAGCGAAGAAAAAAAAACAGATATGTCAACCGAGTCTAAATGATGGCGTTCCACATTTGATTGGAGTGTCTTATCTCTAACACACATACTTTACCTGTTTAAGCAACTTAGCCGGCAGGCTGTACTGTAAGCCAAAGCATGCGAAATAAATCTCTTCATTCAATCTTAATTGATCCTACTGAACCTTGTTCGAACTAATGATCTAACTGAGTGCTATCAATCAATTTTTGAAATAGCTGGAGAAAATCTTTAAATGAGTTTGGCTTTAATTTCGTTACATACCGACACAAATTCACATACGGTTCTCTAGGCAATTCATTTGAGTGAGGAATGTTGATATTGATTGTACAGATTAATTTTTCGATGCAAACAATTTAAAATTACTAAGTCGTCATGTCGTTAATAATAATGTTCAATGAGACCTTTCTCTTCATTGGCACTGGCTTAAAATATGGGAACATTAATAAATTATTATCAGTTCTTAGAGAAAATCTTAAGAAAGTTCAGGGTAATCGTGAACCATAAAAACGGTTTGATCGAAGAGATAGAAAATGATAAACAAAAAGTGAAGAATGTGAAAACCGTGAAAAGACGAGTCGTATCGGTGGGAGAAGTTTCATATTGGAAGCGATTAATAAATGTTTATTTGATAGATGACTTGTGTCACTCAATATGTCGACAGTAAAAAATATTGCGACAGACAATCATTAAAGTCACAGTAGTCGCAAATGAAATTTGGAGCTAATAGCCCTGTGATTGGGAATATGCATTTAATGGCCACCACTGGGTCACGAGCTTGCGATTGTGTGCTAAGAGATTGATATTCAAAGCCTAAAGTCTAAGTACAAGGCTTCACGGTCTTCATAGTATGTTTGTTGGTAAAGGGTTGCCAACTATACATTAATTATGTAAATTTAATAAAATCGGAAAAAATATTCACAAAAATTAAATTAAGTCTTAAACTAAATGTTAATTGAATATTCTTAAGAAAATCTAAAAACGGCACTTTTTAGCTTAGAGCAGCTTTTTTAAATGAGCTTTTTAAAAATCAAATATATATATATATGACATTACGATAGCGAGAATATGAAAAAAGTGGATCCTGCAATTCTATCTGTCTGTCCTTATATGGATCAACAGCATGAATCGCTTGACCGATTTTCTTCAGGTTTTGTAGGATCTGCGGGACAGCTTACAGAGAGTTTTGTGAAATTAAGTCTCTTTGTCTTGAAATAACTGTACCTACCATAAACCCTTTGTACGAATACAGGGTTTTCCATTAAGAGCTATCCATTTTATTTTTTAAATAAAAACGCCAGCCATTTGAGATATCAAAAAAACATTTATTTCATATTAAAGTACACCCAATACCATTACGAATGGAACTCTATTTCGTTCATATGTCCTCCACGGGCGCGCCTGCAGCGATCGATACATACGTTGAAGCCTTGTACTTAGAATTTTCGACCACTCTCTCGCACATATCGACCGGTGTTGCGGCATTTTCGCGTTCAATATTGGCTTGAAGCTCCTCCAAAGTCTCTGGCCTGTTGGCGTAGACCAACGACATGACATAGCCCCAAAGAAAGAAATCCAAAGGTGTCAAATCTAACGAGCACGGCGGCCAATTGATGGGTCCATTTTTTGAGATAACACGTTGACAAAATTTCCTCTTCAAAATATTGATGGTTGCATGAGCTGTATGGGCTGTAGCTCCATCCTACTGGAACCACATGTCACTTATATCCATTCCACGCAACTGACGCCAAAAAAACGCCACAATGTGGTTTGTGCGATGCCCAATTCCTGTGAACGACGTGGAATTGACTGATTTGGGTCGTTCTGAACGGATGCACTTACGGCCGCGATATTTTCAGCACTCCGTCCTAATCTTTGTCTCACTGGCAGGGAAACATTGTGCACTGGATTCAAATTTGTGCACTAAACTAAGAATTGCGGCACGGGTGGGACGATTATAACGACCAAAAATCGGAGTTAGCGCTCTTAAAGTTACAGCGACTGACTCAAAATTTTGATAGTACGCTTTAATAATTTGGAAACGTTGTTGATTCGTGTAACTCACCATGATGAAATGGTAGACCTTAATGAGCAATCTGACGTTTACAGAATGTCAAAAGACCTTAAGGGCGCGTTTACATTAAAGAAACAAAATGGATAGCCCCCAATGGAAAACCCTGTACTATATTTTCTCGAAAACGGCTCTAATGATTTCGATAAAATTTTATGGGAGACAATTTGCCTGAATTATCCTTGTTATGATGTTAGAAATTTTTGTTGGAAAAAGTCTAAGAACTCTACCTCCCATAGAAGCGTTTTTTCAAAACTGACTTTCCCGCCAATTTCTTACGCCATTTTGATGAAATGTTATTTAATCATAATAAAATTTAATTCAAAAAGTCGTAAGTTGTCAATCAAAATCAACATTTGGAAAGTTCAAGTTTATGATATTTAACACACAATTACAAGTTCGTTCGACACAGTTATGCCGATTAAAGTTTGCTGGCCTTGAACGTGATCCACAGATTCGTTTGTGGATTATTTCATGCAGATGTTACCCGTGGGTGCAGCTCAAATGGGCCATCCGCATAGTCCAGTTTGAGAACACTCATCAAACATTTCAGCTAGTATCTCACGAATAAATACTTCAATGTTGGCTTGCAGTTCGTCAATCGAAGCAGGCTTGCCGCTTTAGATATGAGCCTTAGTATAGCCCCACAAAAAATAGTCTATGAAGCCGTTAATCGTATGAGATCTAGGCTCCAAACATAGAGAAACTGTTCACAGAACTCGCCTTCAATTCGTCCATTGTTAAGCGTGCTGTTTGGCATGTGGCACTGTCTAGTTGCATTAAGAGTAGTTGCAAGTCAAGCTCTACTATTTTGCGCAAAAAAAATTATCATCTCACAGTAGCACTCATCATTCACAGTAACGGCACTAAATTGATAGTTCACGATCTTCACTAACACTGGCTAATAATTTCAGTTCGCACCTTAACAAAGAATTCATTTTGATAAAAAATAAATTCAACAATTTGAAAGCGTTGTTCGTGTGTAAAACGACTCATGATTAAATTATAGGCCAAATTGAAGATGTTTGACAGTGACACGAAACGTCTCTGAGTTGTCAAAACAAGTGTTGCCAAAAAGCAAACAGATCACCTATTATGTACTTCTAATGTTTTCAGATTCTTGGAAGTTTGAAGAAAAAAAATGCGAGTGTGATGCGAAAGGACGGTGTAGTATTATGAAAGTAATGGCCAAAATGAAACTAGGCTGATTTGTATGTATTCCGACTTACCTATGCTCTTGCAACTCAAAGCGAGTTCGAAAGCTGAGCTGATCGAAAATAATAAATAGGTTTGTTTTCAATATTTTGACAGCTGGAATCAAAAGCAAACGGGTTCTTAGTGTTCAAACCTATTGTACTATTGCACTTTTGAAATTTCTTTGGAAACAACCTTGCTCTTTGGGTAATTGAGTATTTTTTGCCAATGAATATCAACTTTCACACTTGCCTACTTCACTCTAATTAGAAATGTAAGTCTCGCCGTTGCTTCGTGAGAAAATTTTCTGATCTTCGATCAGAAAATGGTAATCACATCCTGACTATACTTGAAACTTTTTTCGAATTTCTTCTACTACGTTTTTTTGTGAACAGGCATATTAACTATTTCAATTCACTGGCGTGCGTTGCACCATGATCTGTTAGAAAAGAGAAGCTTCATGCTGTGCAAAATTTCATTTGTAATTTAGCAGAAAGATCCACGTTAATACCAAGGACGCATACGAACTGGCTTAAATTTTATTAAAGAAACTATTAAAGCCGTTCCAATTAGTAAAAGGTAGGATCAGAGTTTATGTTTCGAAAGCTTCTTGGAGAGCCAGCTATTGACTCATTTGACACAGATGCCTGAGAAAATTTGAGTTGATAATATTTTAACGACAACAGAACGAAACCAAAGAGCAACTAGCCGCAATGTATGATTTACAAATCAGAAGTTAGAAAATAGGACCAACATCCCTCCCCTGTGGTACCCCAGTTTCAATTAAGTTGCTTTTTTAACTTTGTAAACAAATTCCATTTCAAAAAAGTTCGTGTGATGCTTCCTCGTTTTACTTCAATAAACTTGAATTCATGCGGCAAAACACAATTCCACCCTTGGTGCTGCTGCATTGGTGTTATTCAAAACACTTTGCTTACAAATATTTTATAATTCGGTTTATGCAAAATCGTCTCCTCTTCTTTCTTTCCATTCATGATGAACACAAAAAGAAAGCAAAATAGCAGATTTACCACAGACCCAAACGCATATAATGCATATTTCTATTCCGCTACATTGGTCACCTTCAAATTATTCATAACACAATCTAACTGAACTCTTGAATAACAAAAAAAGGCCTGCAGCATTGCAGTAGTACAATACAACATGCCAAGAAAACTACTCTTCCATAACCAGATAACAGTAAATGCATCCCAAAGAAAACTTGGCTAACGAGACTCTTGACTAACTGAAGCCTAATCATGCGCACAGAAATGGGTGTATGCAAATGACGCTGTGTAATGGCTGGCGTCTGTTTCAGAGTTCAGCAAATTAAAAACAACAAAAGGACAACTTTTTGAATTGTGATAGAAGTTCACTTTAAGTGATGCGATTGTCTTGAGTTTGTGATGAAGATTTGGACTCTTCTTATACATAAAAAGGAAAAAAAGTTTCTCCGGGTGGCATCTCTGAAAAGAATAACTGTCGATCTCAAAGCTGATTGAAACCCATTTTTTCTTGAACTTAAAATTGATTAACAGAGTCAACGGTAATGTGTCTATTCTAAAACGTTTTTATTCAATATGCACCACTTTACCTGTCCCATTATCTTTGCTAACAACTGCGTCACGGTAGCTTTAACAACCGAAGCCTAACACGTAGTTTTGAGCTTGGCCTACCACCTAACAATTAGCTTTAACATCAACACTCTCGTTTTGTCTTAAGAATTTGTTTTACTTTTACATTTACCAGGTACTAGTAGAGCTCATGCATGTCGTTGTCAGTTGACGTCCGCCAAGATTGAAAAAATGTGAACCTATATAGATCAGTTTTAACTAAATGCGTTCCCAGGCTCTGAAGCATAAAAAAGAAAGAAAAAAGAACACAACAAGAGTAATAATAATAATACCGTCGCGTTGGTGGCATAAAGACCTTGAAGTTTCTTATTAAATAAGAGCCCCGAAGCGAACGGTTTGGTAGGTTGGTCACTCTCTGATGGAAAACAGGTATCCAGAGAATGTTGTGTGACAACGAGCAAGTTTAATTTATTTAGAATGAAATGCAAGCGCACATGGTTTATGAGATACAAAGTAAAACATTGCCAGTGTGCATTATGAATGAAGTTTTGCGTAACTTGAATAGGAGAAAACTTGAATAGAATAAACCGATTTGACAGGTACACATATATGGCATTATGTGCGCTTTTGAAATCATGTTCGTTTAGCATCCACATGCGGAGAGATACAAATAGCTGGAAGCATAAACTTTGTGCACTGAAAATCGGTTAACACAGACAGAATTTGTAAGCGCTTGCGCAACGTTTCTAGACGATTTTGTTCGAACATGGGTTGCGCATGGTCAAGCTTTTGTTTTTGGAAGGTGTTTTATTTTCAAGGCTTTATAGACTTCCACGTTTAACGTGCAAGTATCTTTCGGTGTTCCAGGCTGAAGATTTGCCTCAAAAATGCACAAACATATTCAAAATTAAATGCCTATGAGATTTATAGTCCAGCCTTACAACGGAAGCATTTTCAAAAAAATTAAAAGTTCAAACTCCTAAAAAATTCATACTTAGTCTTTTCAGCGGAAGCATTGCATCGTTTATTGACCTAGTCCATCAATCTCTCCAGAAACCTTAGAGACATTGTGATTAACGCAAAATTGGTGCAAATTTCAAGCCAATAAGGGGCGTGAATCAGCTTAACTCTCCCGATGTCTCTGGGGATGTTATGCTCTAGCTCTTTTTTCCTTCTATGAACTGCTACTGTTTACGACTTTTTCGTTTTCATTTTTCATCCAATTTATTTTTCTTCTTACTTTTTGAGCTGGCAAGACTTAGTTTCATATCGCGTTGAGTTTCTCATTGGAATGTTTCAGTACCATCTCCGTAAACGTGTCCTTGAAGCCTGGACTCTTGAAGTTAACGTCTTGTTTAGCGTTAGATTGTTCTAAAAATAGTTTTTCTCACTCACTTGTTCACTTCAGTGCAGATAGAAACGCTCACTCCTCCATGTTAATTAAAAAGTCGTTACTTCTTCAAGACGTCATTGATTTTTTAAGGTCATGCTCATCGCATAATTAGCACCGCATCAACTGCCTTAATTAGTTCAGCAGGTTAGTCGTCAGGCTGTTTACGATCTTGGCTCTTTTCCTCATAGTTGTCTTCATTTACTCCAAAAAAGAGACGCAAATTAATGTAAAAGAGTCTAAATAACCAACAGCTTCGATTAGGCCTTATAGAGACTATATTTTTAAAAAGTATGCTAAACTATAAAATGAAGAATGTTTTGTGGATCTTCGACTTACTTACTTACTTAGGTGGGCATTACAGTTCGGGGTGAACCTGGGCCTCAACCAACATCCTTCTTCGATTTCGGGCGAGCTCTCTCCAGTTTCGCACTCCAAGTCGATTGAGGTCTTCATCCACTTGATTGCGCCACCTAAGACGAGGTCTTTTCCTTCTGCGATTTCCCTGCAATGTGCTTTCGAACACCCGACGAGCCGGAGCGTTTGGGTCCATCCGCTCTACATGGCCCAACCATCGTAGGCTCGCGATGCGTACTCTTCTGGCTATGCCCATGTCGCGGTACAGCTCATACAGCTCGTTGTTGTATCTTCTTCTCCACACATTGTCTTCGCATACGGGACCAAAGATCATTCGGAGAATTTTTCTTTCGAAACGACCAAGGGTTTCCTCATCCGCTTTCGACAAGGTCCATGCTTCTGCGCCGTAGGGCAGGATTGGGATGATTAAGGTCTTATACAAGGTAACCTTGGTTTTTCTGGAGAGGGTTTTGTTTCTCAATTGCTTTCTTAACCCAAAGAAGCAACGGTTGGCAAGAGTTATTCTCCGTTTGATCTCCGCACTGATGTTGTTGTCGGTGTCTACAGCGGATCCTAGGTAGACGAAGTCCTGTTCTACCTCGAAGTTATGTCTGTCTATTGTGACGTATTGTCCAATTCGTCGATGTTCTGTGTCCCTGTTTGATGACAGCATATACTTCGTTTTGCCCTCGTTAACCATCAAACCCATTTTTGCTGCTTCTGTTTCAATACTCGCAAAAGCACCTATGACATAACGCTTTTTTCTTCTCATTACGTCAATATCGTCTGCATTGGCGATTAATTGTACAGACTTTTGAAAGATTGTTCCTCTGGTATTGACGTTTGAGTTTCTTACAATCTGTTCAAGTATGATGTTGAAGAAATCGCATGACAGTTTGTCGCCTTGCCTAAAGCTTTTTTCGACATCAAAGGTCTCGGTGAGTTCTTTACCGACTTTGACGGAGCAGCGTGAATTCTCCAAAGTCATCCTGCACAGTCGTACGAGTTTTGCAGGGATGCCGAAACTAGACATGGCTCTGTACCTACAGCTCGTCTCTGTAGATACTGTCATACGCGGCCTTGAAATCGATGAAAAGATGGTGAATATCGATATTACGTTCTCAGGTTTTTTTTTAAGATCTGCCGTAATGTGAAAATTTGGTCTATTGTGGACTTCTCTGGTCTAAAACCACATTGATAAGGACCTATCAAGTTGTTGACGTGGGTTTCAGACGTTCACATATTACAGCAGACAAGATCTTATAAGCGACGTTAAGGAGGCTTATCCCTCTATAATTGGCGCAATTGTTAGGATCTCCTTCCTTTAGGATCGGGCATACGATACTGAGGTTCCATTCATCGGCCATGCTTTCTTCCGACCATATCATGCAGATCTGCTGGTGCATGCTCCTTTCCAACTGATCTCCAGCTGCCTTGAAAAGTTCGGCATCAAGGCCATCTGCGCCTGCAGTCTTATTTGATTTTAGTTTGCTTATGGCAAGCTTAACTTCCTCTAGGTCGGGAGGACGGCATTCTTGATCATCGTCCAAGCTGAATGGGGCAATCTGCCTGACAGCGGAATTTGTGATCTCATCGCCGCTAAGCAGTCTGCAGAAATGATCTTTTTAGATCCTCAGTAGCGACTGTGACTCTATAACTATGTTTCCCTGCTGGTCTTTACAGGTGGATCTTCGACTGTTTCGCAGAAAAGAAAAAAGTGAGGAAGAGTCAAATGCCTTCATAGTCCGGAATTCCTTCTTCGTTAAAAGCTTTGAATTTCTGGATCGAAACGGAGTTCACACTGTACAATAAGTACAAAGGATATTAAATGGTCGGATGTAGTTATTTTCAGACTTATCAGGCTTCTCGTTCAACATTTTGGAGTATGTCCCACCTCGAAGCTTTCAAAAATATTTGAAAACCTTTCAATAAATTGAACAAGCGGTCGCCTGAGAGCTCACATTATCCATCATTAGTTGTTCAAACCAAAGTCTGTCCCACTAATTGTAAAGTGTGAACTCCCCTACAAATATGACAAAAGAAAGTTTGGAGGCCTGCAGGGCGCAACGTATTTCATAGACCTCCATGTTTTTTGCCGAATCCAAAAAGGTTTAAGAAATTTTCATGGTAGTGTTCCAGTGTCAGGGTGCTTGTCAATTCCTCATGATGACCTTTTACCAAAACAATTCTAAAACGGAAGTCAAGTTATTCGTTCACTTGTACCCAGTTAATTTTAGCTTCCACATTCAACTCACTAGACATTGAATGCTTCCATGTCGTCTCCGAAAAAAATACTGACAAACTTGCAGGACAATAATTATTGGCTTACAGTACAAAAAAGACCCGATGAAGTCATAGCGAATTTGTTTTAGCAAAATGGAGTCCATGAAATCAGGGTGAATTTATACCCATCGAGAATTTCCGTTTTGCTTCTCAAGCTCAAGTTCCTGACTAAAGGTAGACAAATGAAAGAATTCTTCGACCACTGCCCTGCTGCAACACCATCCATTTAGCGCGTAATACACCACAAAACATACTAAGAAGTCCAGAATTCCCATTAGCGCAAAGACGGTGCAATGATGGTGCGCTGCTTAAGTTGTTTTTCATTGTCCCATAAACGTTTTCAACGCATAAAATGCCCCTACATTCCGATTAGTTTACTATATTTGGCCAAAATGGCCGCAGAGAATTGATTTTGCGCAATTATGAAGGTATGTGCTTTTGCGCACACACGCATGTGTCGCAGTGTCGCATCTCATAAAGATGACTATCGCCAGCAATAACCTTCGATTTCAGTCCACTTTGTCCCCCAATGCATCATAAACATGACGTATTGATCAATTTTACGTCAATACAGATTTATAATGACTTGCAGTTATGTGCTTGCATGACGTCCATACAATCAGGCCCGTTGATATGCCATGCGACGAATCTCTTGTATGGCTCCCGGCATGACTTTAGTATGGATCTGCGTGTGTACGTTACGTTCGTAGAGTCTTCGTCCACCGGCGCATCTGTCATTTAGTCTTAAAGATGCATATATGGGTTGTAGCTGTGCTGCTGCTGTTGCATAGTCATTCCGTCATTTCTGATGATGTGCCACATTGCAAATGTGTACAAACTGATTAATATTTATAGTGACGCGAGCAGGAGAACAAAGATGCGCGATGAGAAGACTACCGGCTCTGACAAAAGACTCAAAAGATCAGCCAAGGGAGTTCGCCGGATATAATTTATGGGTGAAATGTAATTGTGGGGGGTTTTAGGTGCAGTTGCTGTAGTGTACATATAAGAATTTCGCTATTTTTCTGGTTTAATGAATGCACCTTTTCTTTTTTTTTTATATATTTGCAGTCTACACCCGTCGGCACAACGATATTTCGCAACATTCAAGCACTGGACAAAGATGCCGGAGTTAATGGACTTGTTGAGTATTTTCTTGTGGCAGGAGCAACGAACACTACGGAGGATGAGAAAATGACTATCGCCGATGGCTATGACACTTTTGCTATTTCGTTTCCCCATCAAGGACAGGTAAGGATTATTATAGAGATGCATATAGAATTTTTTGCATTGCTACTTCTGTAAATCAAATGGCATATTCAAAAGACGTACTAGAGATATCCTATTTTTCTTTCAAATGTTTGATGGGTCGGTGGGTAATTTGTTTCTGGAGAACTAATTGCTATTCTTGTAATACAAGAAGAGGATGAATAAGAAGAAGAAAAGCTATGAAGTTGTTCTCAAACTCACGAAGTCGGTTTGATTACACCAAGGGCTTGGATTGCAAATCGTCGAGAGTTAGCAAATCAATTCCGTCAAGTTTTTCCCTTTATATGCTAACCATAAATGTGCTTTTTTTTCTACTGTAGCTACGCACGAAGGTATCACTTTACGTATTTTCTTTTAATGGTAAACTTAACACGCAGGATAGGGCCTGGTTTCTTATAATTATAGCCTCAGTGGAAAACGAGCTATGAACTATCTGCCAGGAATTTGAATGCGAAGTATTTTCCATTAAAGTCAACGATTAAGCTAAAAGCCTATATAATTTATAGAACTGTTCGTAAGTTCTATTCATAAACTTTTCCGTTCCAAAAATGGAATACCCGAAAAAGAAAAATCTGGTTGATATAAACTTTCACGTTTAGACCAAAGCGCTGGTAACTTATCAATTTGTTAAGAGCACACAAGACTAAGCCAAAACGGGCTCAAGAAAGAGTTTTATTTGTTAACTAGCTCTCTAATGGAGATTGAATCAAGTACACATATTGTTTCTTTTGCTAATAGTTTGAATTGAGTGCTAAACTTTGCTTGTTGGAAGCATCAGTCACTTTTATTTGTGTTTTGTTTTAAACATGAATTGTGCCCTTAAGCTAATTCGTTTAACAAAGGTTTGGAGACCTCAGGGCCTAACACACTTCCACTCACCATTTAGTAACTGGACCGAAAAATTTACTTAAGCTGGCACTTACATCCTTTCATGAACAACTACGTCAATCGCATTCTGCTCCTCTCCATAGGATCTATTTCATGTTTTCTCCAGTGTTACTGACCAAGAAGACTTAGTTCACTTTCCACTTTTGGGAACTAACTAAGATGGGTTCTTCCTTCACTACGCCTTCTTCTGAGAAAGAATATAAATTTCGATAAATTTGAGTTTTACAAACGCTCTAAGTGTTCCAATCACCTAAGATCTGCTCAACACCAGCGCCCAGGTGCAGGTTACACAAAGCTGCAAGTTTACAAGTCAAGAACTACTTGTAGGCAGGCAATCTTCACATTCATGCCCGTGGCGTAGTCGTAAGCCTGTCTGCATGTTTCGCAAGAGGTTCGTAGTTCAAATTCCAAGAGAAAACAATGTGTTGTTAAACGGGTATCACCTTTTGAGGATTATTGGTAAGCCCTCCGATAGTGAATTCATTGCCATGAAAAGCTCTCGATCGATTAGCCGTTCGGAGTCGGAGAAAATCATTTGTCCCTTCCTTCTATGGTGCAACAGATCAGGGAGTCCAGGGGCCAAGCGCATTGCTCACAGCTATGTCTGGTGTGAGAATGAAGTAGCCCTAAACTTTTCTGCCGGTTCCGAACGGCTTACCGAGAAAACGCTTTTCATGGCAACGAATTTACTAACGGAAGACTTGCCAATTTCTCACGAAAGGCAGTACTCGTGGAAAAACATTTTTGCCTCTGTTCGGAACCACGAACCTCTAGGTCAACAGGCAGTCATGCTAACCATAATTCCCCGTACCGGAATGTCCCCTCCATTCCCTCAAAAGGCATGGTTGAGATAAATGCGCCCGGTGCTCGCCACTCTGTTGCGCCACCCTGTTTATGTATTTTTTAATTCACTTGCATTACAAGTACTTGTAGTTTTGTGTTTCAGACCCCAGTTCGTCGATGGATAGAATCCATACTAATGCTAATTTTGCAAAGGAACTCAGCAGATAGGCCTACTATTGTAATAGGTTCCATACTTCTGCACAATAGAGTAAGGGTAGATTTGTAACAAGTCACATTGGTACTTGCATTACCACAAAGATGTTGCCAAAGCCCAAAAATGCGACTGGCAAGAAAAATTCTTCAATAGATTTCTGCATTAATTATGTTAAGTCGATTGTAATGGGGAAAAGTCTTTGACTACTTTGAAGTTATTACTGTCCTCCACTTTGCAATCTCTTTCATTTTCCTCTTGAGATAAACTCCTGCAGTCTGGAGCATTGAAGTGTTAGCTTCGTTTTAAGCTTAAGGTATGTTGTATATCCAACCCTGTTTCGAGCCTAGTATAATTATGTCATATATAGAAACCGAATAGAAGAACTAAGAATAGACGTGGCTTGTGGAATCTGATACGGAGTAGGTCCTAGGGACCCAGTATAAAGTACTTTTAAGGAAGCAATTGGAAGACTGCTAAGACATCTTGAAAAACTCGGATGGAAATCACCTCCTGCACAGTTCACTGAGTTGCTATTGAGACTTGGAACTTTGTAAACAAATAAAACCATTGAATTCATTCGTATTCTCGTAGGCAGCGCTTTTCGAAATCGAAGAACAGATTGCCAAATCGTCTCCCGTCTAGGCGACTCTAGTTCAGTTCCAGCTTAAAACCATGCATATGCATAAGTAAAATTCTCTTAGCTTTTCTTCTTAAACAGTCTCTTTTCCTCTAGTCTTTTTCATCTAGTCCCGTTTGCCAGTTTAAGGAGCCCCTTTAATATTGAAGCCAAAAGATCAACCGTTGGTTGCCTCCTTAAAGTGATCATGGTATTTCATAATCAACAACTCAGTTCTGCTGCCAATCGATAGAATTAATCATCAGAAGTGACAGTTCCGTTTAACTTGACGTCCCGGTGGCAATACATTGCAGTTCAACTGCAATTGCAGTTGAACTGCTCACAATTAAAACAACTTTGAAGTTATTTACTCCATCCATGGCCACCATCTGTCATTCCATCTCTACTTCTCCCTACCTCTTTCTCTGTTTCTCTTCTCCAAAATCATTGCATCAATCGAATCATCTAAGTTGTGCCTCTGCCTCGCATCAACCAGACCATGTCTGGAAGGAGATGAGACCTTTCGTTCACCTAATGAAAATGAATTACCCAAACAGATTTATGGATACCATTCAACTTAAACGGTATCATTGGATATAGAATCCAATGGCCTGTCATATACCCAGAAGTCATCTCGCCATCTCTGAGTTGATAAATTAAACAGACGATGAATTATGTTCCTTCACACACAAACAAAAACTGCTGCTCCTCGCTGTTCTGCTCTGCGGCTCTATATGAACGATGCCACATTCAATCTGAAAGATTTATTGGAAATCTGTTTAAACGTCAATGTAATACACTCATGTGGTCTCACTTTTTTATCGTTTTTATTTTATATCTTTTAATGTTTTCTTCTCTCTTTATTTGCCATCCACAGGTGACTGTTGCTAAAACATTGGATTATGAAAAAGTTCAACGATACTACCTCACGGTTGTCGCATCGGTAAGTAACTGATAAAAAAAAACCCCGCACACAAACTCGGTTACAGTCGATCTGAAGAAAAAAAAGTTTAAGTCTCTGGTCTGCCATTACTCACTGCTCGAACTGGAATTTATTAATTTGCCAATCCAGTTTGGAGGATCTATCTTAAAGAAAATCCGCGACTTTTCCTAAATAGGAAGTAAATTCCTTTGACTGAAAGTATTACGACTTTCGTTTCTTTGACAGTGTATATGGCAAGAGGTCGTACATGTAATCATTTATATCATTGAAAAAAACGAGGATGGATTGGTGTTTTATTGAACAATCGATTTGAAAAATAGTATCAACCATCAATTCAACAAAACACATGATTTAGTGCATATCAATTTGAAAAAATGTGTGTCACGGACTTTGTGCGTCGGTGTCATAGAATTTGGCAAATCGAATTAATGCCGAGTCGTAAATCATATTCAACACGAGCTCATCATTGTTTGTGTCATAACAATCAAAATATCTTTTTATTTTTATGGAAATGAGTTTCATGGAAAAAACTTTAAAAGCAGGCGATAACACAGTTTTATTAAGCAGCCTGATATAGCAGCAAATATATTCGACCCTCGAACACCCGAACATGAACATTACGGAGCTGTTGCGATGGTTGATCTTCAAACGACTCAACTCTTGTCGATTCAATCAATTGATTTCACTATTGGTGTTGTGTAACTTATTCATCATATTCAAACAAGATATCATCTGTCAGAACGAACAATAATCATTCATATCCATCATTTGCAATACAAAAGGTGACCGACTATTGACAAAGGTTGGGGACTTATTTATGGCTTGAAAAATTAATTTCTAACGGGAGGTTGACCTATCGTCTATTGATCTGAACTCAAAAAGTCTACTTTGATTAAAATAGCGATACACTGCAATATTTTGAAGGCTTTACGAGGATAGTCCCATAGAATAAGAATAAGCTCTCGCGTAAATACGTTATTGCCAAACTTCAAAGAACAATTTGTATTGGTGTTACGGGGCCTTTCCCAGCACACTAGGAGCTGTTTTCGACGCACTGTTGAATCTTCCTCCCCTTGACACCTACATCATGGGGTGTACTCTCAAGACCATTTCTCGTTTAAAGAGATGTGGTCACTGGCACATTTCGCACTGAAGCTTTGAGGAACTCACAAGCAGCATATATTTTGACTCATGTCTACTGGATATACCGTCTGAAACGATGATCCCAAGGCTCAAACTGCGTCAAAATTATTCAGTCAACTTTCCTTCGGTTCAGGACTGATTCACTCCAGAATCTGAGCCTGGAAAGAACTGTTATCTTATATCTTCACAGATGGCTCCAAAACCGACGAGGGTTTTGGTGCTGATGTCTTTGTGGAGAACGACGACATACGACTGCACTCATCTTTGGGATCATACGCATCCGTTTTCCAAGCGGAGGCTTATGCTATTCTAATGGCCTTGAGCCACGTAACGAACAATGGATGAACGGGGAGAAGTATCTTTGTTTGCAGCAACAGCCAAGCTGTGCTTAAGGCCCTTCTCAACCCTCTAACCACTTCGAAAGTGATCCAGGAATGCAAGAGCTCTCTGAATGCGGTCAGAAGATTAAATCACTTGAGTCTCATTTGGGTTACGGGCCATCACGGCATAACAGGAAATGAGATCAATATGAACTTGCAAGGCAGGGATCTCAGACAGCTTTCTCAGGACCTGAACCGTCACTAAGTCTGCCAGCGTCCTTAGTGAGGGCTTCAATCCACGATTGGATCAGCCAAGATCACAACCGTAGATGCAGACAGACCAAACGTATGCTCCCCAACGTTAGTAAGAAGACTGCAACATTTTTGCTAGCTCGTAGCAAAAAAAACTGTAGAAAGCTTATTGGCGTTGCCAGCGGTCACTTCTTTTCTGCCAAGCACTTAAATGTGTTAGGCTTAAGTGATACCACACTCTGTGAATCCTGTGGAGAAGATGAGGACACCGTATAGCACTTCCTCTGCTTTTCCTCGCTTAAAGATACAGATACTTGGCGCAGACATGGTGAGAGATAGTAACATAGGCTCCTTATCATGGCAGCGTCTTTTGCCTTTTCTCCGAACATCTGGAGAGCTATAACAAATAGAAGTTTGCTATCTGGTAGTACAATGGACCGGTATTTAGGTCTGAGTGCTCCAGCTGGTATTTTAAGAAACCTTCAACAAAAAAACAAATAGTCCTACAGCTCCAGCATCTAAGTCCATCTGTCTAAAGAATTCAAAGTGTAACAAGATTACAACGCCATCTATTTAGTTCAAACTCTTCTCATGCCCTTCCTTCATTTAACTTTTTAAAGTTTCATGCTTGTTCAACCGACTGTAGTTGATATGAAACCCTCTGCAGCAGCAAGGAATCTCTAATAATTGTTAAGCTAGATTTATGTGTTGGTGGTCTAACCTCTTCCGTTTTTGACTTTTTTTTCCTTTTCTGCGTCAACCCTCGAGATCGATGGAAACATTGCAGCACTGCGCGCACAGATGGCTGTAACTTGCAACAAAACCATTCAAATATTTTGTTTCCATTCAAGTGTACATTTTCAATGCGCAAAACCAACCAAGATAAATGTTCGGACAGTTAACTAGTGGCTAAGTGCTGCTGTGCTGTGCATCATGCGCGTGCATAAATATATATTTCTCTTTCACATCGTGCCACCGCGCACAAAGCAACTGTATAGAGCAACTGCGATGCTATTTGCAATTTGCATTTTCTCAGGCCCAAGAAGTAAAATAAAAGGCTCCAAAAGATTACGAGCGAATTTTATTGATGTCGTTATGACGTTTTTCCATTGAAATGTGCAAAAGACCTGTCACTTTCATCATTTGGATCATTAGTCATTCGAACTTTTTCAAAATGATGTTCCTTTGCGAGAGAATGCCAATTTCGAGTCAATTATCGATGATGACTTGCGAAGCGTGTAATAAACAAATTTTACAAATTACGCTACACCGATGGTACTTGAGATGTTGAGTTATGGTTAAAAATTCCAGGAACCACAAATTGACGGGAATTTAGATTATGGAGAGTATTTTGTCTTATTGAATAGAAGAAGTTATAAATATTCAAGCACGTCGCCGCGCTGTGCCGTGCCATGAATTTTTTTTAAGGCTCGCTGCTCAACTCTTTTGTTTCACAGAGATGACATCTATCTTGAAACTAACATATGCTAATCGCATTAGAGAGCCAATGCACTCGATAAGATTAACCTGATTTAATTTGACGTCAGTTTGTTAAGCACCAGCCGCAATAAACTTGTCACACATTCTTCTATTAAATTAGTCATGCTGCAACCTTCACATCATTCAAACCCAAACCAATTATTGAATGTCTTCAAACAAAAGAGTTAACAAATTACCCCTCCTTCATTAGTCACATATTTGTCCCTCTCTAGAGCAGATACAACAACAAAACAAGCTTGAATGCCAATGTATAATTATCTGTGATTGATTGGCTGATTATACAATGCATTGATTGGTAACCTTTTCGAGTAAGGATTTAAACACACACAAAAATGGTAAAAAGAGCGATGCAAATTCTGACTGATTCAAATTGAGATGTTAATCTCTGCATGTCAGATTGACCTCAGTCGATATTGGAAAAATAGCTCTCACAATCATGCCCGTGGGGAATGCAATTAAAATATATTATTGAATATTATGTGTGCTGTAGTCGTCAAACAAGCCTATAAACTAAAATGTCGTGCCGTGGTAAAGCGAATGCATATTCAATTGATATTATAGGAAGATGGTAGTTTGTTTCTCCTCGAGGCTTGTGGCAGGTTGCACAAGAAAAATAGAGGAACGAAATGTACTGGTCTTAAATTGTGGTGCTGCAAAGTACCATAGTTAGCTTAAGAACGGTTAATATGCTAAATAGAAGTAATTATACACTTCATCAAATGTGAATGTGCCGCCGAGAGGAATTCAAACAACCGACGCGATCTTGAGTGAATTACTAGTAATGTTTTTAATTCAATCATTGTCGTTTCAAAGTAGAAAGATCGAGCAGATGTTTTTATCACTGTTTTGCAGAGGTGTGAACAGAGATGACAGTTCAATGGTGCAATATCCGGTTGCAGCGAGTTGAGAATTAGAGATGAGCACAGTCTTAAGTTGTTCTGACATAAGCAAACGAAGAATTTTCCAATTTAAGAACAAAGCGTTTTTTAATGAAGTTGCACAATTTAGACTTTTAAAGATTTTTTTTTGCATTTAAAATTACAATGAGCGGCCAACAGGTTTATAATCTTTGATCAATTCATTATAATTCAAGATTACATATGACTCCTGTCACCATATCGCATCGTAGTCTTTTCCTAGTGAATGCCTTTATCTGCCGTTAGCCCGAACTGTCTGAACAAAAAATATTTACTGGTGGCCTGGCTATGACAAAGAGTTTATATTTTGACTAAGAACGAAAACTTTTACTGTCCTTACGTTGTCCTTAAAGGTAGCGTGTCTGACTGTTACGTGGTAAAATTTGAGGTTCGAATCCTAGAAACATCAAGGAACAAAACATTTTCCATTCGTTTCAACTTTCGCGAAGAGTTGTCAATTTTTCCAAAAATAATTTCATGCCATGAAAAGGGCTTTCTCGGTACTCCGTTGTCAGTCGGCAAAAAATTGTAGGTCCCTTCCATTCCCTCACTAAATATGGATAAAATGCACTAAGCTCCGTGGCTCCCTACTCTGTTGTGCCACCCTGCTTACTTTTTTCTCCTTTGCTTTATTTTCCTTGCGGTATAAACCATCATGGTAATATATTTCGTTGAAGAGTCTACTGTTGGCCATCTAATAATTCAGGAGAATAGGAAAAGCTCTTCCAGTATTTTTGGTATGTTTTGTTCTGGTATTAAGGCTTATTGCTCTCCATATCCACTGCTGCCAACCCATCACCTGATGCTGAGATGTCTTTGAAAATATAATTTACAATTCCTGAAGTCATGAATCTGAAGTGTCTGCTTACGGTACCAAAGATAATTCAGAGAATTTTTCTTTCCAAACGACCAAAGGTTTTCTCATCCGCTTTCGACAAGGTCCATGCTTCCGCGCTCGCTAGGCAGGGATCTCAGACAGCTTTCTCCAGTCCTGAACCGTCGCTAGGTCTGCCAGCGTCCTCAGTGAGGGCTTCAATCAACGATTGGATCTGTGAAGAGCACAACCGTAGATGGAATGCCTCTATTGGATGCAGACAAACCAGTCGTATGTTCCCCAACGTTAGTAAGAAGACTGCAACATTTTTGCTAGCTCGTAGCAGAAAAGACTGTAGAAAGCTTATTGGCGTTGCCAGCGGGAACTTCTCGTTTGCCAAGCATTTATACGTGCTAGGCTTAAGTGATACCACACTCTGTGAATCTTGTGGGAAGATGATGACACCGCAGAGCAGAGAATGTCCTGCTTTTTTTCGAATGAGGTTACAGATACTCGGCGCAGACATGGTGAGAGCTGGTAACTTAGGCTCCTTATCATGACAGCGTCTTTTGACTTTTCTTCGAACATCTGGCAAGCTGTAACAAATAGAAGGTTGCTATCTGGTAGTACAATGGACCGGTATTTAGGTCTGAGTGCTACAGCTGGTATTTTAAAAACCTCCAAAAAAATGCTTCCGCGCCGTAAAGCAGAACTGGGATGATCAAGGTCCAGCTCGACGGGTTTACGAAACCACATTGCAGTGATAATCGCGGAAGCAGAAGGTCTCGCCTAAGGTGGTGCAATCAAGTGGAAAAAGACCTCAACCGTTTAGAGTCCAAAACTGGAGAAATCGAAGTTGTTATGGAGGGATGTTGGTTGAGGTCCAGGTTCACCCCGAACTCTAATGCCCACCTAAGTAAGTAAAAAAGGGTCAGGTTTCATTTCACTCTGTTCGGACCACGATTTTCTTAATAGTTTTGTAGTTAAAGCAGAAGTAAATAGGTTGGCTTGAGGAGTGCCGTCTTTTATTTAGATTAGATTTTTGCACAAATTCACACAAACACTCACAGAAACAAATCATCGTATATGGCTCGTCGGTCTATTACTCTTTCCATCCACATATCACGAGTGCCCTTAAATACATTTTTAAGAGCTCTTTAAAACCTGCCCAAATACGTGACTAATGAGCTACGACCCTCGGTTCTATTACACAAGAATCTATATTACTTTAACCAACAATTAGCCGCAGGTAAACCACGATTACGCAATAGAATCGAAATATAAACGTTTCACAATCTTTAGTTTAGTCATTACCATCCACGATCAATCAAACAAATTTCTTCCCAACCAATATCTCAAGCTGAGCTTCTCAAGAAGCAAGAGTACTTACCACATTACCCGCTAAAGGGCACCAAAAGCCTTCAAACTTTTTTTTTTTTTTTTTTGAAAGTTAAAATCGAAATAATAACTAACTATGCACCGTGAAAATTGCCGATCATTGATCAAAAACTTAATTAACAAGATTTTATAGATTAATAGGTTTTATTCTTTAGCGCCAAACAATAGGCATTTATTAGATTTTCATCATAATTAATAGTACTCGTGATTAAAACTGTTCCCAATGTAAATTTCCCGAAGCCGTCCCGTCCATACAAACGATCATGGTTATGAAACAATCTCTCGTAACCCTTCTAAAGACTACCTTTACTACGCCATCAGGCTTAGAGATAGAGATACATTCTCGTAAATGCACCAAGGCCAAGTTAAATTGAAAATAAATTGAATAAAAGATACATTGATGCAATTTGTATCCATACGAGTATACAACACATGTTGGTTTATCCATCCATATAAAGGTAACCACCCAACATATTCCTCAGATTTGCCTTTGGGAACCTCTATAGCAATGTAGGCGATCGTTTTTATGATCTTGTAATTGCGATTGCAATTAATTACCAGGAAAACTAGGCTCACAAGCATAGCTGGAAATAGATCAAAGCAAGGAGATGGTGTGTAATGAAAATGTGTAAAACAAAACAACAAACACACACACACACACCGCACACTATAGACACAAGTTCAATGGCTTTGTGGGTGGGCTCGAAGTAAATTAAATTGGAACACTCCCCATTGTTTTGTGAGAAAGATAACCATGACTTGCAGTACCTTTAACGAGTTTTCTTTTGAGATCTTTTTTTTCTACTTTTCATAATCCGATGTATGAAAAAAGTTGGGAAACAATTTAAATTCAAATCTGATCCGCACTCTTGGGCTCAACCTACTCCATGTGAGTGTCTCTCTGTCTAGTGATGTTATCGTTATTATAAAATGAATGAATAATCTGCACCAGCAATCTAATGGATTTGGCCAATTAACAAATTATACCATTTTCACAAATTGGATTTAGACTACAGACGCAAGTTACATTTTCGCACTTACAAAATCTTGATTTTCGAGTGTGTACCAGTTGTGCAAAAAACTCACACCTAGATTCCAATGACTCTTTAAACATATTCACTGATTTTTCGTTTCGCAAAATGTTCGCATGTTTAGTTTTCATTTGCGAAGAGTGGAAATTAATGAACGCTTTGGTGAGGAGAACAGTTTTATTGGTAAAGTAATTGGTAAAATTGTTGGTTCATTAGAGCCATGTTTTCTTATCAAATGGCTGAGAGGCAGTGTGTGGATTTGTTCGAATTAACCGGTATATAAATGGCGTAAGACAACTGTCCGGTTGTGTATGTCCTTTCATACTTCCACGTGGGTGGGTAGAGCGACAAGTTTGCGTTCTTGGACCAGTAAAGGGAAATCGGAGCTGGTCTTGGATTTGAATTTATGAGGTTTATTATGCTTTGATTGTGGACATCGTTTAATGAACTAGATGCCACTTTTTGCCCGGTTGGACACTGTGACACTGTAACACTGTCCGATCAAGTGAACCTTAATCGTCCCAAACATCGGAAGGATAGTAACCGATGGCTACTCCTGAAATAGATGCCCCTTAAAAATCAAATCTTGCTAAACTATAGCTCATCAAAGGCATTTTTAAACATTTTTACGAAGCAGCCGCGTGCAGTGATTCCAGTTTTTCGGTTTTACTTGAAAAAGCAACGTTGTTAAAGTTTTTTTGTATATGCATTTCTTGGGACCTAGCCTTATTCTTAGTAACACTCGGCGCATAAAAAAGATCATCAAACAAACCTTGTTACCATATTTCTTGTAAAGTATTTCAACCGATCGCACACCGCATCACGAGTTTGCCATTTTCGGCACACTCAACGATCGATTTTATTTTTTTTTCTAAGAGACAACCTCTTGTATTAAGAAATTTTGATTTCTATCTAACTGCGAAGAGATCTAAACTCTTTTGGATTCGGTTCTTGAGTCCCATCTTTTTATCTCTAAGAAAATAAGTTACACGAAACTTGCTGTATATACCTATACCTTAATAATATCGTACCTTACTTGTGTAGCCATATAACAAACTACACAAACGATAACCCCCCGCGATAAGAAATTAACAAATAAATTCGTGATCCCTGATGGTATCCTTATGCCATACCATAACCTCAAACAAGGGCAGCATAGTTTAAAAACGTAAACTTCTATTTATTCAGAGGAGTTCTTCTATGGTGTAGAATATAGCTCTCTCTAACTTCACAAAATAATTGAAAACATGCATAATTACAAATGCAATTGGTATATCGATAATACAAAGAATTGCAGCAGCTCTACTTCCTACACTCCAATGTTTACCATTAACGATCTCGAAAAGGAAATTTAATTATAACTCCACCAGCAAGCTTCCAGAGAAAAAGATCACCTCTTGTCCTAGGGCTATGTTCCATTTGAAAGTGCATACAAATGAAATAGCGGATTCTAGTAGGTAACCCACGGCATAAACACTGCACCGATTCAATCACTGGTGAGGTGGTGGTTTGTGTTCTTGGGAGTCTTGCAAGCAGGTTTGCACCACAGCAGCAGCTGTACACAGGGGTGTATTTGTGATTTTAGAGCCGTGTGTTGAAGGTTTTTGTCGTCTTTTCTGATGATACTTGTTCATCTTTCTTGTTTCCTTCCTCATCATTTTTCTTGCTATTTGCATCTTGATTATCTTTCGCATTATCCCCATTTTATTGGGATACCTGATCTTCACTTCAAGTTACTCTTCTTCCTCATCTTCGTCATCTTCTTCATCTACTTCATCTTCCTTATCTCCCTCATCTTCCTCATCATCCTCATCATCCTCATCTTCCTTGTCTTCCTCATCCTTCTGATCTTCCTCGTCGTCCTCATCTTTCTGATCTTCCTCATCATCCTAATATTCCGCATCTTCTTCATCCTCCTAATTTTACTCATCTTCCTCATCTTCCACATCTTCTTCATCTTCCCTACCATCCTCATTTTCTTCATCTTCCGCATCTTTTTCAACTTCCTCATCTTTCTCATCTTTCTTGTAGTCTGCATCGTCCTTATCTTCCTCATCTTCCTCATCTTTTTTATCTTTTTCATCTTTTATGTCGTTCTCATCTTCCTCTTCCTCTGATCCTCGTCAGCCTACCCATCTTCCTGATCTTCCCGGTCTACTTCACCCATCACATTGTTCTCATTATCTTCATCTTCCTCACTTTCCTCATTTCTCATCTTCCTCAATTTCCTCATCTTCTAACACCCCCCTCCCCCGCCAACTTACACATCACATCATGTTTTCTTTTTTCACAGCATTTTCATCTTCTTTTTTGCCTTTCTCGCCTTCGCATCATCTTCATCTCATACATCTTCCTCCTCACCTCCCCGTTCTTCTTAACTTCCTCGTCTTTCTTGTTTCTTACCCTCCCTTGTATTCAAATATTCTTTATATTCATCGTCTTCATTTTTAAATTCATTTTGATTGTTCCTTCCAATCACTGTAGGGCCTGGCATAATTTTTTTCAAATTCTTCCCTGTGTTAAAAGGCTAGGCTTTTGCTATCGAAAATCGAAATGATTTTACAACATTCGTTTGGTACTTGTTGCACCAGCCAAAGCAATGTTTTGGGGTTTTTTCTTTTTTTCATTTTGCCGGCAGGAATTTTTGTCAATTCTGAAACAAAGACAGGCACAGGCACGAAGGAATGCATGTTAGCCCACTAAGAGATCTTGCTCCCACCATGAATCTTAATGGCAAAGAAAATTCGCGATCGCGAATTGAGGAGCCAATTTTTGCATGATAATTTATAGCGCTAGTTATTCGATGGATATTCGATATTGGAAAATGATCTCCTTCCTTTGGACAAACTACTATCGAACATATTTTTGTGGTTGCGGTGTCAGCAACATTACAGCGGCTTTAAACATTGCGAAACAGTAGTTCGAGCAATACTCGAGCACTTCTGATGGTGAATTTACTTTGTTTTTTAATGAACGGACAGGAGCACATAGTTCTTGTGAAAGACTTAATTTATTAAAAAAAGCTTTTCTTGCAATGAAAATAATAAAAATGAATATTCTCTGTCTCATTAGGAGTGCACATAAATTATACGCGTACTCGCACAGAAGAACGCAAAGTATAGAAGTGTTGGAATGAACGATGTTTATCTTGATAAATCTTTATATCAATCATTGAGTGCATGTGCATTAAATCAAAGAATTACTGTCGAGCAACACGACTTATGTCACAGTTGTCATTTAGAAATGTGACACTCATGAGGTCACATTCTTGACAATTAGTCACATTTGTAAATTGACGGTTTGTTTTATATTTGTAAATAAAAACTATGCACTTTGTTTGTTCCTTGAACGTCATATTTGTATTTAGAGGGTGTTGCGTGTATACAACTTCTTTCAAGGAGTTCAGCAGTCCCTTGCGCCATTCCTGAGAAACAACACACACTTCACATTCCCATGAAAGTGTTGCAAACCAGCAATTCCAGATTACTTTCACGGAATTTGCATAAAACTCTCAACACGCGAAATATCTAAACATCAGGCATAAACAAAAGCCAAACTAATTATTATCCGAGGTGTTAACAAAATACACACCGACAAAGGATTATTAATTATCCACTAATATACGATCGCTATCATCGCAGACACACAACGAAAACAGTGTCTCCCGAGAACCGAACATGTCGCCAACTCTAGCCCACCTTGATGATAGAGGTGGTTATAATTACATATCCATTTCTACACCACCGTATACCGGCATTATCGTTGAAAAAAAAAACCTCTATGGATCGTATTTTTCACCTCGAGTTCGCGTTGCGAGTTTTAACAACACATAGCTTTTTACTTCGGTGTGGAAGTATGCCATGAAAGATACAAATCACTGGGCTGGTTAAATTAATCCTGTTTCATGGGTCTTGGAATTTTAGGTGGTGGTCACCGTGGTGCACAGTATTCATTTGGAGTTATCGTTTAGAAGAGAAGCAGAAGGTGGTGGCTGTGCTAAGCTTATGTGTAGGTAATTAATGCCATATTCGTGTGGTATCTATCGTTGGAATGTTCGTAAATTATGAAAAATTACCAAAATTTATCACAAAGTTTTGAGTGTTTTCGGTTTTTTAAATTAAAAGAAAAGTAAGTATACGAGTTGGATTGAGACGGGGAGTTTGATAGGAGATAATTGTGTTGATGAATAGGACCCGAGCACAATACAGCGATTCATCTTTCTTTTTTTTAATAGATTTAGAAGCAAAATGTATTATCCTCTCGATTGGAGCAGGAAGTTTTCTTCGGCTCGATCTAAACAATTTTACGGGTCGAACAGCAACATAAATTTCAACAGAGGGTCTCTTGAAAAATGAATAGTTCATAAGCCATTTGGCTTCAAATTGGCTAAGAGCTTGGGATTTGAGAGCAGAGCTTAAACTGTCGTGCTTTTGGTGGCTTTGGAAAAATAGTACAACTTTGTTTACTATGTACTTTCGGATTCGATGGGACGATCATTCTATTACCTCTTCAATGAATGGTGCATGCTGGTTTGCTGTCTGAAGTACTCAGTTAGCCTGACGTAAACGCTGTCGCACTGTGCTGATTACCTCACCGTGTTTTCTATATAAGATTAATCTTCTTGGCCTTATGCTTTTGTCAAGGTATATGGTAATTACATCACCGTTCTTCCTGTCAGGTTCATACTCTAATAGCACGGACCAAACAAGACCTGCCGATAAATTGCTAGGAATGCGCTCACCTTCTACTCTCTGTCCTCTCAAAGCCTAGGTTGTTCTTCTCTCAAGAATTAGAAAACTGAATGTATCTACCCTACCTCAACCTAAAGTAATAAAACCTAGTTTGAGGCTTCGTAACAGGGAACATGTCGTGTCGTTGGGATTGTTTGCAGTTTGTGTGCATACTATAAAACTAATCATCTCATTCGTCTCAGTTGCCTGCTTGAACAAACTCTCCTCAAGCAAATTACTAAACAATATTCATTGGCTCTGTTAAGTTCATGTCCATCATACAGTGCTGACCCCGCCGGTTTTGAAAACTGATCGCTTAAATAGAAGTGATCTTTAGCTGAACTTCACTTAAGCCATTCTTTTATTTCACGTCCAATAGACACGATGATCTTAGGCCTAAACTTTTTGGCAAACATTTGTAGTCAGTAGTAGTTCTCTTTCATTTCGGGACTGGTTTTGGACCCATTCGGTTGTCAAGAGCTTCTAAGTCCAAATCAAGATTTGGTGATGGTATACCTACCTTCAGGGAGAGCGATAACGTAGAACTTCATGCACTTACGCGTCGCGGGGTACGTTTTCCTTATAGCCAAACCTCGTTTTAGAAGTGGCCCGAAAGTACGAGGTATTCAAAAAAATATGTCTGCTGAGGCAGCCTCTTATCATTTTGGCAAAAATGCTAAACTTCTCTTACTTCGGCTGTATAACTAAATTCGTTAAAAATATTTTTTTTTTTTGTGACGCAGAACATGAGAACCGTGCGAATTCACCTTGCAATGATCTTGGACATCTTTTTTAGCATTTGAGCCAGCGCAACGTTCGGTCTGCTGACTGCGCGGGGTTTTGCTGATGATGGTAGGACTTAAGACTTTTTGATGATGCTTAGATCTGTCTCCACAGGGTTAAGGCTTGTTAAGTAAGTCACATTAACCTCAAAATTTTGCGGCAAACGTTACGATTCCGGATTGGTTCATGTTTGAGGCCAACCAACTGCAGCTTTCGTTGCATTTTTCTGTACCAGTACAGTATTTTGATCTGACTTTCTTGTCTTTTTTCGTGATCGTTTCTGAACTTTGTATGATATTGACTTTTTAACAAGGTTTTCTAAAGCTCTCTCTTGAACATGACAATGCCAACTGAGCCAGCCGTGCTTTTTTTCCTAGATGATATTTTTGACGTGAAGGCTTCCACTGATCTTCATACTTCTAATACGATCAAGCTTTTCACTCCAGCTGTCATACAGGCCGTCTTTAGCCCATTGCCTTCAACTAACTTTTATACTTTTTGTAAAGTGTCCAACATTTTGAACCGTGTGTGAATGCTGGACGTACAACCGCGGTGCTAAATCTTCCCTTCAGCTTAAGGGGCATTTTTCGAGCACAAAAAAATAGCCACCTCATCCTATCTACGCAACGCAACGGTTCTCTATTTTGCAAAACTGATTGCAGCCACTCAGCTGGATTAGAACTTAAGATCATTCTGATGGCAGTAACTTCTGGTTGTAGTTAGCACCTGAGTTCTCCCGCTGGTACTCTAAAATTTGCATTAGTACACAAGGTGATTTTGACACTTTGATTTTAAACCGAATTTTGTGACGCAGAAGCAGTATTTCGAAGTTCCAATGAAAACAAATGTAATTTTTTGCTGGCCTTCTTTGACGTACAGGTTTTGAATGGTGGTTTACCGAAACGGTCGACTTGAAGACATCAAAAGCTCGAAATGTCTATAGTTATTCTTTTTTCTTTTGTCATTTTCTTCCTACTTAGACGGGCTTCTCAAAAGTGTGCCTTTTCATTTGTGACTCTACAATAAACCACAGATTTGGCACACATCACCAAAACAACATGGCGCCATAGACTGTAAATATTGTCTAGTCCTCTCACTATTTCATGCCAAAAATATTGTGATATTTGTTAAGCAAAGCATTTGAACTCGTAAATGATTTTCTTTAAAAAAAATCTGTGCAGTGCTTTTAATAGGGGGACGCAAAAGAGTGGGGAGCCACGGAGCCTATCGAGTTTCTCACAACCATACCTTGTGAGGAAATTAACAGAACCTTAAATTTTTTGCCAAGTTTTTGCGAAAGGCATATATATAAATACGTTTAAAAGCAAAATTTCTGAATGTTTGGAATGTGTTCTTGTAGTTATTTCTATTTAATCGTTTGATTTTTTATTGCTTGAAAATCCTTATATTAGTCGCGTATTAGTATTCTAAGTCTGAACCTAGGAAAAATTAAATACTGACTGTAAAATCGAATCCAAAACGCACCTTTGTCTGGAATTCACAAAGTGTCTGTGTCTACAGACTAAAGGTTAACCCATTAACGCAAAATGGATGGTAATTGAATTCATTAAAATGCGCAAAGTTCATTCGAAGTGACTTTTCCAACCAAGCGAAAAACTCTTCAAATTGTATGCAATTTACATCGAATATGTTGCAAAATCGAATTGCACAACCTTAAATCAAGCTGTGATTCACACCACTGCCTCGCGTCCAAATTATTCCAATCGAACTAACAAACTAACTCGTACTTAGGCGTTCCATACTACAAACATTTTGTAACGGAACAAAAAATTGTGTTAATGTGCTAAATTGGACTCACGATTGGCTCTCAATTAATTGTTACAACATGCAGAATTTGCACATATTGTCGAAGGTGTTTTCACAACTTTCCCGAATTAGGAAAGAAAAGAGAAAAAAAACAACCACCCAGCGTCGTAAGTAGGTAGAAGTACCTTTACAACTCCTAATGAATTAGACATTCAAATTAGACCAAAAGCGGTTTCGTGAGATTGGAAAATTCTTCTTCCAGCAGTGCGCCTTTTGTAAAAAGTGTGGGATATGCTAAAAGCAAGTGAAATCCATGAGATTTTAACAAAATACAAAACCTAAAACCGCAAGCGAAGAAGAAAGAAACACACGCTTTTTCTCCATGCATCTCTATAGTCGTTTGCACAGCACAACACCAACGTGATTGTAATTAGACGTAAACATGGTCTGTATCTGTTTCTGAATACATACATATATGTATAATGTTGGCCGACTTTATAAGTCGCGTCACGGAAATGCGTCATGTACCAAGTCGAATCGGATTTGAATTCAATTGAAAGGAAAAACGAGTGGGTTGGTTGGTCAATGAAGCCGGTGACGGACGACACGACGATGACGGGGGATTTAAGTAACAACTTTAAGGAAATCGAAAGTGTTCCCCGTGTCTGATGTCGTCTGGGGTCTTCGACAACAACGTCGCGGGTGTACATTACTTTGAATAGAGTTTTTTTTTTTTTGTAAGTTAATTGCTTAATTGGAGTGCGTTTAACATGAGGTTTTTTTTAAATGTCATTTCCGTTGGCGATTTGTATTATTGGTTGATGTTTATTGCAAGAGACAAACACGAAAAGCCATTTAAAGGCACGAAACTGCCAGCATATGGATAAGTTCAGCAAGAAGATTAGCGGAAGATTAACCGTGGGAATTAAAATTGCTACACTCAAGCTTCAGAAGTCTTAAAGTTGAGATTTAACAAAGACAATGACAGAAACTTCCCGTAATTAAGATGGCTCAAGTCACTGAACTGCTGCCTTGTGCTTTTCATGCTGAAGTGCATCAAGGCTCACAGTTTTGGCCTTTGCTTTTTACTTAAAGACTTTAGTTGCTTCTACTTTGTCTGTTTGGGTTAATCCTTTCTTTACGAGGTTAAAAAAAACGAGGACGTGTGAATAAGTCCGTGACTTTTTGATTTTCCCGCTTCTTAATTGAAATGGCAGCACTGCCCTCTTCAACAGTCATCTGTCAGTTATCTCTTGTCAAAAATTGAACAAGCTGCAACATTTAGTTTGTTTTTGACACTTTCTTTTATGAAAATTTAAAATAAAGTCTAAGCCCCTGTTTTCCTTTTCTTATCCCACAGAAAAATGATTATGTATATAAAAATTTTAACAATTGTGACGAAGCGTCACAATTTAATTTCCGCCCCCACTTTCAAACCACCGCATCAAAACACTCTACGTGTTTTCCTTTTATTTTTTTTTGCCCACAAGCAATTAAATTACCCAATGAACATTTATTCCAAGGCCAAATATCATCGTTTTGCATGCATCTCCTTATGAGAAAATGCATTGGCAAAGGCCTGCCGATTTTTTGTATGTGAAATTGTCACTGACTTATAATTCACATTGTCTTTCAGTGGGAAAAGTAATAAGTAGAAGTGGTTTTTTGCACTACAAACCAGAAAAAGATTTACGGGTTCTCATACCTCGAACGTAAACTTTACTTTTTCTCTTCCTGGACTATTTTAGTTTCACCATTTTAGGAAGTTACATTATTGCGGTGTTTGTACACCGAATGTGTAGACGTTCCTCGCCGATTCACTTGCCCTAAGGTAGATCTAATCGATTGCGGTGTTTGTACACCGAGCGAGTGGATTCTTCTTTTTGGTAATCCCCTCTACCGTTTTAGGAAGTTACATTACTGCGGTGTTTGTACACCGAGTGTGTGGACTTTCCTCGCCGATTCAATTGCCCTGAGGTAGATCTAATCGACTGCGGTGTTTGTACACCGAGCGAGTGGATTCTTCCTTTTGGTAATCCTTCCTACCGTTTCTAGGAAGTTACATTGCTGCGGTGTTTGTACACCGAGGGTGTAGACGTTCCTCTCCGATTCAGTTGCCCTAAGGAAGTTACATTACTACGGTGTTGCCCACCGAGTATGTAAACGTTCCTCCGCCGCTTCAGTTGTCTTAAGGTAGATCCATTTGTCTACGGTGTTGCACACCGAGCGAATGGGTTCTTCTTTTTGGTAAACTCTCTACTTCGTTAGTTACATTATTACGGTGTTGCCCACCGAGTGTGTAAACGTTCCTCCGTCGCTTCAGTAGATCTATTCGTCTACGGTGTTGCCCACCGAGCGAGTGGATTCTTCTTTTGGTAAACTCTCTACCGCTTTAGGAAGTTGCATTATTACGGTGTTGCCCACCGAGTGTGTAAACGTTCCTCGCCACTTCAGTTGTCTTAAGGCAAATCTATCCGTCTACGGTGTTGCCCACCGAGCGAGTGGATTCTTCTTTTGGAGAACTCTCCGTCTCTTCAGGAAAATACATTATTACGGTGTTATCCACCGAGTGTGTAAACTTTCTTCTCCGGTCAACCTTCCTAGCGAGGGCCGGTTCATTACCATCCGCAACCGCAGACTTTTCCTACGTAATCCGCCGCCGCCGACTTAGTGTCTTGCCCTAGGAAAGCGCACACACTTCCTACGAAGTCCGCCAACGCCGATCAATTGTTCTGCCGTTCTCTACAACGCAGGCACTTCCCACGTAGTCCGCCCCCGCCGATAAATTGTTCTGCCTTCCCCGTAACGCAGACCTTTATTTCGAAATCCGCGGTCGCCGACAGAGTGCCTTGCCTAACGCAGAGCCAGTCAAAAATTCATCAGTACCGGACAGAGGACGCAGCAGCCACAGCGTCCAACCCCCAGGAGAACGTCACCGCGACCCCCAATGGCATCAGACATCCCGAGAAGACCAGCCATCCCGAGAAGACTATAGTACCAGAGACAAGAGACGAAACTTACAAAAAGTTTATCCGAAAAGTCATTAATCATTTGTAAAAAATTGTAAAACTTAAAAACCGAATTTATAAAATCCTAAGAGAAATCGAAAAAAAATAAATTTAGAATTACTTAGAAAATACCCGACCGTTTCCGCGTCTTCATTTCATCTTGAGAAGTTGGACCGCCGACACCCAAGTCTTACGAAGCTTCCTTGGGTAGACCCTGGACACCCTGAGTCCTACCCCAGCCTCGTAAAAGAAGCATCACAAATTGGCGCCCGAGCAGGGACCTGCAGAAAGTTCAACCGTCCGCCGTACCTGTCCAGGAACTGACGCAGAGTCCACCGACCGACACCGAAACCTGACCGACCAGCTTCCAAGATGCCTACCGAGACCGACCAAATACCTGAAGAAGATGTCCAGGGATTAGAGGAGAATTCAAACCCATACCAGAACTTGGGATTCATCTATTTCCTGAGAAAGCCCGAATTAATAGAGACACTGACCCTACGGGGACAGGACACCAGTGGAACGGTCCAAGAGTTACGTCAACGCCTGAGTCGCCACCTAAAAGAAGCCCGTACGCACCGTTCAACACCAAATCTGTGCGCTGAGTGGGAGGACAAAATAGAGGAAAGGAACAATGCCGACCTTTCGGACGAGGAAGACCAGGCTACTAGATCGCACGTACCACCATCCACGTCGGAACACAAGCAGCAGAAAGTGTTCCAAAGCAGACTTCAGGTACCAGTGTTCCAGACACCAGCCATGCCCGCACCCATTTCTTCTCGAACAGCGAATCACTGTCCCCCCGCCAGGTCCGAACGAGCAGTCTCCGCCCCTCCGCAAGTCGAACCACATGACAGTCTTCATACGTACCAGACCGCCGCCGCATATCCGCCACCTGGCCGTTTCGGACGCAGTTTCGAAGCCGAATTAATGAATACGGTGCGCAAGTGGGGATTCCGTTTCGACGGCTCCGGGAAACCTCTAGAATTCTTGGAGAGAATCGAGGACCTGGCAGCGTGTTACGAGATACCATTAAACGGCATGCTCCGGACACTGCCCGAAATTTTCCGCAACACGGCTCTAGAGTGGTTCAGGATTAACCGAGACGCTTTAACCACTTGGGCAGTATTTCGCCAGGCCTTCTTACGTCATTTCTTGCCAGCACGTTATTTCCATAAACTGGAAGATGAAATAATGCGCAAGAAACAAGGCCCCAAGGAGAAAGCGAAAGACTATGTAGGTTCATTCCAGTACCTGATCCGACAACACCCACGCATGACTATCGAGGATAACGTAGACCGCATCTATGACGCACTACGACCAGAGTACCGACTCTACATCAAGCGTATAGAATTTACGACTTTAGATGAGCTGATGGATCTTGCGGAGGAATACGAGTTCGTACGCCAAGAAGAGCGAAACTCTCGTCCTGCTTCAAGTCATCAGCAATACCAGTACCCGACCGCACCTGTTCCTCGATTACAAGTACAGAGGCCTTCACCCGCCTTCTCTAGTCAAGCCGTCATGCCACGAACACCGATACCACCACCTACCGCTGCCTACGACAGAAACACGCATTGTTGGCAATGCAAGCAGAGAGGGCACAATAAAAAGGACTGCCGACGCCCTTTCAGATTGTTCTGCTCTTTCTGTGGGGAAGACGGTCGGCTCACCAAAGATTGTCCTTGTCATCGGAGTTATAACGCCGTTCTCCGCCAGTCCGGCTCCACCCATCCACCCGATCCTCGACCGTTTGTGCCTATCGAGGCTGGCGATAGAGTATACTATGCATTGATCGACACCGGTTCTTCGCGATCATTTATCGGCCCTGGCTTACGGGAAGAATGCCGCCAAATCGGAGCAGCTAGGAGAGACCAGCCGCATGCCGTGGAATTTGCTGACGGTCGAACAGCCAAACTGTCCGAGCATTATGTCCTGTCTCTGAATTTAAATGGTAAAGTAGTGCAAGGAGAAACTATTTTCCTACCCACCTTGGCAGAAGACGCCATATTAGGTATGGACCTTTTAGGAGAGGCAGGATGCACGCTAGAGCTAGGAGGCCGCAGACTGGCTATGCCAACAGCTGCTACGACCCGAGCACATACACGAGATATGAAAGGAGCCGCAGCGACGGCAAAATCATGCCTTGTTGACACCAACAATTGCGCAGCGAATATTGCAAAAATAAATACAAACCAGGAAAACTTCATTCGACCGCCGACCACCGAGCGACACAGACCTCTTTTTGGCAATAAAGAAATTTTGAATTTTGAACAACCAGACCGAAAAATGGACAAAGACAAGCAACCGAAGAAAAGACCCCCGCCAACTTCACCCGACCATCCTTGCAAGAGGAAGCCGACGCACCCTTGTCGACCGAGCCCTGGAGACCGTCCGGTTGTATTGCAACTGGAGCAAGCTGCACCAACCAAGGCAACTACCTCCCGACGGGTAACTCAAAAATCCACTCACCCGCCGGCCGCACTCATTCGACCTCCGCCGGGCCCAGAAGTGCGGATGACCCAGATCCAATCAGGGCGGGATAAGGCCAGCACGCTATGGGACGAGCGCCAACTCAGAGAGCTGCAGCGAGCTAATCCCAGCGATCCTCCGTCAACGGTAGCAACGCCCGTGTGGAAGCTCTACGAGGTCGACTTGCCTCCGATGGACGAGGTGCGACGGTTGATCATCCACAACGTGTTGGGGGGCCCAGCTGCCAGACAATTGCATCGGTTGGATCCCAGGCTATTCCCCCCTGCCAAAGAGTCCGCGGATGCGGCCGGGCCACAGAGCCCTAGCTCTCCAGATGCCGAAACCGAAGCCGATTCTACGAATGCCGGGGACGCCAGCACGGATCAGATAGCAGCAGAGCCAAAGGAACGCTCGCAGCCTCCGCTCACCAAGACCCAGCGAAGGCGAGCCATCCGGCTAAGGAACCCAGAAGCTGACCCGTTCCGAAACATCACTTTCGTCTTCCGCCACAATACGCGACCTTTCTTCATACAGAAAAAGGACAGGAGAATCGTCGTGACTCCCAACGACACCGGTACAGAGGCGGTGCTGTCATGCCAAGACAGAACCAAGGTATTCCCGATGGAACTGCGGGAGGTGTAGGCAGAGCAAGGTCAAGTCTTCCTTGATGATGATCGTAGAGCGATTGGGTTTTGTTATGATCGTAGGACGATCGAGTTTAGTTTCTTTTAACATCAGTTCTCTCTCAGGATAGGAAGTAAGTTTAGTTTTTTATATTAAGCCGGAATGTGAGTTATGTTTATTTTTTTTTATAACGTTTACAAAAAATTTTTTCAAAAAAAAAAAAAAAAAAAAAAAAAAAAAAAAAAAAAAAAAAAAAAAAAAAAAAAAAAAAAAAAAAAATATATATATATATATATATATATATAGAAAAACCACACAAAAAAAGAAGGGCAGGATTTAAGTCCCTCAAGAACTCTTCCAGTTAGTACCAGAGGGTTCTGAGACGATAGGGTTCTCGTCTTTCGAAGAAGGGGGGATCTGTGACGAAGCGTCACAATTTAATTTCCGCCCCCACTTTCAAACCACCGCATCAAAACACTCTACGTGTTTTCCTTTTATTTTTTTTTGCCCACAAGCAATTAAATTACCCAATGAACATTTATTCCAAGGCCAAATATCATCGTTTTGCATGCATCTCCTTATGAGAAAATGCATTGGCAAAGGCCTGCCGATTTTTTGTATGTGAAATTGTCACTGACTTATAATTCACATTGTCTTTCAGTGGGAAAAGTAATAAGTAGAAGTGGTTTTTTGCACTACAAACCAGAAAAAGATTTACGGGTTCTCATACCTCGAACGTAAACTTTACTTTTTCTCTTCCTGGACTATTTTAGTCTCACCATTTTAGGAAGTTACATTATTGCGGTGTTTGTACACCGAATGTGTAGACGTTCCTCGCCGATTCACTTGCCCTAAGGTAGATCTAATCGATTGCGGTGTTTGTACACCGAGCGAGTGGATTCTTCTTTTTGGTAATCCCCTCTACCGTTTTAGGAAGTTACATTACTGCGGTGTTTGTACACCGAGTGTGTGGACTTTCCTCGCCGATTCAATTGCCCTGAGGTAGATCTAATCGACTGCGGTGTTTGTACACCGAGCGAGTGGATTCTTCCTTTTGGTAATCCTTCCTACCGTTTCTAGGAAGTTACATTGCTGCGGTGTTTGTACACCGAGGGTGTAGACGTTCCTCTCCGATTCAGTTGCCCTAAGGAAGTTACATTACTACGGTGTTGCCCACCGAGTATGTAAACGTTCCTCCGCCGCTTCAGTTGTCTTAAGGTAGATCCATTTGTCTACGGTGTTGCACACCGAGCGAATGGGTTCTTCTTTTTGGTAAACTCTCTACTTCGTTAGTTACATTATTACGGTGTTGCCCACCGAGTGTGTAAACGTTCCTCCGTCGCTTCAGTAGATCTATTCGTCTACGGTGTTGCCCACCGAGCGAGTGGATTCTTCTTTTGGTAAACTCTCTACCGCTTTAGGAAGTTGCATTATTACGGTGTTGCCCACCGAGTGTGTAAACGTTCCTCGCCACTTCAGTTGTCTTAAGGCAAATCTATCCGTCTACGGTGTTGCCCACCGAGCGAGTGGATTCTTCTTTTGGAGAACTCTCCGTCTCTTCAGGAAAATACATTATTACGGTGTTATCCACCGAGTGTGTAAACTTTCTTCTCCAGTCAACCTTCCTAGCGAGGGCCGGTTCATTACCATCCGCAACCGCAGACTTTTCCTACGTAATCCGCCGCCGCCGACTTAGTGTCTTGCCCTAGGAAAGCGCACACACTTCCTACGAAGTCCGCCAACGCCGATCAATTGTTCTGCCGTTCTCTACAACGCAGGCACTTCCCACGTAGTCCGCCCCCGCCGATAAATTGTTCTGCCTTCCCCGTAACGCAGACCTTTATTTCGAAATCCGCGGTCGCCGACAGAGTGCCTTGCCTAACGCAGAGCCAGTCAAAAATTCATCAGTACCGGACAGAGGACGCAGCAGCCACAGCGTCCAACCCCCAGGAGAACGTCACCGCGACCCCCAACGGCATCAGACATCCCGAGAAGACCAGCCATCCCGAGAAGACTATAGTACCAGAGACAAGAGACGAAACTTACAAAAAGTTTATCCGAAAAGTCATTAATCATTTGTAAAAAATTGTAAAACTTAAAAACCGAATTTATAAAATCCTAAGAGAAATTGAAAAAAAATAAATTTAGAATTACTTAGAAAATACCCGACCGTTTCCGCGTCTTCATTTCATCTTGAGAAGTTGGACCGCCGACACCCAAGTCTTACGAAGCTTCCTTGGGTAGACCCTGGACACCCTGAGTCCTACCCCAGCCTCGTAAAAGAAGCATCACACAATATAGTCGTAGGACCATATTTAGAGTGCTGTCTTAAGCAAGGGTTTGTTCAGAAGATAATCGCTGAAAGAAATGATGATGAATGATGATAGAAATGCACAACGAAACAATTTGCAACCTTTAACTTGTGTATTTTGTGGTACCCGAGGCGTAGTGGTTAGAATGTCGGCCTGATACGAGTGAGTGTCAAGTTCGAATCCCAACATAAAACCAACAATGTTTCTCACCTTTCGCAAACATTTGGCAATTCCGCCGATAGTGAATTTATTGTCATGAAAAGCGCTTTCGGGAATAGCCATTCGGAATAGGAAATAAATTTTAGGTCCCCTCCATTCCCTCACAAAGCATGGTTGTATACAAGTCCTCCAGTGCTATCGTAATGATTAGAGTTGAGTTACAGTCGTGAGCCGACACTTTACTTTAAACATTGAGGACTAAGAAAGCAAAAAGCCAATAATCCTGAGTAAGGATTTAGTTGGATTTAATCTTCGAACCTTAACAAATAACAGGTAATAAAATAGTCTCGTTTGTCAAAAACCTCTAGTAATTTTCATTTATTTTCTCGTTCCGTCAGAGAACGTTAGATAAGGCGTTAGTTACCATCCACTGTATTCCCAAAAGAAGTCATGCCCTCGGCCTCCATTGGCTATTTTCACTCCTGACCTGAAACTCAGCTCAGTTTCTCTGCTTGATTAGATTAGAGATTAATCCTCCTACTCGGAAGTTGGCTAAAGGAAACAGCTGCCCCCGATCACGATTCACGTTCAAATATAAATCATACTATACACAGTTTTTCAGCTCCAAAAACCCAAAAAAAATCTATCTCAAGTTACAACAACAGGAATGCGTAAGAGCAATCCCCACGAAAAAGAAAACGTTGCGCGTCTATAAATTTCCTTGAATTTATCATTCACATCCCAAAAATGGCTTGTGTACTCCAAACTCCACCACTCAGAGTAAATAAAATAAAAAGATAAAAATAAAAACAAACAAACAGCAATCCCCCTGAATAACTAACTGCACTGTACTCAAACCAACAATAGTTTGTAAGCTGTGCAAAAGAATTGCTTCTTTGACGGGTTAAAAGCTATAGTCTACTACGGCTACTGGGTAACAACATGCTCGTCTGTATGGCCTTAGTCTCACTAAAGCCATAAGGTTTCGTTTCGATGTTTCGAATCTCAAAGAATTATTATGAGCCAGTGAAATGTATTCGCCCGTCCAATTGTCCCCCATATATGGCAAACGGTCAAAACCAAAGGAGACATTATAATTTATGTCTGATCATTATAAATTTGCAATTATAAGTAGCATAGGTATATATGAACAACAGTTGGAGCAATCGAAGATGATGATGATGATGGCGATGGCGATGGGATCCAAATCCAAAACCAACAGTCAAGCCAAAAGAGAGTGAGAGGCTTAAACGTTGCAAGAGACATCCAATTAGGTTACACATTTCTGAAGACACATTTAAATTGTCATCCGGACATACACAAATACACACACCTAATTTTTCACATTTGTAACATGAGCATCATCCTTGTTTGTCTCATGATTATTCATAAAACATTCAATGGTAGTCGCATGTGGGTATGGCCACCAATATAGTGAAATGGTTGATGTTTGACATTAACAAATTATTTAGCCATTTTGCATGTTTAACGTTGTTCATGTCGATGGAACGCGTTTAGCTAGATTTCAACAAATTGAATGGCGGGTGCTTTTAAGGCAATTGAAGCGGGGTAATTGCAAACAGATGTCTTGAGGTGAGAAAGTATTTATAAAGTTTCCTGTGGTGCACAAGCGGCTAAGTGAAATATTTCACGTACTCAATAATGATTGCGTTCAGAACAATGTGGAAAGACTGTTGTAGGGTCTCTAATGGATGACTGGTTATTAGTCAGGTGAAAGTTGCGGCAGTTGGAAGTAGTCTTAGGTGAGAAGGCATTTAAAGAGACTAATGAGTTTTTTGACAGCACATCCTTAAGAAATTGATGTTAAGACTTCAGCTTTCATGTCTTCAACGATCATTTGAAGTGCCTACGCCAGATGTTAATTGAAACCGAAGACCGGCTAAGGTGCCCAAGTATTGGTTTTTGTGTTTTTTTATATGCTAAGTTACCTACCATTTAGGATTTTGGGTCGACTTTAGAAATATCAATCGAAATTCAATTAAAGTGTGCGTTTTACTGACTGTTTCTTTTACTTGTGCTAAAAAGCAATGCTTCGTGCCAAATTTTAGAACTTGTGGTCAAAGGGAAGGAGCGTTTTGGTTTTGGTTTCATTGGCTTGACAGACAAACGTAGGTACAACTAACTGATTCTATAGGAGTTGTAAGAGATACGAAATCGAAAATAATTCAACCGGTTGGTTACTTATGCCTAATCATAGTTAGTAATGAAGATAAATATATCAAATTTGGTTTAAAAAAAAATTAAGTAAGACCAAACCGATTTGGTTGTGTGATAGAGTCAAATTCAGTTGTCAAAAATTACATATACACAGATAAATATGAGAGTATCCACATTCCAGCAACAATAACAACAACAAAGTGTTTCCATCAATTTGTGGTTGTTGCGGTGGCAAAAATGCTGCTAAAAGCGTCTCTGCCTGTCGCTGTCACAGCTGCAACACGCACGGTTTGAGAGCACTGTAAATAGAGGGTCGGGACATAACTCGACGCATTTCGAAAACCTACAATTTTCGGTAATTCCGAATGTTTAACTGATAAAAAAGTTATTTCAAAGGCAGTGTAGTTGACTTTTTGAAAGGCTTGCCAATTCCTTGCGATACCAATGGAAAAAGAATTTTACGTTTCTGGGACTCGAATCTCGAACTTCCACTTAACAAGCAGACTTGTTAACCTTTACGCAACAGACACCAAATAATATTTTGTATATTATCGTTTAAATTTTGTCAAAAAAGGAATTAAACTTTGTGATGCCTAAAATCACTTGATCGTGGTAAGCAACAAGACAAACGAGCATGGTTTTTTGCATAGCAGCTAAATGCCAAGAATGTAGATTCATAGGCTCAGATATCTTTTCAATAAAATTGTACAATGGTTGCAGCCGTTTAAAGGATTATATTTCAAATAAAAATTCTAGTTGAAACTGTCAACAAAAACCATCATTGTTTGAACCACCGTAGCACATGTAAAAAACCGTTTTCTGTGCACTCACTTCTCATAACTAAACCGCGACATGGGCATAGCCAGAAGAGTACGCATCGCGAGGCTACGATGGTTGGGTCATGTAGAGCGGATGGACCCAAACGCTCCGGCTCGTCGGAGGTTCCAAAGCACATTGCAGGGAAACCGCGGAAGGGGCCTCATCTTAGGTGGCGCAATCAAGTGGATGAAGACCTCAACCGACTTGGAGTGCAAAACTGGAGAGAGCTCGCCCGAAATCGAAGTCCTTATAGAAGCATGTTGGTTGAGGCCCAGGTTCACCCTGAACTGTAATGCCCACCCAAGAAGAAGAAGAAGTAGAAGACCAGGCTTAGAATATTAAAATCATTTGAGCCCAGTTATATTTTGACTGGTACCGTATTTATTCAAGACCAGGTTAGGTTAGGTTGGATGGGAAGTGCAGCCGCAAGCGATGCGACAGTACTTCACTCGGATCTCAAAGATCCATCATGCTCCTCGAAGGTAGAGGAGTGACGTGGCAGAAGATTGTTGGTGTGACTGGGTTATTGGGGTTGAGAGCCCTCACTGAATCATTTGGAGCCCTGTATGAATTTAAGAATGCTGTTTAGTTGGCCAGATCGTCGAATAAGTATACTCCGAGTTTCCTAGCGTGGGCCAAGTTAGGACACTTACTGAGGAAGTGAAATGATACCTCCTCTGCCTCTTCCTCATGACATCCCCTACATAAGTCGGATGTACTGATACCCACTCTCATCATGATGTGGGTACCCAAGACCAAGTATTGAATTGAGCTAAAAAAGGATACAGAGAAAAAGACAACCAGTATAATGAAGACTTTCGTTTTTCATGTAAAGCGCTTCCTCAATCGGAATCGTCAGAAAATTTTAGGTTCACTCCATTTCCTCGCAAGTTCAATAGTCTTGAGAAATGCGTTATGCTCCAGAGCTGTTCGCTTTATTAGGACACCGTATTTATTTATTTATTTACATTTGTAGTCCTTCAGATCCGAGTGATATATTGCCGCTGGCGACAGCATTCTCCATCCAATCTTTTCTAATATCCAGGATTTCGCTCACGCTTGTAAATAAACATGAATTACGGTACGAAGTTGAACTATGATCCTCCCTAAACTGCAAGAAACGTGCCTCCTTCAACCTTCTTGCAGCAAAAGCGTATAAGTTGGATTGCTACTCTCGCATTTTGGCTCAGAACCAGAACTTTGGGAACCTTTTAAAAAATTAAGCCTTCGAGTAATTTTATACGATTAGTTAAGGCTGAATAAAAGCAAACGCATCAGTATATTTTTAGCGGGTGTTTTAACAAACAGGGTGCCTAAAAGGGCTATACAAAATTGTATTACTCAGGTTCACAGGAAGTTCTTGACATGCCCCGGTTGAGCCTAACACTTTTATTTTTCTACTAAGTAAAAGCGTTATTTTACTCAATAAAGTGACAAGAGTCTTATACTTTACCTTGAGAGGGCATCACTTAAGTGCACCATTCATAATGAAACACCTCTCTCTCTCTGCTACTATATTACTCTGGTATTAATTTGAGAGCCCGTTGCCTCGGACCTTTGGTCTTTCGCTATATTCGTATTGCTTTTTGGTACTTGGTTTGTAGTCTCCGTGTCCATAACTTCTCATACTCATAGATAAAATCAAAAACTACTTTGCTATTTTTCTTTCGACATAACCAAGCATTTCCTCATTCGCTTTAGAAATAACTCAACTCTCTGTTGAATGGTTCTAAGCTCCTCCCTTTTGTCTATTTCCTTTTAACGTTTAGAAGAAACTTCCTCTTCCTTACGTTAAAGAAACGTAGGGCAATCGTCAGTCTTGTCCCTTTACAAAGAAAAATCTTCATCACCTCCCATTACCCACCGCGGAAGCCATCACCTCTGGTCAGTATGTGAGCAACCAGAAGTGCCTCTCAAAATATGAGGATTGTACTCTTGCTTTAGTGGAAAATATTTCTTTGAAACCAATGCCAACTGCGGAATTTTCGGAGACGCTAAATATGTTTTCATTTCACAGACGTTGGTTTCTAATACCATACTACGAGAGGGACAAGAGCGGCTTTCTCCATATAAGTGCCCCTTATAGATACTGACAACTGGGATATGTTATTATGTTATATAGCGACAGGAGACGGCATTTGAGTCAACATACACTAGAAATCATTAACATCTAAAGATGCTCTTTTCCAACCAAAAGCGTCAAAATATTTTCAAATACAAATTAAAGTATGTGTGTGCCTTTAGTGCGAACCAAATTCCTGACCAACATAACTCACTATCCAGCTCCAGTTGCTCATGACCTGTGTATCCTTGTTATCAGGGATACACAGCGTTTCGCAACAGCAATTGCTAATTCCAAGATATTTCTCACATGTTCGAAATCGGTTATCACTGATAGCGATTGTTTTCCGTCTATAATCAGCCCAACTGCTTACTGTCTTCCAGTCCACACATTTGCTAGCACCACTTACTTATCAGACAAATCACTCGAAATCGTTGCCCAATAAAGTGTGTTCCCTGCCACTCAGCATGATCCGGAAAATCAACTTTTGTTGCGAATGGTGTGCAGCGGTAAATAAAAATTATTCCAACAAATTGTTTGGCTCCCATAGCTAAACTACCGACCGCCTTGCGGATGCACAATTCAAACTCCGCTTTCGATCAAAAGAGTTTTACTTTTCGCATATTTGCACAAACCACGTACATGTACTCCATTTGGACTGATAAAAATCAGCCAACTTGTCCGATTTCCATGAAGCAACACCATATCCATCAATCGGACACTGAATTGCTTACGAATTGAAATTGCATTGCGGATATTAGTACTACAAAGCATCCAGAGAGCAGCGCAAGCATCTCATAATTTTCCAAATAAATTGCAACACACACTCTGAGGTTTGAACCAGATAAAGTGTAACCGGCTGCGGGGAGAACTCGTTTAGATTAAAAAATGGTTCAATGTATCTGCGAAGATGTAGATCGCAATCAGTGATCGAATCCAGACTTAAGCTTTTTCCTAACACACTACTCAATGATTGGTTACCAAATAATTTACTGTCATTTTTTGTTTTATTTTTTTCTAGGACCGAGCTCGCAACGTCTCTGAGCGACTTTCTTCAACTACAACCCTCACGGTGAACATTGCCGATTCCGATGACCTAGATCCGTCGTTCATCTATCGTGGCTGTGTTCTCCTCGATGGAGCTTGCATTAACCCAGAGTATTCGGCATCCGTTCCAGCGGGCTCACTGCAAGGTGTTTTGAGTGTTTCTCCAGAACGCATCCAAGCAGTAGATCTTGATACGATAAGCTCTCCCATTCGATACATCTTCGCCAGTGGAATGCCAGGCAATTATGGCGACTATTTCGAAATCGATGAGCAGACAGGTGTCCTAAAGCAGATAAAGGCTGTCGATACGTCCACAGCCAAGAAATATGACATCATCGTTAAGGCCGAGGAGGTATCGGAAGCGAAGCGTTTCACTACCGCAAAACTGACAATTATGGTGAAACCTGTGGATGCCAATCCTCCAATTATCGCTGCATCCGATATCGAAGGTTATGTGGAGGAGAACTCTCCTATAGGCACTCGGGTGTTGGATGCCAGTGGCAAGGCGATTTCTTTCCAAACGAGTGATGCCGATTTGGGTGAGGATGACCCAAAGCCAGCATATATCTATGAACTGACAACACCATCGTTCGATGTAACCAAAGATGGCATTTTGGTGGTAAACGAAGAGGCACTCGACCGCGATCCTCCAAATCCAGGCAAATTCAAATTCCAGGTTGTTGCCCGAGAACCGAAAACGAATGCCGCCAGTGCACCGTTAAGCTTGACTGTGCACTTGAAAGATGTCAATGACAACGCACCCAAACTGGCAATGGTCGCCCCAATCTCGATTACTGCCGGCGACGGCAAACGTCTAGTAACACAGGTCATTGCGACAGACAATGACGAGGGTGAGAATGCAGTGATCACGTATTCGATTTATCACGTCTCCAACAATGGAATCAATAAATTTGCCATCGACGAAAGGACAGGTAAAATAGAGACTCGTGGCAGGACCATGGCTGGGGAGCAATACAGTATTACAGTACAGGCAGCTGACATTGGCGGATTGAGTTCACAGGCGATCGTCGAGGTCTCTGTTATGCCGGGACCAAACACGAAGCCACCGCGATTCTTGAAGCCTGTGTACGAAGTGCAAGTGAGTGAAGGCGCAGAAATCAATTCTACTGTGACAGTTGTAAGAGCAGAGGATCCCGAGAACGATCCTGTCACATATTCGATCGCGTCAGGTAATGATCTGCGACAGTTTTCCATTGGCCAAGAGAATGGAGTAATCGTCGTTATACGTAAATTGGATCGTGAAAGTCTGACGCGGTACCAGTTAATAATTAAGGCTGAAGATAATGGTGGGCTATCAAGTACAGCGACAGTTAACGTCAAAGTGACAGACATCAATGACAAAAATCCAGAGTTTGATGAGTCAACACTGCCGTATGTTTTTAATGTTGAAGAGGGCAAGGCTGGCGCTTTTGTGGGCATTGTACATGCTACCGATGCTGATGAAGGCATCAACGCTGAGATAACCTATTCCATTCCCACTGACATTCCGTTCACGATTAACCCAACGACAGGTGAGATACGAACCAAGAGCAAACTGGACTATGAGAGGCAAACGGAGTATAAGTTTGTGGTGACAGCTAAGGACGGAGCGCCTGACTCTAGGCTAGGAACAGCAAGTGTCACAGTCCTGGTGCGTGATATTCCAGACGAGGTGCCAAAATTCACCGATTCACGAGTCGATGTTCGAGTGCCGGAAAATGTTCCGGATCTCTTGATTGCGACAGTTCAAGCGATCGATCCTGACACCGTGCAGGAGATCACGTACACATTAAGGAAGGGATCAGCCGAACTCTTCAAAGTCGATCCAAAGTCAGGACAGATTAAGACAACAAAAGGATTGGACTACGAGAAGGAGAAGCAACACGAACTGATTGTGGGAACGCTCGAGAACGACGGTGGGGGGCCAGGTGACTCCATCAAAATCATCATCGATGTGGATGACCGCAATGACATTCCGCCAGTTTTTGTTTCGGTTCCCGAGCCAAAAACTGTCAACGACGATCAACCAATTGGTACGATCATTGACACCATGGCAGCGATTGATGGAGATGGCTCCTCTCCGGGTAATGTGGTTCGCTATGAAATGGTCGGACGTGGTAAGGCGCTTAAGTATTTCCAAGTCGATCCCGACACTGGAACTGTGCGAATTCGTGATGAACTCAGGAAGGAAGAGGACACTGAATATCAAATTGATATCAGGGCCTATGACATGGGCGAGCCACAGCTGAGTTCCGTGGCCACATTGCCTGTCTTTGTGAGGCACCTACTGACTGATCCAACAGTCGACGATCCCACAATGGAGGGCAAAATGGACAGTGGAGTGATTATGAGTCCAGAAAGTCTGGGATTGGCGTTCAGTGATGACAGTTACACAACTGGGGTTCCTGAAACTACTGGCATCAACGCCACAATCAAGCTGATCCAGATCATCAACTCCAAAAAGGCGGCCAAGGCGAACCCAGGCTTCAAGTGTGAAATAATCGATGGAAACGAGCGTGGGTTGTTCGGTGTGAGTATTGAGGATCATGGCTGTGGAATAGTCCTGCAGAAACGATTGGACTATGAAAATCTTACATCTCACGTTTTGCAACTGAAACTCGTATCACACAAGTACTTCGTGAACCCACAAAAGAGCATGACCTCGGTGAAGATAATTGTTCAGGACGAGAATGACAATGCACCTGAGTTCAGTTTCAATCGCTTGCAAGGAAAACAGGACACTTTCTATGCGGTGGTTGGACCGGATGTCGACATTGACACACCTGTTCTGCAAGTACATGCCACTGATCGCGATTCCGGCAAGTACGGAATGATCCGCTACAAGATCTACGACGAGGAGGACAACACAATCTCTGAGATGCAATTGGTGAGCTTTAATTTGCATTAAAATTGAATGATCATTAAAATAGTATTTTCTTTTTCTTTCAGCCTACAAGCTACTTCACAATAAGCGAAACAACTGGGATCCTCAAAACGGCCAAACTATTGCGCGGCGAAGTCGGTTTCCCTTTGCGTTTCTTTGTGGAGGCGCGTGACAATGACGGACAAGAGGATGGGTCACATCGGACGAGAGCACGAGTCGTTGTCAATCAAATCACAGATTTGAATCGCATGACACTGGTATTCTCCGATTCGACACCAAATGAAATCCGCAATCACTACACTCAGCTCGAGGAGCTCTTAGAGGAGAAGACGAACGGAATGATTGGCGGAATCGAAAGGTTCAGCAATCGGAAGTTCTTAAACGAAAATGGAAGCATCATTGAGAATCCATCTGCGACAGATGTCTGGTTTTACATTATTGATCCGGAGACAGAGACGATCCTTAGACGCAATGACAGCGTGTTGAGTGAAAGTCTCCTCGAGCCGACAGCTCAGGCGGAGATTAACTTTGCTGCATCGGGAATTGCAAGGGCCACGGCACAAGGCATCTTCGGTCCGATTGAGGCCAGGCATCAAGTGCACAAGGTTTGTTCATAGTGACATCTAATTGACACATCTATCTTATGCGGACTTTCTTTTCAGATCAAGGCGGCTATTGCTATCAACGATGAGGTCTTCCCATACACGCTGATTGCAGTCTCGCTGATAATTGTTGTCCTTGGAACGATTGGCATCATTTACATTTGTATTTCTTGGTCAAAGTGAGTCTTAGTCGGTGTGTGTATTGTAATAAAGGCACTAAATTCCTTTTCATAGATACAAGAACTTCAAACAACGAATGCGTCAGTACTCTGCTCCCTCCAGCCCGACCCGCTACGATCCAGTGATAGTTGGCTCACAAAATGGAGAGGCTGTCACAAATCTCAAGGAATACGAAACCCAAGTACTGGCAATGGCAGTTCCTCCCGATGGCGACGACGATCTGCAGTTGGATTTCAGTGCCAAAAATCATGCATTCAGTTTGGATAGTGTGAGTTACATAACACACAAAGAGAACGGCCAGTCAAGCCCCTCGCATTCAGAGGCAACCACTGCAACTACGGCAACATTGCGTCGTAACAACAATAACAACAACAATGTCAACAACAACATGAACAACAGACAGAACACATTTAACCGAACTCTCGAGATGAATCGGAATAATGCCAATCCACTGGCGTCGAATGGTACCTTACCAGGAACATTGACACTCGGTAGGATAAAACAGAATACGAATCACTATCAAAATGGAGGCTACAAGTTGGATACCATAAGCAGAAACAATTTGGCCAATATGCCGAATAATACCTACAGTACTCTAGGTAGACGGGGGAATACCTTTGGGAGTGGACAGAACACACCCAACGACAGTCAAGGGGAGCTGATGACGAATACTCTTGGGAGGAATAATAATAGTAATCATAGGGGCTATGCGGATATTCCGATTGCCAATCCGCTATTCCAAAGGTAAGTTTCTCCCAAATCCTTGTGGGCTCTTTGGGGAAGTCTGGTTCCCATTTCCAATTCACAAAGCAGCGTTAGCGCGGAGCGAGTATAGCGCCAATGGTCAGTTATTACTCACTTGTGAATGAGCAATGAGATGTCGCCTAGCTTGGTGCGTTAGATTTGATAATAGTGACAAAATCCTTCCAAATGGAGCGTGACAGTCACTCGATGGGCTTTCTATTGAAATCAGTGGGTTGTTGTTTGGTAGTAAATTTTGCTCATTTCGGCACATGGAATAGCCATCTTATAAAGTTGTGTATTGAAAGATGACCAATAAGTTTCTGACTCGCTAGCATGTTAACTCTGCGTTTTGAGGTATTCAGGAGAGCTGACTCCAGAGGACTCACTTTGCTCCATTTCTTTTTTCGATTTCTGTTGGTTTCCTTCTGTTTTCAATTATTGGAACATTACAAATTCTAAAATTCTCTCTGTTATCTTTTCCAGATCAAATGGTGACTTGAGTCACATCAGTGCGACCAACGAGAACGTTTCCTTCGGCAAACGTGACTATGGTCAGATGGGATTCTCCTACCTTAACGATTTGGACCGATCTGAAGTTGAGACTACAACAGAGTTGTAAAAACAAACATCAATCTGCTCAACATACGAAGCTGCCACATTCCGCCGAGATAATCAAGGACCAAAAAGTCCTCACATTTTTCTTTAAATTTTACAAAGTTGCCATTTTAAAAGTGTAAATTTAAATCAAAAACGACGATTGATCTATAAAAGTCACACCCAGTATTTTGCGAGTGTGTGATTCTGTAAAAAAAAAAAAACTAAAAACGAAAACAAAAACTGATGTAGGTAATTTTATATTCTCTTAGTCACTAGTGAGTAAGATTCTTTTGTAAATTCCATGTACTAGCTTCAACTTGTCTTTAGGATTATTATCATTAAATTGAATTAGTGTCCTTGTCACTTGGGACATTGTATTACTCATGTAAAAATTTATATTTGCTTCAAGTTTCTCGTTGTAAGAATTTTACATTTTCTTTGTTTAGTTAAATCTTTGCCAAGTTATCAACCATCTTATGTGATTTAATCTGCTCTAAGCAAGTATTTTCTTCATTTCGCATTTAAATTAGGTTTAGATTTTAAATTTAAGTTTTGTAAATATTTTTAATATTAAGTTTAGTTTTATCATAAACTTTGTAAGACCTGCAGTTAGTGAATGAAATAAATGTAATATATTAATACTTATGAATATAAACGAATGAAATCTTGTTAAATTTATGAATAATTAATTAATAGAAATTACGAAAAATAAAATATTAAAATGTTTTTAACAGAATTCAAACACAATTTTTTTAAACTCATCGAAAAACGAGTCGAAAACACATGCATATCAACGAATTTGTTGAAGAGCATGTCTCAGCGGATGGATTTATATTCCCGAATTGAGGGTGATCAAAAACAGTTTGAACGAAATATAAAGTTCGTTCGTTGACCTTTACCCAGGGTTGACCCAGTTTTCTTTGCCAGCCCTATGAGTCATCAAAAGAAATTTGTATTTTCCAGTCCTCAAAAAACTCTAAGCCACAAAATCACCACTCATCCCTGTTTGAACTAAAACATATGCCATTACAGCCCTACTCTGTCTTTACCTAAGCTCGCCCCAGCAAAAACCTAGAGCGGGTTGAGGAAAAACCCAAAAACCACTCGAGTCTAAGTTTTTCAAAAAATGCTTTGTGGTGACTGCAGGACAACCCCAGGGCTTCAACGAACAAACCTATAGATACACATATTTGGACTTTGGAGTTTCGTTTTTTTTTTTTTTTTTGTGTAAAAATATGCTAATTGTACTACCAGGGTAGAAGCATCACCTTATTTTTTGTAGTGTAGTAGCTTGAAATGAGATGGACGTGATTTCGTATATAACCTCAAGGACGGTACGGCGTCCAGATAAGACTGGGAGACTAAAAGAAAAGTAGATGCCCATAGCGGGATTCGAACCCACGCATCCGGGCTACCTACACTCTACCACTACACACTCTACCATTACCACGGCCGCAGTTTAGTTTAATAGTAGTACAAGTCCTCCTTATCTCAAAATTCATAATGGTACCTGGCGATCCCACTATCAAATACCTGTATTATGTCAGATAGACCCAGCAACTTGCGGTCATGTGGTATTCAGGATGTCGATATTTTGGAGGCGAGCATAGTCTAAGCATCTCTAAAAAAAGACTCCAAAACTACTGAGTCGCTTTGAATGAAATTGGAAACAGAGCTGGTCTGCAACTTAAGAAGTAACGTGGGCCATATTTCATCCTCTTATTTTTAAAGGTAAAGAGACGGGAACCGCAACATAAAAACGGCTCAACAGATATAATTCGTTTAACATTATTCATTGGCGAAATTTGTTGACTGAAGCCCATTGGCCGAATTACAGCTAATGATATCCAGTGGCGTAGATAGGGGGGGGATCAGGGGGATATACCCCCCCCCCCCCCTCATTGGGATCGATAATTGTTCAACATAACCAGTCAAGACTCAAGAATCAAATAAGTTAAGGAAATCTAGTATGTACCAACTTCCTACGTGAATTAAGTCTTATTAGTACTCACAGGAGTGTACATTCTATAATTTCATTCTACGGGGAAAATATAAAGTCAACTTCATCTGAAAGAAATTATTATTTCAGCAAATCTCCTAATCATTTGAAGCCCTTTTTTATATAGATTTTCCACGACAGTTATGAATAAAATTATTAATTACAGTGGATTATTAGTGGAAAATCCACGAAATTGTGATCTGGACATTTCTTTTTTGATCGGCCAAGGGTACGATGGGGACGGAGCAAGCAATATGTCTTGTCGATACAATGGTGTTCAGGCAATTATTCGCCAACAATTTGCTTCGCATGCTCTGTACTTCCTTGTCATCCTTACTTTATCTGTTTCCAGCTAACTACAATTGAAGCAGGTAACAATTATTTCAATATACCGAAAAGAAAAGATATGTTGCAAAAAACAATAAACGAAAACCAAGAAACTCCACAAAAAAGACATTAGGCTGAATCTGCCGCGATGGATATCAAAATATCAAGCAGTTGAGGATTTTGAGGTACCCGTGGCGTGATGGTTACCATATCCACCTGCTAATCCAGAGGTTCGAGGTTAGAGTCCCAGCAGAGGCAAAAATGTTTTTCCACGGGTATCGCCTTCGAAACAAATTTAAAGTGTGGCTTGCATATTTCACTGTTGTTAGATTAGATTCTATCACCACAGACATGTAAAATAGCGTGTTTCATGGCCGGTTAAATGGCTCGGAGAGATGCCAAGCAAATGTAAGTTCTTTGCATTAAATTTGGACGACAAGCACATTACGATAAATTGATTGCAGGTCCAGATTTGTGGACAAAACTCATTAAAACAGTAAACAAGGATCGTTTCATCGATTTGGTTTTGGATGAATAAAGTAGAGCTCTTCTCGTGGAGTTAAAAACGTAAGCGTAAATTTGTTTGGACTCAACAAGGCCCATTTATGTTTTATTGAATAACTTTTGCGTCATTTCAGCACACTGATATTTTTCAACCACGCAAAATCTTCTAGTGGACTGCAAAATTGAAGAAAGTGCTCGGAGCACAGTCACGAGATCAACGACTTGTCAATTATTGGAGTCCACACTTGCAATTCAACTTACCATCAACAAACCAAAAGCGAATTTTTATGTTTACTTGATACCTAATAAAAAACAAAAATTTGTTTTGTAATTTTCAACCACTACTGGTTTTATTACTGTCACTTCTTATTGGTTTGGTTGTATTTAAGTACGTATAAAATATAATAAATTTTTATTTCTTGCAAAAAAGCAAACGCAGTGACTTCTGCGACCACGATTGAGTTCAAATTCGCGTCTCTTTGATCGCACGTATTGACGAGTGTATGCGATTAGGGTACTCCAGGTGCCTTTGCCGATGTGGTTGTTAGTAGTACGGGCAGTACGCATACCCTGCAAGAACAGGGTCTTCTTGCTGGTTGGCGGCTGATTAGCCTTCAGGATAACTTGCTGGTTGGCGACTGATTAGCCTTCAGGATGCACTCACAGGAATTTTCGGTTTCGTGCAATGCACACAGTGAAAAGACGCAAGTCATTGGTGACAGTGCCAAAAAACCACAGTTGAGTCGGCTGATACGCTGTAAAGACATTGGGGGCTGATTTATTTTGCGCATTATCAAATGTTTTAGAACAATTCTGTTAAATTTCTACTAGTACTAGTCACTGAATTTACAGAAATAAAATAAAAAAATTGAGCTAGTGCGGTCCACCACCAAAGTCATTATTGTTTGCAGGCACATGTATTTTAACTCAAAAATTTCTTTCATTTTGTATTTTGACACAATTCTTGGTTATTCCTTGGCTAAACCACCCTCATCAGTGGAATAACTTAGTAGACGTCAATTAACAAAAAATTTCCATTATTAATAGCAATTTTCACTTAGTCCATGGAATAAGGCTTAACCCTTCGCTATTCTGCGTTTATTAATACGGCTGACTTTATATTAAACTTAAACCATTATATCACTTCCTGATAGTTCAAAATATTACGAATCCACAATGTAAAGCCACAGATGTATTTTGTTAGAAAACCAAAGTTATTCAAGTGCTTTTGTTACTAAATTCACATAATAGACAATACACAGCCAAATATTAATTTAAATTAAAGGAACATTTCACTACCTTCAACAAAATAACGTTTTGTATTAAAAGTCTACAAAAGAAGTACTCTCTCCGACCACCCGGTGTTGATTTATTCCAATAACAGTTTGAGCACCATAAGCCACTCAGCTGTCATTTTGGCACATTGCTTTTTCTATTCTTTTCTTCTGTTAAATTTCTTATCACCCCACCAACGCAATTTGTAGAAGAATCAGAATCAGAGATCAGACATCAAAAAAAAACTTTCAGTGCAAGGGCAACTTTGTATAAAACAAATAAAATATATCGTTGTCTTACCTTAAAGCTCCTCGAATAGTCAACAACATTTTTGGCAAAAACAGCTGTGAGTAAACCAAACAAAAAAAGTGTCATTTGATTTTGTAAATAAACTGAACTGTGTTTCCAGGAGCAAACTACGACGAATTTTACGTAAGAACACACCGAACATGGCTAAACTGGATGAGAAAATTGGTTTCATAGGTGGAGGCAATATGGCCTTTGCCATTGGCGCTGGCCTCATCTCTCGTGGTATAGTTAAAGCCAGTCAAGTACTTGTTTCCGGGCCGCACATTGAAAATCTTCAAAGGTGGCGTGAGCACGGTGTCACAGAGGTTAGCGAAGACAATTACGAGGTACTGGAAAAGTCAGATATTATATTCATTGCTGTGAAACCACACATTCTTGAGCCATGCGCAACGCAACTGAGAAACACTCACATTTCTACAGCAAGAGATAAAGACAAGCTTTTCGTATCAGTTCTGGCTGGAGTCAATCTGAAGACTCTGGAGGAGACTTTTGCATTTATTCAAGGTCTAAAGATGATTCGTATAATGCCGAATACATCAATGCAAGTGGGTGAAGGCTGCACCGTGTATTCTCCTGGCTCGTATGTCAAACAGCAGGATTTAGAAAAGGTACACTTGATGTTGAACTCGTTGGGCATTGCCCAGCAAGTTCCAGAGAAAATGATTGATGGAATCACTGGTGTAGCCGGTTGTGGACCGGCGTTTGTTTACACAATAATCGAAGCTTTAGCTGATGGTGCAGTGAAACAAGGCGTCCCCAGACAAATGGCTTTACAATTTTCAGCACAGACGCTCTTGGGTGCTGCCAAAACGGTCCTCATGACCGGCAAACATCCTGCAGTTTTGAGAGACGAAGTATGTTCGCCAGGGGGTGCTACCATTTGTGGAGTGTACGAACTGGAGAAGGGCAATCTACGGTGAGATTTTCAGTTATTCCCGTCAAACTCTTTGAGTGAGAGTCATTTTGTTGCAGGTCAACTTTGATGACCGCCGTAGAGAAGTCATCCCAACGCTCAGCTGAGCTGGGGAAGAAGTAAATTCCATTTTAGTTAATTTGCACACATCATTTTCGCATCCATTTTGACAATATGCTGATGATATTAAGCCACTGGACAACTAAACTCGGTCAAAGAGGGGGGCTAACGTGAAGGGGTTTGCCGGGTTAACCTTTTCTGTGCAACACAGCGCTGAGTGACTTCAACTTCAGTTTATCTTAATCAATTAAGTAGATCTAGCGGCAGTTCCAATAAACTAAACTTTGTCTCGAGAGAAACGTTTTCCAGTATTTTTTTATCAGCTGCAGAGTCGTTACATTCCGAAGGCAGGAGATCGTTTTTTCCTCTTCCTTTTTAAAGAGCCAAGGACATGTTTAGGTTAACGCTATGTATTTCAAACCCTCGAGCTTGGTGGTATCAAATAAATTAGTTTCTATACAAAAAGTTGGATATTTTCAAAAAACAAAATTGAAAATTCTGCACGGTCCGTGTGAACAAAGGAATAAATCGTTGCCAAATGGGAAAGTCCACCAAAGTTTGTTTTCCTCAAAGATGCTCTCTTTGCTTCAATCGCGTTGGTTGAATGGATTGTCGGGAGATTTGTTCCATTCCTTCATAAGCATTTGCTTCCATTGAGACAGTCGCAGCGATGGATTTTCCGCTTTGATGATGGGCAGGTTAACAGCTTCAAAAGCTTTATAGGCGGCTCGCATTCGTTTCTCTGGATGTTTCTCCTCTCCTTCGATTCTGAAATTCATAAAAAAGAAATGAGTATCCCATTTCAAGATCTCACCACATTGCAGCTTACCTCAAAGCTGCCAGAGCTTGATCCACATTGGTTGCGACAACAGTATCGGCCATTGCTCTGTTGAGATTCTCTTCCAGAATCGGTTCCTGAATCACGACCTTAGCAGGTATTTTAGGAGGATTGATAAGCTCCACGTTCTTATTGCGTTTTTCAATCTCTTCTTGAATTTGCATTCGGTTGATCTTACTCATGGATTGCTTGCCCTGTGTTCGAATAGAAGACATTTCTTCGTCCAACAGAGCCTTTGCTTCGGCTTTACGTTTTGCAGCTTCGGCGCGCTTACGATCTTCTTCCTCCTTGCGTTGTTTCTTTTTGGCCAACGTCTTGTCATCATCTTGCCAAAGACGATCTTCCGCATCCTTTTCGGCTTTAGTTACGGCTTCCTTTTTGATGGCTTGTTTGCGTTCGCGTGCTTCAACTGCTTTTGAATTTAGTCCCATTTTCTTTGGCATGATGGCAGATTAGTGAATTGTTTTATTGGCGAGTTGGAAATGAATTAAGATTTTTGTGAATTTTGTTGAAAATCGCTTTCGACACAAGTTGTTGTTATGGAAGTGACAGATGGTTGACAGATAATTGTATAACAGTTTATTGTGTACAGCGGTGTTTCTAATGGTAAGTCTTGCACCCTGGGCACACCGATCTTTTTCGATTCTTGTAACTTTGAACTAAAATTATTTTTTTTTTATGCCGTTTTCGTTTGGGAAAAAAGAGTACTCTAAGGGTACTCTTTTTGCTGTCAGAAATTACCCTCAGAGCAAGTTTTGCTACTCTAGAAATTTTTTCAGAGTAAAAATCAGGGTACTCTAAAAAAAGGGTACTCTAGTTTTACCAAACGAAAACGGCATTAGTTTTGTTCCAAATCTCTTTTTAGTTTTGGAAGACTCTACGGTTTTCTAAGGCGATGTTCATACTGGTCGATTTTGTGCAGTTCATTTGTGTTGTGAATGGGTTTGTTTGTGCAGTTAACTGTGTAAAAATCAAAACGATTTGATTTTTGCTCAAGTCAGTTTGCGCAGTTATATTGTGTAGTCAGTGGCCGGCCTTAGCCGTAATGGAGTTGTTACAAATATACAAATTTGATCGAAGGCATGTTCCAAAACAGTCAGTTGGTGAATGTTTCCAAATAAAGCTTTTGAGATTATCACTGAGCGAAAAACTGCCATAAGCTCGAAATTTGGTTTTGTCGCTGAGAGATGAGCGTCTCATTCCATTCAACCTTAAAACACATATTGCTAAAAAAAACTGCAAAATAATAACTATTCTCAACTCTGAATGCGCTCACTCAGTATAACAGTTTCCTTTGTCGGTGACTCCTGCATCTGTCAAAATTGTTATTATTTTGGAAAAAGGAAAACATACGCATTTGTAATAAATATGGATATTTTAAAAGCAGAAATAGCCCGAAAGCGAAAGCTGTTAGAAGACAAGAATCTTGTGGTAAATAGTAAAACAAACCGGCGAAGACAAGACAAATAAATTTTTTCCTTTAGGGTGACCAGAAAAAATACTTCCGAAGAGGCGACTTGATTGCTAAAAACACAGAAGAAATCCTCCAAAAGATAGGATACAAGACAGCGGACTCAGTGAAAAAAACTGATGCTTCTCAAGAAGGAAACAGTAAATATATAAATACTCATATTGAATCAATCTATTCTAAAACAATTTCCATTGTTTCAGGCAACATACACAACTCAGTGTCCGAGACAAACATCCTACCCCGTCTTGAGGTCATTCGTCGTCTTCGTGAACGAGGTGAACCAATTCTGCTGTTTGGGGAATCCGATCTAGGATCCTTTCAACGCCTTCGTTATTGTGAAATTTCTCAGCCAGAAACAAATCGTGGCTTCCGAAATGATTTCCAAGAAGCCCTGGAACAAGTCGACCAGGCTTACCTCAATGAAATGTTCGCCAACGCCCCCACTGCCAAAGTTGAAAAACAAACCGATGAAACAGAGATAGATGAGTCTGTGAGCTGGGAATCGATACACGAAATGGCAAAGACAATGGGTCGAGGTAACAAAGAGCATGACATGGATGTGATAATTACTCTGCTCACATTCCTTCTCAAGCTGTGGAGTGATCAAATTACATCGTATTCGGCACAAGAGAAGCAGTCGACAAAAGTAAAAATGGCAAGAGTTATTTACACTCAAACAAAGGAGTATGTGAAGCCGCTGTTTCGGAAGCTTAAACACAAAAACTTGCCTGACGATATCCTTGACAGTCTTCGAGACATAACTAAACATTTGCTTTCAAGGAACTACATCCATGCTAGTGATGCGTATCTTGAGATGGCAATTGGCAATGCTCCTTGGCCTATTGGTGTGACTATGGTGGGTATCCACGCACGTACAGGTCGTGAAAAGATTTTCTCAAAAAATGTCGCCCATGTGATGAACGATGAGACGCAGAGGAAATACATTCAGGGGCTTAAGAGATTGATGACTAAATGTCAGGAGTACTTCCCAACCGATCCGTCAAAATGTGTAGAGTATGTCAGCAAGAAAGATCAGGAGCAGTTGAATGTTTAGTTGAAGTGGTTTTTATAAGTTGCGAACACAATAAACGATTGAGTTTTATTTCAATGTTTCACTTTTCCTTTTGATTTTAGATAAATAGGTAGACCTTTTCTCGGCGAACAGAGATTTGAATTGTTTTTCTAATGCATTTGTTTTGGTTGAAATAAAATAAAATAATTGTTTACTACTCACTGATGTTGTGAATGGAGAAAGCTTGTACAGCACCAAATTGCAAATAAGAAAATACAAAATGCATTCGCCTTTTTCCCTCTAGACGTTAGGTCTCGAAGAAACAATTGGAAAGGAAAAGAGAGAGAGAGAGTCCTGTTCTTTTCTGTAGTTTAAAACCAAGAAAAAAGAGCTGAACAGAATGCATATCTGGCTTGCGGACTGATTTTTTATATTTGTATCAAAAATATCATACCAAATGTCCAAACTAACGTTGGTGGATAAGGTGCAGGTTCGCTTCGTTTTCGGAAGGATACGGTTTAGGATTCGAGAATACCTCTTTTGTTGAAAATTCTCGTAAAAGCAAATTTAAAAGTGTGAAACGGTGCCAGTAAATTCTACTCCGGCAGTTATTCATGCTTATTTTGACTTTCTATTCGAATGAAAGTTTAGTCGAATTCGAAAGAAGTGAATTTTGAAACTCGAATGATTCGAAATTTTACATGGTCCCGAATTACATTGTGCCGAATTACACCCAGACGGTTTTGCAAAGACGGAAATAAGTGCGAAAGAGAAAGCAGATGAAATAGAAATACTTTAAAAAGTCTCTACCCGCAAAGTTTTGGGTTGAGGATTGTCCAGTTGTCTTGGATGGTTTTTGACGTTTCTTTTTCTTGTCTTTCTTTGTTTCTTGTCGTTGCTTTATTGTATCTTCTAATGTTCATGAGTAAAGAAGTAGTATGTCGTCGGACAATTTCTTTTATTTTCCATGTATTTTCATGTATTTTCCATATTCATGATGTCAATAATCATTCCTGCAAAATCTAATTAAATTTTTTACCACTTCAAATGACATTTTGCTCTTTTTGAGATTTTTTTTTATGGATTTATAAATAATGCAGCTGAGCTTCTTTGATTATTTTCATAATTTGACTCTGTGGGTGAGAATAAAAACTGAAAGAGAAGTGTCAAAACAGAAAAAAAAAACACGCAGCCGCAAAACGTCTGAGTGTAATACTGAGAGACTGGCGGGATGAGGGTTCAAAAGAAAATATACGAAACACGCAGCAGGCAGACAGTCTGAATGTAATTCGGGACATTCAGACTGTTTGCCTGCTGCGTGTTTCGTATATTTTCTTTTGAACCCTCATCCCGTCAGTCTCTCAGTATTACACTCAGACGTTTTGCGGCTGCGTGTTTTTTGACACTTCTCTTTCATTTTTTGTTCTCACCCACAGAGCACGGTTGCCAGTTTGGTCATTTATGTCCAAATCTGGTCATTATTTTTTCACTTGGTCACATGGTCAATTTTTATTCCATTTGGTCATTTTTTCAACGAAATGGAATAAGAGAAACCCTTCAGTTTATAGGTCCTTAAAATTGAAATGCATACGTAAGGCAGTTTTCTTATTGAATTAAGTAAAAAGTGCATCAATAAGTTCGTTCGTTCAAGCCCAACGATTGCTCTGAGGTAGCCGCAATGAGTTCTCTTGAAAAACCTGAGTTTACCCTTAATACCAAGCTAGGTATTTTTTGAGTTCTGCGCTCGTCCTGAAGTAGAGCTAGGATTTATCCGGGGAGAATTCAGAAAGCAAACACTGATATCAAATGACACGTGCTTTTCTTCAAATGACCGGCATGTGTGGTGACTTCGTGATTCAATCTGTCTTACGAACTGAAAACCAAGGTTTTTTGGCAACTAGACATGATGTTGCACAACTTGTTTCTGTCAATACTGTCGTACGCATGTTTTTTCCAAGATCTCCCGTGTGCTGCACGAATTCGTTGACGTGGGGGTTTTTCAGACAGTCACAAAGACAAGACATCTGACGTTAAGGAGGAGTATTCCTCTATAATTGGTGTAATTGTAAGATTTTCCATTCATTGAACATGCTTTCTCCCGACTAAACCATGCAGCTGGTGCACTCTCCTTTCAAGCTATAATCACTAGCTTCCTTGAAAATTTCGGTGTCGGTCGAAACCGTCTGGAAATCCAGTTTTATTTGATTTAAGCTTACATACGAGTTTGCAACCCTAATTCTTCTGATCTATAGAGAATGGCATTCTTCTAATCGTTTAAGTTGAGTCTGCATAATTAGCTTTTCAAGATCTTCAGAGGTGAATGCGGTTCTACAGCTATGTTTGCTTGGTGGTCTTTACGGGCTTGGTTATAAGATTTCCACCCCGGCAGGATTTTAAACTTTTGGTGCAAACTTTGAAGCTCATACTTTCAAAAAATTTCTGTATTTCCTTAAACAAGCACCTCATGCGGCTTTTTTGTTTAAGAACTTGGTTTTCTTCCCTTCTTTCTTCATCGGAATCAATCATAGTTTTGGTCATTTCAAGCTACGTTTGGTCATTTTTATTTTCATTTTTGGATACAAATTTTTTTGGCAAGTGGCAACCGTGCCACAGAGTCAAAGTGTGAAAATAATCAAAGAAGCTCAGCTGCATTATTTATAAATCCATAAAAAAAATCTCATAAAGAGCAAAATGTCATTTGAAGTGGTAAATAATTTAATTAGATTTTGCAGCAATGATTATTGACATCATGGATATGGAAAATACATGAAAATACATGGAAAACTAAAGAAATTGTCCCACGACATACTACTTCCTTACTCAGGAACATAAGAAGATACAATAAAGCAACGACAAGAAACAAAGAAAGACAAGAAAAAGAAACGTCAAAAACCATCCAAGACAACTGGACAATCCTCAACCCAAAACTTTTCGGTTTGAGACTTTTTAAAGTATTTCTATTTCATCTGCTTTCTCTTTCGCACTTATTTGCGTCTTTGCAAAACCGTCTGGGTGTAATTCGGCACATGTTTAACATTCGAATCATTCGAGTCTCAAAATGCACTTCTTTCGAATTCGACTAAACTTTCATTCGAATAGAATGTCAAAATAAGCATGATTGCTAGTTTTGATTACATGCAATGGTTGCACTAGTTTAATTACATTTGGAGAATAGAGCTTACAGTATATATTTTTATATACAATTAAAAGCTGGCTAAAATACTGCTGCACAATCACATAACTTGTACCATGCAAAATGGTAAAGTAAAATATTATAGAAAAAGATTTTTACTAGGGTGAAAGAAAAAGATTGCTGGCTTAAATATGTTTAAGAATAAGACCATACTTTTTTAATCACTTTCTGTTGACTTCACTTGAGTAAGCACCAATTTTGATAACCAATGGAGCAACTTAAGCTCCACGTACAAGTCCTTGTTGGATATGCTATCTTAAGTAGCCATATCTGAGACCCCTTTTTGAATGAGTCAGACATCTCAATCGAGATTGCTGCCAAAAGCAGCTGTGGACTGTAAAATGTGAGAATTTGAAATCGTATTGAAAGAGTAGAAGCCTTCACGTCAAAAATTCTATTTTAAAAAAAATATACAAATGTAGCTCAACCGACCTCGTTTGTATGTACAATGTTATGTTCAAAGGAGAGATTCATAGAGCCCTGTCAGAAATACAAATATCAAACACGATTGTGAAGGAAAAAGAAGAAAATCAGTCCATTTGAGCACTTCTCTGTATTAGGATACAGACAAATGCAACTCAATCTGTTTTTGATTGGCATGGTAAGGCCCAAAACCGAAAGGTTTTGCCGACACAATCTGATTTCAACGCGGCATGCCACATGCGGAAAAGAAGTGTCAAGGAGTGTTAAGTGCGAGTTGTGATGCTTTACCATGATTGTAGTGCCGGAAAAGGATAAAGAAAAAGAACGTTTGTAGTCAAACAAAATATTAGCAATGCAACTGAATTTCTCCGTTATTGAAATAAATGCTGAATAGAAACCCAAAATTCAGAGGAACTAAAGTCAAATTTTCATTGGCTGATCACTCTTGGATAACATGATGTATCAAACATTTCGGATCCCTTCAGATAGCTTTGTTTTCGAAATGGATTTCTGTGTATGCTAAATTTTTAAAAAGAAAACAGCTACAGAAAGCTTACCGGATACGTTTATTAAACAGCTGCCCTGTTTTCTCATACTGAAACCCTCATCTCTTCTTCTTATATATAAAAATGAATCGCAAAATGTGTTGGTCGCATAACTCAACAACGCCTGGTCCAATTTGGCCAATTCTTTTTTTGTTGTGTTTGTTATTGTCAGGAGAAGGTTCTTATGACATAAAAAATTTTAAAAATTGCGTAGATATTCCCACAGGAACGGGTTTGGGAATGGAAACTTAGAAACTACTGGACTCTATAACCCTTCCTGCATTAGGATTGCTACATTATCCTCCTCTAATAGTAATTTAGATAATATTTCATACCTTTAATCCCACGGGAACAGAAACGGGAACGAGAACGGGGACCTTAAAGTTACTTGACTGATTTCAAAAATTCTTTCAACTCTAGGATGTTACATTCCCTCAGTGACATAGACTTATAAATGGTTCCTGTTAACGTTTGATCCCCATATTTCCACAGAAACGGGGTTGGGGACGGAAACTTAGAAACTACTAGACAGATTTAAAAAATTCTTTCGTCATTGGGATGCCTCATAATCCCAAAGTAAAATCGATTATTTTTCATCCCCAAGTTCACACTTAAGCGGAAAAACGTTAACGGGAACCTTAAAACTACAGATCCGAGCAACGCCGGGTGGCTCAGCTAGTAGCTCATAAAAACTATTCCTTGAAGAAAATATTTCTTTTTATAGTTATTTGAGTTATCATAAATAAGTGCATTTTGAGTGGATTATCAACTAAAATCAAAAGTAGATCTCTGCATCGTGAGAAGCTATCTTCTTGCAACTATGGAACGGGTTGAGAATGCTCCTAATCGCTTTTGGACTTTTATTTTCGTCGAATGGAAAGTAACACTAGTTAATTCAATTGCAAAAGTATTTCCTTATGTAACTTATTATGAAACATTGTGACTTCTGAGTTGCTTTTCCCATATTTAAAACCTAATCACTGTGGCGTATGAGCATATTCTTTTTCCAAACTGTTTCAAGCATTTTGCTTCAATGGTTAGATTCGGGGCGTTCAACAATCGTATCCGGATAGCTTTTTGTTGTTTTTTACGTGATAAGCATTTAGCAGAGGCACGCACCCACTTCTAACAAAATGCTATTTAAATGCATCCTAGAATTTTTGGTACTATACCTTTCTGTTCAAGTGATCAACTGATAGGAAATTCATTTTTGTTCCTTTTAATGTTGATGATTTATTTTGGTTTGCGTTTATTTTAAAATTGAAAATGGCAATTAGAAAAAATCTAATTCCAAACGTATCGTAGGTATATCAATATCTTGATTGTTTTTCCGTTTTTAAAAGTTGAATTTTTATATTTCACGTTGAATTTTTATATTTCACAGATATGGCAGCAGTCTGGAAAAAGTTATCTGACTCGTTCAAGAAGGTATCTTAGAAATAGGTATCCGGAACAGCCTATCCGATAGGTTCTCGACCGTGCCCATTGTATTTCAATCTCTAATGCCGTTTTCGTTTGGGAAAAAGCAAGTTTTGCTGCTCTAGAAATTTTTTCAGAGTAAAAATCAGAGTACTCTAAAAAAAAGGGTACTCTAGTTTTACCAAACGAAAACGGCATAAATCATTTAACCGTGTTAGTTTACAGCCAGCGGTTTCTTTTTTTTTTTTAATTTTACTTATTTCATTAGCTATTAGTTGTTTTTTCAAGTTTGATTACGGTGCAATCGAATATTTACTTTCTCTACAAATTTAAAAACCCTCAATGAGAAGCAAAACTGCCATGAAAAGCGCTTTTTCCTTAGTCGTTCGGAATCGACAAAAATGTATAGGTCCTTCCATTCCACACTGTGGTATGGTTGAGAGAAATGCGTTAGGCTCTGGAGTTCTCCGAATTCTGTTAGGCCATGGCCACACTATTTATCTATTTTGATTTTGAATATTCACTTCAACGCAAAGGTTCAATAATAATTCCAAAATGGAGTACACAAGTTTTGGACCGTTCTTTGAAAATGTATGTTTTGAAATATCCTTTAACAGCCCTGTTCCTTCCCTGAACTCGACCCAGTAAAAGCTTAGTGCTGCTTTAGGGCTGAGTTGAGAGCAAATTTAAGGTTTTGAAATTCAGGTCGAGTTGAAGTTTTTCAAAAACGCATTCAATTAATTAGAAATAATTTAATGACGGGAAAACTACAAAAGAAGAAGCTTATAAAAAAAAGAAGAAGCTTATAAAAAAAGAAGCTTATTTATCAATCGGCCGACGGACACACCAGCTCTGAAGAATAGGAAATGATGATATTTTGTCAGCAACAATCTGAGTTCAGATTTCGACTTGCTCAAAAACTGTCTCCAATACTGCTGTCCTAGACAACAACCTATAGACTTTTGTATGTATCCAATCTCTCGAATTGTGGTACCCGTGGCGTAATGGTTAGCATGTCCACCTGCTAATGCAGAATTTCGAGGTTCGAATCCCAGCAGAGGCAAAAATGTTTTTCAACGGGTATCGCCTTTCGCGAGGAATTGGCTCCTATAGTAAATTCATTGTCATGAAAAGCGCTTTCTCAAAAAGCCGTTCGGAATCGACAGAAAATTGTAGGTCCCTCCATTCGCTCACAAGGCATGGTTGTGAGAAATGCGCTAGGCCCTGGGGCTCATCGCTCTGTTGCGCCACCCTATTAATTTTTTTATTTTTAGTATCTCGAATTTCAATTAAAACGCTATCATCTCATCAAATGCCACCCACTAAACTCCTCATAATAAAAGAAAACTTATTTTGTTAAATTTTTTGTTTTTTTATTTATAGAAAAATACTTTGTTACATAATTTCTTGCAAAGCCGCAAGACATTCAATCGACGAACCTTTCTAAAAATAAAAGTGGAATAAATAATAAACTAAAAAATAAAACTTTCTTAATACAAAAAGAAAAGCAAAATAAAAACAACTTAAACTAAAAAAGTCTCATTAAATAAAATTTTTAGAAAAAGAAAATATTATTTGGAGTGAACGACCATGTTCATGGAAAAGCATTTCATAAGATTTACACGATTCGAGAGTCTAATGGGAAAAATTTATTCCAGAAACTATTTCAAAGTTTGGGGGTCATGTAAGAGGCCCATTTGTTTTTCGAATTAGACTCGCAAAGGTGACCTATTCGTTGTGTCTCGGACTTTTTTTTTCATCAGCTTCATTTACTTAAATACAAAAATTTCATGGGAAAATAATATGTACTCGTATGAACTATTTAATATACACGCACGCATCATTTACTTTATTGTTTAGCTACTTTTTGTGTCGTCGTTGTCGGGGGTTGGTTCGTCTTCGAAGTCTTCATCATCTCCAAATAGCAGGGCTTCTAGACTCGTCTCGAATGGTGTTTTCTTTCGTTGAGTTGGTTTTGGGGACGTTGTTGCAGGAGCAGGTGTGGTTGCAGGTGTAACTGCAGGTATTTCTGAGGATGTTCCTGTAAGGGCTTGAGGGGTGATGTTTAGCTTAGGTGAGACTGTAGTCGTTGGGCGGGGAGTTGTGGTGGTTGTTGTAGTTGTTGTAGTTGTAGTGGAACTACTTGGTAGTGGCGTGGTAGAGCTCACCGTTCTCGGTTCTACTCTGGTCAAGGCCAGTGCAAGGGGACGCTCATTGGCAGACTTTTCACCGGTGGCGTGCTCAACTACTTCGTCATCATCATGCTTGTATCCTGGTGGATAGATTGGCTTGAAGCCTCCCTGAAGCTCCGGTTGGAAGCTATCAAGTTCAAATGACTTGGTTGTCGATTCCTCTTCATCAGACGCTGCAGCCGATGAGACATCTGCTCGGTTTATGTTGTTCTTTTCGTACAGTGAGGGAGCAGGTCGTTCTGTTGTTCCATGATAAATATTCCATCCGTTTGAAGCAATCGGAGAGCTGGTTGCAGTGTCAAGACTCATGCTTGGATAGAATGGAGCCATAAAATCCTTCTCAAAGTTCTGTCCTCTGGTATCTAGGTCCTGATTCAGGGTGTCTTCAGTTTGTTGATCTCGGATTTCTCGAATGACAGGAGTTGCCAGGTTGACGCTGGAGAACCTGTCTTGCATATAAGGCACTCCATGGAAATGGTTTGGCTCTGTTGGGGTGTAGGCTATCGCAATTGGAGTCTCAGTGGCAGCGTTCTGTGGATATGCTCCGTTGATAATCCTTGGAGCAATTAACATTCCTGGATCCCGGTCAAGTCTATCGAGTTCACTGTGGTACTTGTGTCCGAAGCCTGAATACGGTTGGTCTGGTTTCACGAGTGGATACGGAAACTTGTCTTTAGCCTGCTTCTGTTGCAGAGTGTGCACCTTGTTCTTAACAACAAGAATCGGTTCCTGAGGCTGTTCGCGAACGACTGAGAATGGCGTGTTTTGATAGTCGTTTCCAGCACCAGTACTAGATCCAGATTCTAAGGGGGCGATTGCGGGAGCAGGATCATTAGATTCGGCTGACTCATTGATGTCATGTTCAGCATTATTGAGAGATGGTTTAACAGGGTACACAACATAGAGTCCTTGAGAGGGTCCTGTTTTTTCATAAGATGTTGGAGATTCACCGGGAACTTTAATCTCTCCGGAATCTTCAGAGGATTTCTGCTGAGACTTAAGCATTTGCAGAGTGACAACTGGCTCTAATTTGATTTCATCAATTTCATCCTTCTTCATAACTGGTTGAGGTGGATCGTTGATAACTAAGTCTTCTTCCTCGAAGGCAGCCAATCTCTCAGTTGCTGGACCACTCGGTGGTTCTGGTCGTGGCTGATAAGGATCTGGGATGGTTTTGTACACCGAATGCCGTTCATATCCATAGTCAAGTGGTCTGTGAAGTTGCGGAAGCTGTTGTGGACGGCGAAGGTAGCTGCGATCAACAAACTGAGGAGGATATGGTGACACGCGGTAGATTCGGCGATTGGCTTCTGCTGGTGGTGGTGGAGGACCGCCGGGGTATTCAGGACCACGGGTTACTGGATAGCGACCTGCAACTGGCTGCCGACGATGTGAAAATTGCGGCGAGCCTGGACGTTTCTGAAATTGTGGATGTTGGATGCGGATATTACCAGGCTCTTGATTGAAGTTAGTTGGATGGCCTTGGGAAAGCTTTGCGTTTGGACGGAACTGAGGAAGAATGTTGGGCAGAGTTCGATCAGGATTTGGACGGTTCATTCCAGGAATAGGTTTTCTCGTAAACTCGTTGTACAAGTAAGCGGGTGGCGGTGAGCCCGGTGGACCATTGTTGGGTGAATTTTGACCATTCGGTGCATGTGGTCCAAGTGGGAATGGTTGTCTGTTGGGAATAGGGCTTCTACTCGGCTGTTCGTGGAAGTCTGAAGGAGGACGGGAGTGGAAACGAGGTGGTTCCATATGTTGCACTGGCCTATAACCTTCACCCTTCTGCTGCTGGGGATAAGACTGGAAAGGGAATTGCTGTGGTCGCTCTTGTTGTCCATGATGCAGATTGTGGTGTTCATTAGAGCTCTGATTTGGATTTTGAGGCAAACGCTGCACCTCGTGCTGTTGGATTGATATGTCTCCCTGATGCTCAGTGTTGTACTGAATTTCATTGACCTGTGTGTTTGGACTGACCGCGGAAGATGGACCAGCTTCTGGTTTAGGGAAGACCACTTGGTTCCCAGCTTGTTGCATCTGAAGGTGCATTGTAAGAGGTTGTGCATGTCCATTTACAGAACTTCCATCAGCAGTGTTATCTGAGGCCTGACCTTCGCTAGGTGGGAATCGAATGTTACTAGACACAAGCAGTTCCTGAGTTTGTTCTTGGTTGCCAACCTGTTGGAAGTTGATGGTATTCTTGTTGGAGTTCTCTTTTTGTGGATAAGCAGCATTTATATCTTCATTGATAACGGTTCCATATTGAAGTGATGGCTCCTTGGAGAACAAGGGTTCCTTCTCTACACTTCCGAGGAAAGAACTTGCTCCCACTGTTTGCTGACTTCCAAGAACAAAAGTTGCCGATTGCTGTCCAGGGGAAATGACAACATTGTTGATATTCGACGTTGGATGGTATTGCATCACATTTGGTTGTTGAACTTGGTACTGGACATACTCTCCATTGAAGCTACTTCCTCCTTGAGACTGATTCTGCTTCTCTGAATTCACTTGGTTTTGTTGGGTTTGTTTTGACGCATGAATTGAGAGAGTTGTCTGAACGGGTTGTGGTTGTCTAGATTGGTTGGGTTGGAATGGCTGCTTTGTACTTGAAGGTGATACGCTAGACGCTTGCTGCTGGTGCATAGAAAATGGAGATGGCTGCGATGGTGAAATCGGTCTCATTAGATTGCCTTGTGCATCAAGGCCTTGGTTTTCTGAGTATGCGTTTGATTCTTCGTCGATCGTTAGGCTATTGAATAGATCAGCTAGAGACATGCTTGGCTCGTTTTTCTGTCCAACGGTGGAATAAACGTCTGCTACATCTAAAATAGGCTTCTTTGTTCCCGATGGCATTGGACTAAATGCTGGTTTATCAGAAAAGACAACCGGATTCCTGACTGTAGTGGTTGTAGATGGCTCCGTTGGGAAGATAGACGCTTGTGGGGTTGTTTTACGAGTTGTGGAACTTTGTGTTGTCTTTGTTGTTTTTGGAATAGGTGTCGTTGTACTGACACGCTTTGTTGTCGTTGACACTGGTGTTGTAGACTTTTGTGTCGGCTTCGTTGCTGGTTTGGTGGGCTTTGTGATCTCTTCCGATGAAGTTGGGACGACGGATGTTGGCTGATTGTATTTCTTCGTTGGAATAAACTTCTTTCTGGTGGTAATTGTTGTGGGTATCGTGAAAGGAGTTGTTGAAGAAATTGGCTTCCTTGTCGTGTATGTCCTTGGAGGTGGAACGGTGGTCGATGCAGTGGTTGTAGTCCTTGCGGTTGTTGAAGGAGAACTTGTATCTGTGGCTAGATGCAACTTGGTTACGTTTCTTTGATAGTTGTAGTAGTAGGGAGATACAGTAGAGGCAATTGAAGTTGGAAAAACTGTCTGATCTTTCTGACCCTTCTTCGAGTTGTAGTTCTTGTTATTTCCTTGATATTTTAAATTTGCATACGAGCTAGAAACCAAAGGATACACGAACTTCGACGATGAATACTTCACCGGGAGATTGAGGAAGTCATGGAAGTTCGGAGATGTGTTGCTGAGGACGATTTTCTCCTTTGGATCGTATACCTCATTAGCTGAGGTCTCAAAACCTGCTTTCTTTGAACTAAAGTCCAATTGTCCTGATATAGGGTCTTTGCCGACATAGAATGGTTTGCCATCATTGAAGATTTGGTTGGGAAGAACATAGCCTGATTGAACAAAGTCATCTTCCTGTGATCCACTTGATGCCTCACGATGTTCGAGTTTTAGGTTTTCTTGAGACGTGTTTGCAGTTGAAACAGCTGCACCCAGAGTGCTCAGCGCCAAAGCGATAGCAATGACTATCTTATAGTTCCCCATTGTTTCTGAAAAGACAAGAAGAATTTGGTTTTGAGTAAAAATGTGGTTCATGTAAGCTTTACAGTAAAAATTGAAATCGTTTGAAGGAGTTCGAAGGATCATATCTATTTACGAGACACGTTTCTGAATGAAACTATCTATCCAATTTATACTTTTTTGTTTTAATGTGCAAAAAATAAAAAAAAATCCAGTGATGCATAATGGGGATGACCGTTGCTGACCCAACGTAGTTATCAAGTTCTTAGCTTTACAAGGAGACTGAGATGACAACAATTACATTGATTTATTCAATTATTCTCAGGTGATATCCCTGGTGGGTAAGGGTGAAGAAGTGTCGGCTTCCTTTTTTGGCAACATTTTTACAGACAGCATTTCTTTAAAGATTATAGTATTAAATAGTAAATAAATAAATAAGCCGTGTGGTGCAATAAGTCTATGAAACCTCGAGGCGTAACGCATTTCTTCCAAAGCCCCTGTACCCTACTGCGGTCTCCTGGGAGCTGGGAACAGCAAAAAATGATCCACACCTGGAAAAACTGGCTATTGCCGCGCCGTGCCAATCAAAATTAGACGTACGAAAGAAATTCTAGACTCCTTCGTGACACCTGCTGTCTCTGGCTCGAAGACATAGAAACAGGTGAACACATTTTATGTGAATGCCCTGTCATAACCAGAACAAGGTTAAAACGTTTCCAAATAGGATTTACTAGTCCTCTTGGCATCAGAAACATCTCTTCTTTGACCATTCTTAAGTTCTAACACGACCTCAACTTCGAATGAACAACTTTACACTTTACGTAAGGGAACAGCACAAAAGATCATTTAGGTCTACCGACGTGATCTACCTTCTCCCTATCTATTAAAAAAAAAACAATTTCTGGGACCTATAATATTATGCCTAAGTGGGAAACTAAGAAAACGTTGAAAAAAATTGAATGTTTCTGATGAGATTTGAACTTCGAAATACCAAATAAACATTCTAACTACTGCTCCAGGAAAAAGGAAAGAAAACTTTAACAGAAATGCACCCACACCAATTTAACGAATACTTACTTACTTAGGTGGGCATTACAGTTCGGGGTGAACCTGGGCCTCAACCAACATCCTTCTATAACGACTTCGATTTCGGGCGAGCTCTCTCCAGTTTCACACTCCAAGTCGGTTGAGGTCTTCATCCACTTGATTGCGCCACCTAACACGAGGTCTTCCCCTTCCGCGATTTCCCTGCAATGTGCTCTCGAACACCCGACGAGCCGGAGCGTTTGGGTCCATCCGCTCAACATGGCCCAACCATCGTATCCTCGCGATGCGTACTATTCTGGCTATGCCCATGTCGCGGTACAGCTCATACAGCTCGTTGTTGTATCTTCTTCTCCACACATTGCCTTCGCATACGGGACCAAAGATCATTCGGAGAATTTTTCTTTCGAAACGACCAAGGGTTTCCTCATCCGCTTTCGATAAGGTGGATGGGCGTTGTACTATTCGGGTAGGCTCTGATTGTGCCAACTTGGCGGCGCCCAGATGCTGTAGCTTATAGTACACGTCAATTGTGCTTACTATACCTCCAAGCGGTATCCACTGGGACCTGGGATGCTCCGTCCAGAGCTGACCTGCTAAACTAGTAAGTGCGAGTGTTGAGATAAGGGAATCCGGAACAAAGAATTGTGATCGATCAACACTATAATTGCTCTGCGAACAATGACTGACTGCACGAATCTCAGTGGTCTACTAGAGCTTTCGTGTAAATGTTCCAGCGGATGAATTCGAAGGACAGAATCAACGGTGGACTCCAGCAGCCATAAAAGCAGAAAACCCTGAAAGAGCTACTCCAACGTATTTGGTTTAAAGGTCTTTTGGGGTTTTTCAATACTAGGACAGAGTATTGAAGTAGAGATGGTGGCGGACGAGCTCCTGGTGAGCCAACGGCAGCACTCACACCCCTGCAGCAGGGTACTGACCCCAGCCCTTTGTGTTCGAAGGGATCCAAAAGGACCTGGCCCTCCAGGTTGGGGGTTGTGCGTAGGGTTAACTACCCAACCTCGTAAAAAAAGCCCAGTTCCGAAACAACTAACAGCCTCGGATAACGATAGTGATTTCAAAGTTGACGACCCATGCGAACGAAAAAAGGACAACGATCTCCGGATGTGCACTTGGAACGTTAGATCACTTAACGGACTAAGTGCAGCTGGAGAGTTAGCGTACGCCCTGGACTGCTGCAAAGCAGACATAACCGCCATCCAAGAAGTGCGATGGAGTGGACGAATACGTGCACTAAAAAAGCTTGAACAAAATCTCTGGTCTCGAGGGGTAATGGACATTTTTCCAAACGTGCATCGAACTGAAGAAGGATTTAAAAAAATTTAATCAAAAGTCTTGTATGAAAGGGAGATTACTGAATTTCTGTTTCTTTTAGAACCGATTGGCTTAATACAAAGTTCACATTATCTAATCCAGCGAAATTCTTTTCAACTTGACGGGTCACGGTCATGAGGAGTGCCTAACTCGAAGTCACGGCCCGTTGCTTTCGCTTAGTACCTTTTCTTTAAATTTGGATTTGTACGAAAAAGCTCGCGAAGAAACCAAAATTAATTTCAAACCTCAAAATCTCCAAAACCGCAAGCCAACGAAAGTGATTTGGCTTTCTTTAGTTCATTGAACCACGTTAGACAAAAGGAAAAGAACATTAAATAATTCCACACAGGTGATAAAAAAAAGATGTATTGTGGAAACCCTTTTCAAAAGCCAATTATAAAACAAGATTTAATAAATTAGCCTCTCCAACAACTGTGACTCTTAAGTTTCTTAATCCGACTACATAACAACGCTAAACAGCTAACAAAATTAACAACACCTTTTCACTTTCGTCCGAAAAGAAAGAACACACATAAATTAAATGGAAATTTTTTAAAAAATCTCAACAATGAAAACTTAATCCCAAATAGAATGGGAAATTTCATTGGTGGAAACCAATTTGCAATTGAAAGTGATTTACGATATGAATCACATATTAGCTGATTTTCCATGATTACCAATCGGTTTCTACAAAATGTCATAGCAAATGCTCAATCACAGAAATAGGTACACGTACCTAATAGTGCACTTTTGCTTTTCTAGTTTTATCTGAAATAGACGAGGAAAAAAAAAAGAACTTTCTTTGACAAATTAGCTGAAGCTTTCAAAAATTCATTGCTAACCCATCATTCATATGCAAGCTGACACGATCGTAAAGTAAGCACTGTAATGGCGTGCATTGAATACTCTGTGCGGAGATTGATTACGTATAGTATGTACTTGTTATTGATTAAGGAGGTTTTCTTGACTTTTCTCAGTTTAACATAGCGGCAATGCTATTGACGCTATCTGATCCTGCCAATCAATCAATCAGAAATTCTTAGAGATCTTCAGATGCGTATGCGATCTCTGTCGACTGAAGTGACATTTCAGCATCAAGCAGACACGAGTTGTGTCGCTAACAAGAGGATCGACTCACTTTAAACCGTGTAATCCAACATTGAAGCCGTTTTCTGAATATGATTGATTAACGAGATGATGGTTGTTAAGACGTTGGTAATTGAGTCTTTAATTGAATACAAGGGAAAATAAAGTGCAGTCGGCAAGCTCAATCGAAGAGAGTAGGTACTCACTATGATTAATTAACTAAGTGGATGTAAGTAAACTGACTATAGGGAATGTAGATTTATTTCAAAGCCTGGCTATGGTGGACGCGATTTAAACTTCGCAGCATTAAACATTGAAAAAATGACGGCTGCTTGTTGCTCTTGAATTTAGAGAAGTAGTTTTTCCTTTGTAATTATGTTTATGCTTTGTTCTGAATTAAGGTCGAGTTAGAAAAAACACGAAATCTTTCAGAATTTCTGTTTCACTTGCGAGTGTTATTAATTTTTACGAGTAAAAGGAGCAAGACCATCAATGGTAGCCGACTTTGAGAACGTTTAGAGCACATTGCGAGCATCTTTGTCAGTAACACACTTCTTCAAAGCAAAATTGAGTTCAAGTTCTTAAACAAATGCAATAAGTCAAAACATGGCCTAAATTTGTTTTCTCACTTTAAAGGCGCTCGATTTGCTTACATTAACTCAAATTATGAGGCCATTCACATTCCGACAGACATTGCAAATCAATTCGCAAGAATTCTGGGTCACAGCATCATTGTCAAATTTGGCAGATCAAAGACCAGCAAAATAAAACACAAAAACGAAGGCAAACATGTAAAACAAACCACCATAAGTTGATCCCATTTCTTACAAAAGGCCACACCAACCTGGTTCGCTTTTCAAAAAATACAAAAACCCAATCCAAAGAACACACACACAGCAGAAGAGTCAATAAGACGTAATAATTGAATCAACTGAAGATGATATTTCCAAAGAAGAACCGAAGACAGAAAAAGTAACATAAAAACGTAAAAGGTGAAAGTGAAATTTAGAAGAATTTATGTGCTCGTGTGTTCCTACCAATCTTCCTCGAATGCCAAGTTAATTATTATACAAAATTGGAATAAAATTCCGGTGTCCAATAAAATAATAAGATGGATATATGCAGATGTGCCTTCAGCGCGTCGCAGTTTTCTTTTCTCTCAAACAAAATTTTACTTTCATCTTTTTGAAATGAAAAGTGAAAAAAAAAAAAATCATCAAACAAAATTTATACATCTTCGGATCAAACCATAACCAGACGAATGACAAAGATTTTTGAAACTTCTTTGTTCTTGGACTGGAAAGCTTCATCAAATGTTGATACAAAAAAACACACATTTGCCACATCAGTCAGTATACATATAACGTCAGAAAGTGACAACTACATTGTAGTCATATACTATTAGCAGTTTCGGATTCGTGCCGGAATGGGATGGTTAATGGTAAACAAGAAGCAGTTGTGTATAACTTTGCGTTTCGCTGTTGCCGCTAAATAAAATGAAAGTTGTCCTCCTACATTCTTTCTGGAATTAGTTGTGTAGAGCCATCTCATGGATGGATTTGTTTGTTTGTTTGGCTCGATTTGTTGATGATCGAGTATTATTATGGACATTTGTCGCAGAGTAGTGTCTGCATGATGTACAAAAATAGTTTATGGCAATGAAATAAACTCAACTATAACTTGAAGTTGTTTAATCGACATTTGGTAAAGTGTTTTGTGGACATGTACACATTTGTGAAGTATGTACGTATGAATGTACATTGTTGTGCCTTGGTTACATGAGGCGAAATGAAAACAACACATTTCATCATCAAATGAAATTATAGCTAAATTGTTCTCAAAAAGTGAAACTGAAGACAATATTTTGTTTCACAGAACTAAATAACTTAGCTTTGATTTATCCTGTGTTCTCTCGCACGCAGCAAAAGTTAAACAGTTGAGTCAAAGACTGAACCCTTTTATAATATCAATCAAAGAAAAAAGACCAGAAAAAGTTTTAGAGGGCCCTATACCAGTTTAGGGAGGCAGAGGACTTCCCTTGGACAAACAAAACCTTTCTTAGCAACACCCATATATGTTGCCTACTTTCTCTTTCTCAATATGCGTAAGCCTTTGGGAATCTACTTCTTTGGCCGATAGTATTAGGCTATTCTATTCTATTAAGTTAAAATAATCAGCTTTCGAGACGCAAGATTTAAATGTACCCCTCAACATGGCAAGAGAACATCAAAAATGATTTCAAACAAGAATATCTAAGTGGAACTGCAAGAACCAGCTGGTTTGAAAAATTCCCAAAAGGAAAGCAAATGATTCATTGAAACTTACATAAAAATTAATTTCTTATGTTCCCATGCACACTTATTTCTATTTTAAGTTGGTCTTCTTCTTCTCTTTACTTGTTTCTGGCGTTACAGGTATGGTAAGTTCGAAGGTATCAGAGATCTCCCGCTTAACTGCTTCACACTAGTGATATCCGCCCGAAGGGTGCTGTATTTGAACTGTGTTCAATTTGTATATTGTAGTTTAGTATTAAACAATTTCATTATTTGCTTTTGGCACTCTATGTTATCAAACCATAAACACCTAAAACAATCCACTATTTTGACGGAGCTGGAAAATTAAGAAATTATTGTTCGTAAAGAGCTCACTGACACCTTTGATGCTAAAAAGGCTTTAGGCAAGGTGACTAACTATCATGCGATTTCTTCAACATCATACTTGAAAAGATTTTACAAAGCTCAACACCAGAGGAACAATCTTTCAAAAGTCTGGCTACTCGCCAGAAGAAGGAAGCGTGAGGTCATAGGTGCTTTTGCGAGCATTGAAACAGGATGGTTGATGAGGGAAAAGCGAAGTATATAATGTCGTTAAACACGGACACCGAACATCGACAATTTGGACAAAACGTCACAATTGACAGACATAACTTCGAGGTAGTACAGGACTTCGTCTACCTAGGATCCGCTATAGCCACGGAAAACAACATCAGTGCGGAGAATAACTTTTGCCAATCGGCCGGCGCTTCTTTGGGTTATGAAGGCAAATGCGAAAAAAAAACTCTCTAGAGTTACCTCCTTTATAGGACCTTAATCACACCAGTCCTGCTTTACGGCGCGCCATCGCCAGCTCAAACGCTCGGTCTTGACGGATTTTTGAAAGCACATTGCAAGGGAATCGCGGAAGGGGAAGACCTCGTCTTAGGTGGTGCAATCAAGTGGAAAAAGACCTCAACCGACTTAGAGGGTAAAAATGAGAAGAGAGCTTGCCCGCAATCGAAATTGTTGGTTGAGGCTCAGGTTCACCCGAACTGTAATACTTAGGAGAAGGTAAGATAATTAGGAAACGTTCGAGAAATTCTTGTTCAAGAAGTTTCCGTCAAAAAAGTGAGTAGGGATTTGAGCCCTTAAATCCTACACAAAAGGCAGACAACTAGCCATCACGGGATAATAGCAAAATTCATGCTTATCACCAATTTCAATTCCCATAGAACTTTCCAGAGAATGATCATAGCTCCGAAAACTTATTTCGATTTCAAATGAATATCGCTAAAAATTGTAAGACTACGCATACGCATAAAGCGCCACAAGAAGTTCTCTCAACCCCTTTTTATCCAAAACCAGCGAAAAAATCATTCCTCTTACTTGGCACGGTCAGGTATGGCTTAGACTTAAGAGAAGACGAGCTTGGTTTATTCAAATAAATCCGACGTTGGAGCTCAATTCATAGGGCCCAAAGTAGGTACTTTTTAATTTTGGAAAGCTGCAAGACTGAAGAATGCTTGTAGTCCACAAATTCCATGGTATTGCTCTGCAAAAGTATTGATAATTCTGCCAAACATTTTGCTGATCAATTCATTTTTAAAACCTTCGAGACATTTGGAAGTTTATTGCTCACAAGATTTTTAGTACAATGTCAACAAATCAAGGTGATTGCTCATAATCATATGGTGTAAAGCGTGACCCTAAACTCAAAAAACAATAAAGAAAAACTTCATACTATTGTTTCTACTTTGAAATCTTGATCATTGAGCGATTGTGACCAGCTATAAATTCTCAGATTACATCTAAGTCATCATTTGACACAAAACTGGAGACTTAAGTATTTGAATATCAAGAAAAGCCAATTAGCTATTTGCCTGATTGATTTAAATTAGATCTTGTGTTACAACCATTTTGTATGCACATATTTATGAAATGCCTTCCAAGCGTAGGTATATTTCCCAAATTAAGTTAAGGCCAAAGGCCTTAAAATATTCTTTTGTTTATCTGATGCCCAATTCGGTTTGAGGTATGATTGCTTAGTATTTAATTTCCAAAAAGTAATAAAGGAAAATATCTCCTATTAAAATGTATTCAATCACTCTAAAATATCAAATCATTAAAAACAAACAATAATCACCTGACAATGATGCAAACAAAAGAGCTGACCATCGAACTAGCTTTCTTCACAAATTATTATCTATTTACCTACATCAATTTGTTGTTTATCATTTCTCTCTGGGGATTTAATTGGTTTGGTTTTATAAAACAAAAACTGTGAAAAATTTTGTTCAGAAAATTACGCGCTGCTCACTAAACGACAGCCATTATGATGCCCCATTTGAACGTGATCATCATTCAAAGCATATAATAGAGCCCATGCACTTTTGAAATTTATCTATGGGCTCATCTATATTCACTCAACATATATCTTTTTCTTTCATCACCTCGTTTATTTTTTATTTTTTCATATTTATCTGCAACTTCTGTTGAAAGATCTAATCCATCAGCAGTAGCTCTAAATCAAAAACGATAAATTGAAATCACTGAATACAAAAGAAAAGAAAAAAAATCATATGCGCTTGTCCATTGTTCATTCTTCCTTCTTCATCCTTCTAAAAGCTTCTTCATTTATGACAGCTTGTTCGGCGTCTAGTTCAATGGCTCTTTCACATAATTTCTCAACAACATTATCATCGGCACGAAGATGAAACAATCAATGTTCGCCTCTAGTGTATGAGCATGGAAAAACAGAAACAGAGATATAAAATTAAGAAGCAGATTTGAAAATTTACACCATCCGTACATCAATCGTGATAAGCGCATCACAATATCACAGGAAGCCGGACAGGAAAACCTTTTTGCACAATAAACACACTTTTGCTTTACGATCAACAGCAACAGAAAAAAAAGTAGAAAACATAAAAAACAAAGCAGCAACAATAACATCAGAATCAAATGCAGCACCATCATCACATGAACTGGTTGAAGACAGCAGTAGAAGATGAAGATAAAAATACAAACTTGGATTATTGGATTGTTGTAAATGATGGTCATTAATTATTTATATGGCTTTCGTTGGCCATAATTATCTTGTGGTCTTGGTCAGACTGTGTGACTTGACCAGGCTCACCGGGCGCAGAGTGCTATTGGAAGTAAGTGCTTATGAAGCTATTTAGGTTTTACTTTCATCGACGGACGTTCCATCTATTTTTGCTTGATGTGTAAACACCGCCATGAAGTTGAAAAGAAGATGCCTTAAGAGGATTTTATTGTTCGCGCTGGGAAAATGCATCAAATGTCGACAAATTGCTTTAAATATTACACAGTTGTGATTTTTTACCATCCGCTTTTGGTAATGTTTATGGTTTTTTTCTTTTTTTTATGCTGGCCATGGAGCAGTGGGTGGTATGATGTATAAGTATAAAGCACGATTCATACTTTGCAATCAGCGAGAGTTAAGTGTTAGGTAGTTGAGAAGTTATTGAAAATTGATGGGTACACAAACAAATTTATGACATTTAGCAGATTTATTTGTCACGTTGTCGGCATCGTCGGTAGACGGCCGGAAGTACAATTAGACAGGATTTCTAATCGTGAATGTTGAAACTTTTCGAAGGGCAATTATAATTTTAGGGAAACTTTTAGTTTCTCTTTATGAAGATGGAGTCTTGGAAAGACTCAGACATAAATCCAAGTACTGACTCGATAGGAAACCTTTCTAGGAAAGATGAATATGTGGAAATTGTGGCATTTGTGTCATTTTGTGTAATTTACTTTCATTTCGACTTGTGGGAGTGTCTTTTTCAAATGACTTTCTTTGAAACTGAAGCTTATCACTTTGAGTTCATGCCTGGATATACGAAAAATAGTCATTGTTTTCTTGTTGAACTGTTGCTTCTATGAAGGTATGGCCCTAAACAAGCTCTACGAATTAAAAGTTTAAAGAACAGCTTGGGTTGACCCCATAGATAAACTGCAAAGATGTAAAAGACATATCTGAATGTATAAATTACAGTATGACAAAGTTATGACTACTACTTAATAGCTTGGGGGAAGCTTGGATGAAGGTTTCTTACGAGTATCTTCTTAGCTTTCGAACTTTACAAGTGTTGTCAAGCTACTCACAAGCTGTTAAAAGTTAATAAAGTAAATCTGAAAATATAAAGCCCCGAGTTTCAGGTTATCAAAATAGTCTACATAACGGAAAGATGAATTTTCTCGCGGATCACTGCCCCTTAAAAGTTTTAATATTTAGGAGAGATGATGGAAAATATGAAGGAAAAGTAACGGACAATAAAGTACATAAAGTATTATTTTCTGACGATGGAGCCATTATAAGCGAAGACGTTAGGACTGATGTTCTGGAAGGAAATGGGTACCGTATTAGCGCTAAAAAGACTGAATACCTGTGCTGCCCTTTTTCTGATCCAGACAAGCCTATTCCAGACATTTATTTCAATGGAAATGTGCTTCCCAAGTGTGAAAAGTTTAAATATCTGGGATCTATGATCAATAGTGAAGCAACTTGTGATGACGACATCAATCATCGAGTAAGCGTAGGATGAAGTGGCGAGAAAACTCCGCTATCTTCTGTGATCGAAAAATGCCCCCTAAGCTGAAGGGAAGACTCTACACAGCAGTTGTCCGTCCAGCTCTGACATACGGTTCACAATGTTGGACAATGTACAAAAAGTATGAGACGGCAGCCGAAATGAAGATGCTTCGGATGACAGCAGGAGTAACAAAGCTTGATCGAATTAGAAGTACTAGGATCCGTGGAAGCCTTCATGTCAAAAGTACCATCTTGGACAAAATTCAGCTCGACCGGCTCAGTTGGTATTTTCATGTTCAAAGGAGAGAACCGCAGAACCCCGTCCAAAAGGCAATATCGTACAACGTTTCAACAAATTTGCGACGAAAAAAAAAAGGCAGGCCAAAACACTCCTGGTACAAGCAAATGCAAAAACAGCAGCATTTGGTTGGCCTCAGACATGGAACAATCCAAAACTGGGAGGCTTGCCGACGCTTTCTGAGGCCAACGCGGCGTACCCCACAGGCGGATCACTAGTGTGAAGCAGAAAAGTGGGAGAGTTGTGATCGCTTCAAGATCACTACTCGTAACGCCGCCGCCGGAAATGGAAAAGAAGAAGAAGAAGATGGAAAATATGAGAGTACTTTACTGTGTAACTTAAAACAAAAATTCTTTTACCACTGGTGAGGAAGATCAATTTAAATAAAATTTAGTTATTATCAGTGAGAAGTAATCTTTTCAGTTTCAATATAAAAACAAGCTTTCAAAAACTATTTTGAATAGCTGACATAACAATCATACAAACAGCCTTCGACACATTGAACATTAAAAGAATAAAAGGGATTTGATCGATAAAGTCATAAGCATCACTCTCTAGGTGATAAAAGGTTCATTTACTCTGCCGCTTGCACTGAAATTTCAGGCATTGCATCATGACTGGTTTGCCTCTTTTCGCTCAAATTCAAATGCGAATTAATGAAATAAAAGGAATCTTGTCACTATTTACCACTAAATGTGAAGAAGGAAGTATAGCTTCAAAGACTAAATGTGAAAACTCTTCAATTTGAACAAACATTTTTGAAAACTACTTCAAAGTCCTTCAAAATCTGCCCTAAACCGAAGATTGTATCGAGTATCTCAATAAATGGACTCAAAAAAGCAGAAATTTTAGGATTAGACCTTCTTACTCATTTCACAAGATTGAGATTAATCAGTCTTTGTTATAAACAATTTTTTCAACTACAGAAACTGCTAAAAATATATTTTACCTGAAATTGGGAAATCAGGTTCTAAAATAGTTGTGAATCCACGAGCCGATCTGAAAATAAATGAAAAAAGAATCATAAATAAACCTTCACATTGATATAGTAACTCGATGTAATCTAAATACGTCAAAACTCAACTCATGTACAACACTCACTCACTAACTAACTAAAAACAAACTACCTAGTCACTGAGTCAGTTAAATTGTGGATCCCATCGATACACATTGAGACACTTTTATTTGCACATATCTTTTGCGTACTATTACCATATCAGATGATAAAACGCAAAGAGAAAACAAGTTTCCTAAAATCTGACCCAATTCCCTAGTTTGGTCTCTCGACTAACTAACTATACAATTGCCAGCCCGTCGTTCGTTTGGCCGGTCGTCGGTGGCAACATTGAGATTGGCCTCAGTACACTAGCAGAGTGAGTATATATGCAATGCATATTTTTAAACATCGGAGGGAGTTCCAGAGTGATGGACAACTCTTGAACTTGATTTTCCCATCTACTGGATAAGAAAAGCGATGGTAGTGTATTAGTTGGCGGAAGGCTGTCGCCACCAAAGTTGTCTTGTGTGGTTAAGTTGAGAAATTGCGGAGGGAGTCTTGTTTCAAATGGTTGGTGATACTTCTTGTGTCTTGTGTGTACATCAATAAGCGAAGAAACAAAAAAAAAAAAGAAGATGAAGAAGAAGAAGAAGAGAACAACATCATCATTAATGTTACTAGTTGTTGCTGGTGTTGTAGCTGATCTTTGCGTGCGATTTTTGATGTTATGTAATTGGAGATTTCAGTAGATCGTTTCCACTCTGTAATGGGTGTACAGGTGATGAGAAGAAATGACCGCATTAGGTGCACTTGCAGATCAAGTACTCGTAGTTGCAAATGATCTGGATTTACTGATTGCCTCTTTTGCACACACACGTTTCAGTTGAAACAGGTTGAAAGTTTAGCTTCTTTGAATAACGAAAAAAAAATGATATCAAAGAACGGTTGTGAAAATATGAAGATCACAAAATGAACGGTCCATCGGTGTTGGTTAAACTAAGATATGTGTAGTCGTACTACAGTCGGTGCGGCGTTTGTTTACGTTGTCATACAAACTGAATGTATATCAAGTTCAATTTCATGGTCGGTCAGAGGTGTCGCACTGATGACGATGGTCGATGGCTGATTCTGTGTTAAACATGAGTTACTTAGTTATGGGATGGGTATACACACACCAAGTTGAACTGGATCATCATTTTGAAATGTGAACCCTGCCTAGCAAAGCATTGTATTATTTCTGTTTAAGTCATTGAGGACAAGATTAGAAATACTGAGAAGCTTGAATGTTTCCTAAGTTTTTGAAAACTAATTTAAAAAACTTAATAGGTGTGAGATCACGCAATATGTAAAATTTTTTTATAACTGCTCAAATTTGAAGTTTTCCCACGCTCGTACTAAAATTTCCTTTTGACGAAAGCTGATGATTTTCAGGAGCGTCAAGGTATAAAAAGATTTCATAGCTCTAAAACAAACATCAGCAGTTCTACCTTTTCATTCCTTTCATTCCAGCTCTTAGTTCTTTGGACAAAGTTAATCTTCCTTCAACGCATTTTGGATCGCTACCTATGCTGATTCAAAAGCACTCAAGGATCTCAACATGAATATTTTCACTAGTTCGTCCAGATAGGAGATATCCAATCATCCAATGATTTTGAAGAGGAGTTACCCCACCTTGACAAAATGACCATGAGGGCTGTTCGTTTTTGTTGTCAGTTTCCAAGAAGATGGAACACTTTTCCAAACCAAATGCCCACCAAGTGCATTGACATTTCTTCTCTCCCTAATCTTGGAAAATTCTTATCACGAAAACCATAAAATAACAATCTAACAAGTAAGGCATATGTCTTAGATTTAAACGTCTACCAAAAAGTAAGAAAAGTAAGTAAGTCTAAGTAAAACCAATTTTGACATCTGTTTGAAAATATCAACTGTCCCAAACTATTGAATAAAATAAATTTTATATTAAACACAAATGCTCTGTACCTAGTTCTTGGATTCCTTTTTAGACGCTTATCTTACGTACAAGAGTCCTTTTTGAGTCTCTTTTGCAGTGGATGATGAAGCTCTTTTCTATCATTACAATGCAAATCGTTTTCGAAGGCTTCAAGTGTTATACTTATATTGGGCTTTCTATGGTCCGTTTTTTTGTTTTTTAAGTAATTTCCTCATTACACCTTCAAATGCTTATGTTATACTTGCTCCTAGACCCATGGCAGATAGAATCGAATGGCAAAGTGTGAAAAACGAATGAGTTTTGACTGCGCAAGAATAAAGAATTCGTTGTTGCTATGATCGAGATTCAAACTAAAGACCTACAATTCTCCGTATTCGATTAAAGTACTAAATATTTGATGATGCCAAAAACGCTGATAAGAATCAACGCCTCCTCTAACGCCTCATTCGAAAGTCTACCCAAGGTCTTCCGAAGGTCTATCGAAAGTCTATCAAAGGTGGAGGTTCTGTTCCCACACTTCTGGTCAGACTTCGATCTACAAAACATTCAATCACGTTAAGTTCCACTCCCAAAACTGATTTGGTTGAGCTGATCCTAGTCAGCTTTTTACAATGGGCCATATGCATAAAGGCTAGTAAATGCTTTTACTGGTAAATTTCTATAGTATATACTAATTCTCGTATGCATAAAACCATAGTAAATACTGGAAAAAAAGTATTTACTAGGTAACAAAGTATTTACTGGTTTCGGATGAATTAAACCAGTAAATACTTTAATCGGTATGCATAAAAACTATTTTGTTCAAGTATGTACTGCAATTTTTTCAAGCTTTTAAAAACCAACTTGAACATTTGCTAGTAAATACTTTTTCATGTTAAATGTCCATTTTAGTCGGCAGTTTTATATCCAAATATTCGCTATACTTTTTTTTCAAATGGCCCCTTTTTTAAGTGTAATCGCAGAAAAAAATTATAAGGAGCGAAGAGATCCCGGAGATAACAATTTCAAAATGCTTTACCCTTTTGAAAAGGAAAACGTTGATTTATTTAAAATTTAATGGAACTAAGAAATAACTAATTTATTTGTAATAAAAAAGTAATAATATTAACAGTAATAATAATAATAATGATATAAACATTTAGGTACTCGAACTGAAAAAAAAAAGTTTAAACTTTTAGCCTAGATTAATAAAATAAAAGTTATCTCTAGGCCGAAAGACATTAGCAAATTTAATCAAAATCATTACAACCATGTTAAAAAATTGCTTTTTTATTTTTAATGTTTTTTTAGACGAAATTTTAAAAATTTAAGAACATAAATTTTAAAATCTTGCTGAAATTTGTATTCACAAAAAATTTTAAATAAATCAAACATATATGTAGTTTTGAAAATATTCGAAAAAACAAATTTTTTTTTAAATTAACGAAAATTCGAAAAAAGTAAATTTTTCAAATGTAGATACGCAATCCTTCTAAAACAATCTAGGACTTCTAAAATATGAAATTTCGTTAAAATCGTGTTAGCCATTAGTGAGAAAGTCGGTTTTGAAAAAAATAGTGCGTGCAGTCCCCCCGCGCGGAAGAAGTGAAACTTCCTAATATGAAAATGAAAATAGGAAGGGGTAGAAATTTATTTTGAGTGAACTCGTATTGTTTCTTTAAAAGAAAAAGAAAGAGATGCGTTACATGAAAGAGATGGATCGGAGTAAATTTTCACGGGATAGCTAATACACCATTTCATAGAACAATTTTTTATTTTTTGGTGGAGATAAGAGGACGAAATCTAGGATTTTAAAGTACATACATAGTACTTATGTATGGAATAGAATACCAGGAACCTTTCTGAAACCGTTGATTGGCCAGTGTCAGTGGTAGCTGACTGACTGACCAATGAAGACCGCAGTCTTAACACCTAAGCCCAAGACGGAGAACATTTACATACATGTTTAGACATGATCAAACATGTTAAGACATGATCAAATATGTTTAGACATGATCAAACATGTTTAGACATGATCAAACATTTTTAGAAATGATCAAACATGTTCAGACATGAACAAACATGTTTACACATGATCAAACATGTTTAGACATGATCAAACATGTTGAGACATGATCAAACATGTTTAGACATGATCAAACATGTTTAGACATGATCAAACATGTTTAGACATGATCGAACATTTTTGAGCCGGGCGTAAATGGAAATTGCTTATATATACATGATTATGCCTCCACTAACTATCCGAGTACCAAACTACCCAAAGTAACTAAACATACCAAATGCCAATCCGATACCTAACTACCCAAAGTAACTAAACATACGAAATGCCGATACCAATACCGAGTAACGAAAGTAACGAAAGTAACGTAAGTAATGAAAGTAACGAAAGTAACGAAAGTAACGAAAGTAATGAAAGTAACGAAAGTAACGAAAGTAACGAAAGTAACGACAGTAACGAAAGTAACGAAAGTAACGAAAGTAACGAAAGTAACGACAGTAACGACAGTAACGAAAGTAACGAAAGTAACGAAGGTAACGAAAGTAACGAAAATAACGACAGTAACGAAAGTAACGACAGTAACGGCATCGTAAAAGTAACGAAATTTTTTTGGGAGTAACGTTTCGTTATTCGGTACAAAAGAGAATACTTGTTACTGAGTAACGAATACATACCATTTGCTACAGCAATAATTTTTAACACGGAAGTGTAACGCTGCATGTAACACGGAAGTGTAACGCTGCATGTTTGCAAGTCGCATAAGAAGTTTCACTTCAAATATTTCCACCGAAAAACACATTTTACTACAGTGAAATCGTTGGGATGAATGGCGCGGAATTGATGACAGCGTTTAACACGGGAGTGTAACACGGGAGTGTAACACGGGAGTGTAACACGGGAGTGTAACGCTTTCATGTAACGCTTTCATTTTTGCAAGTCGCATAAGAGACAGCGTTTAACACGGGAGTGTAACACGGGAATGTAACACGGGAGTGTAACACAAGAGTGTAACACGGAAGTGTAACGCTTTCATGTTTGCAAGTCGCATAAGAGACAGCGTTTAACACGGGAGTGTAACACGGGAATGTAACACGGGAATGTAACACAAGAGTGTAACACGGAAGTGTCACGCTTTCATGTAACGCTTTCATGTTTGCAAGTCGCATAAGAGACAGCGTTTAACACGGGAGTGTAACACGGGAATGTAACACGGGAGTGTAACACAAGAGTGTAACACGGAAGTGTAACGCTTTCATGTAACGCTTTCATGTAACGCTTTCATGTTTGCAAGTCGCATAAGAGACAGCGTTTAACACGGGAGTGTAACACGGGAATGTAACACGGGAGTGTAACACAAGAGTGTAACACGGAAATGTAACGCTTTCATATAACGCTTTCATGTTTGCAAGTCGCATAAGAGACAGCGTTTAACACGGGAGTGTAACACGGGAATGTAACACGGGAGTGTAACACAAGAGTGTAACACGGAAATGTAACGCTTTCATATAACGCTTTCATGTTTGCAAGTCGCATAAGAAGTTTCACTTCAAAAACGGTACTATGGGGGTTACCGTTTTTAGACTTCTTCCAAAAAACATTTTTACATCATTAAAACAGCTATTCAAAAATAAATACCTCTAGTGAAATTTTATCAAAATCGTTAGAGCCGTTTTTGAGAAAAATAAGTATTATCATATTATCATACCGTTATTTCAAGACCTAGAGACCCAGTAAAAAAAAAGTGGATTTAAAAATGAAAAAAAAAATAAAAAAGGAGAGGATCTACTACCCCTGATGAAAATATCCGAATCTTTTTGAGATATGTTAGAGATCCAGGATTTCAAGCCGGGGTTGGAGAAGACACAGGCTTCCATCAGAGTACTGTTTGCAGAGCTGTGCATGACGTAGCAAATTTAATCCTAACTAATATTATAAATGTGAAAGTCCCTCTGTCTGTCCGGCTTTCTATGTTACCATCTCCCGCCCAAACTACCAAACTGATTGATATGAAATTTTGTACAGAGATAGTCTAGAACCAGAGGAAGGACATACGCTATATATTTTATCCCTAAATTCCCACGGGAACGGGAACGTATTCGGGAATTTAGAAACTACAACACCGATTTCAAAAATTTTTCCACCGATAGAATGCTCTACTATCCCAAAGTAACATAAACTTTAATTCATCCTTATATTCCTGCGGGAACGGGAGTCCTTACTAATATAATAAGTGCGAATGAAGCTCTGTCTGTCCGTCGTTCTATGTTACCATATCCCGCCCAAACTAATAAACCGATTTAAATGAAATTTTGTACAAAGATTGGACTGAACTTAAGGACGGACATAGGCTTTATTTCATTCGAATATTCCCTCGGGAACCGGTCCTCACTATTATTATAAATGCAAAAGTAGCTCTGTCTGATCACTTTTCTATGTTACCATCTCCCGCCCAAACTAATAAACCGATTTAAATGAAATTTTGTACAAAGATTGCTCAGAACCTTAGGAAGGTCATAGGCTATATATTTTATCCCTATATTCCCACGGGAACGAAAACGTATACGGGAACTTAGAAACTACAACACCGATTTCAAAAATTTTTCCACCGTTAGAATGCTTCACTATTCCTGAGTAACATAAACTTTAATTCATCCACATATTCCTACGGGAACGGGAGTCCTTACTAATATAATATGTGTGAAAGAAGCTCTGTCTGTCCGTCGTTCTATGTTACCATCTCCCGCCCAAACTAATAAACCGATTTAAATGAAATTTTGAACAAAGGTTGCTCAGAACCTGAGGAAGGACATAGGCTATATATTTTATCCCTTAATTCCCACGGGAACGGGAACGTATACGGGAACTTAGAAACTACGACACCGATTTCAGAAACTCTTCCACCGTTGGAATGCTCCATAATCCCTGAGCAACATAAACTTTTATTCATCCCCATATCCCTCACGGGAACGGTCACCATGTTTCCACGGGAACGGGAGTCTTTACTAATATTATAAGTCCGAAGTTAAATCTGTCTGTCTATTTCTCTTTGTTACCATTAACTACCCAAACTATTGAACCTATTTATATGAATTTCGGTACAGATACAGTCTAGAACCTGAGGATGGACATATATTATGTTATGCAACATGTTTTATTCCTGTATTCCCATGGGAACGGGAACATGGAAAATACAGCACCCATTTCAAAAAATGTCCACCGTTAGAATACTGCACTATTCCTGAGTAATGTAAACTTCAAGTCATCCTCCGGAAACGCCCTCATGTTCCCACGGGAATGGAAGACTTTATTAACATTATAAATTCGAATTTAACTCTGTCTGTCTGTTTTTCTTTGTTTATATTTACCACCCAAACTATTGAACCGATTTATATGAATTTTGGTACAGAGATAGTCTAGAACCCGAAGATGGACATCCTTACTAATATTACAAATCCAAAATTAACTCTGTCTGTTCGTGTTTCTTTGTTACCATCTCCCGCCCAGAAAACTGATCCGATTTAAATGGAATTTAATTAAGAGATAGGCTAGAGCCTGAGGAAAGACATAGGCTTAATAAGTAATCCCTATACGGGATCGACACCGTAAACGGGAACCTTAAGACTGCTGGGTCGATAAAAGTTCTTTCACTGCGATGTGATTTCTGTCAAACTGTCGAAAATACATTAGACTTGAGAAGAAATGTCTATCTTGATCTTCAAATAATAATTGGCAATCGGGAATGGCTGTTTGAAAGGCGATTTCGGCGCCGACTAATGAGATAGTTTACCATATAAACTAATAAAATATGTTTGACGTATTGGGGGACGCTGGCGAATGTCTATCAATAGACAATATTATGGACACTGAGCAAGTCACATCATACCCTATAGAGTTTCTCAATTTCTTAGGATTATTAGGAGTGGCAGCAAGTTGGTGTTCCAGTGCCAAAAATGAGTAATCCAGAATTGTACACAGCTACAAATTACACATCTGGGATGCGGCATTAATAATGACTGGAACGAAAAAAGGAGAAAACGTTTCGATTCCCCGTTTCCTTTAATTCCCACTGATTTGAGTTGCAGGTGTTAATATAACAATGGTTTACTAAAACGCATGAATGTGTCTTATTTGCAAAATAAGTAGCCTAAAAAATTAAGAATGCTGCCGAAAGTCACTATTCCACGCGGACGAAGTCGCGGGCACAGCTAGTTATTAATAAATTATATACTTACCTAGTACCTAGTGCCAATTTCCGATGAATTGGTAGTATTTACTTGGATGAACCCAGTATATACTACTAGTATAGTCTTACCAGTATAAACTTAATTTTATGCATACCAAATGAAGTAAATACTCCAAATTTGAGCTTTTACTGGTAGTACTAGTATATACTATAACCATTTTACTACTAGTAAGTACTTCTCTTTTATGCATATGCCCCAATAAGACTGATGATGTTTGTTAAGTGTTAAGAAGCAGATGTCAACAATTCATAGAATACAAAAACGCCTTATTTCTACTCATGCCAAATTACTTAAAAATCAGCTCCACTTCCTCTTTCAATTGCTTTTATCAATGTGTGCAACCACAAGCAGCATGTTCGGAACTCTGTTTCAATTCTTCACACAATTTACTTTGATTAGAACTTGATAATTTCAATAATGATGATGTGTAAAGTCGAATGAAATCCCATTCCCATTCTCCTCAAATTTGATTCAAATTGCTTTTTAATTCGATAAGAAGAGCTCAGCCATAGCAAGTGACACAGAATCCAGGTAACTTATTTCGAAGTTTATGTATGTTGCTTGTGCACAATTTTTCTAAGCTTTTTTAGGTATGATCTTGGCAAGTCAGATTGTCTACTCAAAATTATATCATGGGTTTCTATCAATAATCTACTTACTAAGAACGACACAATTATTGCAGCTTAACTTTACGCACTATTTCGATTTTTAGTGAGATGTTTTGCACTTAAATTTGATTGTGGTTAATTTTAAAGGAATGAGTCACCCTTGATTTGGGTTTTATTGATTTTGAGTTCATTTGCATAAGGAAGCATTTGAAATTGAGTGATGGCGATAACTTAGTTGGCATGGCTGCCTGTTGCGCGGAGATTCGAGGTTCAAATCCTAGAAACATTCAATTGGTTTTGTACTGATTTCGAGAGGAATTGACAGATATTTGCTCTGCCTTGAAGCTTTTTGCTCACAAATCTGTTGGTACTCGGTTTATACATTCTCTCCATTTGCCACATGGTATAATTGAGATAAGAGCACCAGGCCATGGACAAACAGAGCCCTGTGAATACAACGAACCCAATTTACTTTTCAATATTTTCATTTGATCCACGTATCTCAGTCATTGTGGGTATGCATTTGGCCTATTGACACTTCCTTGAATAGTTTCATTCAGCGATTCGTAAGAGTTATTGTCCGTCGAAGTGTTGTAGTGTTGCTCTTGATTTAAGAGACTTAAATTTGCAACTTCTACTGCATTCAAAGTAAAGCCTTCTTGTTAAGTTCAAAACTTATCTGTTAAAGCTTCATAGAGTCAACTCACCCTAAAGAAGTTTTCTCCAGCTGGTCATTGAAATTTATCAGCTAATGGTAAAAAGGATTAGCATTGTGGACTTAAGTAACATGGTGAGATCATTGATAGTCTGTTTCTACGAACAAATTGCCTAACCAAGGTCACCAAATCTAAGTTCCGCTCGAGTGTAACATTTGGCTTAGTGGAATGAAAATTAAATAAATAAATAAGTAAACAGTGTGGTGCAAGAGAGCTTCTTCCTTTCTCTATGTCCTTAAACTACATGTTGAACTCCCTACATTAAAATAAAATTAAGCTTCAATTGTGCCCTTCAAAATTTTAATCTGGAATATTAGAGAAAAAACGTTAAATATCTTGACTGTTAAAATTGCCTTCGACTTTAATGTATAAAACAAAGGACAGTAAATTAGGTACTTGGTAGACGGCTACTGGCCAAACCATTTTAAACTTAAGCTAATCAAATTGTAAATTGTAAAAGGAAAAGGGTTGCTTTTTTAAATAAAGTTTTGCTACTAATTTAAAAGAAATAAGAGCACGACTATGGACCTTTTCACTTACAGATTTCTTAAATTTTTCATCAAGACACTTTGGAGCTGGTTATACTTTTATTCCACAGTATGGAAGCAAGGGGTCTAAACACTATTTTATAATTCCATCATTTGTATGTAAACAAAAGAGTTGAAATGGAAACTCGTGTGAACTTTTCTAAGAGTTTTCTAAAACTCTCATAATAAAAGTTCATTATCTAGAATACACATTTTGTTACCGGAAGCATTACTTCGTTCGTTGTATCAATTAACGTGACAAAAATTCATTGATTATCGTACGCACCTTAAAAAGTGAAATTCACCTCAAAATTAAAAAAAAACACCTCAAAAGCAACGCTATTCGCATTCAAGATGACTAATTTAACGAAAACAACATAAATAAAAAAATAAATAAAAGAAAATACTTAACACTGAATACCGCACGCTGATTTCGCGCTATGTGTCAACCACCTCGACAACAGAGAAGTCGCGTACTTTTATTTACTCTTTTTTCCCCTCTCTCTCTCTCTGAAACCAAGCACCGGTTTGAACATTCCAACACGTTGGTGGTCAATATTCCATTCGGTTATACTTGGCATATCCACCGGCAGAATAACGGGGTCATAACTATAGCTTATTGCGTCGGCGGCGACGCTGTCTTGGATACGTTGTCTTGTTATCATGGAAGCCAAACAGATTTAAATTTAATTGGGTTTTGGGTTAGAGGCCAACATCCGAAGTGAGCATAAAAAAAAAATCAGTGAAACCACGAGTAATAATTTTACTCTTCCAAGGCACGAGAAGATACAATTTGGTGGTTTTTGCTTTTTTTAATTTTATCTTCTCTTGTGTGGCGGTCGTGTCAGGGCGGAACAAAAGTGAAAGTGAATTCTTTTGCGTGTGAAGTATCTGTTTTCATGAAAATATTTGACAAATTATACCTCAACAGCCCAGGGAATTGGGAAGAACTATGAGCAAACTGCTTACATTACATCCAATCATCGTAGTCACGAGTGGAATAAATGGTGTTGCGATTAAGAGTATATGACCTTAGATACCCTGCATATGTTAAGTTGTGTAATGAAGTTGTATGCTGCCTTGATAAAATTGAAAAGAAACAAAAATTGGTCAACCAAAGTCAAAATATTACTGCAATCAGCTGAATATGAACTTTTCCGCTTCCAATTGTTGTTTCCTGATGGCAGATGAGTTGCCTATGATATTTGCGTTCCTTTAAAAAATCAAAATCGTTTTTGGCATGAAATGTTTAAAAAAAAAATGGCTATTATTTCAAGTCTTTAGACTGTCACTACACATGAAACCACCAACGTCTTACTTCTCAATCACAATTTTATTTCAGATGAGTTTTTTGGAGAAAATGAACTTCAAATGAACTGGCTTCCTCAAAACAGAGTTTGAAGTATAGACATGTCCCTCTTCCTTCAGCCCGATGCCTCTTTTGATAAAAAAAAGCATTTGTCAGCCTCTTGGGAGAAATCTGATAACCGTTAGACAAGTGCAAGATCAACGAACCACAACACCTTGCTACAAGCACAAGGCCATATCACCACTTGGCTTTAATTAACAAACAATTCATTCAAACGTTTTTTGAATTTCTTCAATTAAATTTGCACAGACTCGGTGCTTGTTGGTTTTATGGTTGGACGCAGTGCGCAATGCACTTTACCAAACCCCACAAGCTCGCCACATAATTATGTATCGAAATAAGAATTGTGCATGGAGAAACTACAAAAAAAAAAACCAAAACTGAACAGTTAGTAAAGAAAGACCACAATTTCTCCACTCCACTTAAACCGAAATGGGTCACCACCACCGTAAAAGTAGCCAGCACTAGGGAGGAAATAAAAGACGAAACTCAGAGACCATAACGTTCTAAAAATTGGTTCCAGCCAGTTTGTGCGCACAACCAATTTGACGAAACAGCTCATCACCACAATTGGAGCTGCATAGTTTCATAGGTACGAGTATCAACAAACTACTACTACTGCTCTTCAAATATAAAAATTAAATTAAATTCGCCAAATGCTCCAAAACAAGACTCTGTATCGTCCGCAAAAAGGAAGTGCCAGCCATAGTCAGATTCCAATTATGGGCGGCCCATCGATCCGATTCAACCACGACTATTCGGCAAGAACACAAAATTGAAAAATGACACACTTTTCTTTGGTTCGGACAGAAAATTCTTTCGTACTGTCGGTTCATGACGAAAATATTAATAACTTAAAATACATTTCCAAGCATAAAAATGTAATAATAGTTGTGCACTTATAATGAATAAAAAAAAAAGAAACGAACAGAAGAACTAGTTTCCATTGTGTATTGTTTGTATGGTATTGTGGAAACCAGATATTATAGTCGAGACACTATACTGCCAAGTCAACAGCAACTCAAGCACATGGTGCCGCTGCCGCACTGCAACGTGTGGCATATGCGGACAGCCATATAGATTGAGTCAACCCATCAACCATATGAACATTATGGAAGGGAAATTGTTGTCTGACTGTGATAATGGTTGTCGTGCGCGCAGTACCACTTTCCTTTTTCAAGCAATATTCCATTCTAGTAGTGTGTGGTTGAGAGATATGGCGGCTTTTGTTTATAAATGTAATAACAACAAATACACATACGAAATGAAATTTTAATCTTTTGCGATTGCAAGAGGTTAATTCTTAGAATCGTAGATGACACTTTTTGAAAGTTTAACCTTGTCAAGCAGCGAATGTAAATTATAATTAAGCCTTTCGAGTGTGACAACCTTTATGGTCATCCATGGCGTTAAAAGGTTTGGATAACAAGTGGGCTAGTGGGTGAAGTTTTACGTGTATGGTTTGGCTTTTAATGGAACACGCGTGGATTTTTTGGAAGAAATGTTTTTTGTTCTTGGGAAAAAGTTGCTCATACGTCCGAGTGAACTTTATGTGATTGTTTTCATTTTCAGTAGCTCGAGACAAATAAGGAATGTAACAATTAGGTTTAAAAAACGATGAGAGAATGAATAGCTTTTGATCTAAATGTGTCCAATGAACTCGATTTGATTAGTGGTATGTGTTTATGTTTCGAACAAAATGAAGGGTCTAGTGAAGAGGGCTTTTGGAGGTGACTTATGGAGTCCGTAGTTGGTATTCACACCGAAATACAGACAAAAATGATGTTTTTTTGTACTTATCAGTATGTTTTGTCTGCAGTAAAACTGAATCTTTAACTCAGTGAGAACACGTTTATTAAACTCACAGCCTTCTAGTAGCCCTTGTATCACTTTTCAGAAGTAACAAACAAATATTGAGCTTTGGTAGTTTCTCAGAGCTAGAAGACAAACATATAACCACTTGCTTTTCATTGTTCGATAAGGAATGGATTAGTCCAGTAAAAACTAGAACGAATTTAGTATTTTTGGTGTTGTTTTCAAATTATTTTCTCAAAATTTGGAGTTCGAAAGTTAATTAATCACAAGCCATTGACAGAAAATTGTTAGTTCGTCCACAAAAAAAAAAATAATTTGCTGAACTTCAATCAAGATATTACACTTTTACAACGGCAGGGCTTTTATTTTATTGAAAGTAAAGAATTACGTTTTTGAGCTTGCGTTTTTGTCTCTAAGCGGAGGAAGATATACACTCTTTACATTTTTTTTTCTGCTGGAGGTTTTTAAAATACCTGCTGGAGCGCTTAGACCTAAACACCGGTACATTATACTAACAGATGGCAACCTTCTATTTGTTATAGCTTTTCAAATGTTCGGAGAAAAGCCAAAAGACGCTGACATGATAAAGATCTTAAGCTATACCAGCTCTCATCATGTCTGCGCCTAGTATCTGTGGCCTCATGCGAGAAAAAGCAGGATAATCATAGAGGAAGTACTGTGTGGTGTCGTCATCTTCTCCACAACATTTACAAAGTGTGGTATCACTAAAGAATAACTTTAAATGCTTGGCAAAAGAGATGTCTCTGCTGGCTACGCCAATAAGCTTTACACAGTCTTTTCTTCTTTTTTTTATAGCAAAAACGTTGCAGTCTTCTTACTTACGTTAGGGAGCTTACGTTTGGTCTGTCTGCATCCAATGGAGGCATGGCATGCTATCTACGGTTGTGCCCCGACAGACCCAATCGTTGATTGAAGCCCTCACTGAAGACGCTGGAAGATACTCTTTACATATACAAAATTGAATGCTTGTATACTATCTACAGAATCATTAGTCATTCCGCGCGGTACCTCAGTTATCATACCCGTATCGACTCTCAGTTTGAAGCTTCAAGCTTTTTTTATGCGCAAGTTACAAATTTTCCAAAAATACCAAACAGCAATCAATCGCAGGTAATTTCCTTGTGTTAATTTTCGAGTAGTAAGCCCATGCAGAAGTAAAATACAAAAAATGTTGCCAATTTTGCATTTCATTACCTTGAGCCTACTTCGCAGATAAATGTACGATCTAGGGAGGTTGCATTGCTGACAAACCCTTACCTTCTTTTGAAGTTTTTGTATCTCATATTCTTAGGAAGGCTACATTTCAGTAAATGTGCAGAGTTAATTTTAAATTTTTATATTTGACGTGAAAAATTTTGGTGGGCAAGTTCAGATGAGTGTTCAGCACCCCAAAAACATAAATGATCAACAGGTAAGTCTCTAATAAGTCTCTTTACTTTTTTTTCTGTCCATTAGATAATTTCAGTTAACGGACGAAACAGTTCTTTTTTTAATGTTTTTTACTATAAAAGGACTCATAGGGCAGCTAAAGCTTGCGGAATTAGTATCAGTTCAAGTCGAAATTGAACGATCAGACTACGGGAACGTTTAAAAACACTTTTTTTACTTCACAAAATAGGAAGTAGAAAAGCATTCAGATGCATTTCAACTATTTCTAATGCCCGAACAAAAAAGAAAGAATAGAACACTGACACAGTCAAAGTATGTAGTTTATTTGTTCTCAAAAACTTCAGCAAACAAAAAGCACAAGCAACTACAAAGAATTTCTCTTTTTGAATATACCAATGACTCTATTTTAATGCGTATTTATTCAATATACACTCTGAAAAGGTATGGGGAAGCATGAATTGATGAATTTATTTGTTCAAAATGAAAGTAAATATAAAAAAAAATTCTTTTACCAAATTACAGTATTTCCTATTTATCAATTTCAAAATTCATAAAAAGGATGAAATAATAAAATAAATAGGGGCCAGGGCTTAGTGTATTTCTCACAACCACGTCTTGTGTGGGAATGGAGAGAACCTACAATTTTCTGCCGGTGTCGAACGGCTAATTGAGAAACGAGAAAGCGCTTTGCATGGCAATGAATTTACTATCGGAGGACTTTGCCAGTTCCTCGTGAAAGGCGATGCCAATGGAAAAATATGTTTTCCTCTATTAAGATTCGCAAATAAAAAGGATGAAGGAAAATTGTAATAAAAAAGGACTTCTTTCCATAAGAGATAACTAAGTCAAATGCATTATGAAAGCACTGCCCTTGATTAGATTTTGCTTCAATTTATTTTGTTTGTTTTTTTTCCCCTATTTCTTGAATCAAAGTTCTTTTAAAGCTGCAATCAAGTACCTCTTTCAAAACCTTTACCCCAAAAAATAAAATTAAAGAAATAGTTTCAATAGCAGAATTTCAATATGTTAAGATTGAGAAACATGGTAATTAATTAATACGGTGTCAATATTAAGGTTTGACTTTGATTAATGACAATGGTTTCGATAGCTGTTCCAGTGACAATCTAATGTTTATTAAACAAACTTTTGCAGACATGTTAAATGGCAAATAGTTGATGACATAGCGAAAGGTATTGTGTAACATAGTAGTAAACAATAGACTTTACCAATTTTTGACTACATTATTATGCATTACTGAGCAGCGAAATCGTAAACAATAATGTAGGCCACATAATATCTCTGTAGTCATGAAATTGATGTGCCCTACTGATTTGTATTTTTAATTATGAGGAAATAATTAAATTAAAACCAGAAGAAGGAACTGTCTGCAAAACATGTAGTTGTATTACTATCGTTATATTTTCTTCTTGCTTCGCTTACCACTTTGTGTTCGATTTAAAATGCACCATAATAAGGCCTAAATATTCAAATTTATTTTAATTGCGTGTGTCAAATTTATAATTGAGCTGCGCTGTACGTGCGGAGTATGACTTTACTCCAAACCATTTCCATACTGTTACATTGACAGTGTAAAACTGAAATGATTCTAAATAGTATTTTACCATAATCACCAAAGTACACCCCACCATTTGACACGATAGCACAGTTTCGAACTCCTTTAGAATTCTGAACAAAGGAAAAAAATAAAAAAAATAACAAGGAACGTATAAGGCTGGATCTCTAATAAAATCCTTGGAGTTAAAAAACATTCAAAGTTCTACTTCTGAGAACAAAATGTGGATGGGATTTGTTAAGTACTCGCGGGACTTCAAAAACGCACTCTTATCAAATAAATATGTCTTGTTTTTCAGCTGCGTTATGTTTGATAGATTTTGAACTATGTTTCCTTGATCTAACATAATAATCAATCTCTGCGTCATGAGAAAGAGATGAAGATTGTATACTTCTTATAATTGTGAAAGGATTTCCAAATAACCTACCCAAAGCATGGTTTAATTTTTTAGCTTCGAACTAATGCAACGAACTTCGAGGTTTTAACCTCTAGTTCAATCTTCTTAAAGGTTTACACTTCTGTTGCTATGGATAGACAAGTAATCAGTGAGCATGGCTGAATAGGAAAGTAACCAAGAGCTCACAAGAAGGTTGAGGGAACAATGCCATAGACCCTGAGGATAACTTGAAAATGCTTCTTAATTTGTTAAGTCAGCCCCAACTATTAATCTCCTCATGCAGCAGAGAAGTTCAAGCCGAATTGACAAAAAAAATCAAATTTAATAGAATTGAGTTTGATTAGCACGAAAGTGGGTATCAAAGCATAATCCCATCAATTTCCTCTAATACATTCAATGATTCAATGAAAGCAAAGTCTCTAAGGAATCTTGAAGGTTTCCTGACCAAAATCATTTCATTTTCCCGAAACCAAAGCTACATCAAATAAACTATTTTCAACCAAAATTCTTTCTTCTTCACCTAAAATAAGATGATCAAAGCATGACATAAAAAAAAGATTCTAGAGTTTCCACTTGCTATGAAACCCAATGCACTCATGCATTTCGTTCTACGCTATTTGTCTCTACCAAGTGCATAGCCGAGGAAGAAGAACGAGCTCTCAATAGCAATATATTTTAAAACAAACGCAAATTTAATCAACCGAGTAAAACATTATCTAGAGCAAATAGTTACGATGGATTATTTATTCTCCCTCTTCACTCGAGTATTTTGATATTTTCATAGAATAAAGTTCTATTAGATGGTCAGCAAGATTAACCAAGGAGAAGTGTATGAACTGAAATTAATGGGGCAATCATATTCTCACGCTTCGAAACTAACCTATTTTTACTTTGATAAACACTTTGCTTGTTCAAATTACTTAATCATAAAACCGCACACAAAGTTATTTATGTACCGCTTATTCTTACAGAATGTTGCATGTTTAATTTCTTAGTCTCAGCGCATTAATTGCTCAATTATAATGTCTAAGATGGTCTTCCTTACGAGCATGTGTTGTGTGTGCACACAAAAATTATAATCATAAAAGTTAGCATATCCATGCTAACATCGTTTTACCAACTGTAAGGCATTAGCCAGTGTAGTGTTTGCCTTTTTGTGGGTCAGCGTTACTAAATATTTCAAAAATAAAAGTTCTTACTCAAGCAAACAGGAAATAACGTAGTAGTTTCAATATTTAATGGTTGAAAATTATAAAGAAAAAAATGATAGCCTTGCAACTTGCGAGACGACCAAGAAATCCTGACTAGACAAAAGAGTTGAGGACAAACTCTCTTTTTGACATAATTTCATAAGATTAGTTACCTCTTGCGGTCTGAATATTGTTCTGTATCCAATGAAGATGGTACTGGTCACTAATTATTGAACGTTTCAGATTCTATGACATAAATCGTATAAGTGTTACACAATACAAATCCACTCTATGCACAACTTCCAAAGTTTTCACATTTTTTTGTTCGACACACAGTAATTAGGTTCACACCCTATCCACAATTATATTTATGCCAATAAATATTCGTTATATTGCGCGTATGTATTTCTTTCGTGACTTTTAATTTCCCCCGGAACGCAATAATTAAGCGATTAGTCGTTTTTTCGGCGAACGGATTGAAGAAACACAATTCATCAAGCATCCGACGAGTCGGAAGGTTACTTACTGAATGAAAACTGGTAAAGTCTGCAAAAGAAATTTTATTAAAAAGAAAGCATACACCTGGATGTGGATGAATGGTGGGCACACCATTCGCTCTTCATATATGCTTATAAGCTTTGCAATGCATGTGTGTTGCTGTTGGCTGCTGGCTGGCTGATGGGTACAATCAGTTGAAGTTGAAGAAGGATGGTCAAAGAAGAGAAAAATAAAAGAAATTGTTATTTTTATAGCTTTGCTTGTTTTTTGTCTTTAATTTTTTTTTTTCTGTTGTTCCTGCTGTTGGAACAACAAATTTTGAAATACCCCAGAGATAAAAAAATGACTTTTCCTCAATGGACATCTGTTGGATACTCGTACATTCAGCCAAAGGAATGCAAGTAAGAGTGCGAGATAACATTCAGCGTAGCAAAGCAATTCTTCGGGGGATTTTTGCATCGCTGTTTAGATAAGAATGCCAGTGCGAGCTGCGTGTGCAATAGATTGGCTTTTAGAATTGGTGTTAGCTTGCGTTGACTTTGTAGACATTCGGAATGAGTGTGTGATGAAAAACAATATACACTCGCAGTCAGCAAGGTATACGCTTTGTCTGCTTTCGTTTGGCTGATTTGCATACGGAGTAATAATGGTGGTAGCCTAATAATTATTGAAGGTAGGGCGGTATGATGGTATGTAGTAGCTGTAAGTGACAATCAATAGATGACACTGGGTTACGTTATAGTGCTATTGTGGGTTCTTAGTTATTCAGGTAGCGTTGGGCTTTTTTGGAACTGTAAATTGGTTTCTTATTGCATGAAAGTTGAACGGTGTGGTGAGTGTTTTCTTTGATGGTTAGATATGTCAACGGGGCCTTGAGATGCTTTGATAATAGTTAATAGACATTTTTGTACTTTTAACTTGAGATTTTTGCAAAAAAAAAAAAAACATCGAAATGACAGCCAAACATTATATCTCGTTGATGCCGAAAAAATGGAACCCTAAATTTGGTCTGCCGACTTGTCAGTGTTGGCAATTGCATCTTATGCAGCCTGGCAAATTCTTCAAGCCTGGAAGTAAGGTCTTAAGTATCATCCTACTTCTTTAGAATCTAATTTATGCATGTACATTTTCTGTGATGATCGAATCTTGTAAACATTTGGAGTCTCTGCCAACCAATGTCAAATCCTTTACTTTTCATACAGACACATAAAATGCTGTCATGTCTTGGCTCATATCAAGATTGGCATGTTTGTGCTGTACAATTCCAAACAAACACTGAAATTGTAAGTAATTACATTAAAAAAAAAAACTGACAGCTTTCTCTTATTTCCTCTTTATTGTGACGTTAAGACTCATGGTGTCACTTTCCTTTAAGTGTCTTTCCACCATCATTATGTCATTGCAGACAAAATACACATAAAGGGCAATTTTGCTAAACTCTACATTTTAACCAAATAACATTTAAAAGACAAGCTCACCGTCTCAGCTCATGGAGTAAACTACAAAATTGCATGTGAAAACAAATTTTATTCTAAAAAATTCAGTGGCAGCTTTGGAAATCATAGATTTACCCACAAAGATTGCTTTGTTTGTTTTAATTGCATTATGCTTCCTTATGATAAAATAAGCATAACACCCTAAACGAGTCATGCCAACTGATTCACTCATTTAAACAAAAATGTATAATTATAAAAAAAAAACGAAAAGAAAGTCAACCTGTAACATATTCGCCATTTGAATGATGATCGTCGTCCCTCTTCTCAAAGTTTCACAATTACAAGCTTTGTAGAGTAGTAGGTGGTTGATGTTTAAAAACTAATTAAATTTGCGATCCAGATTGACATCAGTTTATGTAATAGTGTACCATTTTGCGATACAGAGATTTTTACCTGAATCATTTGAAGTGGGAATTTGCAATTGGGCAATGTGATATGTTGCTTGAGATACTCTCATCGTACATCCACAGGTTTGAAATGTTTTAATATTTTGAGTTGTATCGCATGTTAGTTAGTCATCATTGGATTAGGAAAAACCGGATAACATAACATTTATTACAAATCATTTTATTGCGTATGATTCGTTCATTTTAGATGTGTGTTATCGTCAAAGAAGCCATTTATCATTTCAGTGAATAAGTAAAACAAATAAATATTTGGGATTAAAATCGTTGTCCATAGCCAGTGAGTTCTGCCTTTCACATAATCACACTCTTGTGAGGGATGCAGAGGACCTTCAATTTTCTGCCGGTTCAAAATAGCTTATTAAGAAAACACTTTTCATGACAGTTGTACAGTCTTGCTTTGATGCGCAGACGCTTAGACCTTATCTAGAGCTGATAAGGAAGAGTTTAATTGCTTAGAAAGAAAAGTACTTCAAGTGATCTTTGGTATTCTTTGTGAAGACGATGTGTGGAGAAGATGATTCAACAACCAGGGCAACCATTAATAAAGCCTTGATCATCCCAAACCTGCTATGAAGAATGAACTAAACGAATATCTAAAGCGGATGAGGAAATTTTTTTTTATTTCAAAAGACAATTAGTCAGAGTGATCTTTGGTCCTGTAAGCTAGAAGAGTTCGCTAAGCGAGACGGTGATGCTGGGACATGTAGATCGGATGGACACAAACGCTCGAAAGTAATATACAATAAAGTCGTAGAAGGGGAAGATGTCTTAAATAAATGAAATAAATGGGGTGGCGCAACAAAGCTCGAGGAGTCTCGGGGCCTTGTCAGTTTCAAGAGCGTACAACCTTACGTCGATTCCACACGGAAAGTACTTTGTTCATGACAGTGTAATGCTCTCGAAGATTTTGACAATAATTCGTTAAATGCTATACCCTCGCAAATCAATTTTATGTTTCTGTGATTCTAACTCAAATGCATTCTGACCATTAAGCTACGGCCACCGCCACAAAAAAACGTCTCAGGTCTCGCAATCAAGTGAAGGAGGACCTGAACCAGCCTAGACTATAAAACTGGAGTGAGCTATTGAAATCACAACAATGTTGTCGATTTTGTCTTGGTTTCGATGTTTTTGTCACGATTACGACAATAGTCTCAAATTTTGCCATCATTAACACTCTTTTTTCTTTTCTTTTTTCCTTAACTGCCTTAAGCGAAAATTTAACAAGGCTAGTTTCCTGCGGCGAGTCGAGTAGCCGATACTGCCAACCGCTGATCAATTTCGTGTGAACACCAAATTCATCAGCATCGAGATCTCGAATACAACTAATTTCCGATATTTCGGTTGTAAGGTTTGATAATTTTATCGCGATTACAGTACTGTCCAGACGACATTTTTGTTCCCACTTATTCCATTCGCTCTTTATTTTATTACCTTTCGGCTGTCAATGTGGAGCAGAAGACCCTAAAGAATTTGCCTTTGTAATCCTACTTGTAATCCTACAAAGTCCATGTACAAAGGCGACCTATACAAGAAATAATAGTTTCTTTCCGCTACCAGAAAGCTTTTGAAATGTCTGATCCTTATAAGCCACAAGAATGAGAAGCCTCACGTTTTCCAGTATCGGCGGTGAATTCTATAGATTGCATTTACTTCTACGGAAGCTATAAAACTTCTTCAGCAAACTTTCGACGAAAAAAAAGATTTAATCTAGCCTAACCATTGGTATATCCTTTTTTTGTAAATATAAAGGACAAATTCACAACTCTTTTCGTAGACCCGATTCAATGCAATCTCAAAATTTATAACTCACTATCTGCAAGTCCAGTACCCAAAATATCGCACTTCATAGAACATTCTAGAGTAAAAATACTTACGGAAATCGCATTTCAGCAAAAAACAAAGAACATTTTTATATTTTTTACAAATATACATCTTTATTCTTTCTTACGATTTTAATTCAATATTTTAAATTACTATACCAGTACGCTTAAGATCTATAGTTTACATTTTAATTATAAGTTTTGTCTTTCCTATTCCTAAATCGAATTATTATTACACTTTCCTTGAAATAAAAAATATACAAATATATTCGAAAATAAATATTTTGACAAATGTCCTTGCTCGATTTTTATGCACAAAAAAAGGTTAGTGATGTAGTATGAAAAATTTGGCATCAATGAGTGATTAATGGTTGACAAGGATTACATTAAATGTTTTGTTGTTTTTTTTTTTGGCGATGTTTACTGTTATAAGATGATTGTGAAGATGCTAATTTGCTAGGTATTCAATAAATATTTTCTAGTTTGATATACAAACACAAGCGCTTTTTAAAACCTTTTGTCAAGGTGTGTTAGTAGGTATTGAATTGATATTAAAAACGAAAGGAAACTTCTCTCTAAAACACTTCTTTTAACAATTTTTACAAACTGGATGCTGATAGGAAGTTTGATAAAGAAAAAAAATGGAAGAATAAGTGACTACGATACGATGTTCCGATTGAAATGATATTCATTTTCTTTTGATTAATAATTAACAAGTGATATGATTATGCTACTTAATTTTAAAGTCAATGGGAATGTTAAAAAAACTTTTTTTTTTGAAAAAATGGATTTCAAACATTTTACTTTCGATTCAACTACATGGTTCGGTCAACCACAAATCTAAACAATTTTTGTAACATTCACAAAATTACGGAATTTTTAGTAAAAATTCGCATCCTTCCAATGTATATATACTTTTTTAATTAGTGTTATTTGTTTTTAAGCTGTAAACAGTTTTTGTGTAATTGTTTGTTATGGACGACATTGTTTTGAAAGTTTCTGCTACTCTGCAGATGAAGCTTTTATTTTATAATATTTCTTAAACTATTGTTAATTTATCTATAACTTCTTTTTCTAAAGTTTAAAATACACAGACTTTTAAATTTACAATTATTTAATGTGCTTTTGCAATTATATTTATGTTTTTTCTCTTATAAGTGACACAAATGATTTTGAAAAAATTTAATTCTATAAAGTTCATTTTCAATTTATAATACAATAACAAATTTGTTCGAGTTGATGTTTTCAATGTTCTGAGTTCTGTTTTCTTTGTTGATGTCCATGAGTTATACGTATACTATTGAAATGTATATAAGGCCATTAAATTGTATTACACATTTATTCGAACTTTCTTAGAACTATTTAATAAATTGGGAAGAGTCGGTTTCTTTTGACCGTTGTTGCGTATGTTTCAATACAAAAATCAAAATGATCAAAAACTAATAACACAAAAATTACTGGAAAAAAAGTTGTTAGAACCCACGCAATAGAAAAACTTAAGTCTTTTACGATTCGCTTTACACTGAAGATGAGTCAAGTTGTATGATGAAAAATGTAAAAAATAAAATAACTCGTTTGATTTTTATTATTTAATTGAATAAAGTAAATGGCGAAACTAAATAACTTTTTGCACTATCAAAAATAAAATGGAAGCTACTGCTTGCTTTGATTAGTGGTCAGATGAAGAGGTTATTTGTACTCGTATATGTGTTGTTTTTGGTCACTTTCATAAATCCAATATTTGACCAAGAGTGCATAAATCACACCCCAAATCGCTCCGAAGAGTCAAAGTCATTGACATTTCTAAATATGAACTGCTTGTGAAATGATATTCTTATGCAAACCTTAGTTCGGAAATAAATCAAGCAAAATGTCGAGCAAATGAGAAACGTCAGACGAGTTGGAGCAAGGTTTTAAGATTGAAAATGGTGGTTGCCTGATTTGAAATTTAGATTGACTCTAAAAAAAAGGGTGAAGTTAAAATCAATTATAAATTGATTCAAGAGTCATTAGCTATTGCGGCACTACGGCTAAGCTTATGATGATTTTAAATGACTGTAAATTTGCACTATTATTTTTACCAACGTAAATGTGGTTAGTAGCGGTTCATTTCCATTTTGTCAAAGGCCAAAATAACATGATTGCTCCTCTTGGAAAAGCCTTTAAAGTGGAATTCTAGCGGCAAATTGAAAACGACAAGTAGTAAAACACTAACCTTTATTTCTATAGTCTTAACAAATAAGTCAAATACGATTTTTACTGAATAAACATGGCATAAGTGACTTAAGTGATGAAATGCTACCATAGGCAAAATGTTCGAATACATTTTGCGATACTAAAATAACTAGATTTTCAACACTATAAGCAACCATCAGAAAAATTACAAAGTTAATGAACACAACGTTCTCTTACTCCGCAAAACGCTGTATAACTGATGATAAAAAGCGTAATAAAAATGTGTACTTATATTTAAATATATTTTTTATAAATGTTTCCACAAGAATTCAAATGATCATAAACACTTGTTCTACTCTTCATAACTTCGAATTTCTAAATTTCAAAAATTAAATTGCAAAACTATTCAAATGTTTTTTAAAACACATTTAAAATTATGACAAACTTTTTAGAATTTATTGAGTCTACTGCAGTATTCATTTTTTCCGTTTCATTTCTTTTGCTGCTCAGTGTAACTTCAAAGTTATTATTTTGTATCCTAACAGTATGCAACAAAATAAATATTTAGTTTGTTAAGTTCAAGTCTAGGTGGCACTGTTTAAAAAACGATTTAATACTGAAAGGAGCAAACAGACTGTGCCACCTCAAACGATCCGCACTTCTGTTATTTGAATTAATTATTCGTAGCCAATATCTCTGACGTATATAATGCCTCATAAAATCAGAAGGAAGATTTAAAAAATTCTTAAAAATTACAAATTTAATTTACGACATAACTATACACTGTTAACAGACAGTTGCAAAGAAGCTCGCAAGGATTACAGTAATTTAACAGAGCACCTGAAGAATAACGCTGAACAAACTTATGTTCATTGGAGATTGGTAAATGAAAATTTGAAAAAAAAAAAAATAATAATAATAATAATAACGAACGTGAGTACTCCCTATATAGTATATAGTATATACCCTATGTTCTATCAGATAGTTCAAGATCCATGTGCGGGTATATTTAACATGGTTCGATCTTCGACTAGAGAGCAGTATATGGCCGACATGTTCTGTTTGTTCTAATTCATATTCAGTCATTAAGTAGAACTTAGATTAAGACACTTTTAAGTTCCTTGCCAGGTAGGTATCGGTTAAAGGCCTTGTAACCTAAATAGCCTCAAAAATTATTTTTTTATTGAAAAGGGTTACTCCAAACAAACGGAGTAAGGATGATTGGAGCTATGTGGTGCAGAGTTGGTAGCCGCATTAACCAGCTGTACCAAAAAAGCGTGGGATGTATCTTACGACCAGGTTTTTGCATGGACCGATTCAATGAACGCGTCAGTATGGATTCAAAATACTCTATCTATCAAAACATTCAAATTATTGGGGTCTATCGTAAATAAAATCAACCTAAAAAAAATTGGTATCAACAATGAAGCTCGAAAATTCCTTGTGGAATTTTAAGCGATCGTGAAAGAATATCGCATGGGATTTTCACTTTACTTGATTTATTTCGCATTGGCTTTTGTAGGGAGATATAAGTAAGCACAGCAATGTGCAAACACATTCATCTTTTGCGTATTTTAATATTTTTATGAGTATGAACATTTGTTCCGTGGTAGGATGTTCACGATCGCGCGTTGGAACAAAATATTTTTGAAGGAAAAAAATTTTCTGGGCGATTGCCGAAAAAATTCGTCTTGTCCAAAAATGTCTTTTATTTTTACCTGGAAAATACTTTTATGTATTATCTTTATTCGATTGTATTCAGGAAAGAACATTCACAAGCAAAATTCATTGAAAATGGTTATTTATCAACTTCGATTGCGACTATAGATATGTTCATTTGTAGAACTATATGCGTGTTTGAATCATGAAAATAAATATTCAAAAATGAGAAACCGCCCGTTTTCAGTGTATGTCTTATAATCGATTTTCAAGATGTTGGAAAGAGGAAATATAATCTTCAAACCCCAAATATTTGAATGCACAGGCCAAAACAGAGGCTAACATAATAATGCGTATTAGCACAATAATTCACCGCCCGATAATGAGTTGCAGACGTAAAATATTGGGTACGCAAGAATACAATGACGAAACACAACAACACAAGCTGGAATGGAACCTCAACATTGTTCTGACTCTTGCGGCTGCAGTTCCATGTCCCACAAATTATGTGATTTTCAAAACCTAATAAATATAAACTTCAAACGTCTTTCTGTACCTCGAAAAAGTTATGGAAACCAATATCTTCAATGTTGTTTATGTTATTATCCTCTTAAGTAACAAAATTTCTCTACCACTCTGTATTAGAGTAACAGACTAATAAAAGTCGGTCTTTTTGTAAAAGGTTTTTTTTGCTAAGAAGCTTACGTTGTGCAATGCACTCCTTCTTCAAAGGGAATAACAAAGGCCAGCTTAATAAAGCTTCAATTAATATACAATAAAACTGCCTCTCTTGCAAATATGTAGTGCATCCATCAATTAAACCTTAGCCTATTGTAATTAGGAAACCAAGACAATAAATAAAATAAAAATAGACTGCCAGTGCATTTCTATAAAAAAGAGAAATAATAACAAAAAATAAAACTCAAAATGTAGATAATTCCCAACAAAAAAATAAGAATTTTTATTTTCAAATACTTTTTTATATATGTATAATAATATGTATGTATTTGCATAGTTACATTTTTAGTCTTACAACCTCGTTTATATATTGTTTAATTTTTATTGTTTTTTTTTCTTTCATTTTTTATTTTATACTTAAATCTCTAAATCATCATTCAAAATCTTCTTTCTTATTTTATTTAAAACATAATTGAATATTTTTACCGTAATCAAAATAATTTTGATGATTAAATTTTATTTCAATAATTTTTTTGTTTTGTACAATTTAAGAAGTAAACAATATTTGTGAATAAAAAAACCTAATTTTAAATAGGAAAACAAAATATTATAAGCAATTTAAATTAACTTAGAAGAGTAAAAAATAAATTATATTAAATTAAAGACTTTTAAGTAATTTTATACAAGAAAAGAAGAGTGACGTTTAATCTAAATATAAGAACAGATGAACGGCCATTACATATTTTTTCACCTATAAATTAAAACAGGACTAGGAAATACATAAATTAAATATAGACTGGGAGTTTTCTTTTTGCTCTTGAATATTATGTTTTGAATGTCATACAACTGTGAACGTTCTCGATCAAATTAACAAAGATTTCTGATGTTGTGGGAGAACGTTAAAATATCTTTGATATTCTATTTTATACGCATCAGTTGATTTTGGAACGAAAGCAATGACATTGACCAAAAGTGTGTGAATGACTTTTGCCAGCATTGAATAGTAAATTATGAAATTCAAATACTGGACACATGACATTCCTATCGAATGGAATCGAAAACTCCCTAGGGCCAAAGAAAATAGAAATTAAATAAATAGGCTCAGATCTTCGATACTAGCAGAACATTTGAGCAGTTCGTTGAAAATATACATAATCATTTCATTACAATTCAAACATTTGTATGAATTTGTTTACGTTTCAGTTTTTATATTTTAAACAAAACGAAAATTAGAACAATAAAAGTTTATGCATATAAAAAACACTATCAATAATAATTACTTTACTCATATATGTGGTTGTTTTTAAAAAGTTTTGGCTTATTAATTATAAATTAAGGAAAAATAAACGTACTGAACAAATAATATGCAAAATGCACTTAAAAATAAAACATTAAAAATGAAAACTTCTCTGGGGCAAGGAGGGGAGAGGAGTAAGTGTGGTATGTCAGGAAATGTGATTTGATTTTGACAATTAGTTTTTTTTTTACAAAAATTACTTGTTTCCTTTTCTCGTTTACTCCTCTAAAAACCATTCTCATTCTTTGTGATGGCCATGGGGCTGTTGCTTCGGCTTGTCGAAGAGCTGCAGTTTTGATTTAACAGCACCATCGCAAACCATCAGTCGTTGCTGCGTTGGTTTTTTGTCCAAGTCGAAACAGAACGCTTCGTACTCTCCCTGGCCATATCGACTTCGGAAGTGCCGTGTATCGTAGCCACTGAGATACTCAGAGCGAAGGTTGGCCGCAGCTGCAGCCGCAACTGCCGCCGCTGCTGCCATGGACGAAGAGGATGTGGTGGATGAAACTCCACTGCTACTGCTGCAACTACTAGCAGCAGCAGCAGCCGCTGCAGCCGAGGACGACGTCACTGACGAAGTTTTAAACGAATCAGGTACTTGAAAGCTACTCAACGTCTGCCCTTTGCGCTCGAAGTACTCCACGATTTTCGCAATTTGCGCCGATCTTGTGTTGGGGTGCGATGAGAACGAACGTTCGTCCCACATCAGGGAATCAGACCCAGCCAGACTGCTGATGTCATCCGAGCTGTCTGTGTAGATAGACGATGTGCGGTTTTTGCTATACAGCAATTGGTTGGCAAATGGAGACTTCTGGATCAATGAGTTGATTTCAGAGTCCAGAGCCAGTCGGTTGATCAGTCCCATATCGATTGAAGTCGCATCAATGTTGCTTAGGAGATGATGATGACACGTATAACGCTTCCGCACATCTGCCAGCTCCAAGTCATCTAAACTTCTTAAAGAACTTACATTTGTGGATGACGCGGCTACGTCATCAATCATCAGCACCGACGATGAATCATTCAATGTCTGATTGGACAACTGACTGTTGGTATAATAACAACATCGACAGAGGTTTGCCAGTTTGTCACTGGATAATCCGTCCAGGTTCAAATGTGTCTTAATCTGATCCACACAGTTGCAGGTTTGTGGATTCTTAAATGTAATCGCATCAGCGTCTTCGTTGAAGCATGAAAAGAAACCACTCTCGATGGAATCGCGGCGGGTGAGCGCTTTTCGAGGAACAAAGTCTTGGTTCTTTGCCTCGTAGTCAGCAGTTTGTAATGTCGACGACGACGGGGGAAGAGGTGGCTTCTCATCTGATTTAATCTTGATATTATGCTCACTTCCATCGTACTCTTCCGAGGAGTGTGAGTCCGAGTTGCCGCCGACATCATCGTTTTTTATATTCCTAAAAAGCGGATGATTGAAAAGGGAGTTTGCACGGTATTTACGCGGTAGAGGGTGGTTATCCATTTTATTTGGCATCGTAGACTCTCCATCACTGCTTGATTCACCATCGGCACAGTTACCACTAGCTCCATTTACCTGATCGTCGTTCGACACACAAAATGCTTCAAGTTTACTCTTGGCCGTAGGTGATAGCTTCAATTCAACAGCACTAAACTTCCGCGTCAAGTTGGGCGATGTGGGCAGACTCTTTGGCTCTGTTGCAGATTTGGTAGCCTTCTGTAAAGCAGCTAGTTCTTTGAAGAAAGGTGCAGTCATTTCAAAGCACGAGCTAAACAAATCCCCAACACCATTGGCGTACGTCTTTGGATTCGCCCCCAAGATCTTTTTCACCCCTCTTAGTTGAGCCAAAGCAGTAAATGGATTTGATTTGACTCCATTATGGTCCAGTCGAATAGGTTTATACAGGGGATCTTTCAGGCACATCGTTTCAGCAACTTTTCTAAGCGTCAGGTTCAGTGAAATGGGTGATTCGGGCGTTGGCGTGCAAACAGTTTTCTGTCGCTGCATCTGATGACACCGGGCCTTGTCACTCGGAGTCGTGTGTAGCGGAAAGTGTATAATATTTTCACTCAAGGACCGTCTGTGTTGTAATTCGGCTTCTAATTTTTTCGTAGCCCTTCTCACTCTTGTGTTAAGAATTCGTGTCTCGAACTCATCGTACTCCTGGTTACTGTTCTCTGTGGAACTTGACGGTTGTGGACTCATTCCACTTGTACCATTCGAATCCATGGAGTAGCGTTTACCGCTATTACTGCTGCCATCAAGACCATTCGGACAACCGTTCATCAAGGTACTACAACTTCCGCCACTACCGTTGCTAGTGATTGTTATCTGGCTCTCCGAGTCACTTCCATTCGGACTACAGGTCAGTTCGAGTGAATTCAACGGACTTAAGTCTTCGCAGAAGTTCTCATACATAATATTTAGCTTTTTGACGATGTCATTGAAAGTCGGACGACTTTTTGGGTCATACTGTTGATGAGAAAAAAGAGAACAGTTGCAATTTGGGAGCACAATTGTTTTAAATATGACAACCAACTTACGATACAACAATAAAATGCCAGTCTTAAAAACACAGGTGGCGTGTCCATCGGACACAGTTCAACAAAAGCCAAATAATCCAAACCAAAAGAATCGGTGCGTGGCATCACATCCGGATCGGCCTCGATTCGGGCGATTGTTTCGCACAAAATAATGCCAAAGGAGAAGACATCACTTGTTTGGTCGTACCATTGACCTTTTAGGCACTCTGGACTTACCCAATAAGGAGAACCAACGGTGTCAAGGCGGGTTTTTACACTGAAATAGAAATAAGTGGAAAATGGAAACAAGTTAGGTTCTGATTTAGAATTGGTAAATAGATGATACTTACCACTTGTCAGGAATTTTCGCTGCTAGACCAAAATCACCAACAACAGCATCAAGAAGACCACCAGAAAGTTTTCTAATTAAAACGTTCTGAAAATAAAAAAACGGGTTAAAAACGTTCTCAGGATAGTAGGAAAAATTGTGAAGTGCGTAGTTGAGGCAATGCTTAGAGCAGACTAGGAGTGCTAAAAAAGAGTCTAAGTCTCTGAAGTATGAAGTAAGGACACAAATGTTGCCAACACGAGCCAAACTTTTGATATGTGCTTCAAATTCAAGGTCTCCCTGCACAAGGGAATATTTGGATTAGAAAATAGATAATTTAGCGGTCCTCCACATACTGAGATGGAATGAGCTAAGAATACTTGAAGTTGGATGCAAGATAAAGCAGAAATTTGCAAAGTTTAAAAGAAATGTATGCTGTCCACAGAGAAAGTTGCTGAGAAAATCGATTAACTTGGCTGATGGAATCATGGAATTCCACAGGTACATCATTCCTTTTGATAGGCAATTAATCAGTAAATATACAAAGTAGCAAGGCATTTCTCAAAACAAAACAAAGAAGACTCCTGAAAGTGACTAATCACTTTCATTTTCTTCATAATTAGTTACGCAAATTGTGAATTCAACCCCTCCAATCAAACAAAACACTCATTAATCACACACTTATTCTTCTGCACTATGTTTTCCCTTACCTTTAACTAATAGCCACACACATTAAATATGTAAAACCAAGTCATTAAGCCCAACTTACCTTACTAGTAAGATCCCTGTGAAAAATACCAGCCCCATGCAAGTACTGCATGCCTTTGGCAATTCCAAGCGCCAGTCTTATTTTAAGGGAAGGACTTAATACTTCATTCTTATTAGCTAATAATTGCTCCAAGGAACCACCTTCAATGTACTCCGTCAGTGCATGCAGTTGTCCCTCCTGTACGCAAACACCCATAAAGCTGCAAAAGAAAAGAAGAAAAAAATACAAAATGTTGTTAGTTATAAATTGAAAACAGTCAGCGCAGAACAGGGTAATAATTTAAAAAAATATAGTTTCAGCGTTGAGAATAGAAAAAACCAGTAGCCATAACCATCACTTAATCTATCTATCAATGTCAGTGGAAGGACAGTGTGATGTTTTCTTTCCTTTCAGAGACTATGCCCTTAGAGAAAAGGTTAACAAAGGATTACTTGCTGTAAATTACATCTGAGTAGTAAATGGGCGGACTGCAAAAGGGTAGTTGGATGAAAACTTAATGCAAAACAGAGACTACAGTTGGATCAACGCCGGTGAGGTGGTGTTTGTTGGTGGATGGAGTGTCACTTAATGGCTTTGTTACATGCAATTGTTTCTGGTTAACAACAAATATTCAACAGGTGAGAAAAGTTAAATTCAATTGTGCTGGATTGACTGAATGACGTTCGGGGTGGCTGGTGGTAAGAGCTTTGTTGCTTTTAATAACATGAATGTCTGACTTGGAGAAGGATACCTACATCAATAGATGGGGTTACACATATAAGTTATTGGATTACATCGGTTAAGCTCATTTAGGACAAATCGTTAGGCTTTCACAGGATCCATATATTTCATGTAAAATATGCAAAGGCTTAACTATGGGATGATTCGGACGGAGATATTTCAATATGAAGGTATGTCAGACATAAATGGCAAATTTGGATACTCCCAATGGGAGGAGTAGTTTACATTTTTGATTTTAAAAGAAAAATCGGAACACGAAGATAAGTTTCATAAATGTCGGTAATTCTGCGTATTATGCTTTGGTTTATCAGAAATACACTTTGATTTTAAGAACAAGTTTTATAATCCCAACGGCAATTGAAATTCACACCGGAATTATTCCTAAGGCTATGTTACACTAACCCACTGTTACAAAACTTAAAATGTAAATGTTACCCTACGTTATCAGCACAAGCTTTTAAATAATTGTGTGCAGTGGCCTCAATCTCAAACTTTCAAATCATCTAATAACGTTACGCTACGTTATGTTACGATTAAGATACTTTAACTATACTTTGTTCTGTAGACTCAAAGCTTCCTAATAAAACCTCTGAAATTAATGCGTGTTGAACCTGGATTACTTTATTAAGTGTTACGATTACGTTGCGTTGCATGGTCACTGTTACTATTCGCTAGAGAGAATATTTTCGGGATTTAGATTCATGGTGAAAGTTGCATCAAGTGATTACGTTACGTCTCACTGATATTCTTGTTCTGTAAACTCAGAGCTGTTCATTGAAATCAGTCTCATCTCAGCATTGGTTACGCAGAAATATGAGTAATTTGATTGTGGCATTAAACCGCTTGACTACGCTACGTGACGATTATATTGCAATTCTGTTACATCAAATGGTCTAAATTTGTATTAAAATTCTAAGCTCATTACATTATAAGGTTACGTGTCATTGACATTCCTACTCTGTTTTTTTTTTTTTTTTTTTTTTTTTTATTCTTCACACTCACAGCTTTTCATTCAGATCTTAAGTCTGAACACGAAGAATAAACGTGGAACTTTGAAAACTTATATGATTGCGTAACTTTGTTCTTGTTGTTACAATTTCTATATGGTCAAATGCGCATCACGTTATTACGTTACGTCGCCACTATACGAATTCAATTCAAATGTTTATACAAAAGAAACATAAAAAGTCCCTTTTAGACGATCATTTTAGTTTTCATTTCAGTTGAGCTTTTAGTTAAGCTATCAGTTAAACTGATGTCTAAACGCTTAAAAATAAACTAATAACTGAACTGAAATTTGAACTGACAACTGATGAAATTTCCATCAGATTTCTGTTCAGTTCTCAGTTTTCTTTCTGATTCTGATTTTTCTCAAATAAAAAAAAGCTCAACTGAACATCGAACTGACGTCTATTTACACATTGAACTGAAAACTGAACTAAAAACTGAACTGATAAGTGAACTCAGAACTGACCGCCGCTGCCATTATAAGTTCATTGAAAGGGATCGTTTTCAATACGCAAAACCTTGTTATTAAATAAATAGACAAAAATGTATCGAAATGACTAGAAAATTCAATAACAGCAACCCTTGGCGTTTTGCAGATAAGCTTAGGTATCGATTTCAATTTAGACCAAAGCTATCGACACCTCTTTTCACATTCATACCCACAACGCACACATTTCTATGTTTCCATATTAATTACTACAAGCCCACGTTTAACTCCTGGGTTCTTATCAATTAGCTGTAAATATGACTTTGATAAAACCCAGTAAATGTATTCTGTATACCCAGTTATGTACCTGCGGGTATAAAAATATTTTGCAACAATTATACAATCGTAAAGCTATCGACGAAGCGACGGAACACATCGTTACATACCTCGAACGTTGTTCAAATATTTGCTTCCCCCTTTATTACCTTGGCTATAATAACTGAGTGTTTAGATAAGTTTCTGGCCATACCATGGGAAGATAAGAAACACATTCTTTTGCTCAAAAAAAAAAAAAACGTAACGCACATGACATGTTTAAGAAGGCTTTGCATTTATTTCAACGCACATTACCGCCAATTGAACAAGAGTCATAATCGGTGCGTTACAGGTGCTTTTTCATCCAAACGCAATTAATTCTTTAAATTGATAAGAAGTCATTGAGTCTTTATGACTTCACTAGAAAGAATAAAGAGCAGACAACAATCCACCAGAATGCACATTATCATCAAAGCAATCAATTTGGAATTTATTGAAATTCCACGAGTGCAAGTCGTCTTCTTCCATTACTTCTTTGCTCTCAATACCACATCCAAAGAAAAATCTCCAACGTCGTCGTCGTCGCGTCGGCAGAGAGATACTCAAAAAAATTCCCCACAAAAAAAGGACGATTTATCGGTTGAATGCGTCGAGAGAATAAAGATTAGATGTGTCTTCTGAAATCCAACAAAGGGATTGCAGCAGCAGTATGGTTTAGGGAAGGAAATGATTTTATTTTTGTCTTTATTTTTTCCTTTTTGATTATAGAATTCCTTTCTATTTTTGAGTTGCTGTCTTTTGAGATTAATTTACCATAGTTGAACTTCTATTGGGGTGTCGATTCGAATCAATTTATTTTCTTCAGGTGGTAATTTTACAGTCACTTGCTTCCTGTTGGAGTTAAGCGTACCTCAGCAAATAATAAAAGCGAGATTTTAAAAGGGTTCATGAAAGTAGTTGCCTTGAGTTCAAACACAAACCCATTGCAAAAAAAACTCACATCCTTTTTGAAAATGACAGTAAACATGCAAGGCTTCACTTTTTCCATGAAATTTTAATCTTGTGAACTTTCTAACAATGAGCTCTGTCTAGACGAGGTTTATTTAAGCTAAAGAAGCAAATCGCATGTCTCTTCACATAGATAATTATTCCTCAAATCAAACGAGACACGTAAAGTTGTATCTGTCTTTGCCATTTGCAAAAGTTGAATTCAATTAAATAAGACAAAAGACAACATGAACTTCATTTTGCCATACTCTCAAAGGACTGTTGGAATCACTTCCAACTGCACGAAATAAAACTACACATATGTATATTCAATTAGTGTAGTAAACTTATTTCCTTTGAAACCGATCCCAAGTTATGTCCTTCGACAAAAAATAATTCTCCTATTCAACGATGGCATGCAATACTCCAAGGAACTCCCCTAGAACATTTCGTTTACTTTGTATCTGGAATCTCTTTCAAGAATTCCGCTTGGCAATCTTCCTTGTAAATCAATTAAGCAGCGCATTTATTATATTTCTTGAAAACAACATTGTCTTCAGCAGACATACAGACTCAAATAAAAAAAACAAAAAAAAAGAAGCACTCCGGGAGTGCCGACAGAAGTGAAAACAGAATTGAATTTTCAGTAAATATTTTAATTGCAGAAGCGTCTTCAGACTAAATAAATAAATATTTATATAAAAACTGTCGTATTACACTTGAACACGTATTCGGTGAATTATAAACGCCTACTGTTATAACTTGCTGTCCATTTCCAGAGTGGCAACGACAAACACACAAATCTCCGATATCAAAAACTAGTGTACCTCGTATGCAAATCCATATGATTTGAGCAAAATATGGCAGGTGTATAAGACAACCTTTTATAGATAGCTACTCCTGCTGCTGGACGATCGTGCCTTCTGAAACTTGCAACTAAATTGAAATCTGAAATACCATCATATCTATATTTCTTCGTCACCCTTGTGAAATTCTGTTAAAATCAATAAATAAATTCTATTTTTTAACGATAGTGTCTACAGATCTCGTAACTGCGCTCGTAAACTTTGACAATGAAATGAAAAAAAAGGACAATGCAGAATGCATTAAGTTTAGAAACGAAATTAATTAATATTTGAGTAATGGTTTTCAAACTATTTTCATGCAACCATTTCAACTCCATCGATAAATCATCGCGACGAGTTGTTGATCTCTCTTAATTTGTTGTAAAGTTCGAATCATCGACCAGTGCGTCTCCTACTCTGCCTCTGCCATGATGAAATTTCCAGCTTCACTCATCCACTTCATTGTAATGATAGTAAAATATTTGGTGCTTTTTATTTTTTCTGCGTTGCATAAATTTTTCTCTGTCCTTCAATTCCTTTCTTTCTTCTCTGAATTTCTCTGAGTCGGTAATATGACTAGGTAATGTTGCTATTACATTCATTAAGATATTTCTTGGTTCAATGGTCGAGTCTTTGCTTTGCAAATGACTACTACCTACACACTACACTACAAATACTAAATAATCTGCATTCATTGCTCTCTGATCTGCTCAGTGGTGTATCGTGTATGTGTGGCCAGCCATTTCGGAATGAAGCCGAAAAATATGCAACAAAAACAATGGTGTCGGTCGCGAATTCATTGCTTTACCCCCATCACAAAAGTGCCAAACGCGCCTAAAGAAGTTTTCACTTCAAAAAATTGAATACCGACAGAGACGGCACGTGCAATACCTACCTACTTCGGAGGTATGCGAATTTAACGACTTCTCAGAGCAACAATAAGGACCTTCAAGTATTCCATTGACCATTTAACGATATCCATCAAAGCCAAGTATGAGAAACACAAAAGTTTGTAAGCGCCTTCGAAGTGCATTAACTGAAATGAAATACTTCATCGTCTTCATTTACTTGTCCGCCAAGCCCAAAGTGACAGATATAAACACAGGAGACTTACCGCCTCAAGCGTTTCAGCTTTCAGCAACAAGACAAATAAATAATACGGGAAATCATCCAGAGAGATTTATTGAACTCATTGAAAAGTTTAACGTGTCCTACGTGCCTCTTTGGGCAGACATTTAATACGCTGTCCTTAGTATGCAAATTCTATTCCCATCGCATATACCTACCTGGGTACTCTCTCCACTTGTTTAACTCCCCCATGAATGTTTATACTGTGTAATCATCACACACAGCTAGCACCCTGATGGTGACAGCAGCGACAGGCGACACATCAGACCACCCAGACAGTGGAGGAGCCATATATCCGGATTTTGTTTTACTCATTTCCGGCACTTCTCGGTAGGAGGACTTTTTATTATTTACCCACCATAATCACAGACTCCTTTTTTTAATGTATTACATATGTCATGTTGAGAATCTTCCTTATTGTCCTTGGCAGTAAGAAAAAAAAAGAAGATTTTATCAAACGGACTTGGTCGCTGGTCTTGAACAACTTAAAAGGCCAAGTGTCACACTGTGTGTCGTTTGTAAATTGTAATTTATATGCAAGGGTAGGTTGTCTAGGTATCCTTTTTTCTTTTTACTTCATCTCTCCATAGTCTTTCTATGCTTTTTTCCGTTTTTGTTCAACTTTGTCGTCGGCTCTGCTTTTGATTGCCTATTGTGTGAACTTTTGACGGAGGTGGGTTCGAGAAAAACAATGCGAACACTTTTAATGTGAACTTTGCCACTTATTTTCTTTTTTCTTCCTTGCTCTTTGTTTTAAATTAATTTCTGAGAATGAAAAAAATGAAAGAGAGAGAGAGCTGTCATTGAGTTTAATTGCAAAATTAGTCGACAGGATGAACGTTGTTTGGTTTGACGCTCTTCTGGATGATGCATTAAAAAAACGGATTAGGTAAACTTTCCTTGATTTGGATTCAAATAAAATACTAAGAAATGCTGATTGCTGATGGGCTTGTAAGTTGGGTGTTTTATTGAACATCTTGGTATGCAAATTGAAATCTTTGAAACCTTTGTGGGTGTCGAGTTTTGCCTTTTCTAAAAATAATCAATTCAATCAATCCTGTCATTATTCCGGTAAAGGCCTTGAAATCCTTCTCAACGGATTCGTTTGAAGTCAGGTCATGCAGGTCGTAAAAGGCATTACTACGACATTTGAAACTCATAGACAATTACAATTAAATTAAAATCTAGGTATTTTTAATCTTTAAAGAGATCTGTGAAATTAAGTCGGTCGGTAGCAGGTTGAAGAAAAAAAGGCAATTGTAAAAGTCAAAAAAAGGATGTAGACAAAAAAAGAATAATTATTATGGGTGCTGATTGCCGGGAACTTAAGATACTCTTTGAGGGAAAAAAACTGAATGTTAAGGCGTTTTAGTTCTCTTTTTCTTTAGATGGCGCTATTATCATTGTGATCTTCCTTGATTCAAATATCACAGTTAAAAATAGTCTCACACATGGTTTGGATTGACAAGGTCTGGAAGAATTTAGTTCAGTTTTCGAAGCTTAGGCAAGAGCAATTTGACAGTTTTAACAAAAATGAAAAATTGTTTGTTTACAGGAAACAGATTTTTTGTTGCCAAGACACTTAAGACATTATGGTCTAGGGTTTATAAATTGTTACTGCTTTTCCTTATGTAGTATGAAGTCTTAGTTTGTGCGATAACCAACGTTCCATCAAGCTGTTATCCCACACTTTGAAGAACGTTGAGCAAGTATCGGGTAACCGACTGCGAAAAATTATAAAGCGCTGCGGATTTGTCGCGGGCAAGTGACAACCGATGCAATCCAAAGTATATAGATTCTGATGGAAAAACATCGTGATTCCTAAGAAGATTTGAATGTTGTGCTGGTGGACTTCAAAAAAGCATTCGATCCACAACCTCGAGATCTAATTATGTTGCCCTCAGATAAGAGTTCCAGAGGCCTTCGTGCGAAGGATTCTGGATATGTATTGAGAAGCGGTGATGGAAATTAGATGCCCAGTTTGAATCATCGAATCATTTTCAAGTCACACTAGGTGTACACTAAGGAAGCGTCTTGAGTTCTCTGCTCTTCTTCAATGCCCTTGACTACCTGCTGATAGATAAAGTACACTGTGCTTTGCAGATAATGGAGTCATCATAAGAGTATCCTACACCCCTGCAAGAACCACTTAATGTATGATTGAAAGTCTTGGAAGGTATAATGGCTTGTGAGGATGATAACATCAATCATCAAGTAAGCGTAAGGTGGATGAAGTGGCGCGAAAGCTCCGCCGTCTGTCATAGAAAAATGTCCCTGAAGCTGAGGGGAAGGCTCTACACCGCTTTCAGCACATATGATTCACAATTTTGATTAATGTACAAAAAGTATGAGAGTAAGTTGGTATTGTCAATTTCGAAGGAGAGATTCAGGGAACCTCGCCAAATAAGCAATATCATAAAACTTTCAGACACGATCGCATAGAGAGAAAAAGTAAGGCAGGCATAAAACATTCCTGACACAGACAAATTCAACAAAATCTGCATTTGATTAGCCTCAGACATAGAACAATCCAAAACTCCTGGAGGTTTGCCCATTCAACGCGGCGAAACCCACAAGCGGATCACTAGTGTGAAGCAGTTAAGTAGGAGAGCGATTATCCCTTCGAGATCACGATGCTCATAACGCCGGGGAAAGAAGAAGAAGAAAAAGAACTCTTAGCTTCGAAAAAATATTTCATTCTTCAAAATCAAATTGCTGAAATTGGAAAAGAAATATTTTGTTTCTAAATAAAAGGAACAAAAGGAGGCCCAATTACATTAAAACTTGGAAAACTTAGTGATACAAATAAGCTAAATACGGCAAGTATTTTGTGTATACAGTTTGAAATGATCCAATTCGTATACCGAACAACAATTTTTAATACAAATTTTAAATTAAGCTTAAAATTTTAGTTTAATTTCAAATCAAAAAGACCTGATAGATTTGATCTTCAACAAAACCCATTTTTCATACGCAAATTTTTGAACTGAAAAAACGTTTTCAAATTTTTTAAAGAAAAATACGTGGTGCCGGGGTTTGATGGTAAGCATCATGACCGTTACGTGAGAGGTTCTAGTTTCGAATCCAAACAAGAAGACTACAAATATGTTTCTACCCATTTCGCGAGGAATTGACATTAATCGATCGATTAGCCGTTCGAAATCAGCAAAAAGTTGTAGGTCTCCTTCATTCCTCACAAGGTATGGTTTTGAGAAGTGCGCTATTCCCCGCTCTGTTAAGTCACCCTGTGTATGTATGTAAAAAGAACATCACCAAATCTCAAAGCTCCCTGCTTCAAAATTAAAGAGTTACGGATATTTTTTCTACTTGTCAATTTCTCTTTGTATAAAAACTTCATGATTTTTGACTCTCTCTCATCATAAGATTTCAAAAAGTATTGAAAATTTACTCCAATTTTTTAAAGTCAAGAAAGCTTTTCACACAAGAACAAAAATGAAGTTTTAAATTTTAATATTTGCCATAGCAACACGAAACACGATATAAGCTTATCTTTTTATGACAGTCCACGGAATTACTCAAAACAAAAGCTAAAAATAAATACCAAACTCACTGATAGCTTTCGAAATAGTCAAATGAGTAAAATAAGTAATAAAAAGTGTTTTTGAGTCTTAAAGAATGACTACTTTATTTATAAAAATTAAATAAAAGACAATCTAGAGCAAAAACACCATTATGTATTTGATTTTACAATAATTCAATAAATCACTTCCTAAGAGGAAAATTTAAATTTTCAATTAATATTTTCTACACCTATATTTCACAATTCATTTACCTCACTCATATCTTTTGCAACGGAAAAATACTTCAACAGCTTAGTAATAAATTCCATTCGTCTATTGTTTCAATAACATGGCATTTTATGACAGTCTACACTTCTACAGTCATGCTTATGTACACTCGCTGCCGCAGTTATCGACCAATCCGAGAAGGTGACAGTGAATAATTTTAATCGATTTAAAGCCAAGAAAAACCACATTCAACAAAACAAAAAGAAAAGAAAACATTTCTTGCGGCTGCCAGTGAAATTGGCCACCGTTCAAAAATTACAAACCGCAGACAAATTAAATGCAATTTATCGCAAAATAATTTTATGATATTTTGTAAGATTTGCCATTTCATTTTAAAATACATAAATAAGTTAAGGGAAATATGGTATGTCACGGATTTGACAACTTTAGCTTATTACTAGACCTTGGCTTTGATCGAATGAAAAGCATCTGTGTTTGTTCACAAGAACGGAAGGCACTTTTTCTCGACAGATTAAATAGTCAAATTACCCCCAGAGGAAGCATAAAGAACTGCTATCTCTGTTTGCAAATTTCCTCATAACTCCCATCCTACGAAATGATAAATTTGTATTTTAAAGCTCCCATCGCATTTGAATACAATATCCCTTCTCCCTGGGTTCTCCAATTTCCTGCAGAGGCTTACCGAAGACGCCGCGACGACACCGCCACAGTTCTACCATCAAAACGGAAGACAGAAATAACAAACTCCTCCACAACTACTTAGGACACAAATCCGATTACTTTCTTCCTCCACACCTAGACAAGAACTCACTCTATCTTCTCAAGTGTGCTCCTTTGCAGTTGTCTTGTTAGTAAAAGCCAACGACATCACATTCTCGTCTCTGCTTCAAGTTCTCACATTGCAGAACCAAACACACGTGATTACCCTTAGATCCTTTTCTTTTCGCAATTTTCGCAACAAATGCCAAAAGTCTATTTACCAATGTGTCAGTGGCAGGATTTTGTTGTTTTCAATAACCGATAACAAAAACAAGGTAATGTGCTTCAATATGTGTGGGCTTAACGTAAGTCAAGTGTGAATTTGCAGTCCTGTTGAAGTGATAAGGTTTTAAAGATATCTATCGATTTACACCTCAAGGGTTTTGCTATCTTTGTGTGTAAAGAGGTTTCGGTATTCTGTTTGGTGAGCATATTGCTCCCAATCGAATCACGATTAAATTCAATTGCGCAATATGCTTTCTATATTTCTATGGAAATTTAAATCCATTTTGTTAACTTTAATTGCATAATTCTTTGGCTTTAAAGTAAGCATAGCCATAGCCAATTCTATGGAAAGCTACCCCTGTTCTGCAGATGGGAAAAGTCCTTCCGTGTCGTGCAGTCAATTGTAAGCAGCAGACGTAGTACACTGGATAGACAACAACTACAACAATCGAAATGGGACTAAACTGAAAATTAATGTGGGTATGTTCCAAGATAGAGTGCACCACGGTTTGACTTCCCTCTTCCGAAACAGCGGTAAGTGCATATATTTGCCTTGTCATCACCTTTTAACCTCTTCATGGTTTGCTTGTGTTATGGTTGCCAGTTGAGGCAAAATCAATAGGTCGGTGTTTTAACGAGGAGCTGTGTCATGTTAAGTTGATATTCAAGAAGCTTTGGCCTTAGGCACAGAGGTTTTAACAAATTTCCGGCGGCTACCTGTTCCAGGTGAGCCAGGAACTTGAAATTTCACACTTTGTCTATTTTCGGGCTAGTTAGAGAAAATCTAAAAAAAAATTTTTGGAAAAGCTTTTAGTTTCCCGGAAAATTGACGTTGCGTTTTCGCAACACCCGCCAAATGTAGTAGCAAAATTACTAAAGAAAATTAATTTTTGATACGGAGTTTAAATCAGTTTTATTGCCAAAATATTCATTAAACATTTGTTTTTGTGTGGTATCCATCAAAGCATTTTGGATGAAGTGCTACTTTACACTTTTTGCAGAAAAAAATGGTTTGACTAGAACATTTCCGACTGCGAAGACGTTTTTCTGTTTTGATGATAGTGTGTTTCATGTCATCGAAACGAACCGCTTCAGCCAATTCCATCTCGTTGAATAGGCTGACTGCAGCTTGCTTCTGATCTCAACAAGGAATCGACAACAAATGCTCTGATTGAGTTAGTCTTTTGAGGATGAATGTGGATGTCTTGTCCGGTCCTGTTGACTTTTTTGGGCGGCTTCTGTGTAGGAACTGTTGAATTTCTTCAGGAGTGGTGAGCTCAAGGTTGTCTGTTGGATCGCTGGACGGATTTTCATCGCTGAATTGGATGGTCTGTTGTGGGACTTGTGCGAGTTGAACTGAGGAGTTGACTTCTTCAAAAAATGCAGGGTCCAAAGGAGGATTTGGTTTGAAGTGTTCTTCAAAGAAGTCCGCAAATCCTTTGGTTTTATCCGCGTCGGTTGAAGCCTCGCCATGGGCCGTAGTTATGGTTTCCGGCATTAGGGGGTTTTTCCCTATAATCCTGTTGATTTTTTGGAAGGTGTCGGGTCCTGGCTTTATGGATTGAGGTCTGTTTTGGAGAAGAATGTCGTTGTGGTAGTTCACTGCGTTATTGAACATGATGTTAACGCATCTGAGCTCGCTGGAGACGGCCTGGTTGATGGTGTTTAGTTCCCGTTGCTGAATACGTTGTAGCAGCTTCCTCAAGTGTTACCTGTGGTGGTAGAGCTTCTGTATTTAGTAGGGTGCTCGTATTTGTCCCGGGGAGTTCTTGGCTGCCTTTGCTTCTCAAGCGAAGATTCAATTACGGTTTCCAGATTGTCAATCGCTATATCAATTTTTTCATTCCAAAGGTTTGTGTTGGTTGGCGGTAGTGTGATACATTCGTTGACGTATCTTCGGAGTTTAGCGTCTAGCATTTTGTAGTTGACGAAGCCCACCTCTGGTTGGTTCACAGAGATTATCTGGTGCCGAAGGTTGATTGAAAGAAGGACGGCCTCATGATCTCAAGCGCTGGTTATTGTCGTGCAAACGAAGTTTCAGAGCTCCGAAAGGATAAATATCAGATTGAATGTTGCGAGGAAAAAGTCGAGCGTCGATGGTGTCCTTGGAAAGGTGGGTTTGGGTTGCGACATTACTACCAGAGAGTGATGTTCTATATTTTCGTCCAGCCAATTGACAATTGCATTCCCGTCACTGTTGTCTTGTGTATCCATCCATCCTCGGTGCGTTAAAGTCTCCCCCAATAAGTCCATAGGTGCTTCTGCATAATATCCTGTTCAAGGTATGGAGATCGTCTCTGATGTCTCATGCTGTTACCGTGCATTTGTAGATGTAGATGCTGATGACTTTAAAAAATAAATCAATTGCCAAATATTTATATTCGCTTGTGGTTTTACAATTCACCACTCATTCACGAATTATTGGTTTCTTTTTTTTTCCAGGAAAAATAAATAGCTATGCATTTTCTGTTGAAAAAATAAATTACCTGTGCTATTAGGTTTTTTATAACTATTGTGTACAGTCCAATTATTTCTAGGAATTTCTAACCCCTTACAAGGGTTTTTCCAAAATAGCTGTGGAATAAATTTTCGGTTCTTTTTTCCTAAGAATTTTTTTTATAAAGTGCACATTATTTCGAAGAAACCAAATTTTAGTAAAAACCCAAGGGAAATTTTTTTTTTCTTTTGGTAAATGCTACTACTTTTGGCGGGTGTTGCGAAAACGCAACGTAGGATTTCTACCTCACCTACCAATCAGGTAACCCGTATGATTTGCATCAAATGTATATTGAAATATAATTTGAATCTTTCCCTAACAGTTTGTGAAAAAAAATTTAAAATAATAAGATGTTGGTACACTTTTTTAGTTCCTCAACAAAGCCTACCTCATAATTTCCGAATTTACAGTTTTTGCAGGTGTTCAAAAGACTACAAAATTAAGTTTTTGAAAAAAATCCAAAAACAGGTCGATTAGATATTTTAATAAACTTTCAAAATCATTTCTTAGTTCATTAAAATAAAGAATCCTTTAAGCTGGAGACGCTCTCAAACATGACGTTGCGTTTTCGCAACGCCAGCCGGAAATGGGTTAAGTAAACCGAAGGCCAAATAAATGCTGAAGTTTTTGAAAACCGTAGGACATGATCAAGCTACATGGTAATCAAAGTGGACGATGTGGATAGCTTCACACAAAGTAATACCTGTCTTGAAAACAAAAAACAACAACAAACAATCAACTGTGGAATGCTTTAAAGAAACATATTGGCAACAGTGTTTGTGATAGGTACTCCTGGAGTCGTCTTTGTTTTAAAAGAGAGAGAGACGATCTCCAGGTGGAGTTGTATACGATGACTGCGAAACACACCAAATAAAAAAACCACTGTTGGTACTGTGCTCTACTTAAAGGTCTGTTTTGTGTGCACTTTTACGTCGCGTCGTCGGATGGATAGATCTAGTAAGTATAGTTAGACACTTTGGGGTGGAGTATACTACAAGTAGATTTGGAGTGTAGAGGAAAAAACGTGCAAACGTGCCAATTTATAAGTTTCATTTATCCGTCAACGACACGAGCACAGCTACAGCTGGGTTCTTTCAACAGCCATCATTGTGGCTAGGTAAGAGATCTAAGGAAATGCATTTTGAATTTATTTTGACATCATTGTTACATCTTAATGTTTCGTATTTTTTTAAATATTTCATTTTCTTCTGCTGAACAAAGGAATATGGTGAACAAAGAAAATGGAAACAAATCTTTTCGTTTGGTTAAGTTGTTTAAAAGGTATACATTTCCGCATTCGAAAGGAATCCTTTCATCAATCTAGGAAGTTTTTTACGATGAAGAAGAAGAAGAAGAAAAAAAAGAACTACTTAAACTTTTCGTCAAGGAACATTGAACTAGTAAGTGCTTTCCAAAGGACATAAGCAACCTTCCGAATGAAGGTTTATTATGCACACAGTTTCAGTGTTTTCATGTGCATAGGGGTTGGTTTCAAACTATAGTACAAGTTTGAATATAGAATGTGTTTCTTTATCTGAAAGGACCCTTTTCGTAATTTAATAAAAAAAATTCTCTTAACATTAGGCATGAATTCGTAGTAAAAAAAAAGTTATTTTGTATCTTTTATGAGAGGGATTACAAAATTCTAACATCTTTTCTGTTTATTTGTGATCCAACAAAAAGTAAGTGCTTACCCTAGGCCTTGGTAAAAACTTATATGAATCTGTTTTTTCATTAATGGAAATATGAATATATGAATATTGAAAGTCCTTTACGCCTAGGGAAAAGCTTAGGAGAATTTGATAATTTTTCAAATTGAAAGGCTTGGGTTTTGGGTATCGTCAGGGCTTTACGCATTTCAAAGGAATCTACAATTTTATTCTATTACGAACGTCTAAGTGAGAAAATGCCCACCTCAGAGTGTAATTCATGAAAGCCGAATTACTCTCAAGGTGGAGTCGGTTATGTGTAAATTTTGAAATCAGTTGTATTGTTTCCAAAATACTAACTTAAATTTGAGGGACTCAATTTTTAAAACAAATTGTTTGGATATATTTTGATGAGAGGTACCACAAAATTATAGAAATCTTGATATCTAACGAAAACGACATTGACGAAAATAACGACAAAAACCACAAAAACGACAACAGCGACGACAGGAACGACAACGACAACAACGACAACGACAACGACAACGACAACGACAACGACAACGACAACGACAACGACAACGACAACGACAACGACAACGACAACGACAACGACAACGACAACGACAACGACAACGACAACGACAACGACAACGACAACGACAACGACAACGACAACGACAACGACAACGACAACGACAACGACAACGACAACGACAACGACAACGACAACGACAACGACAACGACAACGACAACGACAACGACAACGACAACGACAACGACAACGACAACGACAACGACAACGACAACGACAACGACAACGACAACGACAACGACAACGACAACAACGACAACGACAACGACAACAACGACAACAACGACAACAACGACAACAACGACAACAACGACAACGACAACAACAACAACAACAACAACAACAACAACAACAACAACAACAACAACAACAACAACAACAACAACAACAACAACAACAACAACAACAACAACAACAACAACAACAACAACAACAACAACAACAACAACAACAACAACAACAACAACAACAACAACAACAACAACAACAACAACAACAACAACAACAACAACAACAACAACAACAACAACAACAACAAGAACAACAACAACAACAACAACAACAACAACAACAACAACAACAACAACAACAACAACAACAACAACAACAACAACAACAACAACAACGACAACGACAACGACAACGACAACGACAACGACAACGACAACGACAACGACAACGACAACGACAACGACAACGACAACGACAACGACAACGACAACGACAACGACAACGACAACGACAACGACAACAACAACGACAACGACAACGACAACGACAACGACAACGACAACGACAACGACAACGACAACGACAATGACAATGACAATGACAATGACAATGACAATGACAATGACAATGACAATGACAATGACAATGACAATGACAATGACAATGACAATGACAATGACAATGACAATGACAATGACAATGACAATGACAATGACAATGACAATGACAATGACAATGACAATGACAATGACAATGACAATGACAATGACAATGACAATGACAATGACAATGACAATGACAATGACAATGACAATGACAATGACAATGACAATGACAATGACAATGACAATGACAATGACAATGACAATGACAATGACAATGACAATGACAATGACAACGACAATGACAATGACAATGACAATGACAATGACAATGACAATGACAATGACAATGACAATGACAATGACAATGACAATGACAATGACAATGACAATGACAATGACAATGACAATGACAATGACAATGACAATGACAATGACAATGACAATGACAATGACAATGACAATGACAATGACAATGACAATGACAATGACAATGACAATGACAATGACAATGACAATGACAATGACAATGACAATGACAATGACAATGACAATGACAATGACAACGACAACGACGACAACGACAACGACAACGACAATAAAAACGAAAACCGTCCAATCTCTTCTACGTTAAGTAAATTTACAGTACTATTAGGTTAGCTTAGGTTGATCTTATTTCCGCCACACTTAGATCAATGTAGATCCATTGTGATACCCTGGAGTATTGTAACATCCTAAAAACCTATGGCTTATGGTTCGTCAATTTTTGGCTACTTTGTGGCCTTCATGGAGTTCAACAGGCTGTTTCTTGGAGTGTCTGATAACTCTTCTAGCTCGTTGAAGAAGTAACTGCCTAGAATTTTTTTCCTGGTGTGGTAGACTGATGGCCACTGACAAAGGAAGAGAGTGGTATCCTCATGTTCGTCTTCGTCATTGCATCCTTAACATAAGTCATATTTGCAAAGACCCATTTTCTTTTTGTGGTAGCCTAGTAGGTTGTGTCTTGTTATAACACTGATAAGCGATCGTAATGAAGGCCTATTCAAGAACAGTATTGTTTCAGATTCGTTCTTATCGTATTTTTAGTTTCCTGGAAGTGACACAGATGCATTTCAATCTTTAATAAGATTTTCGTCTTATTTTGTTACCAATGATCAGTTAAGTTTTACAGGGTGGGAACCTGATTGATAGGTCGTTGAGAGAAGGGTCAAGTGCTGAGCCTTTTCTCGCTAATTCGTCCGCTTTTTCGTTTCCCGGTATGCCACTGTGACCGGGAACCCAACAGAGTCTAACGCTATGCTGTGTGCCAAGAACCCTTAGCTTTTCGCGACAACAAGAAACAAGCTTTGATTTGACAAGAGTGGAAGAGCAGAAATCGCTTTTTTGCTGCTTGGCTATCAATGAAAAAAGTGATATCAGCATGCGATCATGGACACCTGTTTTGCAGCGTTTGTAACTGTCCAGATCTCTCCAGATTTGGAAGTTTGAAGGAACTGGATTGTTTGTAAAAGTAATACAATAGTATTACTATCAGGCGGAAAAATCTCGACAGTGGTTTGGGAAAAACAACATTTTAGCAGATACGACCATTTTGAATTGTCTAAAACACAGGACCTTAACTCCAACACCGCACTTTGAGTAAAAACCCTTACTCAAAGCACCCAGCTCCTATTCCGCATCTCATAATAACAACAAGAAATCGCTATAATTGGAGTTTATCTATGTCTGTGTATCTGGCCAGGAGGAAAACGTTAGCACCTTGTGACAACTTTTGTGCCACCTTGTGCTTTTTTTACAGATAAATCTGCCAAGCTCATGATTAAAGTCCTATTTTTGACAAAAACGACAGGGCTAAAAATAGCAATTTAACTGATTGTTAAAAGTTTTCGCTTCTAATTTGTGGTTATTCAAATTATACACACAAAAATTCACTGTTCTCTATTTTCAGTTTATATAAAAATATAAGGCTGCTGAAGATAAAAACTGCAAGGTCATACTTTAATCTGGAAAAACCCAAGGCCTTTTTAAGTTGTACCCAATTCTCAATGACGCAGATTGTCATACACAATTGAAAAAAAAAAAAAATGTTATTCATTTACTGATGCAAACAGAATTAGTTTTACTTTGTTGTTTCTGATAATTTTTACTAAAAATACAACTCAGAATGTGTAAACTGTTTATGCTTAATCAGCTCTGATTAGAGAAAGTCAGCACAAAACCTTATCGAGAGACTGTTTACTCCCTGGCGCCAGGGAAACTTTTCACGATAGCCAGCCTCTCAAGTATTATCGACTTAAAAAAAAGGCAAAAAACAATAAACAAAAACGAAAAGATAAACAAGCTAATTGCCTCAATCGAATGCAATTAGTCAACCCCCATCACAGAGAACTCTTAATGAGATTGCTATAATGCCGTTTGCCGTATTTCGTAAGCCTCATCAACGAAGCATTCCATCACACACACACACAAGCCTTCACTATATCTCTGGCATCTTTATTCACATCACTCATCCTCACCTCTTCAAATTTGCATAAACATCGCGGCCTATAGCGCGTCATCCAGGGTATCTCTAAATCTGAACCGCGCATCACTTCTGGAATCCGCGTCTGCCCTCGCATTGCTGATTGACTTTTCCGTACGGATTTGTCTGGCGCTAGCCTATCGCCTTAAGCGACAACCATGCCATATTTCCTCTTATTTTCTTTTATTTTTACTTATTTTTATTTTCTACTCTTTTTCTTGTTAATTTTTTATGGATGCCACTTAAAAGTTGTTTATAGGAATTTATTTTTAGTTCTTGACTTTTTTTTTCAATACACATTTTGAAATTTTAGTTTGCAAAAAAGAAAGAAAATAGAAATTGTTTGTTTTTGTTTTGGTTTTCTTTTTATAGTTTCTCACGGTTTTTAGTGCCAAATGCTTAACCTTCGACAGCCATCATTTGAACATCCGGAGCGTCTGACTATGAACACAAAAATGGCAAATACTATTTGGATGAGTAATTGGCCATTTGGTGGTGGCGGTGGCGGCGCGGCAGCCCCCCGATGAGTACAAAATCAGCAACATCACGGGATTCCGTCCCACACACACACACAACCATAAGAGATTCAACTCTTGAGTCTTTGTGTAGCCAAATTGGCTTTTGTTTAGTTTTTTTTTTTTTTTTGACAAGTGGAAAATTTGCATAATATTGTAGCACTCTCTGCTGGTTGATTTGTGGCACCGCAACTGATGTTTTGAAGCTCCTTGTGCGCCTTGTCGTACCTAATGGTTTCATCTGTAAAACGATTTAATTCCGTTTGGTGCGGGCGGTGAAGGTTTGTAACAAATTAATCACTGGCGGGAAGAAGCATTTCGAAATTACATACTCAGCATGTGGCGTTGTAGCTCTTATGAATCGAATGGAGCAACCCCCAGCGACGAATTGATGATCACTTTTGGCAAATCTTCAAATATTTACAGTGCATCATCTACAGAGATTGAATGAACAAACAGTTAGTCAAAAAAGACTCTGCAACAATGTTTCTCGACTGTGAGCCTCAAAAGCGATATAAACACAATTGTAACCACTTAATGGTCTCAAACTTTGTTCTGAGTTTAAAGTTTCAGTTTTGAAAATAAAAAAAGTAGAAAAACCTCATTTTGCGAAATGTAAACACGCCAACTCTTTTGAATACACACAACTTCTCCAAGAACAAGCTAAGCAAGTGGGCAATGGCCCGTCGATATCGTAATTACAATCATGATTTATTTTAATGGGAATAGTTTGTTGACATAAAACGCTCTATCCATTCAATTAATCTCCCACATGCCAAACCGAAGCATGCCTTCAATCTACTAGCGCCACTTAATTGTTCCTCATTAGTTCATAGCGTCAATCTTTCTAGTCCGCTTCTAAATCACTGAAAATTAGTCGAGCCTTATAGTGGCACCTTAGAAGCCCCTCTAGGGTAATAAGCTTATGAGATCATAACAACTACTCTCAACTCTTACCGATCTGCGCTAAACACCGCATGAATTAATTGGCCTCATCGTCGAGTCATCCAAGCAGCACCAATTTTGTTCGCAATCAATCATCATCTACAGTTGCTGCACTATGGAAGTCGTCTACGAAAAGTATACTTCACTATGTTCGGATTCCTGTTGATTATCCCCAGCAAAGTGTTCCACCAACACCTTATGAATCTGCCGATGGTAACACCGCACGAACACGGCCAGTAACTGTAATGCGCCATGTTTTATAACTTGTTGTTGCTGTACACGACACTCGACAATCAGAGATTTCATATCTTGGTCCTGGCAAGTGTGCCGCTTAGCTTCCAATGAAATACTCGTACATAACCGTATAACTTGTACTTTTACAAGAGTGGTTATCGAGTCGAATGGAAGTAAAAGATTGATCGGTAAGCATCACGCTACTTATTCCCTTCTTTAAAGTTTGTCTCTTCTTTCTTTTCCTTCGTTCTTTTCTTATGAACATTTTTAAGATTTATTCCTTTTAGCATTCGTAAAGTTATTATAAAATTAATGACAATGATGGATGACCATTTAGGCATTGTTTGCAGGTACAGTGATTATCTGCTGCTTTCAAGTGGGGAGTTAACATAAAAACTCATAAGCAATTGTGTACTGTGATCATTGTTTGGGAGAGTTCATGATGTGGAATTTGGGATTTCTCCAGACGACCATAATTATAATTGTCCAAGTCGTGTTACTTGTATCCCAATAAGGAGATTTCGAGTGTGGTGTTTGTATGGACTACGTATCGAATGTCAATTATTCGTACGTTCACCATTTGTTTTGTAATTTCGAATGGAATTTAAATTGAACATTTTAATTTGAGATGATTGTGAATTTGAAGTGCTTGAGAAATCATTGTGTTTGCCATTTTTGGCATGACGAGTGAAATGGACAAGAGGTGGGTCAGAATAAGTTGCTTTCGAATTGAATTAAATTTATTTGAGCATTCGGCTGCAAATGAAAAGCTTTAATAAAATTTTTACGCGTATAAAAAAACAGTTTTAATGTTTACATGGCAGATTTTGAGCAAAATAAATTTATGAAAAGAATAGAATAGGATTCACTGAAACCTGGTGGAGTTTTTAAAGCTTAAAGTAAACATCCCTTAAGATATCTACTCGAACTACGGCGACCGAGTGGGATATTCATTTCATAAGGGTCCCAAGCCCTTTGGGAAAATTCTAGACTAAAAGGAAAAATTAGATACTCATCTAATTGAAATAATGTGACGGAAAAAGGAAGGTGCTTAAAACCTTCCTACTCAAAAGGCCTGAGAAAGCTTTTGATATTTGTTTTTAAGTGGTACTTGTGGTCAAATGTATGCTTGCTTCACCGGTGTTCGAGATTTGAATCGCAGAAATATCCAATTGTTTTGAAAAGGTAAAGGACCGATATCAGATTTTTTTATAAAAACCATCTACATTCTCTAAGCTACCACAAAATTCGGTTTCATTCGGTCGAGCCGTTCTCAAGTGATGCAATCACAACCAACCTTACACTTCTTTTCATTTATTTAGAAGAAAAAGAAGATTAGCCTCTGACAATTTGTTTTTAAAGCACAGATTTTCCACTAGGCTTTCAATCGACTTCCGCACAGTTTGATGTCATTCAAAACTTGGGCTCTTTTCCTTCCAACATCTTTTCACTTCCTGGATTTTTTCTTGTTCCTCGAAACGTTCTTATTTAGTGTGGAAGACTTATTTCCAAAAAACTTTGGTGTACCTCAAGGATGTCATTTTGGACCAGTTCTGCTCATTCTTACAATACATAATGTTACTGTCGATCGTAATAAACATTTATGCAAAAGACAAACTGCAGAAATAATCGCCTCCATATTTAGACCGATATTTTTCGTCGGTGCCCGAGGCGTAATGGCATCTCAGGCATGTCTACCTGAGAGATTCGTGGTTCGAGTCCCAACAGAAAGCAACATTGTCTTACCATATCGCCTTTCGCTGGGAATTGGCAAGTCATCCGATAGTAAAATTTATTGCCATGAAAAGCGCTTTCTCGATTGGCCGTTAGAAACAGCCAAATAATTGTAGATAGACTAAATTCCCTCAAAAGGCAAGATTGTGAAGGCCCTTTTAGACAATCATTTCATTTTTCAGCTGTCTAAACGCTTAAAAATGAACTGAAAACTGACTGACAACTGATGAAATTCCCAACAGTTTTCTGTTCAGTTTTCAGTTCTTTCTGATTTTGATTTTTCTCAAATAAAAAAAAACTCAACTGAACATCGAACTGACGTCTATTTACACACTGAACTGAAAACTGAACTGAGAACTGACCGTCTAAAAGGGCTATAAATGCCCAAAACTGAAGCGTTTAACTGAAACTGATGCAATTCCCATAAGATATCAGTTCAGTTATCAGTTATAGCCCTTTTAAACGTCAATTCTTAGTTCAATTTTCAGTTCAGTTAAAAAAAGCCTGTGTAAATAAACGTCATCGTCAGTTCTATATTCAGTTGAGCTTTTATTTTATTTGTGAAAAATCAAAATTACAAAAAAAACTGAGAGCTGAACAGTAAACTTATGGGAACTGATAACTGAACTGAGAACTGACCGTCTATAATGAACTTTACCTCGATCCCAATAAATTAAATTAATAAATTTGAATTTTTCGCGGTTCTCTCTGGTTATTATGTTTCACTGAAGACTTATATATTTCCTTGAATCGCTCCATTTTCACACACGACAGCAACGTGATCTATCCCGCTATCCATATCTTGCAGTTGCCAATATACTAACTTACTAACCAGAAATATTTGAAGATGATTTTCTAATTCAAAACAGGTACCCACTTATTCTCTTGCACGTCTTAATTCATAGATACCAACAATTTCTTATTTCAATTGAACTGCCTATCTGCCTTGAAATCAGTATTGTCACAATGCAACTTTCTTTGTTAAAATTAAATAATTTGTGAACATGTTTCGTTGTGCCACTGTCCGTTTAGGCAATTTTACCTCAAGAAAAACCAGATGATGATAATTTTCAGCCTATCCACGAAAAAACTCGTAATTCTCGTCGCAAAACAATGGAAAGTCCAAAAGCAAAGCAACAGTAAAACATTTTTTAACTCCGCAAAATCATTTTACTACGTTTATCGGATAATCTATAAATTTCACTGCACAACAATGGGACGGTAAGCGGAGAACACGTCCAGTTCTTCAATACAGGTTGATGCAAAGAAAAAAGCTGCTACTATTTATCTTAAAAATGACAATCCTGACAATCCCCTCTCCTTCTATGGAGTTATTAATTTGAAAATTCCAACTAAAATCGTCCCGATTCCAGTACAGGTGCCGCCTAAGGGGAGATCTATTAATTTTGATTTTTATATCTCGCGAGCGAGTTACACCTCAGCAGTACTTAATTACACGTTGATTACTTTGGCACAAGACACAAATTGGCGAATCCAGAAGCGACTACATCAGTACACCAACGCCAACGGCCAGCGGGGAATCAGGCTCCAGTTTAGTGGTGAGAAACCGACCAGCAGCACATATGTGGACTGTATGTGTCAGACATAAGCATTATATGAGAAACATGGACTGAGGCAGGATGCTTATCGTGAATGGTGTATACAAAGTGATTGGACGGTGTAACACTTTGCCAAGACTGACGCAATAAATCATAGAAGTTTATACGGGCTCTGTTTACGATCGGGATAAGTTATGTGTATAGAGCAACTTTGTGTCAGTTAAATAAATGCGGAAGAGAAAAAGAAAAAAAAACAAAGCGGAAGACCGGAAGAAACGAAAGAAAATAAATCAAATTGGAGGAATAGTCTTGGATTCTTGGAATATAAAAATTATTTACTTTGAGTAAAGTTCCTCGTATGGTCATACTAGAGCCATGAGTTTATTGATCTTTGGTCATTAAACTGAACCAATGCTTTTCAACTTTGTATGACGAGGCAACATTTAATGGTTTGACGAAACTCGATTGAGAACTGAGTATTTTTTAGACCTACATAAGTACTTCACAGATAAAGGCATGGTTACGAAGTTAAAGAACTGAAATGGAGTTCCACAATGGTGTTTTCTAATACCGTTATTGTTTTTGGAAGATAATTACGCTTTTCTGACTGACTTCACTTTGGATATTGGATAGGTCATTCCGGGTAAAATATTTTACTAAATAAATAAATAGGGTGGCGCAACAGAGCGGTTTTCTCACAGCCATGCCTTGTGAGGGAATGGAGGGGACCTACAATTTTCTGCCGGTTCTGCACGGATAAATCGAGAAAACGCTTTTCATGGCAATGCATTTACTATCAGAGGACTTGCCAATTCCTCGCGAAAGACAAAACCCGTGAAAAACATTTTTGATTATGTTGTGATTCGAACCACGAACCTCTCGGTTAGCAGGCAGACATGCTAACCATCACACCACGAGTATCTTGACACTTAGCGTTTAACAAATCAATAAGGCAGCACAACAAAAGTCAAGGTTTAAGGGCAATTCTTTCAACCTTGTCTTTTGAGGAATAGAGGAGACCTATCATATTTTTGCGATTACGAACGGCTTGGCAAGAAAACCCTTTTCATGGTTGTCAAACAACTTTCAAAGGATTTACCAGTTGCTCGCGAAAGGCAATACCCGAGGAGAAACTATAGGATGTTTCTAGAACGCTCATGCGTTATAGGCAGACAAGACATGTTAACCACTACGCCAAGAACATCAAGCTTACAACTTGCTTTCAAGCATGTTGGACCTTCTGAGGAGCTGATGGGCGAATAATTTCGGTAAAAAGAGGTATCATGAGTTGTTTTAATGGCATTTCTGATTTTCAAGAATACCAGCGAAGACAATTAGCCTCCGTTGTTCCGTTGTTTCATCAACCTCCTCATCTTTACCTCAACAGATGGCCGTACAGTATCACACGAAAAAAGAAACATTTTTGTCTTCTTTTGCTTTTACCACTTATCAAACTGAAGTCTTTTACCATAAGCTAGGCCCGATTCCTCGAAGACCAAGCCATGTCCTCTTTTCCTCGAAAACCACCAACATGCTTGTAATTCTCTGAACAAATTGACCTAATCCAGTCCGCAGCAATCATGTGTAGAATATAGTACTTCAACCTTGCTTAACCCAAGTTGTTGCACAATCTCATATGCAGATTGTTTTTTATCGCCAATCGAAACATGAATTCCATCCAAATTGAAGAAGACCACACACAATTCATACATATACACAGCCCCAGCGACAAGTATCCCCAGTATCGCATATTATGCAACAGCAATGAAACACACAAATTGTATCTTTCATAACAATAAAACAAAATGCAAGGCATGTTGCGGATATAAATGATTTTCCTGTTTCCTCCGGCACAAGTAAAAGTGATTTACTCAAACGAAAGTGATAGTGGTCAGTGGTCATATGAGGTCGAGGCTATGTGTAATGTCTTGCCAATGATGATGATGATGATCACAATACAGCGATGACCGCCAGGGGAATATAAAATTCGCAAACTTGCCACACGTAAAGCCATGCATCCACAATGAGGAGGATTAACTTTCCAAGAAAAAGTTTAACATGTGTAAATTATCCAGGAAACGAGTGAGACCAATTTTTTCTCTCTCTTCTTTGGCATTTTTATTTTTTATGTTTATTGTCGTTTTATTTTGGGTGTGATGCACATATTTCGTTTGGTTGCATATTGCATCACACCTGTGTATGTGAACAGATTTTATAAATTTCCTGTCGAAATTTGATTTTATTTTGAGATGAAGAAAAACATTTTTGCAGCTGACGATTGTCACTCTAAGAATTCAAATTTTTCAGCCCCAAACCAACGGCTAAACCAACAGAAGAAAACGACGCGGATATACTTTTAATTTATAAGATGCCGCGAGCAACCTCCAAATCGTGCACTGACTCAGACATTGCGGAATGCTAAAAGTGAATCTTAAATTATTCAAACGTCCGAGTGTCGCGCGCGGACTAATTTTGTTTTTTTTTTTTTTATAGTTTTGATTTTTGTTCGGTTAAGTTAGGCGAATAATAATATTCAGGTGGTCGACAACGACGATGACTTGTGGGCGTGTATGACATTAATTCGGGGAAACAAGACAAACACTCTCGGTCTTCTTTGACCGCTGTGCCGCTGGCTGATGAATGAGAGGGATTTTTAATAAGACACATTTTAAAATAGAAAATTATGAGCAGCAGTTTTACCTATAGTTATTTGTATGAATGGGGTTTTAGATTTTTGGTATTTGTTTTTATTTTTGAGAGTTGTTGATGCTCATAATGAATCATATGGGATGAATCGAAAAGGGTTGTTTTGGGGGCGAATTTTGAGTTAGTAAATGAGTCAGTATGAATATTATGCTGTTTTTGAATAAGTTTTTTTTTCGACATATATGCATGGTTAAGAATGGGCTTTTTCAGAATTTACTGCTGACGGCGCCGATTATCGATCTTCCCATGTCATGGCCTTATTCATAGCCTCGACTAAAAAAGAACATTGGCTCCTCTTCATTCAGGTAAAAATAAGTCAACGCCTTTGACTGCGGACCACCACTTATGTTTTCTTTTCGAAAATACCGATAAATGAGTTTTACTGGAGAACTTATTCAACGGCGAATTAAAACTGAATTGAATGCTTAAGCTTTTTAAAAAAGAATAAAACTTTATTAAATTCAAGAATAAAAATATTACCGAGATCTCTTATGAGATCTTACCCGCTCGGTGTCAGACTTAAGATTAAATTCACAATCTTCTTAATACTATGTCATCTCCAATTGAGTATGGTATTTATCTTATATCTATGAACAGACAATGATCGTGAGACAATATCGATCTTGTCCGTCGGATGTTTATGTTTATTTTAATAACTTTAAGAAGATATCGTATGACAGAAAAATGCGATGACTGATGAGTCTGCATATCGTTAACTCCCCTCTCACCCTGGAAGTGATCGTCCCGATCGCTCTTCTATTGCTTTCCTGGTTTCTTGTAAACATTTCAATGATGTCATTTCAAATATTTTTCGGTTTTCTTTTTCCTGTCTAAACTTGTATATTTTCAACAGTTTAATAACAATATAAATGCTAAGTACTAGAACAATATTCAAAGTTATACCATACAATATTGGATGTTCTTTCATATCTTTAATATAAGGTCTTATGAGGTCAATGTTGGAAAATTTTAGCTTTTCGTCACTTGATTCTAAATATTTCAAAATGTTTAATTCAATTGGTGAATTTAATTTCATGTGTTTCAGAATTTCTGTTCTCTTATTTTCATATCTCTTAGAATTAATAGTTACGTTATTCTTAAAATGGATAAGATATATACCTATGTATACTTTTTCATTTATTGTGGTTTTTCCACTTACAAAAATAATACCGTCTTTAATTATTTTGACCTCTGGATTATTTTCTTTTACTTTGTGACAATCTGCTTTCTTATTATTCAACAAATTCGTTAGGCAATTAGTTTCATTATTCACTCTACAATATATATCATTTAATTCTTTAATGCAATTTGCCATTTTATATTTTTCTTTATATAACACAACTTGATTGGGTAATGATAGTTTTCCATCACCAACATTTATACTTTCAACAATATATTTTTTATTTATTTCCGTAACTAGCTGATATTCAATATAAATTAAAATTAAATCTTTATTCTGAATTATCTTAAAGTCAGATGCATCTAACACATCAGCTATCGAAATTGGTAAAGTTTCAGTATTGATTATTTTATTCAAATCATTCATATTTAAAATTACGGTATTCAAAATTTCATTCTTACTCAAATTAATGGCGTTTATTATTTCACGTAAGTCCTCTATTATCAGTCGTAATACTAAATCGTCCTCTTTGTCTATTTCGTTATCTTCTGCTGCTAGTTTCTCTATAGCCTTAAATATCTGTGAGTTGGTCTGGTATTGTTTATTATTTGATTCTATTAACTCTTGCAACTTTGTTTCAATTCTAACTTTGTCGTCGTGATCTGGACTTCCAGATATCCATTTCCATAATGTGCCAATTTCATTAATACCTCTTTTGGATCTGTTTCTTATCGTCAATTGCTCTAGCAATCTATCTACCGTTTCTAGATTTCTAAGTTCTAACTTGGTCAGTCGAGTATTTTTTCCTTTTATGTTATTCAAAATGTCCCTGTAATCTTCTTCTTCTTTTTCATTTTCGGCGTTACGAGTAGTGATCTTGAAGCGATCACAACTCTCCCACTTTTCTGCTTCACACTAGTGATCCGCCTGTGGGGTACGCCGCGTTGACCTCAGAAATCGTCGGCAAGCCTCCCGGTTTTGGATTGTTCCATGTCTGAGGCCAACCAAATGCTGCTGTTTTTGCATTTGCTTGTACCAGGAGTGTTTTGGCCTGCCTTTTCTTTTTCGTCGCGAATTTGTTGAAACGTTGTACGATATTGCCTTTTTGACGGGGTTCTGCGGATCTCTCCTTTGAACATGACAATACCAACTGAGCCGGTCGTGCTGAATTTTGTCCAAGATGGTACTTTTGACATGAAGGCTTCCACGGATCTTAGTACTTCTAATTCGATCAAGCTTTGTTACTCCTGCTGTCATCCGAAGCATCTTCATTTCGGCTGCCGTCAATTTGCTCTCATACTTTTTGTACATTGTCCAACATTGTGAACCGTATGTCAGAGCTGGACGGACAACTGCTGTGTAGAGTCTTCCCTTCAGCTTAGGGGGCATTTTTCGATCACAGAAGATAGCGGAGTTTTCTCGCCACTTCATCCACCCTACGCTTACTCGATGATTGATGTCGTCATCACAAGATGCTTCACTATTGATCATAGATCCCAGATATTTAAACTTTTCACACTTGGGAAGCACATTTCCATTCAAATAAATGTCTGGAATAGGCTTGTCTGGATCAGAAAAAGGGCAGCACAGGTATTCAGTCTTTTTAGCGCTAATACGGTACCCATTTCCTTCCAGAACATCAATCCAAACGTCAAGTGCTCGTTGCAGGGATGTAGGATCCTCGCTTATGATGGCTCCATCGTCAGCAAAGAATAATTGTTGTACTTTATTGTCCGTTACTTTTCCTTCGAGCAAATAATCCAGAACAGCAATAAAGAGCAGTGGACTCAAGACACTTCCCTGATGTACACCTACTGTTATTTGGAATTCTTCGGTGACTCCAGCTGGGCATCTCACTTTTGTAACTGCTCCCTCGTACATGTCCATAATTATTCGCACATAGGCTTCAGGAACTCCTCGGTGTCTGAGGGCCACCCATATCAGATCTCGTGGTTGTCGATCGAATGCCTTTTCGAAGTCAACCAACACAATATGCAAATCCTCTAAGGCATCTCGGTGTTTTTCCATAATGATCCTTATGCTTTGGATTGCGTCTGTAGTTGACTTACCCGCGACAAACCCGCATTGGTCATCAGACAGCCTTATTATTTTCCGCAGTCGGCTATCCAAAATGTCCCTGTAATATGTCAAGTTAATTACATGATACAAATCTCCTGTATCTTCGTATAATGCAGCAGGTCCGTCCTCTATTAGAATGTATTCCTCTGAACTATAATTAGTTATCTGCACTTGTGCAGATGTTGTGGCTAGCAATGCCAAAAATCTCAAAACTGTACTTATATACATCTGAAATTTAATACAAATAATATTTTATTTCTTTATGTTGTCTTTATGTATAATCCTGTCTTTACTGTCAACTACAACCCTTCCTCTATCCTCTTTAACAATTCGCTTTTTAAATAAAGGTTTAACTTTACCTTTCCTACGTGTTGATTTTTCGTGTATCTTTTGTCCTGGCCTAAACTCAATTTCAGTTCTATTTTTATTGAAATAAGAAAGATCTTTTTCTTGTTTTGTTTTCAATACATCTGTAAGAGATTTAAACTTTTCAAAGTTATGGAAGACCTCTAATGGTTGTTGATTCGTTACTGAGTGAATAGATTCATTATATTTCTTTACTACAAACGGCATAATAAATTTTGTGTCTGCATGAATTTCTGTTTTCGTAATGCGTATTAGTTCTGTTAGTGTGCTATGTACTCTTTCAATCATTCCGTTGGTTTTGCTATGATTCGGAGCTACCTTTTCGTGTTTAACCCCAAATTTTTCTAATTCTAATTCTGCCGTCGGAGTACAGAATGTTCTCTCATTGTCTGTTACCAAAACTTCTACTTTCCCAAACACTGGTAGTGTTTCAATTAGTTTTTCCTTAGCATCTATTTTACTGTCAATATGTCTAACTATTAAAAATTTTGAAAAAGAGTCAATCATAGTCAAAAATTGATCGTTGTCAATGTAGTATATGTCTGCATGTATGCGTTCCCCCCCTTTCTTTGGAATTGGAGCCTCTCCAATCTTATATCTCACAGGATGTCTGTCATATTTGTTTTCCTTACAAACAGAACAGTCTTTCGCATAATCAAGTAATTGTTTAAAACATTCGGGCCAGTAACATTTAGCTGAAATTTGTTTAAAATTTTCTCTAGAGTCTCTATGTGCTCTATTATGTTCCTCTTTCATAATGGTTATTTGCATGTCTTTGTCTGTTATGTCTTCTACAAGATTTGAAACGTACGCAAACTGTGTTGTTGGGTATTCGTTTAGTAATTTGTCTTTAATCTTAAATAGAGTCTCTTCTGTTGAATATATTGCGTTTATTCCTTTCCTAATTATTTCTTTCAATTTAGTAAAAACGTCATCATCTTTGTATTTAATAGTATGCCTCCAATATCCTTTATGGATTTGTTCACTATTTATATTATTGGAATCTCCTTCTTCTATAATTAATTGATTTCTGAATCGATTGATTATTCCACCTAACCTTCTAATTTCTTCTCTTGGGCTGCTGTGAGTACTATGTACTGTAGCTAAATCTTCACTATTTTCCATTATATTTATTTCTTGACGACTTAATGCATCTGCTACAACATTTTCCTTACCTGGTTTATAATTTATTATTGGTGCATATTCTTCTATAAATGCTTTCCATCTCTTCAATTTCGTATTAGGGTTTTTATCAGATACAGCAAAGCTCAATGGCTGATGGTCCGTGTATATGCGGATTCCAGTTTGACCATATAAATAATTTCTCAAATTTTTCAGACTCCATAGGTACTATTGCTAACAATTCCTTTTCATTGGTAGCATAATTTTGTTCAGTTGCAGATAACGTCCTACTTACAAAGGTTAATGGCTTATTGTCTTGGCTTAGTACTGCACCTATGGCTGAGTTACTTGCATCAGTTGTTAAATCAAATGGTTTATCGAAATCCGGTTGATTTAACGCAACTTCTTCTGTAAGCTTATCCTTTAATACCTGAAACGCTTTTTTGCCTTCTGAATCTAATTCAATATTTATCCTCTTACTGTTTATTTTTTCGTTTCCCCGTAAATACTTTGTTAACCCTTTGCTTATCATTGCATAATTTCGGATAAATTTCCTATAATAACCTGATAGTCCAAGAAAACTTCTCAATTGACGTAAAGTCTGTGGTTCGGGATATTCCCTAATTGTTTTTACTTTATCTGGATGGGTTTTTATGTGGTTATAGGATACAACATATCCTAAGAAATCCACCTCTTCCATAAAGTACTTACTCTTTTCACTGCTAATTCTCATGTTAGCTTCTGAAAGTGCTTTAATTATTATTTCAATGTGATGTAAGTGTTCATCATGTGTTCCTGAAAATATTATAACATCATCTAGATAAACATGACAGAATTTTCCGATGTATTCTCGGAGAATGTCATCCATAGCTCTTTGAAATATGGCTGGAGCGTTTTTAAGCCCAAATGGCATACGATTAAATTCGTATTTCCCGTTGTTGACTGAAAATGCAGTCTTCGGTCTATCTTTTTCATTAACAAGGATTTGATGAAATCCTGATTGTAAATCTAAAGTAGAGAAAAATTTTGACTTGCCTAAATTAGATAAAATTACTGAGGTTTCTGCCATGGGATATTTATCAGACTTCGTAAAAGAATTTAATTTCTTGTAATCAATTACCATTCGTAGTTTCTTTGTGCCATCTTCATTGAAACCTTTTTTATCTACCACCCAAACTGGACTGTTATACGCGCTTCGACTTGGTTTTATAATATCGTTTTCTAATAAATTTTGTATTTCCTTATTTATAAACGCGGAAGCAGATTGCGGATATGGGTATGCTCTTTGCCAAACTGGTTCTTCATTTACAGTATTTATACTACATTTAACGTTTGTATTATACGGTAAGTAGTTTGGTCTTTCCGTAAAAATTCCCTGATATTTCCTTAAAATTCCCTTCAATCTATCCTGGTATTCCACCTGCATATGGGTGTTTATTTGAAGACTGTTAATTAATTTATCATTATATATCAGAGGTACTTTGCCTCCATTGAATTCCAAAAAACTGTCTGCTATATTTAATTTGCAATTAGATTGTCTTAACGTATTTATGCCTATTATAGCATCATAGTCTTTTAATTCTTTTAGCTCATAAAAAATTTCCCAATTTCCAAATATGTTTATATCCTGGTACGTATCTATGATACTACTACCATGAACACTTTTTACTTTATTACTTGCTTTCAATTTCTTACACTTATTTATATCTGGTTTAACATAATTATGTGTTGCACCCGTATCTATTAATATTTTGTACACTTGACCTGTCGTTTTATTTGTTCGTATAATTGTAGGCAGGTCGTACCTCATTCTAAAAAAGAATCTCGTTCATTAAGATGATTTATTCTTGGTGTTTTTGTTAAAGGCTGCTGATTGCTATTAGGCCTATCTCGTTTAAACGGATTGTTGTTATTGCGAATCTCATTATTGAATCTCTGGTCCCTATATTGATTTAAAGGTATGTTTCTCTGAAAACTATTATTTCTCTCCGGTCTGAAATTACCGCTTCCCTGATCTATTCTCTGTTGCTGTTCATTATTCCAAATTCTTTGTTGTGGAGCTACATGGTGTCTCTGTGACGAATTCGCAAATGGTCTTTGAAAATTTTGGAAATTCGTTGGCCTTGGTGGTAAAATACCAAAAGATCTGTTTTGTACCTGTTGATTCTGATTCATAAATCTCGTATTTTGATTCATTTGAATTTCCTGTGCTCTAGCTAGAGCATTTGGGATATCCCCTGGGTTTAGTGCGAACACCAAGTTGCTCATTGGCTGGTTGAGCCCAGTAATAAAAACCCTTAGTGCATTCTGTCTTGCCACTTCCAGTAGAACTCTTGTTTCTGCCGTTTTTGGCCCATAACTCATCATAGTTTTGTTTGTTATTAAAGTCAATAATCTGTTAACTTGGTCACAAAATTCCTCCAACGTCTGTCGTCCCTGTTTTGCGTTTGTTAGTTCCGTTTGTAACATATGGATCGTCTTTTGTCTTCATATGTTACGTCTAGTCTTGCTAATATAGCACTGGGATGAAGTGGAGTCCCGTGTGATGTTAAAACATCATTAGCTTTCCCTACAATTTTGTTTCGTAAAATATTCACCGCTGTGAAATAACTCAAACTACCTATGCAGTGTTCATATGCCTGCATGCAATGTACTGCGGATGTGCGCCAACTAATGTAGTTGTCGCCATCGAATTTTTGAAGACTTTTGACTAGATCTAATCCTTCCTTTGTATCGTTTGACGGATCTATTTCTACATCTTTATATGGGACTATATTATCCGTGGGTAACAGTCTACCCAAAGCTGTTGTTAACTCCGTTATTCTTATTTGTAGATCCCTAGTCTGCTCAGTGACCGCCATAGCAATCATTGACCCTACCTGCTCTACCGATAGTGCCATTTTCTTATCTTATTATAATAAAAAAAAAAATTAAACTTGCTTTGTTGCTCCCTGTTGTTCCTCGTTCTAGTTGATTATCCTCTGCACGGCTTCTAGTAGGTTGTTTTTCTCTTCAGCTTAGTTTTTTTCTTTTTAATTTTTAAACACTTTTTATCTAGTTTCGGCTAGATAGCAACCTTTCAGCTTAGTTCTTTTTCTTTTTTTTTTTTTAATTTTTAAACACTTTTTATCTAGTTTCGGCTAGATAGCAACCGCATGAGAGGTGGGCAATGTTTGTTAATAGTTAACAATTTTATTTTTTGTTTGATTTCACTCCTTCTTTCTTTATTATATTCACTTCAACACATTTTTCTTTTTTTTTTCTCTCTCTTTTTGTTTTGGATTTTTCGCTTATAAAAATTTTTTTTTAATTTCACTCCTTCTTTCTTTACTATATTCACTTCAACACTTTTTTCCTCTTTTCTTTTTGTTTTGGATTTTCCGCTTATAATTTTTTTTCACTTTTTCTTTCTATTATATTCACTTCAACACAATTTTTTCTTCTCTTTTTGTTTTGAATTTTCCGCTCTATGAGCGTATGTCTTCTGATCTTTTTTCACTTCACTTGCCTCCCAGTGTTTTATGTTGGGTAGGTCTTTTTTTTGTTTACCGGTTCACTTGCGATAGATAACTCCTCTTTTATGGAATTTTCACTTTACGCGAAACAAGTGTCCCTGCTCGGGCGCCAATTAAAACTGAATTGAATGCTTAAGCTTTTTAAAAAAGAATAAAACTTTATTAAATTCAAGAATAAAAATATTACCGAGATCTCTTATGAGATCTTACCCGCTCGGTGTCAGACTTAAGATTAAATTCACAATCTTCTTAATACTATGTCATCTCCAATTGAGTATGGTATTTATCTTATATCTATGAACAGACAATGATCGTGAGACAATATCGATCTTGTCCGTCGGATGTTTATGTTTATTTTAATAACTTTAAGAAGATATCGTATGACAGAAAAATGCGATGACTGATGAGTCTGCATATCGTTAACTCGGCGCATAACACTAAGCTTTTAGGATTCACAACAAGGTGAACAAATTGATTTCTCAGAATATCCCAATTTTTTTTAAGGTGGAATACATCAAACAACAAGGAATTCTGCAAAATTTTATTTATTTCATTTATTATTTCCTGAAACTTGAAATTTTTCCTAACTTAAGGTAGCTGGAAACCCGATTACAGTGCCGAGGAAAGAAATATTGATACAAATTTAATCGAAATAAACTCCCGAAACTTAAGTGGGCGTGATGGTTAGCATGTCTTCCTCTTAACAAAGAGGTTCGTAGTTCGAATCTCAACAGAGGCAAAAATGTTTTCCCAGGTATCGCATTTCGCAAGGAATTGGCTAGCCTTCCGTTAGTAAATACATTGCCATGAAAAGCGCTTTCTCAATTAGCCGTTCGCAACCGGCAGAAAATTGTAGGTCCCGGGGCTCCTAGCCCTGTTGCGCCACCTTATTTATCTATTCCCGAAACTGAAGTAAGTCACAGCTTCGGACTAAGTTTATAACTTCTGTCCAATAACATCTCATTATGTGAGCTTCCAATGAATGCAAGTGGTGACTTAAAACAAAGAACAAATTTTAATTTATTCAATAGCTTCATAAATAAATAAATAAATGAAAACTTTGCTATTCTCATTATAGAAGAAACAAATAAAAAAAGCCAAACATCTTACCACTGGTGGGGGCGCACCTGAAAAAAATCCAACCATTAAACACTTTAGGTCTGAGAGGACCACAATAAAATTTGTAAATGATTGAATTCAATGCAATTTGATCAGATTGTCTCACCGTCTAAGCGGGGCGATAAAGAATCCTCTTTCCTGTACACTTTTCTTTCTTATAAGATGTCAAAGAATTTTTTCCGATATTTTGAGGTAAACTTAGAAACATCTTGAGCTAGAAATAAATTATAACACTTGAACACTTTGGGTCTAATACGCTGTCAAGCTAGTGCTACAGTCACCTCTATTACCAGTAAAATATGTTGGTAAATCTCTATCGCATCTCATTGTTGAGATATCCACTTTCAAACGTATTCAAAATCAGCTCTTTTTATTTTCAAGCTCAAATTGTGTTTAGAAAAGAGATGGGTGTCAGTCTACATCTTTCAAAAGGTTTTTGTTGTTCTTATTTCGAAAGTTATCTACTTTAATTTTTCAAAATATATGATCTTGGAAGTTAAAAACCATCACTAAATTTTATAAACACAATAAAGGCACATCAAAAACCTTCAGAGACTTGAGGACTGACTCAAATCTTAAATAAATTAATCTGGACGCCTCATTTCTTTGCGGGGCGATCTTGTTCTTTTTAAAAACTTGTTTAGCTAAGAACAACTTTCCAAGCTAGACTCTGATTGAGGAAGTACGTTCACGGTTCACAATCATGAGTTGCTTATGAGAGAAAAACAACAAAAATACTAACAATCAGCTTTATTCTGATTGGATGAATAGAGGAGAAATCCGAGCTCTTAGTTTTAACTAAATCATCATCAACGCTTAATTTTCATTGCAAGTCAATTGTTTCCCCACTACAGCATGGTTTCTTAAAGGGCAGATCAACCACAACGAACCTTAAACAATTCGTTTCTATGACAATCTGTGCTTTAGAAAAAGGCAGCTAAAATCTCTCACGGCATTATCTATCTTAAGTTAAGAGCTTTTGGTTTTCCACCACTATTCATCCAATGGGTCAAATCCTATTTGGAAGACCGTTTTTATAGGGTAGTTTTCCGTGGCTCTATTTCGACTCCCATTTCCGCCACTTCTGGTGTTCCTCAGGGCAGCCATCTTGGCCCTCTTTTATTTGTCCTCGCCATAAATGATGTGGACAAGATTATTTCCTACTCCAACCTTTTTATCTACGCAGACGACATAAAAATAACGAGGGTCATTTTGACACCTTTCGACCCTCCCCTGCTTCAACAAGATTTAAATTCCTTTCTAACTTGGTGTCAAAAAAATTTCCTTGAACTTAATGTTAACAAGTGTCAATTCATGACTTTCTCACGGGAACGTCTTCCTCTCCCCCCTCGAATGTACGACTTTTGCAACGTAGCCGTTCCAGCAGTGTCTTCCATTCGCGATCTCGTTATCTATTGTGATAAAGAACTCAATTTCCGTTCCCACATTGACCAAATTATATCAAGAGCTAACTCTTCCCTTGGCTTTATAAAACGCTGGTCTAAAGAATTTTCAAACCCTTACGTCACAAAGTCACTCTACATAACTTTCGTCAGACCTATCCTTAAGTATGCTTCTCAGGTGTGGTCTCCTTATCAAACAACCCACTCTCTTAGAATTGAAACTGTACAGCGAAGGTTTCTTCGTTTTGCTTTACGCAATCTTCCTTGGTCGAATTCCCTTATCTTACCTCCCTATGAAGATAGATTACAATTAATCGACTTACACGCTAGACGTCGCGATGTTGCTGACATACTCTTTGTGCACCAATTAATAACTGACGTAATCGGCTCCCCGCACTTCTTGAAAACATGGTCCTCCATACCAATTCACGCAACCTAAGATCCGTCCCTTTCTATAACCTTCCTACTCACCGCACTAATTTATGGGCATTTCAACCCTATTACTCGTATGTTACGCTTAGCCAATAATTCACAACACATTCTCGATTTTAACAAAAGTATATCTTCCCTTAAAAGAAATTTGTATTCCAATCCTCCATAATCCCACAAACACATTTAGTTTTTAAGATAGATTTTAAGTTATTATTGTTTGTTTAAGTATTTTTACATAGCTTGAATTAAGCGAATAAATAAATAAACTGTGGCACTCGTGATTTTAGAGAAAAATATTACGTGGGAGGGCGTGATTCGAACCCCGGTAACCCTCTTCAGAGGATAATACCTTTGATAAGTCCTCTAAGGGAAAAACTGCCATGAAAAGGACTTTCTTTACTAACCATTCGAAATCGGCAAAAAATCATAGGTCCTCTTCATTTCTTTAAGAAATGGATGAGAGAAACGCGTTAGGATTTAGCATATCCTTTTGAATTATAACGTTTGTAATTAAGCTATTCAATATATGTACCAACTATTTTTTCATTAAATTCAAATTTTTATTAAATGCCATTCTTGGCATTTCATGAAAATTTTTGGAATTCTTGAAATTTTATGAAAATATACAAATTTTCTGATAAAAAGTTCATGGTCTGGCTCGCGTTATTTGCACTGAATTTGTTGTTCATAGCGCGGAATTTAGGGAACAGTTTAAGAAAAATGTTTTGAAACATAAAATTACCTGGAACTTTGTTTCTTTGAATCCATACAACTTAAGACGAATAAAACTGAAAGTGTTTGAAAAGTCACACAATATTACAAAGAGTACCAACTTTTCTCTCGAATATATTTATATTTACGTTATCAAGGCAAATCAATCAAATCATAACCGTTTCCTACTCAAAAAGAGAAAACAAATAATTGTACAATGAATTCATTACATCTGACTAAGTTCTTGGTCACCCTTTTTTTTGAACACCTGGTTACGCGCAACGAGTCTAGCTGACGCAGAATCACCTTAGGTGACGCAGAATTAGCTCAACTGTTACAGAATTAGCTTAGCTGACGCACAATGAGTTTATTTTTGTATTCCGCGAATAACTATACGCATACTAGGGTGGAAAAATTTATATTTCCCAGGATGTTATTCCTCAGTTTTATCAAAACATTTTCGAAAACATTAATGTCGTGGGAGTTTGAGACTCGAATCCCAGAAACATTTAGTTGTCTGGAATCACCTTCCGCAATAATTTGGCAAGTTACCACTGCCAAGAAAAGCGCTCTCTTTATTATTAGTTCCGAATCAGCAAAAACGTGTATAGGTCCACCCATTTGTCACTAGGTATAGGGGCCCCAAAGCTTCCCGAGCTCTAAGTTTTTTTCTTCTTTATTTTTGCTATAATCGTTTCGTTCTCCAGCAATTTGAACTTTAAAACTGAAATTGAATCCAATAATTAACAGACCAAAAGAATTCGCATTGCATTCTTACAAAAAATGTTATAGGTGGTCAAAATTTTTCTGCTTCCTTCGATTTTAATGAAATGTGAAATAAGACTCATGCGATTTCCTTTTATCTAATCAATATTTTCCTATTTTTGCCACTCAGTCTTGAAGCTCTTTACCTTGGAAAGATTTTTTTTCTTGAAGTTTCAAGTTAACTGAAGTACGTTTGCAATAACTAGACTATACTCGTTTTAACAACTTTTGTTAGCAAATAAATAGTTGGTGGCAATGTAGAAAGGGCATTTAGATAATGTTTTTTCAGTATATTGATAGATGTTTTTAATTATCAGAGTTTAAAAACAATTATATCTATTTCTATTCTATTGAAAAAGACCACTTATTTAGTTTCAATTCTGCGTTATAAAAATTTAGCTCGGTAAACATAATAGCTTGATAAGCCTAAGGATTGCTGTTGTTGTTCTTAGCACAATTAAACAAAAAAACGACAACTGACTGCCGAGTACTACCAAAAAGAATGTCGGTTTAGATAAAAAAAACATTCGATTTTTACAAGGAATTGAAAAATAATCAAAGCGTTCAGTAAAGTTTTATCAGACTTCGTTTTGATTGATCGATACACTTTGTCACGCACTATTTTAATTCTTTAGAGTTCAATACCGACCTTTGAAAAGGAAATTCCAGTCTGAGAAATAATTGAACTTTGTTCGTATAAATAGTTGATTGCTCTACCCTGTTGTTGTTCTTCAGAAGGCAGAGGGCAAAGCAATACTAGAGTTTTCCAATTTAAACTTGGCCTACTTTCAAGAATATGACGCAACTTTTAATCATCTGCTGCATAACCATTTAATACTTGATATTACAAAAGATTACATCACTCAGCACAACATGACGTAGCCTGATCAATGTCAAATGGCCAACTATTCATACCAACTCACTAATCCCTCATCACCATCTCTTGTTTATTTACTTTACCATCATAAAATCAAAACAATAATAATGGAAATTTTGTCATATGACTGATGACAGTGTTTCCATAATTTTAATGGCTTCACTCGTGACTTGACCCTTCAATGTCACTCAAACAATAAACGGACGTTTATTTATAGTTTCTTCTAGAAAGACGCACCTTTAATTATATCACTCTTCAGGTTCAACTTAACAAAAGCTGCATTGATTATGAGACATTGCATTCGGAAACCCAAGGCATTGTAGACAATGCCAACACAAAAGCCTCACCTGCCACATACATAACACACAACACAATTGAATTTTTTCTTTGGATTTCACTTAAAAATGTTCCCTCGCCGCCACTAGTAGATCTAACCTTTTATTTTGCTTTTTTCATGATTAAAATTTTTAATGGCCCCAAAGTAAGATGTGTGCTCCAAGCAAATTGCGTGACCAGACCTCCGAGACACTTAACTCGTGACAGTGTCTTGAGCTTGACTCCACCTGCAAGTCATTATTTGCAATTTTATGCGAATTTTTTTTATACGTATTTACATTAAAAATTACGCCCCGACGCCGACGACTGTGAGCAGCAACATACTCTGAATGAAGGCTGTGGGATGCCGGCCGGTTGTAAACTTGAACTTGACCCGAGACCATGGATGAATATCATTGTCAATGACAACCTTTCATCTGCGGAAAATTATAAAATTTACAGCCATTGTTGTTACTTAACCAACTGGCGACAAATTGATGTTTGGGGCTCACACCTAACAAACGACCAACTAGTTCCCGAGTCTAGACTCGGTAGATGCGTAACAGCTTTTGTATTGTTTGCCTATCGGACAATCAATTTAGTTGGAGGACAAGTCAATTAATTCATCATTTTGAATGAGCTTTAACTGATCGTATGAAATGCACAGGCTAATTGTTTTTACACGAACGTATAACAGTCAATAGCTACGCCTTAGTTGCGATAGTGGCGACGGACGGTAGACTCGTTCTGATAAGCTTTCAAATCGTAAAGAAATAATTAGAAAAAATAAATTAAAAATCGATTCGAGTTTCAAAAATAAAACAAGAAGAGATATGATAAGGCAACATGGCACGGCAGCAGCTAAATCAACTTTAATTGAATTAAATAACTGGGAAATAATTGAATACTATAAGTTTCGTAGGTTTCAAGGTCTCAGGTCGTTTGGGGTGGCAGCAATTGAGGAAATATATTATTGATATTGACGTTGCGTTGGGAAATGAAATGTTGAAATGGTGAAAATGAAATGTTCGAATATAAATACGATTCTGTACATTAATAGATAGGTCATAATTAATTTCTTCTAGCCTTGAGACTGAGTTTTGATATCGATTTCCGTTTTACATTTTGTGTAATTGGCAAGTGCTCCGACAGTAATCTTACTGACATAACAGGACCTTTCTCACAGTCGGTGGTAATCGGCAGGAAGGTGTAGGTTATTCTCCTTTTCTTTAGAAGTAATGATTGAGAGAAATGCGCTTGACCTCCGCCGTCTCCGAGCTTGTTGCACTAGAGCTAAAAGGCTAGCTTGATAAGCGAAACGAACAATCACAAATCCTTTTCTATGTAAGATGATAGTCAAATCGACAGTCGGTTTTTTGTGTCGATTTTATATATTTCTTTTCTTTTCATATGTACTTTATGTTCAAATCCATAGAACTGTTGTGCAGAATAGATAAATTGGCGGGAAATATTTTTTAGCAACAAAAATATTGAAAGCATGGAACATGTGCTCATTCACAAAAAGATAGAGCAACTGTGATCGCCTTTCTTCGGCATGGACAGTTGGAGGAAAAAGACTTAAACTCTCAAGGACCTTCCCTACTCTGGATGCTCAAAGTTCGAATCCCGACAGAAATCAAAAATGGTTTCCCACGGGTATAACCTTTCGCAAGCAATTGGCAAGCCCTCCGCAAGTCGACGCGACGTTAGGAATCGGCAAAAAATTTAAGGTCCCCTCCTTCCCTCACAGGGTATGGTTGTGACAAATGCGCTTGGGCAAGGGACTCCCTTGTCTGTTGTGCCACCTTATTTATTTATTCTCCACTAAAGTTATTAATAATCGTGAATGCAAAGACTGCTCAAACTTCAAATGAAGTCAACATAAAAGCTGCCATCCAACAAAAATCTTTATTTGAACATTTCCTACGAGTGGAAGTATGATTTTGGTAGGTTTGTTGATTGCAACATACTTCCATTGGTCATAAAAAAAGATATTGAAACGTTTAGCTGAAAGTTCCAGTTTGTAAGACTATCATCAAGTAATATTAAAGTTCAGACGCAGAAAACCAAAACTCATTTTTACTGGAAAACGATTCTCTGGCACCATTCTTAGGAGTATCGGGTAGTCATGCCGATACCTGAAGAAAACAGTGTTTCCAACTTTTCAATTAACTTGAAAATCCAATGGGCGGATCACTATGTTGAACCAGACATAGATATGTAGGTGAGTTGTGATCCCTTCAAGAATACCCACAATCCAGTTATTGAACCTAAAACCTCACCATACAGAAACAAAGGCTAGATAGTTTGACGATAGTTACCTGGTCCGAACTTCTATAAATTTATAAACCAGTCACGGAACCAATACAACCGAAAGCTGTATAACTAATTTACCTGTTAACTTAAGGCTGAATGATCATGGCAGAGCAATGGTAAGTTGTACCCGAATCGTCATGGTTAGCATGTTTCGCTGGGAGTTCAAGGTTTGAATCTCCGAAATGCCACAATTTTGCTAAATGGGGTTTGCCTTTCGCAAAAAACTGGCAAGAACATTTACAGCGAATGAAAAGCGTTTTCTCGCAAAAACCTTCGGAACCGGCAAAAATTTGTAGGTCCCCTCGATTTCTCACAAAGAATGGTTAAAAGAAATGGTTAAGGGCCGAGGTGCTTCAAGTTCTTTGTGTCACCTTTCAAACTTACAAAGTGTTTTGAATACGGTGCGACAAAAGCTCAGGATACATAAAAAAACGGTATAGTAGAAGCGGGGGGGAGGGGGGGTCTATATGACTCCGTTTAGGAGGCAGAGATAACTAAGCCCCTTTCTTCCACATACAATTATGTTTTTGAAAGCTAAAACTTTGTTCCCAAGCAACACACAAGCTCTTTAAGAGTTGTATCAAAAAATTACTCAGCACTTAACTTGGACTTAATTTCTACTTGAAAATACTATTCCACTTATTTACCTATTAATAAGCTCTTTGTAGGTGGTTTTTCTTTCAGGTGTAACCAAAAACTCTTAAGGATAGCTTAAATAATTCCTTGACAAGCGTTTTTAAAATGGTCACTTTGCTTTGCTTTTGCTCAGAGGTCGTTGAAAATCTGTCACTCACTCTTCAAAAAAGCGGTAGTGCAAATGAGAAGATAAATTTTTCTCGGCGGTTTTCTCTTTCGCACTTCCATATTTTCAGCATTGTATATGGAACCTATAGTACTATCGAAAACAAAAACGGGCCCTGAAAGCCATCTATGTATCTGCCGGCGTACTGACTAACATTTCCCCTGTAATTTTTAGAGCGCCGGCGGATACATAGATGGCTTTGAGCAACCGTTTTGTTTTCGATAGTACTATAGATTCCATATATAAACATGCTTTTACGTATCATTGTCACCCGACTTTGATTTTTTTTACCATTTATTCTTGAAAATTTATTTTTTGGTAGGCGCGTTTATTTTAAGGGGGGTAGAATGTGTGAATTTCAAAGTAAATCTTTTCTGGCACATTCAACCGACGCGACGTTCTAAACGCTAGAAAAATGCATTTAAGGTTTTCCCTATATTATGGGGGAAAATATCTACTTAGTTGTTGACAAAAGTAAACCACATAATATTTTCGTCTCTCATTCGAAGTTTATTCCATTTCGCAAATACTGTATTCAATTCGTATTTGGGTAAAAGAGAAAGAAACTTATTATTCCATTGAACTGAAATAATTGGAACAATTGGAATCGTGCTCTTAAATCGTTCTTAAAAAGAGTGTATTAATAACTCTTCGGTACATGCAGTTGGCTCCTCCCCTTTGGTCCCTTTTGGGTCTTATCGAAGTCTTAACGATTGGCAAAGGCGTGAAAACTCTTATAAAATTGACACTTCAAGTACTAGATAAGAGGCAAATGTGTTGCTTGGGTTCTTTATCAACGTTTTAGTTCAAGTTAATTTAGTCAACAGTTTTTGAGTAATCAAGTTTCAAAATCAAAAGTTTGAAAAGAAGTGCAAGTCACACACGGTAAAAGTGAAACTCCCCACATTCAGCAGTTAATAGTGGGCACAGCAGCTACCGGCGACTCGAAAGTGAGTGACGCAATAGCCTTACTCTTCACATTCAGCAGTAAGTAGTGGGTATATTGACACAACCGCCAGCGAAACCAAACTGAATAACGCTTTGACCTTTTAGGATCACTCCTTGCCATAAGAACTTTCACTTAGATTATTTCTATTTTGATTTAGCGTGACGCATTCTTATGTCGTTTTAGGTTACCGTGTGCCGTAAGTCTCACTTCAAAAATATTAATTATTTTTTAAATAAAATTTTTACAAAATTTAACCTCATTAAGGGTCACTTTTTTTTAAATAATAATCAATGCTCTTATTAGTTTTGAGTCAAGCCAGATACCGAAAACCAAAAGAAAAACCTTCTTAGTTTTTAAGAAATTAAAATAAAAGAAAATCTTCTTTTCTTTGATGAGATTATGATCTAGAGGGCACAAATGCCCGCTTGAATGTTAATTATGAATACAGACTCCTTCTGCCTAAGTGTTTAAAATTGTTCTTAACAACAAAACGATAAGTGTTTACACCTTCATTGTATAAACTTTATTTAAACTCAACTATAACATTTTAGTGTTGAAAGTGCAAAAACACAGCTCGATATTTCTCTCCCTTGAACCTACTTTTAAATTAATACTGAATATTGTATATTACATAAATGGTTGTTAAAGCCAATTTATTATTATTATTATATCCGCTTAAAAATAGCTTAGTAAATAAAATAAATATGCCCATTAAAATCATTTATGGGTACACTTCTTTTCTCGGCTTCATAAATAAGCTTCCTTTTTTGAAGAAAAGTGTAAAAAAGCAGACAACTCACTCTCAACATTTCTTCCATTCAATGGGACTTACCTACAAAGACAAACAAAAACAATAAATTAATTAAAATATAAAGATAAAAACAATTTATTACTTTTATAAAAAAAGAGCAGAAACTCGATTACAAATAAAAAAATTATCTCTACACGAGCTTTAAATTAGAAAGAAGATTTAAAAAAAAACCTATACAACTTGTCTAAAAAAACAAATCAATCTCCAGTTTAGGCCGGTTTTCACTAGATTTACACATCACCTATTCATATTACACAACAAGGTGGGTCTATTCCACTTTTATTCATAACTTAATCACAATTACCCACTGTCAATGAGCGAATAATGAACGATTATTAGACAGAGAGATTAATAAAATGCAAATTCAACGTATTGTCTCGTGACAGACGCCGCTAATATTGTCACTGTCATCTCGTCTATTGTCTGTGTCCATATTAGTTGCTAATGAATTTATTTCGTTTGCATAAATATAACAATAAGTTAAGTCAACTCAATTTCAGTATTATAACATTCGCCCTCACATTACACTCTCACTCAGTGAAATATTATTATTCTAATCGTTTTGTGGCAAGTTTTTATTAATTTGCATTTCACCACTTAATATTAGTTGCATCAAAATCACACCCAGTCGAGCAATATGGTACCGACATCGCGTACACCACTAATTAAACCAATGTCGCGACGTCCGGCGCGGCGGGCGGCATCATAAATCTTGTAAAATGCAACCAGACGTGCCAATTGCTGCTTATGATGTGATGTGAAAAGAGAATCATTTCATAAAGAAAGTTTACTCCTTCTAATTTTGCAACAGTGAAATAAAAAACAAAACATCAAAAGCACAAATAAATTTTTAGATTTCTTGCGTCAAATTATAACTCATTCGTTGCGGCGCCATGTCACTGTCCTCATATAAAATGTATTACTGCACCAAAAATACTTTTCCAACAGAGAATAAAAAAAAAACACATCTCATAGTATTTATGTTGCGTTCTGTTGTATCTACTGACCCAGTTCTTTTAAGACTTTTCGAACAGAAAAATAAAATGTTATTTTTGTTGGAGTTGAGGGTGTGTGGAGGCTTTTATACTCGAAACAAAGAAAGTTTTGTATTTATTATCAGGTGCCAGAGTAGTGACACAGAAAAGTTCTTTTGAATAACAGCTCACGATAGCAAAGTAATTCCATGTGATTAATTTTAACTAAAAAAAAGCCACTCAGGGGTCAGACGAATCAAAGACGAAGTAATCGTCGCTGCCTGTTCAGTGATTGTACTTTTATCTGATGGCATTAATTATGACACCGCACATGCTGACATCTATATACGAGTGCAGCAGATGCAAAGTCATTAGATTTTATCATCGGCAATTTAAGCAATTAACAGATGTTGAAGGAAGATTTATGGACGTAAAGTACATTTTCCCGTTTAAGTGTGCACAGAGTCAAAGTTTAGCATCATCGTTATGAAAGAAATTGTACTGCAGTTCAATTGAACTATTAGTTCATCGTTTCAAAATAAAAATTACTTCAAGTGGCAAGAATTTTTTTCTAAGAAAGCGCGAACCTGGGTTTGAATATGTAAAAAAGAAGCAAAATAAAAAAAAACACTTAGGCAAAGAATATTTTATTGGGAATCAAATATTTTCTACTTAAAGCTTTACCATTAGGTATAAATAGGCTGGGGCAACAGAGTGGGGGCCTACCACATTTCTCTCAAGCATACCTTGTGAGGAATGGAGGCGACCTACTGTTTTTTGCCGACTCGCCCGACTCCGAACAGCTAGTAGAGAAAACGCACTTCAGGGCAGCGTAATTACTATTGGACGAGTTGCCAACTCCTTGCGAAAGGCGATAACCGTGGAAAAACAGTTGAAAGATTCTAGGATTCAAGCAACGCTAACCTTTACGTCACGGGCGCCACACATAAACCCACGATATAGGAATATAAGTGAAACATAAACTAGGCAACAGTAAGGTCCCTCCTCAGGAAGCTGTGTTCAAGGGATTTGAATTTATTCTTTTTGTTTGAAAACCTTATTGCGGTGAGCAGTTAAGAATATTATACCGATAGCAATATAGCCTACCAGCGGCTACTAACAAGAGTATTCTAGTTGAAGGTTTCATTGATCCGGAAAAATTACCATTGACATGCAGATTTCGACAACCTGATTTCAGTTATTAGAACGTGTTTTTGCGCAGCGTTCAGGTGCTTACAACGACATTTCTAAAAGTAAAACGATATTTGCTCCTACAGTCTAAGGCGTACCGTTCTTAACTTCACAAAACATATGGAACCGGCCACCCTGCCAGTCATTTAAGTCACCCATTCATCACTAAAACTGTCCCAGTTGCTGCCATCGGCATTCACATTAACTACGAGTTGGTTGTTAAATTGCTCATGATATCCAGGAAGAAATTTACTTTTCCGTCGTCTCTACGTTATGCAACATTATTCTCCAAACAACAAAAGATGTCTTAAGCCCAATTAATTTTTAGATATCCTTACCAAACAACACACCAATTTGCCACATGCACTTCTAGAAAGAAAAAAAAATTACCAGTCAAGCATCATTCGGATTGTAGTTATCTCCAACCACCCCATTGGTTGCGCTATAAATGTCTTCTTCCGAGTCTAATGTCTTCCGCAATCGCACCAACAGCGACATACCAATACTACACAGACACAAATTTCAATTAAACCACTTTCTTTCGAAATTACCCCCCGAGACCGATGATAATTCCAAAATGGTGTTTTTATTGGCAACAAATGTTGATGGCCAATTAAATACCCATCAATGGCACCATGTGCGATGATAGTCTTTGGACGCTATCTACATAATCAATAAGAAAATTTATTTTCAATATTTTACAATAAATCTGGTCACCGATGATAGTCTTGCGCGAAGAAACAGACCAAGAGAAACACAGAAATTCATAAATTTATATCGAGATCGATTTTGCTGGCTGTGGAAACGAGTGGTGAACTTTCTTAATAGCGCGTGCGCATGCTCAGTGTAGTAGGCAGTATCAATTATGCCATAAATCTTCAAGCCATTGTGCATTTCTCTTCGTAAATTATAACTACCAAGCATTTACCCAGTTTACAATATACAATTTCGTTCGTTTTATGTTCTTGCATCCCCCTGAGCTTGTATTTATTTTTTTATGTCTTTACAGGCTCTCATCGATCGTCATCAACTTCGGTGCAGTTTCCAATTGACTTGACCCAAATTTTCCTTCGAATAACATTCAACCGAACATTGTTGAAATGATAATAAAGTGTATCTTGTTCGAGAATGCGCACAAAAAATTCGTCCGAGTGGAAAATTGTACGAAATATTACACAGCAACAACAACAACGGGACGAATACAATGGGAGCAATGAAGATGAATGAAGGCGCGTTTTGGCAGACGATGAGACTGTTGGGAGGTATTCGAGTAGGGAAAGATGGTTGTTTCCAACGAATATTGATTGCAAAAGATTTCCCAACAATGTAAGGTGGTCTAACAGCTGAATTTTGTTGAAATCTATTTTTTTATTTATATTTTGTTTTAGAAAAAATTTATTCAAATTCTTTACTGCCATTGAATGGACGAAGGTTGTTACGGAGGCTAAGCAAGTTGCTGCTGCTTTTTGAGGCTTCAATAGATAGAATAGTGATTGAAATTTAAATAATATGCTAAGCAGATAGTTTACATTAACGGTTTTTGTTGCTTTCTTGTGCAATTTAGGGGCGTTGGAATCAATGAAGCTTGAAAAATTGGAATTTTGAAATAGCAGTTGAGGCTTACACATTGTGGAGGTACTTTCAAATAAAAACAAAGTAAACACTGCAATTATAGTTACTTTTTGTTATCTGGTGGAACAGAAGGTTTTTGATCATTAGAACTGCAATTCTAAAATGAATAATATAGGCTTCAACAACGAATCGAAATTATTAAAATTTACAAAATTTTGCAGTCAAAGTTAGCCAAACCAAAGCATTTTTGGGGCATCTTACAACAGCTTTTAGGCCAGAAATTGTAAAACTAATGGAAAAATTTGAGCTGTTGGGACAAGTTGGTTATACGAGAACTGTTTTTGGTGATTGAGAATATTGCAGTTGTAGAACATAGTGATGATGAAACCCCCTAGATTTGTCCATTTCTTGTCGATCTCTGAAATTAGACATTCCCTAAGCGACCGAATTTAAAAACAAAAATTAAGTCTCAAGGCTTTTAAAAATCAGAAGGGGAACTCAAGCCCACCGACCATTCAAAAGTCGGTGTTTTTGCTGATTTTGTGGTGTCAGTGGCGTAATGGTTTTCATGACTGTCATCCGAGAGTTATAGCCACTGCTATGAAAAACGCCTTTTCGATTAGCCATTTGAATCAGTCAGCAATTTTAGGCCCCCTAAATTCCTCACAAGGCAAACAATTGAAGGAAAAGCGCTACTCTACCGGGCTCTCCGAGCTCTGTTACGAGGGAGCGTTTTTATATTCGCGGAATGAGGGGGTTAGAGGGGGGTGACTATGCTCATTATAGTCGTAGCGAGTTCAGCCACTCATAATTGAAATAAATACGAGGTTTCATTGTTCTTAGACAATTTGTCGTCGAGCTATCGTCAATCAAGTAACATAATCGGGAGTACAAAGTGAAATATGGAGAAAAACAACAGCGCGTACAGTGTTCACGTGCATTTCTGCAATGACGACAAGGATCGTGTATTGAGTCGAATTGTTACTGGAAACGAAACTTGGGTTCATCATTATGAGCCTGAGTCTAAACAAGACTCAATGCAGTGGCACAGAAAAGGCAGAGCACCTAACAGAAAGTTTAAGGTGTCACAGTCAGCGGGAAAACTCATGGCAACGGCTTTTTGGGACGCGGAAGGAACATTACTAATCGATTATAAAGATAAAGGTGTTTCTATAACCGGAGAATACTACGCTTCAATATTAGAGCGATTAAAAGAAGCCTTTAAAAAGAAAAGACGGGGAAAATTGACGAAAGGTGTGCTGCTTTTGCACGACAACACGCCCGTGCACAAGAGCCGCATTGCGTTGGCTGCCCTACATAAAGTGGGCTTCGATATTTTGGATCACCCACCCAGCCAAACCTGTCCCTGAGCCATTATTATCTGTTCCCAAAAATAAAAAAAATAGCTTCGGTGTAAGAAATTTACCAATGATGATGAAGTTAAAGAGCCAGTTTCGGCGTATTTTGAAGACAAGACATTTTTTTATGAGGGTATAAATAAAATAATTGAAAGATCTGAAAAATGTATCCGTCTTGCAGGTGAATAAATTGAAAAGGAAAAATAATTTGGTTTTTTTTATTTCCACCCTATATCACCCATTCCTTGAATATAAAAACGCTCCCTCGTATATGTCCTTTTATATATTTATTTATTTACTTTCTTATTAATTAATTAATTAATTAATTTTTATTTATTTATGTATTTATTTATTTATTTATATAATAATATATATAATAATAATATAAATGACCAAAATTTAAACCATAAATCATTTTCACCTCGGACGCAACGAAGTGTTAAATCTCGTGCAGTTTCAAATCAGGCCGGTACATTGGACCTTGTTTCATCAAAAATGAGGTAGGATGTAGGAACCAACTTTAACGGCGAATGGATAACGTTACCGAAAGATGATTAATGCAGCCGGAATTAAAATATTTTGATGTGGTCGACGTTCAATATCAACAGGATAGCGTTACGTGCCACGGAAGTAACGATATCATTGCTCTTTCGTGTAAAGATTTTGCTAACTGTGCAATTTCTCGAAGAAGTGGAAATAACCTTGATCTTGTGAGTTTACACCTTTAGACTGCTATCTTTGGAGGAAGGTGAAATATATGAAGTCTATGCCAATTCCTCCAAGATATGGAAGATACAATTTGGAAAGCTATCAACAAATTTGCAAATTGGTGATGATAATATGATCCAGCAAACAGCCGTTGTCCATTTGGCTAAAAATTGTCTTAGATTACTAGTGGCACAATTTCCTGAAAATTAAGTAACAATGAACTTTCAAAACCATATGTTTGGAATACATAGTTCTTTGTGCATTGGAATGTAGTTAGGCGTAGATTTTGCTCAATTGTAACACTTTATTTGAGGTAAAATATTGGACTTCATCAGATATCGAAACACATAAGGTTGCTTTAATGGTTGATAGCTTTTGTTTCGTTTGCAATAAAACTTTGTTGGCTTGCAAGATCGTGATTGTAAATTGCGGTTTGCAAATTATTAGGAATGCGAGTGCTGATAGGGTAATGAACACATGGTTCACTTACAAAGCTGAAATACTGGAAAAGTGCATATCGAATGTAGAAAAAAAAACTGTGAAAACAAAATTCAATGTTGAGTCATAAAAGAAACGTGTCGTATCCAAAGTCTAAGTCTCAATGAACTCCTAACAAACTTTAAACTGGGCTTAACTTTGATACATATTATAATTTGTATGGCAAACTAGAGAAAAGATTCTGAAAAATCACACAGAATATCAGTAAAATGTTCATCATGTATGTAGACTTGCTCCTAAAAAATAGTAAGACAATTTTATTTGCAAAAAAGTTCACCTAATAAGAAGTTCGCAAAAAACTACAATCAACAGTTTTCTTAGAATCAATAAAAAGTTAGTTTGAGTTGGTGTAGAATGTTTTTCTTTGGCCATAATTAAAAGTTTAATTTTTAAGAAAATGAATCCCATGTTTTGCAGCACCAAATCAGAGAGAGTTTGAAGATAAATTTGAATCTTGAATAATTTCCCATACTTCCAGCCTTGTCAAAGCTTGAACAGATCCCGGCAAGCAGTCCCGTTGAACACCTCTTTGTTACTTTTTGATTTATTTATTCATTCAAAAACTACCTAACATAAAAAAACATCAAAATCAACAGCCCAACATCAATGATTTTTTTTTATTTTATTATCATTTGCTGCAGTGTTTCAGTTAAGTGCTCAATAAGAAAGAATTCACACCATAAATGCTCACTCATTACCAAATCAACCAACAGAACAATGTTTACGTTGATATTTCGTCAACAATAAACCACTTCGTTGACGTCGCGTCGCGTCTTTTTGTTTTCATCAGAGACATGAAGAAAATAAATATTTTGCAACTTGCTGTCTCCACAAAATTCTCTTACACAATCTAAATGATTTGGAGCAAACAATAATGGAAAACCTCAACCCAACCAAACCAAGACAGCTCAATGTCTGACCAAAAAATAAAAGACTCACTTTTATAAACAACTCATATACACACAACAAAAAAGATATATCTTAATCGAAGCACTTCATCTCTTTGGCATAACATATTCTCTGCGGTCTTCACACTTTTACCTTCGTTGTTGTTTAGCCGCAAACAGCCACGCCGACGACGACTATCTAAAGGACGGCAAAAAGGCTAAAAACAAAAACAAACTGCATAAAGCAAAAGCAAAAAATTCTGGTAATACTGTACGATAAACAGAACTGAAATCCATCACTCGATGTGCTTGTGTATTATGTATGCATATGCATACAGCAACAGCATACGTGTGCTTTATGCGCTCCAATAAAGTTGGCACCGCATTCCTCGAGTTCAGTTTGCAGTCGAGTTGAATAGACCCTAGATTCGTTGCACCAACGCGATGACTAGATGCTGATGATGATGGCGGTGATGATGAGGCTGACGGTGAATGCACCACCACTACAACGACGCACTCTTGATGGCGCTCCCTGCAATCTATTTTTTGCATAATATCTCAAGGTGAATGCATTTGATGAAGAAGTAGATACTGAACTGAATGTATCTTTTGAATAAAATGAAGTTTGTCATCTTCCTCCCTCCTCCTCCACATTCTCACACAGACTCACTCAATTTAGATTCGCTTCCCACCTTTAGTAACTCAAGCGAAGAGTAATCGGAAAAGAATTTCTGTTCTCTTTTTGCTGTAGCTGTTGCTGGTGGTGCGTTTACCGTCGATAAGGAATGCATTTTCTAGAATTCGTTCCGTATTTGAATTCCAAAAGCGATCGTTTTACTGTAAACACCCTGCCCCCATAAACGTGTATCTTTTGCCAGAGTATCTCTACTCGAATATCTATCTTGTGTCTGCAATTATTGACGATGACGGTAAATGACTTGTTGCGGTAGTTACACATATGTGTGCAGAATATGTAAACCTTTGGTATGTAGATGTAGAGCAGCCAGACACGTACCAGCTCTGATGACCGGCTTGACCGCATGGTTAATGGTCTGGCGATTGATGTGACATAATCTCAGCGGACAGAGTGAAAGACGCAAATCACATGATACCATACCTTACCAGTGGCAAACCTTAACATAAGACAGAGAGCAATTTTACGTGGAATGTTTAATTACAGACATGCCATTTAAAGAACAATAGATTTAGTGTGACACAGTAATCTGGGAGGGCTTGTCTGGTTTGGTAAAATAAGTGGTGTTTATAAATAAAAATGGCAAATAGCAAGATGGAAAGAGTCGTGAGCGTTTTGTTTTTCAATTTGCACTTACGCAAAGAGTCGTTCACAATTACTGTCGCAGACATTGATTCAATGAAGAAATAAATGCACGAGCAACAAGGCATATTTCGATGCGATAAAAACAGGATGTTTTCAAACTTTTGATGCGTTGAGAGATGCTCGCAGCAATCCGTAGAAAGGGAAAAAAGGATTTTGTGAGATCTCAGGTGATTTTTTAAACAAATTGAGTACAGCGATGAATGTTCTTTTCTCTGTGATGTTTTTAAAATACTAACTGAAGCACTCAGACCTAAATACCAAACCATTGGTCGTACAAACAGCAACTATTATTCGTAGATTTTCAGATTTTCGTAGAAAGGCCAGAAGATGCTGCCAAGAAAGGAGTCAAAGCTACCAGCTCCCAACAAATATGCACAGACAGAGTTTGTGTTACCTGATTCAAAAAAATGGAGGACAGTCACAGAAGAAGTGCTCTGCGGTGGCATCACTCTCTCACACAGGATTAACACATAGTGAAGCATCACTTATTTCAAGCACGTTTAAGTACAGGGTTTTCCATTAAGAGCTATCCAATTTATTTTTTAAATAAAAACGCCAGCCATTTGAGATATCAAAAAAACATTTATTTCATATTAAAGTACACCCAATACCATTACGAATGGAACTCTATTTCGTTCATATGTCCTCCACGGGCGCGCTTGCAGCGATCGATACGTTGAACCCAATTTTCGACCACTCTCTCGCACATATCCACCGGTATTACGGCAATTTCGAGTTCAATATTGGCTTGAAGCTCCTCCAAAGTCTCTGGCCTGTTGGCGTAGACCAACGACTTGACATAGCCCCAAAGAAAGAAATCCAAAGGTGTCAAATCACACGAGCGCGGCGGCCAATTGATCGACCCATTTCTTGAGATAACACGTTGACCAAATTTCCTCTTCAAAATGTTGATGGTTGCACGAGCTGTATGGGCTGTAGCTCCATCCTGCTGAAACCACATGTCACTAATATCCATTCCACGCAACTGACGCCAAAAAAACGCCACAATGTGGTTTGTGCGATGCCCAATTCCTGTGAACGACGTGGAATTGACTGATTTGGGTCGTTCTGAACGGATGCACTTACGGCCGCGATATTTTCAGCACTCCGTACTAATCTTTGTCTCACTGGCACGGGAACATTGTGCAGCGAAAACGTGGATTCAAATTTGTGCACTAAACTAAGAATTGCGTTACGGGTGGGACGATTATAACGACCAAAAATCGGAGTTAGCGCTCTTAAAGTTGCACCGACTAACTCAAAATTTTGATAGTACGCTTTAATAATTTGGAAACGTTGTTGATTCGTGTAACTCACCATGATGAAATGGTAGACCTTAATGAGCAATCTGACGTTTACAGAATGTCAAAAGACCTTAAGGGCGCGTTTACATTAAAGAAACAAAATGGATAGTCCCCAATGGAAAACCTGTTACATGGCAAAAGGGAAGTTTTCAAGGCAGAGCAAATAAGTTGCAGCTTGTTAGGGAGTATACGTTGTCTATTAGCATCCAACGAGCTATCTACGGTTGTGCTATTGTACGATCCAATGATTGATGGAGACCCTCAATGATGCACTCGGTAGACCAAGCACTGGTTCAGCTGTCGTTGGGAAGCATACATCCAACGAGGCACGCCATTGTTCTCTTGAAAGTTCGTTGATGGTTCATCCGAATCATCCAACCGATCTTATGTTGGGAACATGGAAATTTCAAATGAGATATTCATATTAAGGCACATCCAGAATGTAAAAAAAATCACCTTTATTTTCGTTCTTTTTTCAGTCAAAATAGAAAATCGAAAGCCGAGTTTGATTTCCCTTCAAAAATCAGCGTAAACGTAATACTTACTTACTTATTTACTTAGGTGGGCATTACAGTTCGGGGTGATCCTGGGCCTCAACCAACATCCTTCTATAACGACTTCGATTTCGGGCGAGCTCTCTCCAGTTTCGCACTCCAAGTCGGTTGAGGTCTTCGTCCACTTGATTGCGCCACCTTAGACGAGGTCTTCCCCTTCCGCGATTTCCCTGCAATGTGCTTTCGAACACCCGACGAGCCGGAGCGTTTGCGTCCATCCGCTCTACATGGCCCAACCATCGTAGCCTCGCGTAATCGTAATAAGCTTCAAAAATCGGGCAACTTGCAGTTGATGGTGTTTTCCGGATCGCTGTTCATGGAAGACCTCAATGAAAACCCCGGCAGACAAAGCGTTGGTTCAGGAAATGAAAAAGCTACCTACAAGCCTTGCGCAGTGAGTTTATCAGCCATCTCGTTTCTAGCTGTACCGTGATGATGTCGAATTCAACTTTGAAGGGTAACAGGGACATAAAAGGCAACTAACTATACGACTTCTCATCTACGACCTGAAGGGATCAACAAAGTTATTCCTATCGCTGCATGTAAACTTTTGCTAAAGCAGGACGCTTCTGAGAAGATGAAACAAGACTCAAAGAATATTGTTTTCAAAATCACATTCACAGACGTCTTGCACTTTTGAAAAATGAATAATTAAATAGGGAAGTTCAACAGAGCGGGGAGCACCGGGTATGGCAAGTTTTCACAACTATTGCCTTTGTGAAGGAATGGAGGGGACCTATAAACCTGAGAAAGAGCTTTTCATCGCAATGATTTACCATCGGATGACTTGCCAGTTCCTCGCAAAAGGCAATTACCTTGGAAAAACATTTTTGTTTTCTGTTGAGATTCAAACCACGAACCTCCTGCGTATTAGGTAGACATTCTTACCAATACGCCACGGGAAGCATGTATTACTGTCCTTGATGTTTTTCTCATCGACTGCTTTCATTTGAAAAGCTGCTAAATGTCAGAGTTCAATTTTTGCTCTAGACCCATTTCATTTCAGCGCTGTAAGTCACCAATTTTGAATTTATTTCGCCTCCAAAACTACTAGGTCACGAGTCATGTATCTTCTTTAATTAAAACGCAAAGGCATAAGCACTATATCAACTGTCGGCTAATATGGCAACACACAGTCACTTTGCCATAATCGAGTTACGATTGATTTTCCCATAAGCCCAGTGAGACAACTTATCAGTTTTCAATTCGTTTTCTAATTCCCACGTTAAATGCTTCAGTAGCAATTAATAAGCGCGCCACCGTGAGTAAATTGCTAAAACAAAACACAAAAATTCTGACAAATAAAATTGATTTTGTCTTTCTTTTTTTTCATTTTCCTTTAATCATTTAATTCAATTCAATTCAATTCACATCGTTACACTCACGTTCATCCGATAGCTTTCAATGTAAAGGTCACAATCGCAGTGATGTTTGTATACAAAACAAGCAACAAGAACATTAAACTCCAATCGAAATTGAATTACGAACCTGAGCAGTGGAATTAAAACCTCATAATCCACCATAACTGAACATAGCTACCTTGACAGCCACCCAGGTTAGTAATTTTTTTTTTTAATGAAATTCTTGATCTCTATCACAGCACAGCATCGCGTTGTCGTGCATAGCGAGTTTTGTGATGTTTCTATTTTTGTATTTAGTGGTTTACAAGCCTTACTTTGACGCTGACGCCATATGCTTGTTAATCGAAAGCAAAACATAAAAAATGTTAAATTCTCAATGGAGAATATGAAATACAAAACCGCCAGCTATTATTAGATTTGAATTTTATTATTGTGAGTTGCGTTGTGATATAGAAACGATTACGAGCTGTCATATGACATGAGATTGATGAAGGTGGTGTACAAATAAAATGTTTTTTTTTTTTTGAAACCAAGGAAGCGTTTTTGTTAATAATTGGAAACATTTATCCGATGAACCTTGTTCAATGCAAATGCAAATGTAAAAAAGGTAAACACTGGAGTTCGTGTCATGTTAACTCAGAGATTACAAATTTTACATCGAAATAAAAAAAATGGTACGCATACGCCAGAGTAAACTGTTTACATTTGAATTTTCACTAATTAGCATTTGAGCAAATAGCATAGCATTTGATGATTTTCAGTTTATACGTATTTTTTTTTTTAGAAAACTTTGGATATTTGGATTAATTATCATCCAGATAAATACGCCCTGTAGAATGGGATCAAAAATATGCGTCTGTCTCGCCAGAGTTTTGTTAGTTGGGTATGAAAATATTTTGATAGTATTTGAATATGTAAATGCTCGTATTATGGTAAAAAATATAGACAACGATATGTGAATTTCAGAGTAAGCAAGTATCTATTCTACGTGAGGTTTCAGAAAGAGCCATCAAAATTTATTCAATGAAAGTAGAATCTATCAACAATGCTATCACGTCATATGAATTTTCTACCTCATTTCACAAGATGCAAATTCTGTAAGAATATACTCAGCTGTTGACTTAAGCCCGTGGCAAGCCCGCACTGGTTTATTAAACAGCTGTACAATGTTTCGCAGTTAGCTGTCTAACACCTTGGCTTTCGTGGTACAGGAATGGAAATTATCACAGTTTCGTGTGGCTTCTCCTCTGGCTCAATCGCTTTGCTTAAGTCTTCTCAATGTCTTACTACCTTCATGAACTGGGACGTACAAATACTCGTAGTAAAATACGGCTGTCAAAAAATCCAGCCGAATTGGAATCCTCAAGCCAAAAGTTTTTAAAAAGATTTAATACATGTAAGACCTGAAGAAGCTGGTTCCGAAAACAATAAAAAAAGCCTAGAGACGGAAACAAACTCAATGATTTTGTAGTTCAGCTCGAACTTGCCAAAGAGCATTTTGTAAAGAGCGATAAGGACAATTGAATGCGTTGTCTTTTCGGATTGATAGAGTGAAACAGATCTGATGGTAACAATATCATTACGCCAAAAGACTTGGTGTGTTTTCCAATGATTTCTGCAGGAGCTGCATGGACGAAGAGGAGGAGGAAACCGTTCAACACCTACTTTGCTCATGCCCTGCACTACTTCATAGGAGGAAAACTCATCTCGATGAATTCTTCTTCGATGATACTAGCGACTTAGCTTACATAGACCCTAAAAGTCTTTCGAAATACATTAAAAGTTCCGCGTGGTTCGACTAGCAACTGATTAACCGACTAGTCCCGTAATGGAAGATTAATAAGTGATCAACTTGTTAATTTTACATCGGGTTTCTGAGATCAGTAGGTGATTAACTTGCTGATCTCTGTGGTATCACAATGGGCCCTTGCGGCCTTAGTGTGTCAGGCAATGTACTCATTGGCTGACAGCCACTTCCACCTAACCTAACCTAACAATATCTCTCCTCCCTTGATAAAGGGAAGAAGTTTTTTTTGTCAAAACGTTACAGTCACGTGTGGAATTTTAGGCCTCTTTCACACACATCGCACACTGACGAGAAGTTTACATTAAGTAAACCAAGAGGGCTGAGAAATTAAAATTTGGCACAAATCTTATTGATACCAATGATAATATATAGAAAAAGTTTGTAATGGACACGTCTACTTCTAGGTTTTTTTCTGTTGGAGGTTTTTAAAATATTATCTGGAGCACTCAATCTTAAATGGTGGTACATTGTACAATCAGATAGTAACCTTTTTGCTTTAACTTTCCAGATATTCGCAGAAAAGCCAAAAGACGCTTCCATGAGAAGGTGCATAAGCTTTTAAGTTTACGAATGATACATTTCCTTTAAATTAAAATTAAGATATACTATTTTTGAAGTCTTTACGGTTAAATTCCATACACGGTTTCTATCCATGAGCCGTTCTTTCATAAAAAAAACTTATGAAAGTTCTTGAGGATTTCACATTAGACGTAGACGAACTTTTCCCGCAAGGACGATTTCATACAACGTTCCGCCAAATACTTCCAGGCTAAGAATTCGTTGCAAAACGTTGGTTTTTCACGAAAAGTTTAGAAACTTGCCTCGGTTTTTGGAGCGTAATTTCGACTATTTTCTTGGCATTCTTCGTACCACTAGACCAAAAAATAAAAATGACAAAACCTTTTTGGAGAGAAGTCTCAATCAAGTTCTAACTTTTCTTTTATAGTTCGTCGATAGATTTTTACTAATATATAGAAAAAATACATGATTTAATCTTTGAAGATATTTGGGAAATACGAGGGTGGATTGATAAGTTTCCGGCCTGACCAAGAAAAACAACGTTTTTAAGATTTTTGTTTTATTTCTCAACATAATCTCTTCCAAGGCTGATACATTTCTCATAGCGGTGTTCTAGTCTAATGATGCCATCTCTATAGACTGATTCGTCGTCAAGCTCCTCAAAATACCCATTTATAGCTTCGATTACTTCTTTATTGTCCGCAAATCTCTTACCACCAAGCCATTTTTTGAGATTAGGAAACAGATAATAGTCACTCGGGGCTAGATCTGGAGAGTAGGGAGGGTGCGGCATCAAGTCAAACTTCAGATCGTTGATTTAAGCCATCGCATTGATTGACTTGTGCGCTGGTGCGTTATCGTGATGAAACAATATTCTTTTCTTCGCCAGATGAGGTCGTTTAATTTTCACCTCGTGGCTCAAACGTTGCAATAAGTCTGCGTGGTATTGACCAGTGATAGTTTTACCCTTTTCAAGGTAATCAATGGATGGATTTTTTCGATCATATCTGCAGTTATGACCTCAACAGGGCGTCCTGAGCGAGGCTCATCAGAGGTGCTCACACGACCCTTTTTAAACACGGAAACCCACTGCTTAATGGTTGAATATGATGGGGAGGATGTCCCCAGTGTTGAGTCCATCTCTTCTTTGATTTCCTTCGGCTTTAACCCCTTCAAATAGAAGTATTTGATGACAGCACGATTTTCCAGCTTTTCCTATTTTAAGAAAAACACAGAGGCGTCTTGTTCAGTGTGCTCTTAAACCTAAAATAACATGGCAATCGGGCTGAAACTATAGCTATAAGCTATCTAAGGATGGTACTATAGAACGCCACCTCAAGGTAGGCCTAGTGGCGTCATCACTTGGTCAGGCCGGAAACTCGTCATCACGAGGGTCGAAATCCCGACCCCCAAAATACCGACTCCCAAAAAACATTCGGCCCTATCGTGGTTACCGTCGGAGTGGAGTTTTCTCCGCAACGCATCTTTTCTCGGAGATACAATTTTGCTTCGAAGTAGTAGAAATTTTTCACAAATGCGGCAATGCATTGCATTCCCAAAACTAAAATCTCCGCAACAAAAACTTATCGGATCGTCCGATCGGAGAACTACCACGAAGCAAATTGTCTCCGATTGGAGAGAATTCCGCTCCGACGGTTACCACGATAGGGCCGATTGTTTGAGAAAGATTTGACAGAAGGCTTTTCGAGTCTTTGAAGATAATAGCTCCAAATTCTCGCGAATTTGAAGAAATTATTTTCAAAGACTCGAAAAGCCTTCTGTCAAATCTTTCTCAAACAATGTTTTTTGGGAGTCGGGATTTCGACCCCAACCCGCACAGACCGCAACTAAAGGAGGGTAGTTTTGATTATGTTCAAGTGAACTGGGTCTGCATGCATTAATTTCATTTTATTTACTTGGTTGACGGTTCGGTTTTTTTCTTCGGTTTGCCAACTCGGTTCGAAAAATGTAAGCCGAGTCAACTCGGTTTGGGATCAACTCGGTTTGACTCGGTTTATGAAACCGAGTTGACACAGCAGTATCTTTCACAAAAGCCATTTCTAAAAGATCTAATCCACGATAAAAGAAAAACGTTGTTTTTCAAAAAGTAAGGCTTTTAAATCATAATTAAAAAAAAAAAACTTATTTCGTCAAGATATGCTTTCAGACTAACAGTGGCCTCTTTATGCCAAATGCTCCTTCTGTCATTGAAACATTCTAAGAATTTCCTTATCTTTTTGCTGTTTATTGAACAGACAAAAAGGGGTTCAATGTTTTTTAGTCTCTGTTTACATATGAACTATCGCAATCAATTCAAAATCTTTTGCTTTGTTAAGAAAAAACAAAACTTACAGCTGTGTTCACACAACTGTGCAAATACCATTTGCCGCAATTTGACACAATTCACTGAGTTAAACAACGACATATCAAATCATTGCCAAAACAAATTTTCCTCCCCATTTACTACGTTTTTACAAAAAGTTAAAAAAAAAAAGTAAATCATTGAATCATACACTCTGCACTACTAACCTCAAAATGTTCGGATGTGATAATTTATTAAGAAGTTGTACTTCTCTCAGCATATTTGGTCGATTTGCACGTAATTGATTCATTTTTAGTACCATTACTTGTCCAGTCGTACGGTGTGTGACCTGCAATGAAAAAAAAAATATATGCTATAAAAATGTTTTCAAATAAATTGGAACAAACGCAGTATGACACTAAGTCACATAAATTTAACAAATCTAGTTCATCTCCAAATGAAACAAACTTAACAAAAAAAAGTCATTCAATCTGCAGATGAACAGAACATTTCAAACTTGTTTCGAAGTTCATCGATTCAAAACATTTCACAGAAAAAAAAGAAAAAATAGAAAAAAAGTATCAGCAGCCAAGTTGTCTCCTCCTACCACTTGTTTATCTAAAAATACATTCCATACGAAATATTGATTTTATATCCTCTTGTCAATGAAATATCAATGTTGCCAGCTGTGGTTTTTTTTTTTTTTTGGTAAGAGACAAAACATATCTGGTTCAACCTTCGACAAGGCGAAGGATTTTCTGTATGAAAAAGTTTTACAAGTGATAGGCGGTCAGGGGGATCTTTTGTTATGACATATCACATGCTTCGAGTGGGGTTTACTTTTATCGAGATTACAGTAAGTTCTTTACATACTTTTCTATGGCTCATTGCTGCTTTCTGGCTCGGAAAATAACGATATCTTTTTTTTTGCAGTTTGTACGAGTAATGCACTGGCGCCATAGTGGCGCCGTTTTTGGCATAGGAATTGTGTTTTTAGAAATGCATCCATTTTATTTAGTTGGGTATGGTCATGGACACTGCAGTGACTTACAAGAGGCTCTTGAAACACATAAGAGAAAGAGGAAAATATGTGAACTTAATAATAATCTTTTCTCTCAGGAAAAAAGATATATTTACAATAACCCCCGATGGTCGTTTGTTTCAACATAACAAATTCTTAGGCACGTATCAATAATGTTCCCTTAATGAAGTTCATTTTCCCTTCACAAATATTGGCCCTACACAGCTTTGTATTAATGCCCACCGAAACGTATTCATTTGCCATAAGCTAATTGCATTCGGCATTGAATTATTCACTTAGAGCTTACAGCTTATATTGTTCTCAATACCAAATGACCACAAGGTGAAGCAAAGAGGCGCCTATCCAATTACATTGGCACCAACATGAGTTATTGTCACATCGTTTAGCATTCAAGTCAATTGCGATACCCATACGACAACAAATAAGGAAAACACAAATGTAATTGGATTTCACAAAACGCTTTTCCTCGATCATTCTCTCCACCTGTGCTCACACTACCTTACCTCAATACTTTACGTTCGAGTAAAAATCATAAGTTCGTGCATCATAAGCAATAAAAATAAAAAATTCTATCAGCGCAACTATCTTTAATCGACTTGATCAGCAACATTTTCATTTAAGGCTGAAAGTAGTCTAGAGTAGCTTCGTAAAAAAAAAAAAATAATAACCGCAGCGTGTATGCCATACGTTAAGATACTACAAATACACCTTCAATTCCAGCTGCAAAAAATACAGGTAACCCCAAGCTGTGGCAGGATTTATGGCAAGTCTTGGGCAACATGTTGCTTCTACTGAACGATAATTAAATTAACCTCTTAGCACACATGTTCAAAACTTCGCACTTAGATCCTTAATAATAAAACCAAAAAATAAAAATATGGCTTCTCGTGTACAAAGTTTCGATTCAGATTAAAATGTTGTCAGCAAAACTAGATTTAGTAGGTGAGATGTATGGCGATACTTAATTCTGCTGATGTTGGGATGGAACCACAGCGAACTTGTAATGCGATTATTTGCATGTTTTGTGGTCACTGATTTATTTATTTTTTTCTCAATACCGTGTACCTATAACCAACAGCCAACAAGATAAGTTTTGGTAATGTTTTAAATGAAGGTAATTCAATAACTTAATTAGCAGGTCAGTAGTCATTATGAAAACGTACACAGAATTGAAAACAAATTGGAATCTGTTTGAGTAGGAAGTGTATTGAGTTTCAGACATCAGTAAAGCTCTAATACAATTATGAAAGTTTAGATGGGACATAATGGCAGTTTTAAATTAATTATACAATGACGTCTAGTTTTTGCTTTTACTCTATTTACAAATACACCAACACTTCTTCTTGCTTTAAATAATTGGTTTTAATGAGTGATGCCTTCAGAGTTTATTTCATTACTATGGTGAAAATTTCATCAAAGACTTAGTCCTAAGTTGTTGTTAGTAAATCTATGAGAGTAAATGTTAAAAATATGTTTTATAAGTCAAAATGGAAGAGAAGATTAATCTGCCAAGTAGTGTATTTTTAAGTAAAGAATACAATTGCAAAACAAAATCAGGGGGTGGGTCACTTGGCGCAGATTATCCCAGTCCTGCTTGAACGAAAACTTCTTAGAGGCTCAAGTTCAGGCAGAAAATGAAGAAAGATGAGAAATCCTCGGACATTTTAAAAGAAAACTTCTCAGAGCCTCAGGTTCAGTCAGAACTGTGGAGCACGCGTCAGCCTTGAATTAAGAAGATTAACATAACATTGACACCAAAAAATGTATATTTCGCTATTGGTTAAATTCATTAATTTCATTCCGTCATTTAGATTACCAGAAAAAAAATTTTCAAGTACCTAAGATATAGAACATCAATTTCATCAGTAGCATCAAAATTATTAGTGATATTGGATAAGTCTACACGTGTGATACTTGTGAAAAGCTGCAGGGCAAAACACAACAACTTTCTGAATAAAAAAAACACAACAGAGCACACGGGGCATAACACAGTTCTCTCAACGATACCTTGTAAGGAAATAGAAAGGACCTACAATTTTTGTCGATTCCGAACGGCTAATCGAGGAAGCGCTTTCCATGGTATGAAATTACTATTGGAGAAATTGACAATTACTCGCGAAAAGCGATAAAAATAAAATTTAAATAAACAGCGTACAGCAACAGAGCGAGGAGCCTCCGTTCCTAGAGCATTTCTCACAACCATTGTCTTTACGACAGAATGGAGGGGAATCACAATTTTTTGCCGATTCCGAACCGCTAATTGAGGAAGCGCTTTTTATCGCAATGAATTTACAATCGGAGGACTTGCCAATTCTTTGCGAAAGGCGATATCCGTAACAAAACATGTTTGCTTGTGTTGCGATTCAAAATACGAACCTTCCGGTTTACAGGCAGACCTTCACGTAAAGGACACCACACGCGAAAGTCGATACCCCCTTAAAAAGTCGGAATCGAACATCGTACCCCTCATTGTATATTAATATAAAACGTATAGTAACACCATGACCTCTCTTGATGGTATAGCCATCTACCTGCTCGATTAAATGACTGCTCTTTTGAATCGGAAAAAAGTGAAGTGTAGAACTTTACTTTGCCTATATAACACCCAAGTGTACCACCAAAATAAATTTCAACAGAACCGCAAAATTCGTTAATCGAGCAAGTAGATGGCTATAGCATCGGGAAAGGTCATGGTGTTACTATACGTTTTATATACAATGGGTACATCACAAGCTACACGCTAACTATTACGCAACGGGCAAGGCTTGAATACTCCTAATTTAAAAAAAAAAGTCAGCGTCATGATTCTTGTTCTTTGATAAGTTTTCGTGAAGCCCTCAATCTGCAAGAGTTCAAAGTATACCATTTTTAATTATATTTTATGATTCAATCAAATAGGCCAATCACAATAGGCCTTTGTTACCATTTTAAACTTCATTTCGTTTTTTTTGCAAAATTTGTTTTGAATTCTTTCATCTATTTTCGTTAGCAAACAAAAATCGTCGAGCTCTTAAAACACGTCTAACTTAAGCGGCTGACACAGACAAAGTAAGCAATGAATATAGCTGAGTGAGAAGTTTATCATACTTCAGGAGCATGTATACCAACGTAATAAAAAAAATTTGACACTTCAAAACCCGCTAAATTTTGATAGTGAGGAACATACTTTGAGTCTTTTGATGTTGAACTTAAACTTTTTGATTTTACGTACTTACTTATGAGGTCGATACAGTTCGGGGTGAACCTGAGTCTTTACCAACATCTTTCGGCAACAAACTCGGTTTCGGGGTAGCTCTATCCAGTTGAAGTCTTCATTATTGCGCCACCTAAGGCGAGGTCTTCCCATTCCGTGCAATTTCTGATGTCATGTGCTTTCGAGAGCTAAAGCGTTGATGTCCATCCGCTCTACATGGCCCAGTTATTTAAGCCTAGAGGTGCGTACTCTTCTAGCTATGTCCACGTCGCTGTACAGCTCATATAGCGCGTTGTTGAATCTTCTTCTCCACAGATTGTCTTCACATACAAGACAAAAGATTTTGTATTAAGTTTTTTTCCTTTTGAAAACAAAGGATTTTTCCAAATGCATCCTTAAAATTTTGTGGACTCACTTTTAGTAGTTTTGATCCAATTTCTCCTGGATCTCGAAAAATAGTTGACTCAATGTGGCATGAAAGACTTTCTCACAAACACCTCGTTTTAAAATTTCCAACCTTACGTAGTTGAAATAAAATCGTCCTTTCGTTCTAAACGTACTTTCAAAGGTTCTGTAAATAAATTGGTATTCCGATGTAATTAAAGTTGCTGCAGGTGGTGTACCCAAAGGATCACTCGTTGGTCCGTTACTGTTTGTGATGTACAACACTCAACAGAGTCTTTACGGGTGATACTTGCATTTACTAGTTCAATTGAATAGCTTAATTGAATTTTATGTGCGACCCGCATTGAATTGTGTTCAATCACGTTGCGATGATTGGGATATAATAATAATTCATTAGAAAAAGGAAAGCCAAGTAAGAGGCCTCAATTGAACTGATTGAAAATGGAGGGGCCAAGTACCTTGGAGTACATCCGGGCAAAACTCTGACCTTCAGATTGCATATTCAACGAACACTGAACAAATTTAATATTGCGATAATAACTTTATAAAATGGTTTTCTCGTCGCGTAGGCAGCAGTTCTTATTCCCCGAAACAGAAATGCTTCTTCAACAACAGAAAACTAATTTCTTAGTTTTGTTCCACATGAGAAAGGACTCGTATTTTTTGTACATAGATTAGAACACTAATCTTCTTAAAAAAATTATACCGACATTAAAATTTTTACTCCATCATTCTGTTCCTAATCTGTGCAAAAGTTAAAAGCATTTTTTTTTTTCAATTTTCCTACAACACTTCCACGTACCTCGTGTAAAAAGCATTTACTTGTTAAGCTCTTGTGTTCACGTTTTGATAAGAAATATTCACATTTCCAGTTTTACGTAGAGGCATGTAGGATTGGCCATCGAAACACGTATCATTCATACTTGAACTTTTACCTTCGAAGTAGTAATTACCCACACCTTGCTATCTTTATTGCTGTCTCAAGCAAATTCAAATCACAACTAGCAACAAACCATTAGCCATTAATCCAAAACACGCCTTGCGAACAAATTTATTTTTCATTCATGAAAATGTTACCATTCCTATTCAAAAGAAGAAACAGTCATTTACGTTCTGAGCGGACTGTTGGGGGGCGGGCAACAGAAAAAATCTCTCTCATTTACTCAAAAAGTCATAACCCATTTAGCACGTCCGGCCCTACTAACTATCACAACACGGCAGAATCAATTTCAATTTATTTTACAATACACAATACCTTAACGAAGAAGGCTAACGATATTTTGAAGTATCTACTCTGCATCTACGTGTGATGTTTTGTAATTTAGATATCCTGCGAATAGAAAACCTTCTCTTTGATTCTTTTGTTCAGATTGATTACTTCGAGTCTTGCTTTGTGTTGCGGACTAAAAGGATTTCGCTGGAACTCATATTGTCGAAACATATAGCTAGTCATTCCGGAAGCATGTGCCAGGTTCAGAGTATAGTCATAGTCATTGTTCTGAAACATACACACAATCGTATACATACGGGACAAATAAAAACGAATCACCCCCATGAGTGCATTTATATTGACTTCCACCAAAATAAAAGGCAATGATGGAGGTTATTGTAAGCAGGGTATGTGTTTTGTTGTTTTGGTATATGATGTTTAAATGTTGGCTGCCAGCAGCCGTCAGCTGTGGTCACTTCCGTGAGATTTATATTTTTAAATTAATTTAACGGCAAAGAAAAAAGAAGGCCGACTCAAATGTGGAAGGGTGCTGCTAGTGCTGATGGTGCTGATGGTGCATGCAACATTAATCGGCGCAGCGGGGGTGGATATGCTGTGTTTAGTCTCGGTGGTGGTGGCCATGGGGATTATTTTACTCGATATGAGTAATCCCAAAAAAACAAAAATTACCAAAGAGTGGGTACAACGTCAACGACGACGTCTGGCATGTGTCGCAGATTACACATGGTGGTGGTTTTATTAAATCCAATAAACGGAATTGGGGAAGATGATATACTTAAATTGCATAGGCTTAAGTGCGCTTAAAATGCTGGAAGTGATTAGTTTAACAAGGGCATGTGGTTTTTAGCGTTTCTATTGTTATCGATGGCAGTCGAGGTTAATTGGAGTTGTATTTCAGTCGGATTTAAAGAACAATATCAATTAACGGGAAAACACAAAAAGAAAGACGGCGAGATTAGTGCACGAGTTCTTTGATGTATGTGTAGCTTGAAACAGTAGGTTGATACGAGTTGGAAACACTCGTACGATGTTTGTATGAATGAAGCAAGTCAAAACGAACTTTTTGAAAGAAAAGAGCAAACCAACAAAGGTTTTCTGATAGTCAATGATCGGTGACTTGAAGCCTTTACCAGAGATGTGCATTGTAAAAGTACTACGTTGGTTTATTTGAACTCCAGTTAGCTTATTAATTCGTAATCAAATAAAAATAGATAAACACAGTTAAGCTTGGGCCCAGGATCCAAGGCGTTGTTATGAAATTCAAAAGTTGAAAGGAGAAAGCCTTTAAAAGGTTACAAGTCCGATTTAGAGTGTAAAACTGGAAAGAGCTCGCCCGACTTTGAAGCCGTTATAGAAGGATGTTAGTTTAGGCCCAGTGTGATGTATGCAGTTGGCAGCACCATACACTTTTTACAGTAAAATACATTCCACAATTTGACGTTTGGATGACTGCCTTTTACATGAATTTTTCACTTCTCACCCAAACGCAAGGCAGAATAGTTTTCCTTAAATCAATTGTTACAATACAATAGTTTTTTAAAATAAGTTATCTTGTTAAATAAAATAAGTTTTAAAAAATACTAAGAATTGATCTTTGTTCAGTCTTGCGATATAACACCCACGTTCAGCTCGAACTGTAATGCCCACCTGCGATGGTTTGTTTGTCAACGTTTGTAAGCCGACCATTATTATAATTACTACAAAGGGGCCACTACGAGTCCTATGTAGGTTTTAAGTAAACTTTAAAACAAACTACAGTCAATAGGTTCAAGAGGTAAGGTTTTCTTGGCATTTTTACCTCAATTTAGCTATCTTTGGTGGGTGCAGAGACATTACGGGTAACTGCAAAGCCGTTGAACTCACCAGAAATGGAACTATCTTAACAATCTCACCAAACAGACCGAATATTGGGATATACTTCGCAGTGTGACAAGTCTTATGATCTTGGTAAGTCTGGATCCAAAACGGATCAGATGTTAGTTATAAGCAAATTGCACCTAGTTTTCGTAATAGGTGTTGTAACCGGGCACTGCCTTATAAGCTGACATGCCGCAAGGCTCCATAACCTATCCGCTCATTTGGACTTCAATTATTTAGCCATCTTTGGTGTCCTATTTTCAGGATGGCAAGAAGGTTTAACGTGTTAGAATTCGACCAAATTTAAAAGCCATTATAAAGTTACATCCACAAAAAATGAAACGAATGATGGTGAAATATTTGGATTGAATTTTCATAGCCTCCTTAGAACCTCTCCTCAAGTCCTTGAATTTCGATACAATTTGTTATTTGTCAGCGTTGTTTTGCTATTTTTTCATTTCAGCATCACTGGTTATGAGCTGTCAATCACACACGTTTCGTGTTTTGTACTACTGTCAAACATCTTCAGTTTGGTCTGTAATTGAAGCATAAATCATTTTACAAACGAACAGCGGTTGCAAATCCTTGAATTTTATTATCAAAATGTGTACTATGTTAAGAAAGTTAATTGCGCGCTTGTTGGACATTAAACTGCCCAGACGCTTAAGTGGAATGGCAAGTATGGAAAATATCGCAGCTATATTGATCAGTGTTAAGGTGCGTGTCCATCGCTTGTTAACTCTGGAGACTTTATCTAGGGTGCCTGTCAATTTGAGAATTAATTTTTTGAGACTTTACTATCGCGAGTAAATTTGTTAAGTTTATTGAGTTGATTTTCTAAGAGTACCTACTTTCATAACCGTGTCCACTTGATATTTTTTCCCTGCTAGTCGAAAATTTAAAGTGGTGAAGATGACATGTATTCTAACAAGCAAAGGATTGCAGCTGGTTTCATTATTCTGCCACTGCTCTCAAAAAAAGTTGTGAGTGAAACTGTCATAGCCAATTCGGTATGGGGCCTACCTTTACAACAGTGCTTCAAACTGAAGAACCCTATCAATTTAGAGAATTCATAAATAGTGTATGAAAACTTATGGGAAAATTGTTTGAATACTTCCTTTCTTTTGTTTCTGGTCTGAAATGGCTTGTCTTCCACAAAAACTTCAAAAGAATCATATTTGTCTACATGGTTCGTTTTAATCAGCCCAATCACAGATTCCATCGCAGAAAACTTCCACACGGAAAGCTAGGTTACGAACTACGAAAATTTGTGATCACAAAATCCGAATGGAATCGAAGAAAGCATTTCCAGTTGCCACACTAAATACCACCATGCTGGTTATCGAAATCAACTGTTTTACGCCAAATGTGCAAGATCATTCACATTTTTCTGCAAAACACAACTTCTTTCGTATATCTATTAAGACGACGATTTTACATTCCACTTGGATTTGGTGATACCGAATCTACGAATTTCGAAATTCGTTCCACTCCGAATGGATTATGTGATAGTTACATCGGGAAACTTCGGTAAACATCGGGCCTTTTTTTTGATTACGATGGAATCTGTGATAGGGCTGAAAACTATCCACTTTTTTCTTATGTTGACTCCCGAGAGCTACTCGCAAAATACGAAATCTGTTGGAATTCTGCGAGCCTTGTCGATAGTTTCAAATAAGTGTGTCTACTTGATAGTAACTCTCGATGTCGAGAGTAAGAAGTGAACTTTCCGCTAGCTACTCCCAACGTTGTATCATCTTTCTAGTTTGCTCTAGAGAGCGCCCTGTGAGCTACTAGAGTGGTCCTTAAAGTGGTTAGGTCGGAATTTTAATGAGTGCACCCCTCACAAATGTTGCAAATAAATAAAAAAAAAATTTCCCAAAATTTCACCCCCCTATCTCAATTTTAACACGTGCCGCCGGACCTGTACTTTTTTTCCATATAAATAACATGTGATTTTTCTTATGTTTTAGTTTTTTTTTAAGCATAATATGTACATATCACCAAAAAATTCGGTCACGATTTTTTTCTCATCGGAAAAAGTTCTACTTTTTTTTAAGAATTTTTCCAACTTCGAAAAACAAAATGGCGAAACAAATATGGCGGTCTGAAAAATTTAATTTTTTCGTAATTTTCGAATAATTTTGTTTCGCCATTTTGTTTTTCGAAGTTGGAAAAATTCTTAAAAAAAAGTAGAACTTTTTCCGATGAGAAAAAAATCGTGACCGAATTTTTTGGTGATATGTACATATTATGCTTAAAAAAAAACTAAAACATAAGAAAAATCACATGTTATTTATATGGAAAAAAAGTACAGGTCCGGCGGCACGTGTTAAAATTGAGATAGGGGGGTGAAATTTTGGGAAATTTTTTTTTTATTTATTTGCAACATTCGTGAGGGGTGCACTCATTAAAATTCCGACCTAACCACTTTAAGGACCACTCTAGTGAGCTACTCTCATTGTTTTTGCACTTAAGTGGACACGCACTTTTTGTGATAACTATAAATTATCCACTCGGCGCGATTGGGCCTCTGTTACGCTCCTTTCACATTACACGACTTCGCTCGTGCGGGAAAAAATCGCCCGATTTTTAATCGTGGTTTTGCTACTTTCACATTGAACGATAAAAATCGTACATTTTTATCAGTTCATCGGAACATTTGGTCTGGTCTGGATGAAAACTATGGATTCCCGTACGACTAAAGACCGTCTAGTGTGAAAGCGTACATTTGGTCACGTAGGCCACTGAGCTAGAGGGCGATACGGTAGCCGTGCGGTTCTAGTAGTACTGGACGGCTGCAACAGGATTACAAAACGTGCCGTGTTCTAATCGTGCAATGTAAAAGGTCTCGTACTCTTCAACAGTCGATCAAGAAAAATTGCCCGGGCGATTTTTTTCCGCACGAGCGAAATCGTGTAATGTGAAAGGAGCGTTACTCGACTTTTTCTGCGGAAAAGGAAGAGAGAATGGTTTCAACAATACGGTGCCATATGTCACACAGATTGGTTAACTATGGACTATAAACCAATAGATAGGCAAGTTTGGTGAAAAGATTGTGCCTTTAAAAGCCTGTAAACTATTTTTGTAGCACTGGACAACATTGAAGCTGTTATTCCTTAGATAACGAACAAAATGTTAGAAAGAGTAAGCCAAGATTAGACCAAGCGGATGGACCTTTTGAGGCGCAGCCACGGCCAATATTTGCACGAAAAAATCTTCAAACAATAAATTATACTCACCGTACTTCCGATTCAAATAAAGGTTTCATGCATTTTTCAGACTTTATTGCTAATTTTTATTTTTGCAACACCGATAGCCGTTAAAAATTTATTTTAAAATTTTTTATTTTAGTCTCAAGTCAAAATTATTTCAGTTTTAATCGAAACTCAAACTCAAAGATCTGAAGTTGCCAATGCCAAAACAATATAATCTTTTAAAGACAAAATGCAAAAACAAAAAAGGCTAATTCATGGCACTTCCAATGAAAAAAAGTCGTAAACAAAGCAAGTAATGCGCCGAAGTAATAAGAAATCGAAATAGTCGAAAATCAAAGTAAAAGAGAAACAAAACGGGTATTGCGAAGTAAACAAAATCTTTGCGACAAAGACCAAATAACAAAATGAGAAGAAAACAATACGTACCCAGGTTCAAGCCAACTTCTAGTACAGCAAACTTTACAAATTTCAGAAAACTTCAAAAACAAACGTTTTCTTCAACACATAGTAAGTTAAAATAAATGACATTCAGAATTTGTTTTTGTTTTTTGAACCAAATGCGATTTACTTATGCAGTAAACAAACCAGTCCCGCAAAACAATTTGCATGAATTAAATGAGATTCATGGGACAATAAAGTTGTTTATTTCCAAAAGTTTTGCAACTTAGTTCAGTAGCACACTACATCTTCAGCAGCATCTTCCATATAACTCCAACAGCTTTTGCGGATGAGCGCGTATACTAAGTTTCAATTCAAACTTAACTTCGCTTAGACTGCCCAAAGATACAAGTATATAATTATAAGGTTCGTATTTGTTTCGCCAGCCTCTAGGGTCTAGGTAAACATTCCAAAAGTTAACATTATCCAATAATGAATGGTGTTTTTCTTTATTTAATGTGACAGCTCTATGATTTTGTGGGAACAGCAATTAATTACCTTAATTAAGCTACGCAGCTAATTCAAATAACCACCAAAGACTTGATTCTAAGATATAGATTCAAACAGGTTTATTGCCTTATCGGCATCAGAAGCAAATACCAATCCCACGCCACAACTAAATGCTAATGAACTTCTGACGTCGCGTCGTATTTCTTTTGCCTTTCGTCTCACGCCCTACACTAAAAATCAAGTCAATTTTCATGGTCAAATCCAATGAGGAAATGTTGTAGGACAAAATTTGTTTGAAATTGTAAGAGCAGACAAAGTTGCTAGACCAGAAAGAAAGAATCGCAAGTCTAATTTTGTAATACGAAACCAAAACATCTTTTCCCACACTAGCTGCACCCTCTCTAAGTAGGTACAAGCCCCATTCTTCTGTAAACACAATTCGCTAGTTGTTTCGCAAAAGAAAAAACATATCCATTCAACCATCGCAATCATAACCACCCACACCCTACTTTCGGTTAAAGTTAAAGCAAGAGTATAAAAATCGTCACATTTCTGCATTTATTCTTGCACATTATTATACCGACCACACGTGACTAAGCAGTGACGCCGCCGCCGCGCCGCCGCACCGGTCGCAACAACAACATCAACATTTTGTGGACTTTGGACCACTGTAAACCTACACTTACTACTTCCACTACCATGGCAACATGTTGCAAAAGAAAAACATCAAAAATTAAACATCGCTTCGTTTTGTGTTTCCCTTATAACTACCTACCTACTCAACTACAAAGTAAGCAACTCAATGAAGATGTTGATTTGTTGCGTCAATAATTATTAGCGAACACAGGTTGATTGCATTAAATTAAAGAAAATGTTTTCATTTATAAAAAGGTAAACGGTCCAACGGTTCTTCTGAGATACAAGTTGGACATTGTCGCTAGCGTCAATGGGTAGGCGATGGTCTCAAGAAAAAAAAAGCAATATCTTGCGACGGAATTCAAAAGAATTACACGACAACGACCGGCAACAACACGTCGAGTAAGACGCCGACCAACGACAACGACGCCAACATGCTCTGTGCTGGATTTTTCCTCAATGAAAATATCACTTGAGCGGAAAATTATTTGCACGACAGTAAATTTTTCCATGTAAGAGACTCTTGTAGACAACACACCACACAATTAATGACTGTAAATTGCTGTGAATTTATTATATTTGCCAGACTTTTGAGCAGGCGATGAGTTTTGATACCTAGTTGGGGAGTTTATTTCCAAATTTGTGAGAATTTCTTGTTTTGCATTTCAGTTTTGAAAGTTTCATCAACTCACATAAACTTTTAATTCAAATGACTGGGGCACGTAGATTTGAACTGTAGAAAGATAAATCCCAGGGTAGTGTTGAGTATGAATCGTTGGCAGTTAGTTTATTGGTGAGCTTGTTCATATGAAATAGGAGAGAATTGAAGTGGTTTTATTTAAAGCAACATTAATGCCAGGATATGGAATGGAAATATGTTAAGTGTAATGCGTAATCGTAAAGGTGCATCCACACTATGTCGGCCGGGAATCGGATCCATTTCGGTTCCAATTATTCGAGACGGCTTTTAGTAAGTAGGAATGCCAATCAGGACCTCCAAACTTATTCGGTATTGGCAATCGACACGTTCGAATTGATGCTGGTGCCTGTGCGGCATAGTGTGGACTAACCGTAATGCATTTTAATTTCACATATTATTTATTTATTGGACATAACTAGAGGTTGGGTGTTGGCGATTTAGTTTGCAGTTAGCTCACTTTCGGTGTTTAATCTAAGCGATTGAAAAAATAAGTCTATGTTCCTTTGTTTACAATTAAGTTTTATTTATCAGATAACTCCATTAAAACGTTGCTCATAGACAAAATCTTCACTGAGCACATCTACTTTCCAATACCTTTTCAAAAATGTAACATTCATGTTACTTAACACCATACAAAACAAATAAAAGGGTTTCAAAGAAAAGTAAAATGGCGTCAAAATTTTCTGCTTAGCTTTTAAATGAGTTCAAAAATTTTTAACTTTTGTTTCAATCAGTAAGTAGCAAAGTTTTTTCGTTAGAAACATTTTCCAAGAAAGATGTCACCTTTATTTACACTGATCAATCATTTTTTTAGCATGTACGCCTGTTGACCCACAGATTCGTAGCTCGAGTCCCAATATAGGCAAAATGTTTTTCGACGGGTATCGCCTGTAGCGAGGAATTGTCCTCAGTTACTAAAATTATTGCTAGGAAAAGCAATTTCTCGATTAGCCTTTCGAAATCGGTGGAAAATTGTAGGTCCCCTCCATTCCCTCCCAAGGCATGGTTGTGAGAAATGCGCTAGGCCCTCGAGCTTCACACTCTGTTGCGCCACCCTATTTATTTATGTAAGTCGAAGGAAGCCGAATTTTGATTTCTTAAAATTCTTGTAAATGGTTTTTCAATTGGCGCGGGTAGAGTTTGGCGGCCCGTGGCGGCCACTTTGTTTTGGTGACAATTGTCAAATCTTTTGCTTAGTATTCAGTTGCTTATGCCAAATCACCATGGCAAAGTTCATGACCATAGACAACGTCGTTTGTTCGCTGCCTGGGCATCGAATCGTTTGGAAGAGGATCCCAAATTCGGGCGAAAAATCATATTTAGCGACGAGGCGAATTTTTGGATGAATGGCTTTGTTATAACAAACAAAATTGCTGTATATGGGAAGACACAAACCCACACTAGGTTCACCAGGTGGTAATGCATCCTCAAAAAGTAACGGTTTGGTGTGGATTTTGCCGGCGGCGTCATTGGTCCGTATTTTTTCGAAAACGACGTTGGTGAGGCGGTCACTGTCAACGGCGAGCGCTACAGAACGATGATAACCAATTTTTTATGGCCCACATTGAACCATATGGACCTAGACGACATGTGGTTCCAGCAGGATGGCGCTACGTGCCACACAGCGGACGCCACGATTGACATTCTGCATGAGCGATTTGAGACTAAGGTTATCTCTCGCAGGGGTGATGTGAATTGGCCACCAAGGTCATGCGATTTAACCCCGTTAGACTTTTTCTTGTGGGATTTTTTGAAGTCGCAGGTCTATGCAAATAAACCACAATCCACCGATGCTCTGAAGGCGAACATAACACATGCCATCGCTCAAATTCAGGAGGATCTATGCGGAAGAGTCATTGAAAATTGGACCATCGGATCCGTGCCACTGTGAAAAGCCGTGGCGGGCATTTGAATGATGTCATCTTCCATACTTAATGGCATATATGGGCCTTTTAAATAAATAAAAAAAAAAATTGTTGATACCTCATACGCAGCTTGTTTAATTTCGTTTCAAAATCTTCCCGCCCTTATTGAAAAACCCTTTACTTTTGTGCCTCAACCAACATCTTTCGATAACGAGTTCGATGGCGAGCTCTCTCCATTTTTGCACTCGAAGTCGATTGAGGTCATGAATTGAACAAATCTGCTAGATTGGTACAGTACCTTTTCGAATACGATTAGAAACATTATTGTCAAGACTAGTAGTGATTTGGTCGTCCTCATTCTTGTTATGGATACTTCTTTTGCCCCTCCTATTTGTTTCGAAATTGGTTGCTTCCAGTCCTCAGAAACTGGTTCAACATTTCGAAATCTAAATGTTGCCTTTTTGCCACTGTGACTTCCACAGTCACACAACAAATGCCTAATGCTGGATGACTGGTGCCTGATGATTCATTTCTTATGCCTGGCGCTAGCTTGCTTGGTGCTTAAAAAATCGATAAATTAAGCGTAATGCGTAGTATGCTTGACGCGTGAAGCGTGATGCATAATGTGTGAAACTTATTACTCATGATAGCGTCCATGTTCATAGTTAAACAAATCTTATTTTACATTTCCAGACCTACGATGTTTACAAGGTCAAAGGCTCCCCAGACGAGATATAACGATTTATAGTAGGTTTTTAATTTAATTACTCTAAAAAAAATCTCACACAGCAACACGAGTATGATTCACTTCTATCAGCCTTAATTCAAATACTTATCAAACTTATGTATTTTTATCGGCATCATAGTGCATTCCCGGTTTGTAAACACAAAATGAATGAATCACTCAATATAATCACTTCATTGCATAATTCTGTGTGATATCTGCTGCAACAAATCTCTCCTCATTCTCATAACAATAAAAGAAAACCGCATCTTGTTTTGTGTAGTCCAACACAATTCAATTCCCCCTCGAGACGTTTGTGCTGATAGTGCAATATAAATTTATTGTTGCTTGTATTCCTTCAACACTGAATCACCGAAGTACAAACAACGTTGTTTTGCCTTTCCAGCAACATGAGTGGGTGGCCTGCACTCAACATTCATCCATATAATCGCTCAGGTAAGGTATACACGTCAATTCAATTGACACCAAGTATAATACCGCCGTTCAAAGGACTCGTTTCGGCTAACCCCTATACCCTCCTTTAAAAAGTCAACACACAATGTTGCAATATTCAATTAACAACCAATCATACATCATGTTGACATCGATAAATACTTTTATGAAACAAAACCGTTGCACATCCAACCACCTCCGCCCACCTTGTTGCAATTAAATAACCGCAAATGATTTGCTGTTGTTGCATTCTGTTTGTTTCTTGTACTCTATCTATTCGTCGCTTGTTCTCCTTTTTTTTCTTTCTGGGGCTCCTCCACGATGAATTGCCGGAGATATGGGCTTCAACTTCAACACCCACGCTAGATTTTTCGCGTTGCAGTAATCAAAAGTTGGTCGATCCAAGAAGCCCCGCGCCGAATGTGCCACATTATAGTGTGGGATGTGCGGGCGCGTTCAACTATGCTGTGGTTAGGCTTCCTTCTTCTTCTTCTCTGCAATATTCAACCAAAAAAAAAACCCTCAGGGAGTTAATACCACACACATTCACACAAACTCAAATGTGTCTGCAAGAAAACTGGCCTCGTTCTTAAAAGCCATTGTTGGAAAACAGCAATTAATGCTCTGGCAATTGTTTGTGAGGAATATATGTCATTGGGGGTTGAATGAGTGGAAGACTCGTTTTGAATCAATGAACTCTCGGTTTGGCATGTTGTATATTTTCTTCTCAAAAATTAAGGACGTGATTTATTGTGGGTATGGCGTAATTTTCCACTGCAAAGAGTGTGGTGAATAACTCCAAGGCAGAA